>CM038674.1:565741468-566941468 GCA_021605145.1 Aegilops bicornis | reverse complement strand
CGAAAACAAAACCGCATCCCTGGCCCTTGAGGCATTATTCGAAGCCTCGCGTCAAGAATTAACCGCGCTATGCTCTCTGATGGATAAAGACGATGTGATCTTAGACAAACGACCAAAATCCACCTCCTTCAAGCCGGCAGAAGAAATAGTCAAATTCTAGGTCCACCCAACGGACCCCAAGAAGACAGCATCTATTGGAGCACAACTAGAACCAAATGTCGACGCCTGGGATATATTCGCCTGGCACCCTTCCGATATGCCTGGAATCCAACTTAAACTGGCCGAGCATAGTCTCAATATATTAATGGGATATAAACCAGTCAAACAAGCATCATGGGCGCTCAACCCAAATCAAGCCATGGGAGAGGAGTTAATAAACTAATTGAGGGCCGGATTCATTAGAGAAATAAAACATCCATATTGGCTGGCAACTTGGTGATGGTACCAAGAAGGACAAATCCTCGGCGCTGCAAATGGCCGATTTCAAAGAACCTCAACAAGGCTTTCCCTAAAGATCCCTTCCTCTCCCTCAAAGCATCGACCAAATCATCGATGCTACCGCCAGGACACGACTCAACATGTTTCCTTGATGCATATTCGATACCATCAAATCAAAATGAAGGAGTCCGATCAAGCTGCAAGCGCATTCTTTACCCCTATATGGGCCATTTTGGCTTCAACACCATGCCCTTCTAAGCTCAAAGAACGCCCGCGCCACGATATCGACGCATGATTCAAACATGCCTGGAAAAAAGATCGGCAAGATGGTGGAAGCTTATGTGGACGGCGTCGTCATCAAGACTAGGCATCGTCGAAACACTAATAGACGATTTATGCGTCTCACATTTGATAACCTCCGCGTATGACATTAAGCTCAACCGGGAAAAGTCGCTCTCTTGGCGTTCTCCAGCGAAAAAGCTGGCTGGGCTTCATCGTTTCCAACAGAGGAATTGAAGCAAATCCAGCCAAAATTCAAGCGCTGTCTTAATTGGTTACGCCAACGGACCTCAAACAAGTCCAAAAACTCGCGGGTTGCGTAGCAGCTCTAAGCCGCTTTATCTCTAGATTAGGAGAAAAAGCACTGCCACTCTATCGCCTTTTAAGGCAAACCGATCACCGAGGATGGACGCGGCAACGGCAATGGACCCGGAGAAATAAAAACACTTCTAGCAAGCAACCCAATCCTGCGCCGCCAAACATCGGCCAGCGAACCCATGATATTATACATATCGGCAACATCGTCATGTGGTGAGCGCCCGTGTTCGTCGTTGAACGAGAACAGGGGCGGACACAAATTCCCGCCTTGAAGCGAGTATACTAATACGTATGCACTGGTCCTTACACCATGCGAATCTGGTACCCCCATTATCAAAAAGATAGCATACGCCGGTGTTTATGGCATCACGGAAGTCGTGGACACTACTCCAGGAGTGTTCGATCACGGTGGCTTCCGAAGTACCACTCAATGACATAATAAACAACCGCGATGCCACGGGCCGGATTGCCAAATGGGCCATTGACCTCCTTCCATTTGATATTACATACAAACCACGTTGAGCTATCAAATCCCAAGTACTGGCTGACTTCGTCGCCGAATGGACAGAGGCCGAACTCCCTAAAGAGTACGGCACAATATTCCAATTGGGTTATGTACTTCGATGGCTCCAAAATGCTGGCAGGGCTAGGAGGCGGTGTCGTTTTAATGTCCCCTCTTTTGGAGACGTTCAAAGATCGTACTCCAAATACTATACAGAGACTCAACAACGCACAGCGAATCTGAAGCCTTATTGCATGGTCTCCTGATGGCTGTCTCCATGGGCATACAAGCGCGCAAGTGCGGGGACTCAAACCTTGCAATATCTCAAATAAATGGAGACTTCGATGCCAAAGATCCTAAGATGGCAGCTTATCGTAAAGCTGTAATAAAAATGTCGGCTCGGTTCGAGGGGCTCGAGTTCCATCATGTGGCTCGAGAGAGTAATCAAGCGGCGGACATTCTTGCTCGTATCGGCGCTAAGTGCGACCCCGTCCCGCCTAATATCTTTCTGGAAAGGCTTTTTAAGCCATCCGTGGTGTGGCGAGGGAAAAGCAGCAACACCGGGTCCGGATCGAACATAACCCCGATTAAAACATCGACATCATCGGAGGCTCATTACCATCAAATAACACCATCGGTGCATCTCATCATGGCAGTAATTTCCCCGTGGACCGAACCCTTCCTGGCCTACCTCAACAGGAAGGAGCTTCCTGAGGACCAGAATGAGGCCCACCGCATTGTTCGGCGTTCGAAGGCTACAAGGTTCACGACGGAGAGCTCTATAAGAAAAGCGCTACCGGAGTCCTTCAAAGATGTATCTCCGAGGAGGAGGGGCGGCAGCTACTGGCTGAGATTCACGCCGGTCTCGGCGGCACCTGCCTTGCCATGATTCGGCCCTTGTTAGCAAGGCCTTCCGTACAGGACTTTATTGGCCGACGGCCCGAGCGGATGCACAGGACCTTGTCCAATGTTGCATTGGATGCCAACTCTTCGCCAACAAAAGCCATTTTCCCCCCACCGCCCTACTAACAATCCCCATCACTTGGCCTTTTGCGGTCCGGGAACTGGATATGGTTGGACCCCTTAAAGGAGGAAGCCATAAGAAGAAATTTTTTCTAGTCATGGTGGACAAATTCAACAAGTGGATAGAGCATAAACTAGTTGAAACGGCTGAGTCCTGGCCAGTGATAGACTTTATATCCGGTGTTGTACACCATTACAGTGTTCCGCACAGCGTCATCACTGATAACGGCTCCAATTTCACAGCACACAAGTGAAAACCTGGTGCGCTAATCTAAGCATTAAGCTCGATTACGCCTCTGTATATCATCCACGAACAAACGGTCAAGTCAAAAGAGCCAATGGTCTTATCATGAGCGGTATTATGCCCAGACTGGTGCGGTCTTTGAGAGAGTCAGACAAGCACTGGGTTGAGGAGCTCGACTCCGTACTATGGGGGCTGCGGACCACGCCCAATCGCACTACCGGATACACACCTTTCTTCATGTCAGCGCATGCGGTATGAGGCAGTGCGCCTGCGACATTATTCATGACTCACCTCGAGTGCGCATGTACGAAGAGAGAGAGGCCGAGCTCGATCGGGAGGACAACTTAGATGCCCTGGAGGAGGAGCACGATGTTGCACAAGCCCGTTCCGCATTTTATCAACAACATGCTCGCAGGTATCAAAGCAGAGAGGTGCGGGCCAAAACTTACAACGTCATGTAACTTCGTTCTACGCTCACGAGAATGAAAAGGACAAACTCAAGCCCAAGTGGGAGGGTCCCTTCATCATTGACGAAGTTCTCACCAGAGCGGCGTAGCGCCTGTGTGATGCGTCAGACAATCGATTAGAGCCGAACCCCTGGAACGCGGCCAGACTCTAAAGATTCTATGCCTAGCACGGAAATCTTTGTTCGTTTCCTTCCCCCTATTTTTCCATTATTTTTTTCTCTCTCTTTTCGTTTTTATTTTCAGCTTTAACAGCTTTCGTGCGGTTAGACCGTACACCCCTGACGCATACGTCTTGAAGCATGTACGTCTATTATACCTGGGGGCTTCTTGGACAGAAGCTTGCTATTGTTATCTTCCGAGCATCAAGCTCCTCACATATGCGTTTTTTCCCAAATGTACCTTTTCTTCACCATTATATGCATCGATATGACTTAAGTTTTGGCCATTTGGGTTGCACGGCTCACCGTGCTTATGCCCTACTTTCCCGTTAGTTCGGCTAAAGCATAAAGGAGCACCTCTGTGATTGTTACTGCCGGGTCATCCGGATGTGTACCTCGTGACCGAGTGAAGCCGAAAGCTAGTGTTCTTAAGGGAATATTCGGTCGGTGAACTAAAGATGTTTTTGCATTCATCCCATCGTGAACCACCCGAAGCTATACACATTGTGATTTCTTCATCACAGTTCGGACATGCACATCGATGCATGAACACCCAGGGAAACGAACCCTTAACGGAACTATTCTCTCCGGAAGATGTTTCTTACACTCTTAATGTAATATAACATAACTAGTAGGATAATATTGTCTGCATTCAAGCAACTATGACCCCTACGCCTGTTTTCCATGCATACCCAGTCTACTCGGCCATTTTGGTATTCGGAAACACTCCGCACCTTCGGGTCGAGAGGTTGAAGCAAAAAGGTCCGCCATGACAATCGCTTTCAGCTAGAGATACATATGCAAAGGAAAGTACATAGTCACTTGGACTCAAAAATTCCTCCTCTATGCCGTCCAGCAGGCTATCCAACTTACAATCCTGCTGGGAATACTTGGCGGCTACTTCTACTTGGTTATATACTAAACTAACGGGAATTTCTTCCCCTTTTGACCCTAGCGGTCCGTCCCGGGCCATGTGATTCGGTTCCAGCTTGGTATATCGTGTTTTTACCATGGCCCAGGCTTCTCGCGCACCCTCTCGGCAAGCCGATATCTTCCATAGACGGATACGCCGCCATGCTCCCTTAAACAGCTCTACAAGCTTCTCCATACTCCCTGGAGGGGAGTCGGATGGCCATAAGGCCTTGTCTACACTCCGCATTGCCACCAGCTTGCTCGTTACTGCAATCGACATTCTTGCGGAGATCACTTGATGATACAAACACCTCCTCTTGGGCAGCCCATCAACATACACGCAATCACAGCCTATCAGCTACTTTTACTCCCCAAACTGTTATAAGGTAAATCCCAAGCCCACGTGCTGAATATGCCGCCTCGCAGCACTTTTGTTCTCCTTACGGCGTCGGCCAGCTGAGCTCACACATCTTTCGGGCTTCTTCGCCCGGTTTGGTATTTGAATCTTGGAGTTTGTTTTTCTCTTGCTCGACTCGGGTCAACACATTACGCCGGTGGCGTGTAGTCTTTTGCCTCTTTCTCACCCGCTTGCGGTTTTCAACTTCTCTTCCAGTTGACTTTGATGGTCCTATTATGAGATAGGCAATAGTATTAGCACATCTCTTTGTATAATTGTTATTCTTCGGATGGAGGAACCTTACCGAAAGATGCCTTCTTGGACTCTTTTCGAGTTCGTGGCGGAAGCATTCAAGCTGTGTCGACATCGCTTCCAGCTCTTGAGCTAGCAGGTTGTTCCTCTCCGTCGAGAACCTGGTTATACATCGATCCTTAAATCACTTGTGCCAACCGCTTTTCGATCTCGGGGGCTACTAGCATGTGCTTATCCTTTTCGGACAAAATAAACCTTACACCGCACATCCGCCAATGTCGCTTTGTGGCTTTGCCAAGCCCATCTCGAGCAGCTCGGATATATGCGTCAGCTGAGCTGAAGGCATCAAACGCCTCTTTCAAACAGCGGGGGTCTCGTAAAATGGCCCTCAGGCGCCGATGATTCATGGCGCTCTCCACTTCCGAATTGGTGACAGACATATTTTCCGAGCCCTCGGCTGAAAGACAGTCCGGCGTCAACCCCATATCGGCCCCCGTCCCCTCGGCTGGGGCTGGATCCTGGTTGCTGGGAGTCTTACTGCCCAGACCCCCAGACACAGTCCGACAGACTCTTTTCCTGATACGGAATGAGCATGCAAGTCATAGTTGGATGCGACTATTAAAACACATATTTGCAAACCCATTCCTCTTTGACGAGGGCCCGACCGTGTATTCGCCTGCCTTCCTCTTCGAAGACTTGCCCCGTGCAGGAGCCGCTCTCTTGGGAGTCGCTCCTGGAGTAGCACGGTATGTCGAATGCCTCCCCTTCAAAGCACGAGATAGTGCAGTGGGTGAGGCGGAACGGGGGAATCCTTTCGGGGAAGATGTCTCCTGACTACTTACGTGTGAAGCGGGGAGAAGACCAGGGTAATCGGCGATGATGGCCACTTCGGTGTCGTCGTAGCTCGCCTCGTGAAACATGCCATTCTCTAGCACCACAAATATATCTGGATCCTCTTCGAATCCAGGGTCAAGGTCCCGATTGTGGCCCTCGGGCTGCGGGGCGGGGCTGTAGAGCCCCTCGGAAGTCTTTCGCCAGAGCTGTTATAAATAGATGGGTTAATAAAGCTCAAGGAGGGGAATGAGTGGAGCAAAAAGGTTGGGGGCTCACCCAGCTAGGAGGATTGTACATGGAATATCCTTCTCTGTGCGTGATGCGCAGGAACTCCTCTTCCTCACCCTTGAACAGTTCGGCCAATATTTTGGCTAGGCGGCGGGTATCCGGGACCTTTCTGGCGCAAAATGGGAGGTGTCATCTTCCCCATCGTAATTCCACATGGGGAGAACTCTGTATTGGAGTGGCTGAACTCCACGTACTATGGAGGTTGCCATCACTTCGACTATTGTATACCCGGACTGGGCAAGCGTCCTGATCTTGCTCAGGAGTTGGCGAACTTCCGCACTATCTTCCTCCTTGGGACTCCGAGGGCGCCAAAATGTGGCGCTTCTTCGAGGAACACTTTCCATGAACTCGGGGAGGCCTCTTCGGACCGGATCTGGAAGTACGATGGCATCAATGTAAAACCACTTAGAGGTCCACTCTCCATACGCCTTCTTCGGCGTGTGGGATAGGTATCCGGTCTCGGCAATGCGCCATATTTCGGCAGCCCCCACTTCAAATATTGATCCTTCGTGGTTGCGTGGGACAAGACAGAACAACTTTCTCCATAGTTCAAAATGGGCCTCAATACCCAGAAATAGTTCGCATAAAGCAACATAACCCGCGATCTGTAGAATGGAGGTCGGGGTAAAGTTATGCACCTGGAGGCCATAATACTCCAGAGCCCTCGGAGGAATGGGTGAATGGGAAATCCCACGCCCCTCGGCATATAGGGGATGAAGCACACTCGTTCTCCCGCGGATGGATTGGGGAAATCCTCCGCCTGGGTTTTGCCGTTGAAGGAGGCAAATCCTGCTCGAATAGGGACCAGATCTGCAGGAGGGAGAAATCCCTGCGTTTGCAGTTTCTCAATTGGGCATGGGATACGAGCACCTCTCCCACTCGCCTTTGTCTCTAGGTTGGAGCAGGAAGAGGAGTTGGGAATGTTGGCCATGTTGGAGTGGTCTCTCTGGCGATCTCGAGGATTTTTCAGCGTGGTGCCGAATGGATCTGAGAGATCAATCTCTTTAAATAGGCAGCTCTTTCTTGCATGGCTAGGTGTTATTGGCAAAAAATACCCTGACCATCCACATTCGCCCGACACGTGGAAGTTGAAGACATAGAAGCACAGAAGTCGAAGGGTGTGGCATTGAATTGAAAGCCAAACACATTACTTGGAAGCCATCAGAGGGGGAACCCGCCTTGCAATGCCGAAGACAATCTATGCGCCGAACACCTCGTCATTGAAGCCGGGTTCGGGGGCTACTGAGTGAGTCCTGGACTAAGGGGTCCTCGGGGTCGGCTTTGTATACGGGCCGGACTGATGAGCTGTGAAGATACGAAGACCAAGACTGCACCCGTGTCGGATGGGACTCTCCTTGGCGTGGAAGACAAGCTTGGCGGCCAGGATATGTAGATTCCTTTCTACGTAACCGACCTTGTGTAACCCTAGATCTCCCCGGTGTCTATATAAACCGGAGGACTTAGTCCGGAAAGGAGAGATATTTATTACCATAGTCATACAAGCTAGACTTCTAGGGTTTAGCCATTACGATCTCGTGGTAGATCAATTCTTGTAATACTCATATTCATCAAGATCTATCAAGCAGGAAGTAGGGTATTACCTCCATAGAGAGGGCCCGAACCTGGGTAAACTTTGTGTCCCCTGTCTCCTGTTACCATCGACCTTAGATGCACAGTTCGGGACCCCCTACCCGAGATCCGCCGATTTTGACACTGACAGCCGCCGAGGGGGCCTCTTGAGCTTTGGCTAGAACACGCCGACTGCGACACCCCGGCGACTGGAGCGGAAGTTGAGGTTGTCTCTTCGGGGAAGATCTTCATGACCCGAGGCTGGGGTGAGGTCGGCCGAGTGTGTCAGCGAGGCGCCCTAGCGATCCACTTCATGTGCACAGGCGCCTCCGCTGTTCTTCAAGGTCTTCGATCTTGAAGGTAAGGTCATTGTCTAGAGTGTTGCCCAGTGGAATCATCGAGGCTGGTGTGCATGCTGGGCAGGTTCTGCTGCCGCCATGCAGCCTCCTCCGAAGCCGTAACGACACTTTGGAGTTCAGCGATTCTCCCGAGCTTTACGAGACCCTGGAGACGAGCGACGACAGCTACGTGCCCCCAAGCTCTCGCCGAGCCCGGAGCAAGGCTGCAGCGTCTAGCCGCCGCCGCCGATCTGGATGAGGTTGGCGTCGACCTCTGGTGGCCTACTATTGATGATGGCGTCGTCCACAGGGGCACGTGTAGATAGGATTCCCTAGGTTCTTGCCTTTTGTTCCCTGCGAGGAATCAAGAAGTGCCCCGTGAGGGTGTTTAAAAGGTTTGTAATGTCTCTTGTCAATATTGTCCTTATTATCAACTTCTTGCTGCCGAGTCCTACTTCAGCTTGGTCTCCCTTCCAGCCTACTTAGCGACTAGGTGCTCTCTGTTGACGGAGTCCGGTCCCAGCAGCAATTGCGGCCGTGTTGGTATGCTGTGTCGCGTCACCGTGGTCAAGGCCAGGAGGTGAGCGGCCCAAGGTCAAGTAAGATCCCCTGAGGCGCGATGCTCAGGAGGTCCCCTTTAGGGCTCAAGCAGCCGTTGAGAGGTAGGAAAGGGCGGTGACGTCGCCACAGTAGGGCTGCGGCTAGAGTAGTTCCTAGTCCTTGCGGTTTAGCCAACCCGAGCACGAGACTTACCTTGCCTGGCCAAGATGGTCGGTTTCCTCATGATGCGCCAGATTCGAGCATAGGTGTCTGTTACTTAGCTAGGCCAGGCCCATACGAGCCCCTCCCTCTCCTCTGCGCTCTCCTTTGTGCACTACATCCTCAGGTCCCGGCCCTTGAGAGAGCTCAGCCGCCGCTGGTATGCGGAGTCGGCGTCTTTGTGGTCAAGGCCGGTGAGGGCTGGAGAAACCGATGAAACTCCTGATTCGCGATGCTTAGGGCCCCCCCCTTTTAACACGCAAGCGGATTGCATGGGAGAAGAGGGAGCTAGCAGTTCCGCCTGCCGACATCTTCGGGAGATTCCTGCGAGCCAGCACAAGGGGAGACACAGTTTGCCATTACGGTTACCAATCTGCCGCCGGTTGCTCCGCGAAGAGACGAAGGCACTGAGGGCCTGGTGAGGTGGCGTCACGGCGGGGCATGTCATGAGTCGAGCTCGGACCGCTCAGATTTGTTGTTGTTGCAGGGACGGACCCGAGCACAAGCGTCGTGCCAGCGTGAGTAGCCCCCGTGGCGGGTGAGAATCGGGCAGGTGTTAGTCATAGGTAGATTAAGCATGGAAAGCATGCTGGCTTAAGTAAATGAAGGGAAGACACATGCCACTGGGTCAGGCCTGAGCGGCTTGAGGATGATGCAGCCCGAGGGGCGCCCCCAGCGAGGTAAGCTAAAGACATGAAAAGGGATACATGCCACAGGGACGGACCCACGTGGCCTGGGAATGATGCAGCCCGGGGGCGCTCCCATCTCAATAAACTTGGAAGATGTCACCTGGTTCTGTTGATGAAGGGATGTTGGGGCAGCTGAAGGTACGCGGCGAAGCGGTCGCTCCTCACGAGCCACCGGGTCCCTGAGCCTTGGGAGGCTCTTGGGGTCCAGGCGGTTCCTTGAGGACCGTCTCCATCTCCGTTAGGACGGCGTGGTGCCTGGCCTCCTGAGTCGCCAGGGCGCATCGCAAGTTGCGCTGATAGGTGGACGCCACGCTCGGCAGGCCAAAAGGCATGCGAACATAGCTGTGCGGTGGACCCTCGCAGCGTCCGACGCGCGAAGGCCAGAAGAGCTCCTGAGATGCCTCCCTGTTGAGCCCTGGGACGTCGATGTAGACGCGCAGCCTGGCATCCTCGCCTGGATGGGGAGCTGCGTCTAGTGAGCGGCGGTCGCCACGCATGGCCCTTGTGTCTTGCAGTTCCTGAGTGGTCCTGGTGATGAACTCCTGAGCGGTGGGCGTTCCTGCTTCATGTTCTCTTGAGGAAAGCGTGCCGTGAAGCATGCCTCCAAGTGGTGCCCGGCGCCTCCCTCGTGATGTTGGCAAGGTCCGAGGCCCTCCAGAGAGGCCCCGAGCCTGCCGAGAAGCGCGCTGGGCGCGCTTTCCCTATCTGCGATGGAGGCACCCTGGCACGCGAGCGCGATCCCGACGAGGTTCCACTCGCGACGCCACCTCCCCGAGGGCACCTGCTGCAGGCAAGCTGCTTCTTCTTCTTGGGGGTGGCCTCAGGAGGGCACTCACCCTTGCTGTCGTGGCCGTCGATTGCTGCAGCTTGGAAGGCACGCTCGAGGGAGCACACCGCGTCTCCTTATTCGCACAGGACTGTGATGATTCCGCCGCTTCCTGGCATCTTGAGGACATTATGGCCGTGATGGGTCACCGCCATGAACTTGGCTGTGGCTGGATACCGAGGATGGCATTGTCTGCAGCGAGACGGATGTGTGCAACGTCGAAGTCGATGAGCTTCGGTCACGGTAGTTGCTGCGTTCTCCGAAGGTGACGGGAAGGCGGACCTGCCCGATCGGGGTAGTGGAGCCGTCGGTCACTCCTGAGAAAGGCTTGGTGGGCTGAAGCTGGTCATACGGCACTTATGGTTGTCGAATGTGTCGACGGACAGGACATTGAGCCTCGCGCCGCCATCGATGAGGGTCTTGGTGACTTGCACGTTGCTGATGACTGGTGAACAAAGCATCGGGAGGGCGCCAGCGGTAGCCGCGCACTTGAGCTAATCTCTTAGGAAATTTGAACGTGATGGCGCACTTGGACCATCTGAGTGGGCACATGGCCTCGAGCTTGGGGAGGACTGCATTCACTTCGCGAGCAAACTGTTTGAAGATACGCTGCGAGGCTGGGGCCTGAGCTCCGCCAAGATGCAGGCGATAGCACGCGGCTCCTGGAAGCCCCCAACCCCCCTTCTTGATGGTGGTCGTCATTCCTTCTTGGTGGTGGCGGTAGTGGAGGAAGATCAGCGTTGCCCTGAGGACGATCTTCACGAGGCTGATCCTCCAGCGCCCTCGCAAGATCGGGATCCTGCCAGCCGGTCCTCACGAGGCCGGTCGCGCCACTCTGGCGCGGCCACGCTCATCCCGGCGTCTGCCACCATGTCCTCCTCCTAGGTTGTAGCCCAGTCCGTTGCGCTTCAGGGGCATCGATCAAGCATCCTTCTCGAATGGCTCTGAGCTCTTGGCGATACCGCTGGTGTTGTGGCTATGCAGGTTATGGAAGGCGAAAGCGGTCGGCTACTCTTGGATGACTTCGGGCTGGTCTCTGTCGTTAGCTTGGTGTGCAGCTCCCGCGGCTGCACGGCTGCTCCCTTGCGCTTCATGTCCTTGGCCTTGTCTTTTTCTCCTCCGGGTCCGTAGCCAGGAGCTCGAGGAGGGAGAGGCGCCCCTCCTCAGCTCTTGCGCACTTGGTCACCAGGTTGAACAGCTCCAGGGACGTGCACAGCTCCTCGTGGATATCGAGCTCCTCCGTCATCTTGACGTCGCGGACGCCTTCAGAGAACACGGAGATGATGGCCTCGTCTGTCACCTTGGGAATCTTGAGACGAACGTTGTTGAAGCGCTGGATGTACTTCTAGAGGCTCTCTCCCGGTTGTTGTTGGACGCGCGCGGGTCACCCGCGGCCGGTGGGCGGTTGCGAGTGCCCTGGAAGTTGGCAACAAAACGGTCGCGCATCTCGTTCCAGGAGGAGATCGAGCCTGGAGGCAGGTTCAGGAGCCAGGAGCGGGCACCATCCTTGAGAGCCATGGGGAACCAGTTCGCCATGACTTTCTCGTCGCCGTTGGCCGCCTCGATGCTCAGCTCGTAGAGCTGCAGGAACTCCGCGGGATCAGGGTGCCGTCGTAGCGAAGAGGCAGGTCCGGCTTGAACTTGCAGAAGCGGCGGCCTTCACGTAGCTTCGGGGTGAATCTTGCGGCGGCCGGGCGTGGTCACCGGGGCCCGTCTTGGGATTGGGGCTTGGTCTCAAGCGCCTTCGCCGCCGCCCGCAGCGCGGGCCTTGCCGCAGCAAGCGATCCCGGCGTGGCGGTGCGGGGAGTGGTGGAGTGTTCTCTTGCGGTCGAGGGACTTCTTGACAGCTTCTTTCTTCACGCTGGGGCTGAGCACGATGGTCGCGCCCATGAGTCGAAGCCTTGGCACCAGGGCGCCGTCTTTGTGGAGAGGTGGTGGAGGTGCTCCATGAGCTATGTCGCCCGTAGCTGGCGGTGGACGAGGCAACGAGAGGGACGGTGCAGAGGAGCCCCCTGCGGCGCTGACGAGCTCGGCGAGAGGGACGGTCCAGCCAGTCCTCGCAGAGTTCGTCGACTGGGCGGTAGCGCAGGAGCTCGTGCGCCATGAGGAGTGCGGCCCGCGGGTCCGTGGGAGCACGACGAGCGTGGGACAACGAACCAGCGGGAGTCAACAAGGATGCTTGCTGCTTGTTCCCCGTCGGGCCGGTGGCGGTGTTGGCGGCAGGTGACGGAGAACGACGGGGTGGCCCGCTGAAGGGAGCCATCTGAGCAACGCGGGTGGCGAGGGCAGCCCGGCGCTCGACGCAAGCGCGGCGTGCGTCCGCCATGGAGACAATGAAGCAGCCAGGGGCCTTGGAGGCGGCAGGCTTCGCGCGCCTACAGCGCGGGCCAAATGTTGGATCACGGGTTCTGGCAAAACCCTCAAGGTTCGAACACTGGGGTGCGCACGAAGATCTCCCCCTATCGATCCATGTCCTAGCTTCGCTGAGATCTCAAGGGCTAACTCTACGAACTCGCAACACAAGGGACACAAGATTTATACTGGTTCAGGCCACCATTGTGGTGTAATACCCTACTCCGGTGTGTGGTGGTGGATACCTCTTGGGCTAAGGAAGAACAGTACAAGGGTAAGAACAGCCTCCTGAGGCGAGGTGTTCTTGTGCTTGGTGGGTGTGAGGAACGGCTCAAGATCATATGCCTCCTACTATGGTGGCTAGTCCTATTTATAGAGGCCCTGGGCCTCTCCCTAATATTGAGCGGGAAGGGAGCCAACAATGGCCAATTTGAAAGGGGAAAACTAGTACAACTTATCCTGACAAAAGCAGTCTTAGCACGCAAAGGCTCACGAGTGGTGGCCCGCCTTGGGCTCCATGGTGACTCAAATCACCTTTGGTCTTGTTCTCATTGCACTGATATGGAAACCTTTGCTTGACGCCTCGGTACTCCGCGCCTGCGCTTGCCTCCTTAGCACCAAAGAGGAAACAAGTACAATGTGCTCATTGGCGCTCACTTTGGTCTCGATCGTCATGGCTCACGTCATTGGAACCTCGCGAGGTTTGCCTTGCCTTGAACTCTCCGCCCCTCGCGAGCCAGCCTGGTGAGGCCGCTCCTGAGGAGGTCTTGCGTCGTCCGCCTCGCGTGGCTTGGCCCCTCGCAAGGGTCTTGAGTGCTTGTTGGTGAAGATGGGTCGTACGGGCTCGCTCGCAGAGCCACGCCGTGGGCCGCAGGCAGGCATGTCTGGGGACCCCCGTTCCCAGAACGTCGACATATGCCGGTGACAACATTGATAGAAAGTCCACTTCGGGTACTTGTCAATTTCTTGTTAGATCTCTTGTGTCTTGGTCCTCCAAGAAACAAAACTCGGTATCCTTATCCACCACCGAAGCGGAATACATTGCCACCGGTTCATGTTGTGCTCAATTACTTTAGATGACCCAAACTCTTAAAGATTATGGGATCCATGTGAAACATGTTCCATTGCTTTGTGATAATGAAAGTGCTATTAAGATTGCTCACAATGCCATGCAACATTCTCGAACTAAGCATATCGAAGTTCATCATCATTTCATTCGGGATCACGTTGCTAAAGGAGACATTGATCTTAACCATGTTCGTACTGATAAGCAATTGGCGGATATATTCACCAAACTGCTTGATGAGAAAGTATTTTTCCATTTGAGAGGTGAATTGAACATCATTGATGCTTCAAACTTGGAGTAGAAACTCCATTTGGATACATGCAAGGCATGAGCCTTTGACTAATCCTTGATATTTCTCTTATGATGATGATCATATGTCTTGGATATACTTGTACCCTTGCATGCTTTCTAACCCTTGTAGGTACTTGGATGAATCTAAATCTATGAGATTGCAAATCACTCACATCTTGAGCAATCTCTACATCACCAAGTCTCTACAATATGGTGGTTGAAGACAAGGAAGCATGAATCCTTCAACATATCCTTTGACAAATTCTATATATCAAATTTCCTTTGGTATCAAATTCATGATTGTCATTTTGGATACACAAGTGCTCTTCCTTTGCAAGACTAACCCATGTAGGTAGATGAACTCAAATTACAAGCGGTGCTCCCTACTCATTGATGAGCTACATCAACCTTGAGCATCCCACACAAGTTCAACTACATGATCATGTTCAACGCCACCACCCAAGGTATGATTTTCCATCTTAGAGAAGCTTTACCCCAAGTCATGGGACAAAGCAGCTCAACAAGATGTGAATACATCAAAAGGCTTAAACGAAAAATGGTAACCCCATTTTGAGCTTAAATGATGTGTATGACCTACGATCAAGTGTTCTCACTTGACTCCTCAGTCAATATACTCTAACATAGGTGGCTTTGTCGCCGACCAATTCTAGATGAAGTTCTCTAGTGTTTCTCTGTGTTCTTGCATTTTTTTTTGCATATTTGTTCCCTTTATTTAATAAAAAAGACATCATCTAGATTTCTTTTCTTTTCTCTGCTATGTCCTGTATTCCCTGCATCCAATTCATTGCAAATCCTTTAGTTAATTCCTTGCAAATCTTTGTGAGATCTTATTTGCCTAGTGAGCTGAGATGACAATTGTTCTCTTTGTGTGTTGAACTCGGACTCACCGACTTGTCTCTTTCGGTCAAACCGAACCATTTCGGTGCCACCGAAGAAAATAACTTGGTGTTACCGATTTCAATGCTGAGGAGACACTTTGCAATTTGCATCCTGCATTTTTGTTCCAGCTCCACTCAATGATTCTTGTCCTCTACCTGCATCACATTCTACATGCTTCTTTGTCATGTGACTCAAGGACCAAACCTATTCGACTCACATTCCAGAAGATCCAATTTGTAAATTGATGTCAAAGGGGGAGAGAGATATCACATCAAAGCTTTATCACAGCAAAGGGAGAGAGAGACCCCCAGATGCTTGGTATTCAAGAGGAGAGAAGTCACATGTCTTTAAGAGGGGAAAAGACATGTATATGTTATGATTGTTTTGTTCTGATTCTCTGGTTTTGCTCTGATTTTCTTTTCCCTATCTTGTCCCATTATCACATATAAGATTCAGGGGGAGAAAGACACCTAAGGGAAGGAAATCTTTGAATTCATTGCATAGCTTTACCTTTTGGGGACATGTCTATATCCAATAGAGTACCTAGTACTCACTCTCTACATGTCATCCCAATCTTGGCTCTCTTGTGGTTTGCCATTCTTGCTCTGTTTAGTAGATGTTTCTGTGTTATCTAACCCTGTTTACTTAGGTTCATCTCTTCCAAAGCCAGCTCAAGACCACAAGGTAAGTATATGCATCAGACTCATGTCCATGATGATCTCTTGCTGATGTACATATTGTTTGCAAGAAACTCTCATGAACATGAAGGTACACCTCCTATACTCACACCATTTGCTCTGATGCATATAGCAAAGATACATGTAACTCATTGCTTGCTCTGTCATGCTTATGCATTTACATGTTCTTTCATTCCATACTTACATGATTGCATACATGTAGGGGGAGCCTATGCATGTTACATGTCCTTCCAAAGCTTTACCTGTTATTCTTTATATCCTTATCTAAAGCTTTGATGTATGTTGTCATAAATTACCAAAAAGGGGGAGATTGAAAGCACAAGTGCTCCCTGGTTGATTTTGGTAATTAATGTCAACATATCTCTTGTTGGACTAATATTTTCACCTAGTATATTTCAGATGAGTTCAACAGCGGAGTGGCATGGACTAGAGGATGTGGAACCCCTTCAAGATGCTAAGGACAGAAGATTGGCAAAAGCTCAAAATCTCAAGACTCTACATTTACATTTTAGTGATCCAAGATCACATTGACTCTATAGGAAAGCCAATACTATTAAATGGGGATGAGGTGTTGCTTAATGGCTTGCTTGCTCAAAGTGCTTAGTGATATGCTCCAAAGCCCTCAACCACTTTCTCATCTCCACATATATCCCAAACCTAAAGTCAAACTCGGCCCCACCGATTTTATCTATCCGGCGCCACTGAGTTCACTTGACATAGCCACTGCCAGAAACCCTACTCAGTTCGGTCTCACCGATGGGATCTCGGTCTCATCGAGATGGGCTTGCAAACTCTCTGTTGCCTGTTGCAATTGTTTCGGTCTCACCGAGATATGCAATCGGTCCCACCGAGTTTGCTTGACCAACTCTCTGTTTTGCTTATTACCAAAATTGGTCTCACCGAGTTTGTGTAATCGCTCAAATCGATTTGAGGTTTTACCCTAACCCTAGCACATCGGTCCCACCGAGTTGATCATATCGGTCCCAACGAAAAGCCTAACGTTCACATTTTGAACTAAATCGGTCTGATTGAGTTTCTCGATTTGGTCCCACCGAGTTTAGTAAATTGCGTGTAACGGCTAGATTTTGTGTGGAGGCTATATATACCCCTCCACCCACTCTTCATTCGTGGAGAGAGCCATCAGAACGTGCCTACACTTCTACCATTCATTTTCTGAGACAGAACCACCTACTCATGTGTTGAGACCAAGATATTCCAATCCAACCACAAGAATCTTGATCTCTAGGCTTCCCCAAGTTGCTTTCCACTCAAATCATCTTTCCACCAAATCCAAATCTGTGATAGAGAGTTGATTATTGGGGAGACTATCATTCGAAGCACAAGAGCAAGGAGTTCATCATCAACACACCACCTATTACCTTTTGGAGAGTGGTGTCTCCTAGATTGGTTAGGTGTCACTTGGGAGCCTCCGTCAAGATTGTGGACTTGAACCAAGGAGTTTGTACGGGCAAGGACATCGCCTACTTCGTGAAGATCTACCCTAGTGAGGCAAGTCCTTCGTGGGCGACGGCCATGGTGGGATAGACAAGGTTGCTTCTTCATGGACCCTTCGTGGGTGCAGCCCTCCGTGGAATCAGCATCAACCGTTACTCCTTCGTGGGTTGAAGTCTCCATCAACGTGAATGTACAATAGCACCACCTATCGGAACCACGCCAAAAATCTCCATGTCTCCAATTGCGTTTGCACACTCCAATCCCATCTCTTTACTTTCTTGCAACTTGCATGCTTTACTTTCTGCTGCTCATATACTCTTGCCATGCTTGCTTGAAATGTATTGTGAATGTTTAAACTTGTGCTAAAACTCGACCTTAACTTGAAGAAACTAAAAACTGCTACTTTTGTTTGTTGAGGGTCTAATCACCCCCCTCTAGACACCTCTTCTTGATCCTTACACTCACCGACCCTACGACGCGAGCCCCAGATGTGGATGCAGGGGCGCCAACACCGCCGGGTGCCGCTGAGGCAGCTACTGGAGAGGTGATGCAGCCCGACGCTCCGGAGGCGGGCCGCCTGGCTCAGGTGAGTAGTCCGTGAGGGCTGGAGAGCCGATACAGTCCGGTGCTCCTGAGGTCGCCACCCCACGGGCCCCTCTGAATGACCCAGATGCCGACGGTCGCGCTCCGGACTTTGGTTGGCTTCGCCTGAACCTCGAGGCACTCTGCAAGAGGAAAGGATCTCCGAGCTGTAGTGGTGACGCCTACCGGCTGCTGAAGCCGAGGAAGTAAATAGCCGCAGATGAGTAAGTACCTTATCTTCATGATTTCCTGCATGTCGCGTCCTTTCCTGACAATTGCTCTTCAGGATCCCTTCGGCCGCGGTGGCGAGATCTCGAGCGGCCTCCACAAGTCCTTGGCTCGTTCTTGATTTCGGGCTCCCCGCATCGGACCCCCGTGCAAGGCACGGGGCCAGTCCTAGAGGTGGACGCGCCGATGGGGGGCCTTGAGCCTGTGTTCCTGGCGGCCTTCCTTCGCGACCCGGCTTGGGGTGTAGGAGGCGTGCCAAAGGCGCCTCTGTTGGTTGCCGGTGGCGGCTGGGTGGCCCCAGAGTCAACCTCGACTTCGAGCAGCCAGACCGCGCTGCCCAGCACCTCTGCCGAGACTCTGAGAGCGGCAGGGAAGGCGCCAGCCTCTAGCCCCCTGCCAGGGACAGGTGAGCCACTCCAAGACCCTCCGGTGAGCCCCGACGCGAGGGCGGGCTTGGCATGCCGGGAGCTCACATGGGCGCCGGGCACGTCCGGCCACGAAGCTTCCGAGAAGGCAATGGGTGCGCTGAGTCGGCTTGGGGAGCAGCTTGCTGATGTCTACACCTGCCTTCAGACAGAGGACCTTTGCATGGCGCACGAGTGGCACTGGTTGAAGGTCCCCATCAACCTCGGGCATCTTCAGCACGAGCATGACAGTGCAAGCGCCGCGGTGTCCCTTGCGACTTCTCGCTAAGCTTGTGCCCGTGCCCTGGAAGAGGCTAGGGCCGCCGACCACCGTCGTGAGGCAGCCGAGGGGCAGGAGCGGGAGCTCCGAGCTTCGAATGCCACCCTTGAGCAGGAGATCAAAGCGCGCAGGGCCACCCTGGCTGCATCACTAAGCGGGGCCCCTTCCGAGGAGAAAGAGATCCAGAAGCGCGAGGAGACGCTGGCGGTGGAGGCCCTGGAGCGTAGCCTGGAGCTTGAGCGGCTGGAGGTGAGGGAGCGCCAAGTGGTGATGGCTGAGGATGCCGTCACCATGTGGGAAGCCAAGATCTAGGAGGAGGTCGATCGGAGGGTGGCGAAGGCTCGCATGGATCTTGCCGACGAGCACCGCCTGAAGCTGGAGTTCCTGGAAGCGGAGGTTAAGGGCAGGACCGCACCCTTAGGACAAAGCTGAACGAGGCAGAGCAACACGAGAGGGCCGCCAAGGCAGCTCTGTCGGCGTTCTGGGAACGGGGGTACCCAGACTTGCTCGGCCGCTGCCTGCACAGTGGCGCAAGAAGGGGTGGCCCAAAGACGGCCCATCTTGATCAGACAAGCTCAAGACCTCGTGGAGGGGCCAAGCCTCGCAGGTGGATGACAGAAGCCTCCTCGGTGCACGGCCTCGTCAGCTGGCTCGCGAGGAGGCGAGAGATCAAGGCGGGGTACCTCACGAGGTGCCCATGACGCAAGCCATGACGCACCAAGGGCGCCAGCAGCGGGCGCCACCGCCAAGAAGGTCCTCGCTTCCTCTTTGGTGCAAAGGAGGCAAGCGCAGGCGAGAGCATCAAGCAAAGGCAGCCATTTCGTGCAACAAGACCAAGACCAACACAACGGGCAGGAAGGAGGTCATCGTGGAGCCCAAGCCAAGGCGTCATCGCTGAGCCTTTGGCGGTGAGGACCAACTTTAGTCAAGATAAGTGTACTAGATGTTCCCCTTCAAAATGGCTAATCACATGCCCCTTCCCGCTCAATATTTGGGAAGAGGCCCAGGGTCACCGCCTATAAATAGGACTAGCCACCCACAGGGTAGGGGGACGGACACACACATAGAGGTCGACATAGAGGCATCTTGGATCACACACAGAGAGAGAGAGAGAGAGACCGAACTCCTCCTAGCAGTTCGTCGCACCGGCCAAGAACAGACCCTCGCGAGGCTGTTCTTCCTTGTACTTATTCATCATCACTTCGAGGCAATCACCACACCACACACTGGATTAGGTATTACACCACAATGGTGGCCCGAACCAGTATAAACATTGTGTCCCTTGTGTTGCTCTTTGAGTAGTTTAGATCCTTGTGAGGCGACGAGGTGCAGGTTGGTAGGGGGTGAGATCTCCGCGCGCACCCCAGAGTTCGAACCTAGAGGGTCTGCCGGAACCCGAGATCCGACATTTGGCACGCCAGGTAGGGGTGCGCCGGAATCCGCCTTCTGCCGCTCCGCGCCCCGTCGCATCGTCATCATCATGTCCGGCGACCCAGCGGGCAACCCTCGATCCACGGGCCTGCCTGGCCACGTAGAGAGCCGCTTGCCGGCGACCCCATGCCCCAAGCAGCTCGCGTCCGTAGAAGCGATCACGGGCTCGCGAAGCGTATGATCGAACAACGTCGACTCTCACGCCCCGCAGCAAGCGCGATCGGCGGCGTAGGGCCTCGAACCACGCCATAGCCACGGGCGCCAGACACCCGACGGAGCAAAGAACTCAAGGGGCCGCGCTCACGGTGGCCCGAGAGCCACCGCAATGCAAGGCTGCCGGAGGGCGGCCGCGACGTCTTCTTCCAGAACGGTAGCAGAGCTCCTGGGCTTCGCGCCAAGAGAGGCTCACCTTCTCGCACCTAATCGCCACCTCAGGGACCAGGCGGGCCACACGGAGGCCCCCACGACGCCCGGCTCCGGCGGACTCCAAAGGCCACTCCAACGCCAACCAGGCCGTCGGCCACCGGAGCTAGCAGCCCGGCCTGCCTCCGCCCCGGCTTGCGAAGGAGGACTCGCCACAACCCACGGCCCTAGTGGGCCACCGCGCTACCACCCCCAGGTGGGCGCCTCAAGCAGGGCTGCATGGCACACGGGGCACGATGGTGAAGCATTTGGGATGGCGGCCCCGGAAGAGTACGTGCCCCACATGATGGATCAAGGGCACGCGCAGGAGGATGAACATGCCTCGCTCCTCGGCCCAGGCTGGGGGGGACGAGGCACCCGAAGCTAAGCTCTTCCAGGAGCCCCTGAAAGCCAGTGATCATGGCCCGGAAGCAACGTATTATCGGGTACCACTAATTCCTCGAGGGAGCAGGCATACGCTAACCATGGATCGCAGGAGGCACACAGTCGTCAGCAATGACGGGCTGCTCCAATCTCAGCGATTTCCTACCCCTCGGGAGAGGAAGCCGCCGGGGCTGCAGGAGAGGGCCCGAGACCCGGCATCACCACCGCGGCGTTTGGAGCAAGGCGTCCTCAGGAGGTAGGCCCTCTGCCGGGGAGGTGCCTCAGGGCCTACCCCCGGCAGAGGACCCGTGGTCGTCGGGGGAACCGCTGGCGACCGCTCTACCCCGTCGGCGGCGTCCTCGGTCTCTGGCCGTTGTCGATGGCACTAGAGTGTGGCGCAAGGCGAGGCCCTCGTCTGGCGATATGAAGCAAGGCCGGTACCTATGAAGAAGGCCGGCTCGTGAAGCTCGGCCCATACTGTGACACTCTCACGTAATAATGAGGGGGGGTTGTACATGCCCCGGAGTCTCGGGGCGCCGCCTCGTGCCCCTGGGCTCCCTCCCACGCCCAAAGTGGCAGCACTTAGCTCGCTACCGGGTGAGAAGAGCGTCCAAGACTAGACTAGGTGCCGGACGCGGCTTTTCACCTTTTCTTGCTTTTCTCCTTGGCGCCGCTTCTTCTCCCGCTTAGATTTAAGTTGGATTTGAGCTTGCGATTTCGTGTGTTTGAAGGGGTGTTTAGTCTCGCTCGAGCAATCTCTCGCGCTCTGGTTACCACCTTGCCTCGCCTGCCTCCCCTCCACGAGCGCCCCTCGCGAGCCGGGCCAGGCCTAGCATGCGTGCAGCCCGGACCGCCATCACCGTGCCCTCTCAGGAGGTCCTCATCACAGGTTCAATGGGCTTGTTCAGGGAGCACTCGAAACACCACAGCCCTCCGTAGGCTATCTCGGGACCCACGCTGGTCGAAGGTAAACAGCCCGGCCAGCTACGTCACAAGGCCAGCCACTTGGCGCGGCGTGCAGGTGATATCACATCTACTAATATGCTAATGTAAGTTTTTACACGAGGCTCCCCTCCCAAAAATGCTCTTATAACCTTGAGGCCAAGCCCGAACTCGATCTACGCAGGATAAGAAAGCAGGAGCAGCGCGCGGTCAATTGGACAAATCCCCCAATGCATCCTCAAGATCACCTCCTGAATCGTTGTTGGCGTCGTTGGCCTCACCATCGCCCTCCGTGTCGCCGTCAGCAGCATCAGGGCCGTTCACCATGCCGCCTTCATCAGCGGCCACGACCACGCTGGCCGCCGTCGTCGATGAGCGAAGGCCACGACGAGGGCATCCACATTGTCTTCCACCAATGTCGCCAGTGTCGCCCGGACGGCCCGGGTACTGGGCAATGGCGACATCAAAAGTCAAAGTTGGGATCCATGTCCCAAGATGGCTGAAGACGCCGAGAAAGGCACGCCTTGAGCAGTAGGCGCCACTCCTCCTCCACCAACCTGTTGGCTCTGCCCGATCACTTCCACCAAGGCCACCACATCGATGAAGAACCGAGGTTACTAAAGATAGTTAATCGCATGAGGCTCGCCAACGGCCGCCTTGCAGATGTTGCCCAAGGCCGTGTTAGCTCTTTCCTGAGTGTGCGAAGCGATAGGGCCATGCTCGTGCTCCAGATCCACCGGGCGTATCTCGTCCTCGTTCACGCCGCAACGGCCTGGCCGCGTCCACCCAGCGACGAAGAAGCACCTTGGCGCGGGAGGAAGTCAGCTCCTCTGCGCCACGCCAAGGGCTGACCGGAAACGCCGCCCGCGTCTCTTCATCTTCATCCAGCCCCTCGTGGCGACGGTCCTGCCTTCCGCTTCGGCTCGATCAACCCGGCCTCTCCTCGAACTCGCGTTCGAGGTTCAAGCAGGCCGCCGCCACCCGACGATCAACCTCTTCCAAGACTCGGGCCTCCTGCGCAGCGACATCGTCCTCCGCCTGCGTCACCAAGCACTCCCTCGTCTCCAGCTGCTCGAAATCAGCGGCGCTCGGCAGCTTCCGGCGTCGGTGCCTCCTCACGTCTCGAGCTCACCTGGTCGATCAAGCCCCCTTCATCGACTCAAGGGCCGCCTCACGCAGCTCCACCTGCTGCTCGAGGAATTGCTCGTGCCCGAGCTTCCGCGCCCGCTCCTCCGCCGCCTCACGCCGCCGGTCGACCTCCGGGCCTCCTCGACGGCGGGAGGCAGACTCTCCCGTGAGGCCGCCCGGCTGACACCTTGGCTTTCTCATTGTCGAGGCCACGCTGGTGGCGGGCAAGGGCAACGGCCACCTTCAGCTTGCGCCTCTCTTCAGCTAGGCGCAAGCCCTCAGCTTCAAGGCACGCGTCTTCGTCAGCGAGCTCTACACCAAGCTGGCTCACTGCGTCAGCCGCCCTCTGGAGAAACCCTTGGCGAAGGGCACGACGCTCCTGGGCGTGCTCGAGCACATCTTCCGCGTCGTCCTCCGCCCCAGGTGGGGGGGGGGGTCCGCGAATCAGCCCTCCCCCTCTGGGCAGGGGGCTGGGGGCTGGCGCCCTCGCGATGGCCGGACGCGCCTCGCCAGGATCCCGGCCTAGAGCCGGCTCATCCCTAAATGAAGAACCATGGGCCGACCTCGGTAATCGCCGGCCCACGACCAAATCGAAGAGCCCAAGGCAGGCTGGCTATACCTCGGGAAGGCTCATGAAGGAGGCTCATGAGGTGCGCAGAACCATGATGCGCCACAGGATGGCTCACCTCTCCACCGCCTCACCACGAGGGTAGTGCTTGAGCTCGGGCGCTTGGGGACGGTGGAGAGGCGAGGCACGGGGATGGCTCCTCAGCCATCTTCATGAGCTCAGCGGGGAAGGGCCTGCAGAGGCGAGGATCAGCCAAGCAACAGGAAAATAAGGAACTAGGAAGGGAGAAGGCTTACTCATCAATGGCGAAATACTTCCTGCGCTTCAGTAGGCGGCAAGGGTAATCATCACCCAAGGCCTCCTTTTTCTTCCGGAGAGCCTCGAAGTCCATGCGGAAACGACCCAGGAGCTCGGCGCAGGGGTCAGCCTGCGACGAGGGAGAAGCACCAAGGTGACCAGCGCCCGGGCGCTGCCCCCGCGCGACGCCGCAAGTCGCCTCCTGCAGGGTAGCCGGGCCTCGGGTGCCTCGCCACGCGAGCAGCGGGCCATGCGTCAACGCCTCCACCAGCAAAGAAGGGCCTTAGGAGCTGCCGCCTCGGGAGTGCCGTCTAAGCTGCGTCGTCATCCCGGCGGAGGCCCTCCGCCTCCGGTGGCTCTTGCCTCCTGCTCCACCTCTCGAGGAAGGACCGCCGTGGAGTAATCGGAAGGGCAGTCACCACAACCGGGTTCTCATGGCGTCCCATGAGGGCCTGCAGGCGCAGCCCCATTCATCGGCTGGGCATCTGCTTCACGAAATCACCCTGTTCGAGCAAAGGTACAGCAGAGCACCCCCTTGCCGGATGCTGCCGGGGGAAGGGTCCCCAGTCAGGATCATGAGAACCTTCCTCAGCACTTCGGGCGTCAGGTCCTCCTCCTGGAGCCTCATGCGGTCCTCACGCCCGCCGAAGGCCCACATCTGGCGGGCAATGCGGCATAGGAGGAACTCATTCACCACCTTGGGCGCCGTCACGCCGAGCGCCCCTCGAGTCTGTGAGCGATGCTGCATTTAAGGCAGCCGGGGCTCGTGGCGCCTCCTGGCCCCACCGAATTGGGGATAGCGGGTAATGTTGGCCCATAAGCGAGGCTGGGCACCCCGACATCCACATACAGCCACCGGCCATGGAACCCAGGCGCGGGCGGAGGAAGGCTGAAATCAATCCCTGAAGCCGCTTTTTCTGGTGCGGCAATGAAGCTCGCGCACCCCGAGCATTGGGTGGGGTCGCTGAGGCGCAAAGAGAGGAAGTGGCGCAGCAAGGCAACGGAAGGAGGGATGCCCATCATCGCCGCCAGACATAAAGGCGTAAAACGGCAAGAAGAGTAATGGATTCGGGACCCAAATGCATCATATGGATCTCGTAATGGGAAAACTGCAGGCGTTGAAGAAATTGGAAAGAGAACCAGTCCCGCCTACGTATGTCGGCAATGCAGACCTCGGTGACTATTACATCACAATGGAGAAGTGAGGCAGCGGGCGGGCTGCCGCGTCCTCCGCTTTTCGTTGAAGATCGTGGCGAAGCGTAATCGACCTTGTCCAAGCCTTCTCGGTTGAGTATGATCGACCGATCGACAATGGAGCTGCCGTCGACGGCGAGCGGACGGAGGCACAGGCTTTTTCCCTTTCCCTTCTTCGCTTGAGCCATGGCGGCATGAATGGGGAGGATTTGAGATTGGATTGAAGCGGAGATCGGAGCTCGAGAGGAGGAAGAGCAGGAGACGCCTGAACGGGCGAGAAGAGGGATGCCTGTGTGCAACCACGCAGGTCCGCCTAGCTGGGCGCAAAATAAGGAGGCGTGGGGGAACATGGACGCCCACGTCCAATCAACCACCACGCGGCACCCGAGGCCGCAGGCTGTTAGGGCCCGCAGCGCTTCACACTTGCCCCTTCGCTTCTCCGCTAAGCCAAGTCCAGGCGCGCCTTGGGCTCAGGGGCTACTGTCGGCGTTCTAGGAACGGGGTACCAGACTTGCACTGCCATGCTCACAGCGTGGCGCAATGGGTGGCCCAAAGATGGCCCATCTTCATTAGCACAAGCTCAAGACCCTCGCGAGGGGCCAAGCCTCATGAGGCGGACGATGGGAAGCCTCCTCTCAGCACGGCTCGTCGGGCTGGCTCGCGAGGAGGCGGAGAGATCAAGGCGGGTACCTCACGAGGTGCCCATGACGCATAAGCCATGACGACCAAGGGCGCCAGGGCGTGCCGGCCAGCAGTGTCCTTGTTTCCTCTTTGGTGCAAAGGAGGCAAGCGCAGCGAAGCATCAAGCAAAGGCAGCCATTTCGTGCAACAAGACCAAGACCAACACAACGGCAGGAAGCAGGTTATCGTGGAGCCCAAGCCGGCGTCATCGCCGAAAGCCTTTGGCAAGCGAGGACCAACTTTAGTCAGGATAAGTGTACTAGATGTTCCCCTTCAAAATAGCCAACTGTTGGCGCCCTTCCCGCTCAATTTTTGGGAAGAGGCCCAGGGCCTCCGCCTATAAATAGGACTAGCCACCCACATGGTAGGGGGACGGACACACACACAGAGGTCGACATAGAGGCATCTTGGATCACAGAGAGAGAGAGAGAGAGAGAGAGAGAGAGACCTGAATTCCTCCTTGCAGTTTGTCGCACCGGCCAAGAAAAAACCATCGCGAGGCTGTTCTTCCTTGTACTGTTCATCATCAGCCCCTGAGGCAATCCACCACACCACACACTGGATTAGGGTATTACACCACAATGGTGGCCCGAACCAGTATAAACATTGTGTCCCTTGTGTTGCTCTTTGAGTAGTTTAGATCCTTGCGAGGCGACGAGGTGCAGGTTGGTAGGGGGTGAGATCTCCACGCGCACCCCAGAGTTCGAACCTAGAGGGTCTGCCGGAACCCGAGATACGACAAGCTCAGGCCTCTGCTACCTCTTGAGCTCTGCGTTGGTTTTCCCTTGAAGAGGAAAGGGTGATGCAGTAAAGCAGCGTAAGTATTTCCCTCAGTTTTTGAGAACCAAGGTATCAATCCAAAGAGGAGGCCACACCACGAGTCCCTCGCACCTACACAAACAAATAAAATCCTCGCAACCAACGCAATAAAGGGGTTGTCAATCCCTTCACGGTCACTTAGGAAAGTGAGATCTGATAGATATGATAAGATAATATTTTTTGTATTTTTATGCGAAAGATGCAAAATAAATAAAAGGCAATAAAAATAGCTAAGTGTTGTAAGATTAATATGATGGAAAATAGACACGGGGCCATAGGTTTCACTAGTGGCTTCTCTCGAGAGCATAAGTATTACGGTGGGTGAACAAATTACTGTTGAGCAATTGACAGAATTGAGCATAGTTATGAGAATATCTAGGTATGATCATGTATATAGGCATCACGTCCATGATAAGTAGACCGACTCCTGCCTGCATCTACTACTATTACTCCACACATCGACCGCTATCCAGCATGCATCTAGAGTATTAAGTTCAAAAGAATATAGTAACACTTTAAGTATGCTGACATGACGTAGAGGAATAAACTCATGCAATATGATATAAACCCCATCTTGTTATCCTCGATGGCAACAATACAATACGTGCCTTGCTGCCCTAGCATCACATCGGGAAAGGACACCGCAAGATTGAACCCAAAGCTAAGCACTTCGCCATTGCAAGAAAGATCAATCTAGTAGGCCAAACCAAACTGATAATTCGAAGAGACTTGCTAAGATAACCAATCATACATAAAAGAATTCAGAGAAGATTCAAATATTGTTCATAGATAAACTTGATCATAAACCCACAATTCATCGGTCTGAACAAACACACTGCAAAAGAAGATTACATCAAATAGATCTCCACGAGAATCGTGGAGAACTATATATTGAGAACCAACGGGAGAGAAGAAGCCATCTAGCTAATAACTATGGACCCAAAGGTCTGAGGTAAACTACTCACACATCATCGGAGAGGCTATGGTGTTGATGTAGAATCCCTCCATGATCAATGCCCCCTCTGGCGGAGCTCCGGAAAAGGCCCCAAGATGGGATCTCACGAGTACAGAAGGTTGTGGCGGTGGAATTAGGTTTTTGGCTCCGTATCTGGTAGTTTGGGGGTACGTAGGTATATATAGGAGGAAGAAGTACGTCGGTGGAGCAACGTGGGCCCCACGAGGGTGGAGGGCACGCCTAGGGGGGTAGGCGCGCACCCCTACCTCGTGCCTTCCTGGTAGCTTTCTTGACGTAGGGTCCAAGTCCTCTGGATCACGTTAAGTTCCAAAATCACGTTCCCGAAGGTTTCATTCCGTTTGGACTCCGTTTGGTATTCTTTTTCTGCGAAACTCTGAAATAGGAAAAAAACAGCAATTCTGGACTGGGCCTCCGGTTAATAGGTTAGTCCCAAAATAATATAAAAGTGTATAATAAAGCCCATTAAACATCCAAAATAGAATATAATATAGCATGGAACAATAAAAAATTATAGATACGTTGGAGACATATCAAGCATCCCCAAGCTTAATTCACCTTTCGCCCCTCGAGTAGGTAAATGATAAAAATAGAATTTTTGATGTGGAATGCTACTTAGCACAATTTCAATGTAATTCTTCTTATTGTGGCACAAATGTTCAGATTTAATATGATTCAAGATAAAAGTTTAATGTTGACATAAAAACAATAATACTTCAAGCATGCTAACCAAGCAATTATGTCTTATAAAAATAACATAGCCAAAGCAAGTTATCCCTACAAAAATCATATAGTCTGGCTATGCTCCATCTTCCCCACACAAAATATTCATATCATGTACAACCCCGTTTTAGCCAAGCAATTGGTTCATACTTTTTAACGCGCTTGACCTTTTCAACTCTTACGCAATACATGAGCGCAAGCCATGGATATAGCACTATGGTGGAATAAGGTATAATGATAGGGGTTATGTGGGAAGACAAAGAAGGAGAAAGTCTCACATCAACGAGGCTAATCAACGGGCTATGGATATGCCCATCAATTGATGTCAATGCAATGAGTAGGGATTGCCATGCAACGGATGCACTTAGAGCTATAAGTGTATAAAATCTCAAAAAGAAACTAAGTGGGTGTGCATCCAACTTGCTTGCTGACGAAGACCTCGGCATTTGAGGAAGCCCATCATTGGAATATACAAGCCAAGTTCTATAAAGAAATTTCCCACTAGTATATGAAAGCGACAAAATGAGAGACTCTCTATTATTAAGATCACGGTGCTACTTTGAAGCACAAGTGTGGTAAAAGGATAGTAACATTGTCCCTTCTCTCTTTTTCTCTCATTTTTTTATTTGGGCCTTTTCTCTTTTTTTTGGCCTCTTTTTTTTTCTTTAGTCCGGAGTCTCATCCCGACTTGTGGGGGAATCATAGTCTCCATCATCCTTTCCTCACTTGGGACAATGCTCTAATAATGATGATCATCACACTTTTATTTACTTACAACTCATGAATTACAACTCAATACTTAGAACAAATTATGACTCTATGTGGATGCCTCTGGCGGTGTACCAGGATATGCAATGAATCAAGAGCGACATGTATGAAAGAATTATGAAGGGTGGCTTTGCCACAAATACAATGTCAACTACATGATCATGCAAAGCAATATGACAATGATGGAGCGTGTCATGATAAACGAAACGATGGAAAGTTGCATGGAAATATATCTCGGAGGAAATGCCATAATAGGTAGGTATGGTGGCTGTTTTGAGGAAGATATAAGGAGGTTTATGTGTGATAGAGCGTATCATATCACGGGGTTTGGATGCACCGCTAAGTTTGCACCAACTCTCAAGGTGAGAAAGGGCAATGCACGGTAATCAAGAGGCTAGAAAATCGCGAAAAGGTAAGTGTGCGTATAATCCATGGACTCACATTAGTCATAAAGAACTCATATACTTATTGCAAAAATTTATTAGCCCTCGAAGCAAAGTACTACTACGCATGCTCCTAGGGGAAGGGTTCGTAGGAGTTAACCATCACGCGATCTCGACCGCCACACAGAGGATGACAATCAATAAATACCTCATGCTCCGACTTTGTTACATAACTGTTCACCATACATGCATGCTACGGGAATCAAAAACTCCAACACAAGTATTTTTTAATTCCACAATTACTCAACTAGCACAACTATGATATTACCACCTTTATATCTCAAAACAATTATCAAGCATCAAATTTATCATGATATTATAATTAAAGCAAATTGCCATGCTTATTTTAAGACACTCAAAATAATATAAGTGAAGCATGAGAGATCAATAGTTTCTATAAAACAAATCCACCTCCGTGCTCTAAAGGATATAAGTGAAGCACTAGAGCGAAACAATATAGCTCAAAAAAATATAAGTGAAGCACATAGAGTATTCTAATAAGTTCCTATTTATGTGTGACTCTCTCAAAAGGTGTGTACAGCAAGGATGATTGTGGTAAAATAAAAAACTACGACTCAAATAATACAGGACGCTCCAAGCAAAACACATATCATGTGGAGAATGAAAATATAGCTCCAAGTAAAGTTACCGATGGAAGTAGACGAAAGAGGGGATGCCTTACAGGGCATCCCCAAGCTTTGGCTTTTTGGTGTCCTTAGATTATCTTGGGGTGCCATGGGCATCCCCAATCTTAGGCTCTTGCCACTCCTTGTTCCATAATCCATTAAATCTTTCACCCAAAACTTGAAAACTTCACAACACAAAACTTAGCAGAAAATCTCGTGAGCTCCGTTAGTGAAAGAAAACAAAACACCACTTCAAGGTACTGTAATGAACTCATTCTTTATTTATATTGGTGTTAAACCTACTGTATTCCAACTTCTCTATGGTTTATAAACTATTTTACTAGCCATAGATTCATCAAAATAAGCAAACAACACACGAAAAACAGAATCTGTCAAAAACAGAACAGTCTGTAGTAATCTGTAACTAACGCAAACTTCTGGGACTCAAAAAATTCAGCCAAAATAGGAAGGCCTAGAAAATTTGTTTATTGATCATCAGCAATTTGAATCAATATTTTATCACGTTCTGGTGATTTTTAACAATTTGTTTCGTGAACAGAATGTTTCTGGAATTTTCAGCAAGATCAAATAACTATCATCCAAGAAGATCCTATAGGTTAAACTTGGCACAAACACTAATTAAAACATAAAAACAAATCTAACCAGATGCTAGATCAAATATTTATTCCTAAACAGAAGCAAAAAGCAAAAAACTAAAAGTAAAACTGGGTTGCCTCCCAACAAGCGCTATCGTTTAACGCCCCTATCTAGGCATAGTAGCAAGGATAGATCTAGGTATTGCCATGTTTGGTAGGCAATCCATAAGTGGCTCTCATAATAGATTCATAAGGTAATTTTATTTTCTTTCTAGGGAAGTGTTCCATGCCTTTCCTTAACGGAAATTGGAATCTAATATTTCCTTCCTTCATATCAATAATTGCACCAATCGCTCTAAGGAAAGGTCTACCAAGAATAATAGGACATGAAGGATTGCAATCTATATCAAGAACAATAAAATCTACGGGCACATAGTTCCTATTTGCAACAATAAGAACATCATTAATTCTTCCCATAGGTTTCTTAATAGTGGAATCCGCAAGGTGCAAGATTAAAGAACAATCATCAAAATCACAGAAACCTAGCAAATCGCACAAAGTCTTTTGAATCGTGGAAACACTAGCACCCAAATCACACAAAGCATAACATTCATGATCTTTAATTTTAATTTTAATAGTAGGTTCCCACTCATCATAGAGTTTTCTAGGGATAGAAACTTCCAACTCAAGTTTTTCTTCATAAGATTGCATCAAAGCATCAACGATATGTTTGGTAAAGGCTTTATTTTGACTATAAGTATGTGGAGAATTTAGCACTGATTGCAACAAGGAAATACAATATATCAAAGATCAATTATCGTAATTAAATTCCTTGAAATCCAAGATAGTGGGTTCATTAATATCTAGAGTTTTGATCACTTCAGTCCCATTTTTACCAATTTTTGCATCAAGATCTAAAAACTCCGAATTTTTGAAACGCCACCTAGGTAAAGGTGGATCATATTCAGTTCCTTCATTATCAAGATTCATATTGCAAAACAAAGATTTAATATGAGACATATCAATAACTTTTAGATCTTCATCTTTATTTTCATAGAAACTAGAAGAACACGCTTTCACAAAACAATCTTTCTTAGCACGCACCGTAGCGATTCTTTCTTTGCACTCATCGATGGAAATTCTCATGGCTTTGAGAGACTCATTGATATCATGCTTAGGTGGAATAGATCTAAGTTTCAAAGAATCGACATCAAGAGAAATTTTATCAACGTTCCTAGCCAATTCATCAACTTTAAAGCAATTTTTCTTCAAGCAAAGCGTTGAAATTCTTTTGCGAATTCATAAATTCTTTAACACTAGTCTCAAATTCAGAAGGCATCTTATTAAAAATTTCCATAAGAATTGTTGTAGGAATTACCATAATTATTAGAGGAATTACTAGGGTGCGGCCTAGGATTAAAGTTTCCTCTATACGCGTTGTTACCAAAATTATTCCTACCAACAAAATTCACATCCACAGATTCATTATTATTCTCAATCAAAGTAGACAAAGGCATATCATTAGGATCAGAAGAAACACTTTTATTAGTAAATAATTTCATAAGTTCATCCATCTTTCCACTCAAAACATTAATTTCTTCTACCGCATGCACTTTCTTATTAGTAGATCTTTTAGTGTGCCATTGAGAATAATTAACCATAATATTATCTAGGAGTTTATTAGCTTCTCCTAAAGTGGTTTCCATAAAAGTACCTCCCGCGGCCGAATCTAAAAGATTTCTAGAAGCAAAATTCAATCCGGCATAAAATTTTTGTATAATCATCCACAAATTCAAACCATGTGTAGGGCAATTATGTATCATTAATTTCATCCTCTCCCAAGCTTGTGCAACATGTTAATGATCAAGTTGCTTAAAATTCATAATATCATTTCTAAGAGAGATGATTTTAGCGGGAGGAAAATACTTAGAGATAAAAGCATCCTTGCACTTATTCCATGAATCAATACTATTTTAGGCAAAGACGAAAACCAAGCTTTAGCACGATCTCTAAGCGAAAAAGGAAATAGCTTCAATTTAACAATATTATTGTCCAGATCTTTCGTCTTTTGCATGTCACACAAATCAACGAAGCTATTTAGATGGGTAGCGACATCTTCACTAGGAAGGCCGGTGAATTGATCTTTCATGACAAAGATTCAACAAAGCGACATTAATTTCACAAGATTCAAGATGTCGGTAAGAGGAGCAATCAGAGTGCTAAGAAAATCATTGTTGTTGGTATTGGTAAAGTCACATAATTTAGTATTATCTTGAGCCATCATGACAAGCAAGCAATCCAACACACGAGCAAACAAGAAGCAAGCAAGGAAAAAGAGGCGAACGGAAAAGAGAGGGCGAATAAAACGGCAAGGGTGAAGTGGGGGATAGGAAAACGAGAGGCAAATGGAAAATAAATTAATGCGGGAGATAAGGGTTGGTGATGAGTACTTGGTATGTTGACTTTTTCGTAGACTCCCCGGCAACGGCGCCAGAAATCCTTCTTGCTACCTCTTGAGCACTGCGTTGGTTTTCCCTTGAAGAGGAAAGGGTGATGCAAAGAAAGCGGCGTAAGTATTTCCCTCGGAGTTTTGAGAACCAAGGTATCAATCCAAGAGGAGGCCACAAACGAGTCCCTCGCACCTACACAAACAAATAAAATCCTCGCAACCAACGCAATAAAGGGGTTGTCAATCCCTTCACGGTCACTTACGAAAGTGAGATCTGATAGATATGATAAGATAATGTTTTTGGTATTTTTATGATAAAGATGCAAAATAAAATAAAAGGCAATAAAATAGCTAAGTGTTGGTAGATTAATATGATGGAAAATAGACCCCGGGGCCATAGGGTTTCACTAGTGGCTTCTCTAGAGAATGAGTATTACGGTGGGTGAACAAATTCTTTGTTGAGCAATTGATGAATTGGAGCATAATTATGTGAATATCTAGGTATGATCATGTATATAGGCATCACGTCTGTGATAAGTAGACCGACTCCTCTACCGCATCTACTACTATTACTCCACACATCGACCGCTATCCAGCATGCATCTAAAGTATTAAGTTCAAAAGAACAGAGTAACACTTTAAGTATCATGACATGATGTAGAGGGATAAATTCATGCAATATGATATAGACCCCATCTTGTTATCCTCGATGGCAACAATACAATACGTGCCTTGCTGCCCCTATTGTCACTCGGAAAGGACATCACAAGATTGAACCCAAAGCTAAGCACATCTCCCATTGCAAGAAAGATCAATCTAGTAGGCCAAACCAAGCTGATAATTCGAAGAGACTTGAAAAGATAACCAATCATACATAAAAGAATTCAGAGAAGATTCAAATATTGTTCATAGATAGACTTGATCCTAAACCCACAATTCATCGGTCTGAACAAACACACCGCAAAAGAATATTACATCGAATAGATTTCCACGAGAATCGTGGAGAACTTTGTATTGAGAACCAAAGAGAGAGAAGAAGCCATCTAGCTAATAACTATGGGCCCGACGGTTTGAGGTAAACTACTCACACATCATCGGAGAGGCTATGGTGTTGATGTAGAAGCCCTCAGTGATCAATGCCCCCTCTGGCGGAGCTCCGGAAAAGGCCCCAAGATGGGATCTCACGAGTACAGAAGGTTGCGGTGGTGGAATTAGGTTTTTGGCTCCGTATCTGGTAGTTTGGGGGTACATAGGTATATATAGGAGGAAGAAGTACGTCGGTGGAGCAACATGGGCCCCACGAGGGTGGAGGGCATGCCTGTGGGGGTAGGCGCCCCCTACCTCGTGCCTTCTGGTAGCTTTCTTAACGAGGGTCCAACTCCTCTGGATCACGTTAGTTCCAAAAATCACGTTCCCGAAGGTTTCATTCCGTTTGGACCCCGTTTGATATTCTTTTCCTGCAAAACTCTGAAATAGGCAAAAAACAACAATTCTGGGCTGGGCCTCCGGTTAGTAGGTTAGTCCCAAAATAATATAAAAGTGTATAATAAAGCACATTAGACATCCAAAACAGAATATAATATAGCATGGAACAATAAAAAATTATAGATACGTTGGAGATGTATCAGCCTCCGCCCAGGCTGACTTGGCCTCCACACGCGCTGACTTGCTCTCACTCCAGCAGCTGATCGATGGCGTCGCGTCCCTCGCGAAGAAGAACGCGGATGAGGTGTGCTGTCGACAAATGCTGCAACGCGAGCATGCTTTTATGCTCCAGGCCCTCAGGGTGAGAGCCAGCCGAGCCTTGAGCACCATCTGCGAGGAGAGCGCCCCTCACCCGCGCGACGAAGATTACACCAACCACCTCCACTTCGTTGTTGAGGTTGTGACCCGCCTGGAGGATCGGGCCACGAGGGATCATGAGCTCATTGAAGAGAGAAGCCGGGGCCTTCTCGGGCGCGCGTTCTCACACTTCTTCAGCTACCTCCTGAACCTCGATCCCCACCTCGACTTCGACGCCGCCATAGCCCCCGTGCCCGGGGTCATCGAGGACAACCTGGCGACCTGGGTGGATGACAACGTGGACGCCCTGGTCACGGAGTTCGCTCCCGAGGATGATGCGGCTGTGATCGCGGCCGATGGGGATGATGCGGAGGGCGACGATGAAGACGACGATGGTGACGAAGCAGACGGCGTGGATGAAGACGATATGGACGGTGCGGAAGGCAGCACCTCCGGTTAGACTTGTATTTCCTTTTGCCTTAACCTGTATGAAAGAAAAACCTTCGGCGCGGCCCTGCGGGGTGTGAAAGCATTTTTTGAAGGGGGTCCCCTTATAATATATTAAATGAAATGTACAAACTGGCGAAATGCCTTTTAAAGACGGAGTTAGGGCCCAGCGTCAATTGAGCCCCCTTGAGCCCGTCTTGAAATGGCTTGTTACCCACTTATCTTGGTTCTGCAGGTCTTGAGCGAGCCCTGACGTCCTGGTTGAACCTTCCTCCCGAGGTGAGCCCTTCGAGGCCCACTAGGTCCCAGGTCTCCCTAGAAGCCTGCTGCCCGTCCAAGAGAGCCTCGCGAGGAGCGAATGCCGGACTACGGCAAGGTATGCACGCAGTGATCCTGCGACGATTGCATCCTTTACCCGGAGAAGTCTTATGCGCCGCTTCGAGGCTGGCTTTGAGCGTGCACAACGCACATACCACACCCAGCCCCGTTCATGGGCGCCTGCATAGGCGTAGTGTGAGCCCCTCGTAAAAGCGATGCAACGAGAAAAGCAAGAAACCGGCAATCAATAGAAATTTCCCCGTTTTGATAAACACAAGGAACTTCAAATCTCAGTCCAAAAGGCGTGAGTCAATTTACGTAAAGAGAGGCGAAGCAAACGGCCGCGTCCGGCACCTAGCTAGTCTTCTTGTCTTCTCACCAGTGCGGAGCTGAGTGCTTTCACTGGGCGTGAGCATAGTCATTGGGGGACTGTGTCGACGGCCAGTGCGGAGCATGGTGCTTCCACCTGGACGTGGGTGGGAGCCCCCATGAGGCCCGAGGGCGGCACTCAGGAGACTCCATGGCATGTACATCCCCACTCATTATTACGTGAGAGTGTCACGGTGGAGACCTTCACAGACATGGGGCCTTGCTTCACGTCGCCCTAATGAGGGCCCATACATGCATCCCCCGACCTTGGATTAGGGTGTCCGGAACAGAGATGAGACCAAAGGGCAAGGGGAAATCAGCGGTGCACTCGGCCCCCCCCGCCGGGGGGAAGGGCTCTCCGGCGCCTTCCCCGGTAGACGACCTACCTCCGTGCAGCGCCTTGCTCCATGCGGCTGAGGGAGGCCCTAGCTCCGGGCTCCCCTCACCAACCCCCATGTCTGCGGCTCTCTGCACAGAAGCGGGGCCATCGCCCAGGGTCTCTGCCACCGCCGTGGCCTGGTTCACCTGCATGTCCATGGTTAGTATGTCAGGCTCTGAGATATCATTTGTACCCAGCTGCCGTTGTTGAAGGGGTCGGTGAAGCTTCCGGGCGGCTCGTGGAAAGCCTCTGCCTCTTCCGTCCCTGCCACCCAACTTGGCTCGGAGAACGGGCGGGGGCCTCTCTCTCAGCATGTACATTAGGACCACCATGAGAGGCACGTAGACGTCTGAGATTGCTGCTTTGGGGCCGTCGCCTGGGCGCCCTACGTGGTGGGCAGCAGGTCCAGCGCCAGGTTTGATGGCCGTGGGTGACATCCGTGCGGCCCGCAAGGGGCGCCATACGGCTGCCTCGCACAGAGGTGGCACAGTCGTGCTAGGACGAGCGGTGCTGCGGGCCATGTTGATGTTGTCGAATCCCCCAGGAGCTCCGGGGGGCGCGTGGGCACGCCGGGGTCCGGCGCGCGCCCCTGCCACAACTTGCGGCATGGGCAGGGTGCAGAAGGGTGCCGCACACCTGCCGGCAGCATCAAGCATCTCGGCGACCCGCTGCAGCAGGGCGTCGCGGCTGCCCTCTGCCAACCTGCAACGTAGCAGCTCTCGCGCCACAATGAGCGCGGCTCGCATGTTTTTGGTGCCGTCGCCGTGGTGTAGTCCGAAGATCGTGTGGTGGCGCGCGTACGTCGCGGCGCGAGGGCGTCTTCGCCGGCTCGCGCCGCCCGCGTTCGATGGCGTTGGGCGGTCTTGCGGGCTGCACAGGCCGCGAGTGGAAGTCTTCTTGGGTGGGCGGCACTGCGGCGGGCCAGCGTTGATGCTCGGCGTGAGCCCTCGGGTAACTACAGGGTGATGGTGAGCCGACTGGAAGAAGAGAGGCTTCGACGCACCCCTACCTGGCCCGCCAAATGCCGGATTTAGGGTTCTGCAGACCCTTGAGAGGTTCGAACTCTGGGGTGCAGGCGAAGAACTCGTCCTCCCTAGTCTGCCTACTAGCTAATCTCACTGCCTAGCTCGATGAACTGGATGTAGAAGGGACACAACAGTTTATCCTGGTTCGGGCCACCTTGCGGTGTAATACCATACTCCAGCTTTGTAGTGGATTATCTCAAGGGGCTGAAGATGAACTAGTACAATGGTAGAACAGCCTTAGGAGGTGAGTTGTCCTTGTGCTCGATGAGCTGGTGGGTGTGAGGATGATCTGAATGATCCGTCCGGCTATGGTGGTGGCTAAGTCCTATTTATAGTGGCCTTGGTCCTCTTCCCAAATGTAAGGCGGGGAGGGATCCCACAACGGCCCAGTTTGAAGGAGGGACAACTAGTACATGCTATCCTGACAAAAGTAGTCTTCGCCTACAAAAGCCTCTGGTCGTGACGCCGTGGTGGGCTCGGTGATGACCTTCGTCCTGCTGTCCTGGCGGTCTTGGTCTTGTTGCACAAGGAAACCTTTGGCTGATTCCTCGGCACTCCGCGCCTGCGCTTGCCTCCTTAGCGCAAAAGAGTAAACTGGTACACTGCGCCCGCTAGCGCCTGCCTGGCCTTGATCGTCATGGCTCACGTCATCTAAACCTCACGAGATGAGCCTTGCGTAGAAATCTCCGCTCCTCGGGAGCCAGCCTGAGGAGGCTGCCCCTCGAGGAGGTCTTGGGGTCGTCCGCCTCACCAGGCTTGGCCCCTCGCGAGGGTATTGGGTTGTTGATCCTGAAGCTGGGCCATACCAGGCCGCCGATGGAGCCACATCATGGGCCGCAGAGCAAGTCTAAACACCCCGGTCCCGAAGCCCGTGAGTAGCCCTCGGGCCCAAGGCTCGCTCAAACTTGGCTTCCAGGCGAGGCCAAAGGGCAAGTGCGGAGCGCCGGAGGCCCTAACTGCCTGTAGCCTTGGTTGACGCATGGTGATTGATGGGACATGGGCATCTCCACTTCCCCACGCAACCTTGATATCTCGCCGAGGCTCGGCCACGCCTTCGCAGATCTTCAATAAAGGGACTCCAAACACACATTTCTCTGGATTGAGTTGCGAGATCCACCATCTGTGAGGCCTGGCAAACATTTCTTCCAGATCTTCAATAAGGGTCCTTGCCTCCCGACACTTCACCACTATGTCGTCGATGTAGGCCTTGGCGTTCCTCCCGAGCTGCTGGCCCAGAGCGATGTGCATCAGCCGATGGAAGGTTGCCCTGGCATTACGCAGCCCAAACGGCATGCAGGTGTAGCAGTACACGCCGCATGGGGTCAGGAAGGCCATCTTCTCAACATCCTGCACCGCCATCTTGATTTGGTGATAGCCCAAGAAGTTATCTAGAAAACACAGCCGGGCACATTCGGCGGTGGAGTAAACAATCTGATTGATTCGCGGAAGCAGGAAGGGGTCCTAAGGGCAAGCCTTGTTGGGGTTGGTGAAATCGACGCACATGCGCTCCTTTCCGCCTTTCTTGGGGACAATGACCGGGTTTGCTAGCCAGTCCGGGTACCGCACATCCCGAATGACACCAGCCTCTTGCAGTTCGCGGGTCTCTTGGACAATAACGACTGCTTCTCCGTGGACGGCCGCCGCGCCTTCTGCTACACCGGGTCCACGTTAGGGCACACCCTCAGGTGATGCTCGATTATTCCCCTCGAAATTCCGACCAGGTCCTTGGGCTCCCATGTGAACACATCCTTGTTCATGCGCAAGAAGCTAATCAACGCCTCTTCTTGATCTAGAGGGAGGTCGGCGCCTATGGTGAAGGTGGCGCCTGATGCCCGCCTCGTCAGCACTCGCACTTGCTTCATCTCAAAGACGATCTGAGAAGAATTTCTTCTTCTTAAACATGCAGCCCCGGGCTTCCCGGGGCCCCTTCGCTTCAACGCGCAGCGCGCCCGCTCTCAAGGCGCAGTTTGAGGGCCAACAATGGTCATAGCCCTCGCCGTATCCCCTTCACTTGAGGACGCCACTTCTTCCAAGATCTTCATGAGATTGTAGGCAGGGTGAGTTGCTGCCATGAACTTGGCCAAAGGCGGGTACCCGGAGGATGGCGTTATGCGGAGGCTAATCTGCAGCGATGTCGAGTCGATAAGCTCGGTTTGGTAGTTTTTAGCGGTGCGAAGGTGGCGGGAGGCGAATCTCCCTAGGGGGCTAGTGGAGCCGCCGATGACTCTAGAGAAAGGCTTGGTGGGGCGGAGCCGGCCATGGGGCACATGAAGCAAACCGAATGCCTCCACAGAAAGCACATTGAGGCCGGCTCCACCGTCGATGAGGGTCTTGGTGACCACCATGTTGCAGATGGTGGGGGTGCGCAGGCTGTCGAGGCGATACTGCGCTGCTGCAGTCGTCATGAGGTGATCCTTGAATCGAAGGTGAGGTCGGCTTTAGGCGCCGCCAGCTTGAGGGAGCCTCCCATTGCAGTGGGCGACACCCACCTAGCGGAAGAACTTCTTGATGTGGCGGTCCGAGGGCGGCGCCTGTGAACAACCGAGGAGGGATGCGACGACGTGGGGTGCCGGTGCCGCGAAGTGCACGACAAAGAGGCCGCGCAGCTCCTCCCAGGAGGCCACCGAAGATCCTGGCAAATTGAGAAGCCAGGCGCGCGGCGCGCCCGTGAGGGCCATGGGAAGCCAGTCGGCCATGCCCTTGTCGTCGCCGTCGGCTGCCCAAACTGCCCCCTCGTATGCTCGGAGAAAACCTGCTGGGTCCGCCACGCCATCATATAGGGGCGGCAACTCCGGCCTAAACTTGGGTGGCCACTGCACCCATCATAGGGCGGGGGTGAAAGCGTGGAGGCCCTCGGCTCCCCTGAAGGCGCGCGTCGGTCCGGTTGATGGAGCAGTGTCCGCCATGAGAGCCGAATAGTGGAGCGCAGTGCATGCCGAGCGAGCGGATCTTGGTGCACCCCAACCCCACGCCAAATGTCAGATTCTAGGCTCCGCATGCACCTTGAGAGGTTTGAACTCTGAAGTGCGTCTGCGAGAACTCAATCTCCCCGATGCTGCTCAATCTCGCTTGACCTAGCTCGATGAACAGGATGGAAATGGGACACAATAGTTTACCCAGGTTCGGGCCACCTTGCGGTGTAAAACCATACTCCTGCTTTGTGGTGGATTGGCCTCGAGGGGCTGAGGATGAACTAGTACAGTGGGAGAACAACCTCAGGAGAAGGCATGTTCTTGTGCTCGAGTAAGCTGGTGTGCTGGTGAGGATGGAATGGATCCGATCCCCTCTATGGTCGTGGCTAGGCCCTATTTATAGTGTCCTTGGTCCTCTTCCCAAATGAAGGCGGGAAGGGATCCCACAACGGCCAAATTCGAAGGGAGACAACTAGTACACGCTATCCTAACAAAAGTAGTCTTTACTGCCAAAGCCTCACGGTAAATGACGCCGCAGTGGTGGGATCGACGATGACCTCCGCCCCGCCTGCGTCCTGGCTGTCTTGGTCTTGTTGCAGACGGAATGGAAACCTTTGGCTGATTCTCGGGACTCGCGCTGCGCTTGCCTCCTTAGCACCAAAGAGGAAAGCTGCACAGACCACGGCTGGGCGCCCACAGCCTTTGGTCACATGGCTCACGTCATCTGAACCTTGTGAGGTGAGGCTTGCATAGAAATCTCTGTTCCTTAGGAGCCATCCTGAGGAGGCAGCCCCTCTGGAGGTCTTGGTGTCGTCTACCTTGCGAGGGTCTTGAGTAGTCGATGCTGAAGATGGGCCGTACCAGGCCGCTGATGGAGCCTCGCCGTGGCCGCAGGTAGGCTAGACTGGGTACCCCCATTCCCGGAACGCCGACAAGCGAGGCACGGGCAGCTGCATGTTGGAAATGGCGGTGGAGGTAGGGTTGACGCTGAAGAGCGGGCACACGGCCGGGTTGAGCACGCCGCCGCCCGAGAGGGTTCTGCTGTGGATCTGGGGGAGGGGGAGCTGGCGATGGAGATTGGGTGGACTAATTGAGTGAAACGCAAGCGTGAGGTGGGTGGGGGGGGGTGTTAGCGTCCTAGGTGAAAAGGGTTTAAAAATATCCCCGGTCGTCGCGCGGAAAGGCCTATGCAAACGGTTGCCTCTAAGCGCTTGTGTGCACAAACAACATAATTTTGTTTGAAATGAAGACATGTTAATTTTGAAATGAAGACGTGAGTTCACCGTTTGGCCTCTAATTTTTTCGCACGGTAAGCAATCACCATTATACCACAGGTTTGATTTGCTGGCACATTTTAGGTCTCGTGTGCTATATTTAAGACATTTTTTTTGGCATTTACCGTGCATTTTGTCATATAAATCAAATCAAAGCCGGAACTGTATGTGCTGATAAAACGGATGAGGATTGCCATTCGATCTGGGATCATCCAATGGTGCAGATGTACGATCTGTGGGGTTTGGGTTCTGGCCAATCAGAACGGACGACTCAGATCACGTGCGCACCAGGGGGGGCAACGTCCATGGTTTGGTAGGCACACAGCTTTCGTGAGTGAACCGTGTGCTATTTGAAAACATTTACATGAACTAACATCATATTTGATTTGAAAGAAAACACGAGTTCATCGTTTTCCTCCAAATTTTTTTCCACGGTAAGAAATCACCATTGTACCCTATGGTTCGATTTTCTGGTGCATTTGAGGTATCCTTTGCTATATTTCAGTCGTTTGCTATAGTCGCAACTACACATGGGTGTTAGCAAGATCATTTGTGTGTCGCTTTGGGAGTTTTCATTCATTGTCCGAGAAACGGGAAAAATCAAACAGTTCGGCTGCAGGGTGTGGCCAGAGGCGTAGGCCTTGTTGGTATTTTAATTACATGAAATGCATATAGAGTCCGGAAATAATGAAAATCGGCGTGTCACCATGGCGTGTTCTCAGGATCCCATGGAAATTTTTCGGTAAAGTTTGGCACAAGTTTTAGTGCTCACACCTTCCAAACTGGAGCATCTCCCTAGAAGGATCATAGTTTCCAAAAGGAGACACGACACTTCGGACTCCAATCGTCGGTGACTACATCGTTCTGCCTTGATTTTTTTCCACCGGTAAACTATCACGTATATACCCTAGGTTTGATTTTCTAGCCCATTTCAGGTCTCATCTACTATATTTAAGTCATTTTTTTTGCATTTACCTTGCATTTAGTGCATATAAAATCAAAACCGTACTACAACTAAATCTGGGTTATAGTTAGCAAAGAAGTGTACAAATCATTTGTGTGTCGCTTTGTGAGTTTTCATCAATTGTGTGAGAAGCGGGGAGAAGTTTCATACATTTCAGCCGCGAGGTGCGGCCACCGGCGTAGGCCTAGTTGGTATTTTAATTATAGGAAATTCAGATGGAGTCCGGACATCATCAAAACCAGCGTGTGCCCGTGGCGTGCTCTCACGACCCCGTGGAAAAAAATTGGTGAAGTTTGGCAGAAGTTTTCACTACAAAAAAAGACACATCCGTGACATTTTGGGCCGAATGAATTTTTTTCTGTCATGCTTGTGACACTTCTATGATGATAATTGTGACAAAACCCGGTATCATCATGGATGTGCTGGGCTCCTACTTCTATGACAAAAAATCATGACAGAAAATGGGCTTTTCGTCCTGGACGGGCCGGAGACGCAGCTGCATGACATTCTTTGGGCCGTCCGGGACGGAAAAAATTGTGGTAGAACCGAGGGGGCGGAAAATATCGGGGAGTTCCCGGTTACGGTGGGTGGTCGGGGGCCGAGCGATGCGCGTTTCTCTCGTACACGTATGCACGTGGGTGCGAGGCATTGGGCTCTAACTGAACCCGAGCGAGGCGTTCGCCTACTGAACCCGAGCGATTGCACTGCAGGCTATGCGTTACTGAACCCGAGCGATCGATCGATGGCTGTTAACTGAACCCGATCGAGCGATTCTTCACTCGCCGCTAATCGAAGCCCGATCTAACTGCTGCCTCTTGATGAACAAGGAGCGTTGTTGGGGGGTGGATGAACAGAACCCGTGGTGTTTTACCGGATGAAACAGGACCCGATCGGATCGAGCGGTGGAGGGCTGGATGAGCAAGGACACCGTGGAGGGCTAGATGAATGTTCCGTGGAGGCTTCGTTGAGCGAACAAAGAGGCTGTGCATTTGGATGAGCAAAGAGCCCGTGGAGGGTGGTTGAACAGGACCCGTGGAGAGGGTGGTTGAATAGTGGCGGTGGAGGGAGCAAGGAGGCCGGATGAAGCAGAGGCCATGGATGAAGCGATAGCGGGTGGAGGCCGGAGGAGGTCGACGGTGGATGAGCGATAGCCCATGGAGGCTGGAGGAGGTCGACGGTGTAGATGAACATTATCCCGTGGAGTTCCGTTTATGCGGTCGGCACCCCACCCGGACGAACAGGACCTCGCTTTCGACCGTGGCGCCCGACACAAGTCCGCTTTCCTCCGCTTTTGCAGTCCGCCACACCCCTCCCGATCAATCGACCCCGGACCCGTTGATCGTAGGAGGTCCAAGAGAAGTCCATTTCCTCCGCTTTGGCGATACGCCGGACCACTCCCCGATGAACAAAATCCCGCTTCGACCGGGGCTTGGCCAAACACATGGCCGCTTCCTCCGCTTCGTGATGCGCCAGCCTCGTTCGACGGGTTGTTCCATCCAAGCCGGTTGGCTCTCGATGAACACGGCGTATTCCGTTGCCTTCCGATGAACACGATGCATTCTGTTGCCTCCCCATGAACACGACAACGACGCAGTTTCTCCGTTCTGACCTAACCATGTACCTGAGACCTGGTCGTACATATGCGCGAGTAGGCGTTCGACACCCCGCCCGTATGTATGTACGTGGTCGTATTTACTTTCTTGCACCCTGGCCGCTGTACGTACATGTACATGGTACGTGCATGCCTCTACTACGACACGTGGGCGCCTCTACTACGACACGTGCCCTTCCTTACACGGCCACGGTTCATCGCCATACCTGAGACAGACCCGATCGTATGTAATGCGTACACATTTTGCGACGTAATGACAACACTACGTGCACGCTTCGACCGCTTGGGTCGGCCGCACTTCCTTCGTCGCGAAGATGTAGTGGTGGGTCCCGATGGTCGGCTGAATCAATTTTTGCCCGTAATATGGGCGACTTCCTTGCGTGCAAAGATGTAATAGTGGGTCCCCAACAATGGGAGAAGCGTTTTTTTCGAATACGGTGGCCCATCCGTGGGTCCCTCGCGTCAGTGGAGGAATCATTATTTTCCGCGTAATAAGGAGGCACTTCCTTGCTGCGGCCGTGGACCCAGCTGTCCGCCTTTCCACGTACAGTACTCTTCTGATGGAAGTCGTTCCTTGACCATGTTGACCACGCCGCGCCGAGAGCATCAGGGCGGTGGACGACGGCGAGGCCTAGGAAGGGGACGATGTGGAGCTGGGGAAGACGCGGCATTGGATGCCCACGCGGAGAGGAGTTCGAGGGTTCATTGGTTCGGCTGCGGTGTGAGGTTGCCGTCGCCGCAGAATAACAGGGGGTGTGGGTGAGTGGATGGCCTGGTCAGCGGTGGGGGTAGTAGGAGGTGGTGAGGCCTACGCGGCATCCACCATACCGACCACAGAGGCAGGAGCACACTCCGCACGTAACCTACAACAAGTTTGGGCGGCCGAGCAAGAAGACCAGAGGTTGAAGAAGCACGACGGACGTTGGATGGACATCAGACGATCACCGTGAACTAGAATCATTTATATTGACTAAGGTCGACAAAGCCATTGGTACGCCACAACTTAGTAGGCCATGTGTCAGCTCTCTCAAACGGTGCGCCCGGATGTCGTGGGGAGGAATCATTTTTGGGCGGCTTAAGCAAGAATATCCGAGACTGAAGAAGAAGCCGCGACATCCGTTGGATGGACATCCAACGACCACTGCTGCTAGAACGTTGTGTTGACTATAAGTTGACAAAGCCTTGCATACACAGCCAACTTAGTTTTTTGTTTTTTAGGGACGCCACATCAACTTAGTAGTCCCACAAGTGTGTGGCAGATAACATATAGCCCATTTGTGATTTGTAAGAATGTACAACCCATTTTTGAATTGTAATGGAATTTACTACAACGCATTTACAGTTTGTTAAAAGTACATCCCATTTTCTACCTAGGACAATGATTAATAATTTCAACCAACCGCACAAAACAGAATTCAATCAAATTTCCCACATTTTGATGGGATCCGAAATATTTTTATCCCGAAATTTCTCGTCAGATTAAATATAATTTCAAAATAAATTTGTATTACGTAAAAATCCCACGAAATATTGCGTGCGCAACAAGTAATGAAATTAAAATATTCAAATTCCAAAAATAATATATTTTTTAAACTAATTACGTGTTTGGTGCATTTTTATAGTTCTTGCCCAGTTTTATAATTACATCCCATGTATTATTTCTTAAAAGCTCATTTTCTTGTTAAGCCTAATGCATCCCTCCTAGGAAAGATTTGGACCAACAAGCAAGAGAATAACAAGTTGAGAGGGATTGTGTGTACAACCTGTCGGCCCAGGGCTTGCATTCTTGATGTTGAAAAAAAGGCTTGTGTAGTACGATACAACCTTACATGGCTACTTCAAATTTACATCTCGTGACGCCTTTAAAGGCCCAAACAAGGTTTCTGTAAAACTTTTTGAAGTCACTGAGCTCAATTAATAACTTAAGAAAAAAGTTAGAGTACAGTGGAACCTAATTGAAAGCTGTCACGAGCGAAGAAATAATTTAACGGGTCCCACTTATGCGTGTGTGTGTGTGTGTTTGTGTGTGTGTGTGTGCGTGCGTGTGTGAGAGAGAGAGAGAGAGACCCATCGGTCGATGCTCGTAAATACATCTTTCAGCCATATGCATTGGTGATGCTTTGTAAAAACTTATATAGTTGACACAATCATACAGAACATCATAGCACACTGAACTTGCATACAAATATTTCACGCAGGAGGCACAATCAGGGTGGAAGCAGTTTACCGCTACGGGTAGGGCTATGTTGAAACCAACGAACTTCAGTACATAATGGTTCATCGTCTTTATCAATGACGAGGAAATATCTTGAATGATGTGCAAAGAAAATAGATGTACAACACAATATATAAGTTACGCTAGAACATATTAAGTTGACGACAACCCTTTCTAAAAAAGTTCGTGTAAAAATAGAACAGTGACAATCAAATGTCTTTGGCACATCAGTGCTTCACACCTATAGCTCGGATTTAACTGTATTTGACAAGATTCCGTTGTTACCTCAAATTAGAGCACATCCAGGCAGCCAGCCCTGCCTCTTCTTCCAAAGAAGCAGTGGCCTCCGCCGTGCTGTCGGTGTACAAAAGGAGGGGCGCACTTTTGTACCCCTTTACCTGTGCACGGGCAATCGGGCCGCCACCGGTCACACCAAGCGAGCAGGGAGGTGAGCCAAGGTAAGACCGAAGCCCAAGATAACCAGAGCAACACCAAGGCCAAGACCACAAAGAGCAGAGGGATCTGAGCAGTTCCCCAGACAAGACCCTTGTCGGGCAGCCTCTGCAAAGAGCTCCCGGCAAGACCCTTTGTCGGGCAAACATTTCACACAACAGAGCGAGCCACCCTTGAGCCCACGGTCTCCAACATCACGTTGGGCTAGGGCTAGGGAGGCACCTCCATGGTGGCATGCAGATCTTTGTGAAGACAAGGGACACCCAAGATCAGATGAGGATTAGAAGATGACGATCCTCGGCAAGATCCTTGCCAGGGAAAGCCACGAGACCCCTGGCAAGGTCCTTGCCGGGGACGACAGCGCGCCACGGCAAGACCCTTGCCGGGCCACACAGCAAGACCCTTGCCGGGCCGCCCGGCAAGGCCCTCACCAAGGACTCCAACAGGCCATCGCCAGTCTGCTACCAACCAAGTTTCCACCGCTGTTGGCATGCAAATGCCACCAACTACCGAAAGGTGCACCAAGGTGGCAACACGCAGCCTCCCGGCCAACTCGTCAAAGCGCCTACGTGGCGGCATGCGAGATCTTCCGAAGGCTCCACCACCGCGCCACCTCAGCCTGCCTGCCTGCCTACATGGCGCCCGCAAGCATGTTGGCAGTAAGGAGTCTCGATTAGGGGTATCCGCCACCGGACTATGTACAACGTCCAGGACTATTGAAGCGTGAAGATACAAGACTCAAGACTTCGGCCCATGTCCGGATGGGACTTTCCTTGGCGTGGAAGGCAAGCTTGGTGATCCGGATATTATATTTCCTTCCTTATAACCGACTCCATGTAAACCCTAGCCCTCTCCGGTGTCTATATAAACCGGAGAGGTTGGTCCTTAGAAGGCCGATCACAATTACATTCATACCATCATAGGCTAGCTCCTAGGGTTTAGCCTCTATGATCTTGTGGTAGATCTACTCTTGTACTACCCATATCATCAATATTAATCAAGCAAGAAGTAGGGTTTTACCTCCATCGAGAGGGCCCGAACACAGGTAAACAATCTGTGTCCCTTGCTTCATGTTACCATCAGCCTTGGCCGACAGATCGGGACCCCCTACCCGAGATCCGCCGGTTTTGACACCGACATTGGTGCTTTCATTGAGAGTTCCTCTGTGACGTCGCCGTCAGGCTCGATGGCTCCTTCAATCGTCACTAACGATGTTGTCCAGGGTGAGACTTTCCTCCCCGGACAGATCTTCGTGTTCGGGCGGCTTACTACGAATAATTAAGCAGCCACTTGGAGCAGATCGATAGCTATGCCCCCGGCCATCAAATAAGGTTCGGAAATCTGAACTACACGGCGGATATCCGCGGAGACTTGATCTTCGACGGATTCGGGCCAGCGCCAGAAGCGCCGAATAGTCACGATGAGCACGTCTTAGACCTGTCGGGCGTCGCCGGGATATCGTCCGGCGAAGCCTCGGATATAACCGGGACAGGTTGCTTCACCTAAAGACGGAGGGCTGGACCCCGCCCCGCAGGCCGTACCTTCATCGGCGATGGAGCCGAACACAGGTTTCACTTCCAAGGGAACCTGTGACTCCGGACCCCGGGATTCATATCCAGACGCTGGTTCCAGTCCGCGCGCCCCCGAGCCCGCCAATCCTGGTTGGGCTCCGGTGATGGAGTTCACCGCGGCAGACGTTTTTCAGCACTCACCCTTTGGTGACATGCTGGACTTATTGAAGTCTCTCTCCTTGTCGAGACTCGGGCGAACTATGTCCGGCTCGAAGTGAAGCGCATAACGCCGAATTACGTTGCCACACCACCCACTTCATTGCCACGACCGGATGATCTAACGGACGTGCTTGACTGACTCCAAAGACATCGACGGGTATGGACGATGATGTAGGAGAATCACAGAGCCACCGCTCACCGTGCGGTGGACGGCCACCTCGATATGATATATATATGGTGAACACCGAAGGAAACTAATGGCGACGAGCACGGAGGACAACCCCTTGGGAAGAAAATCAAAGAATGGGCGTCGTCGGCGCCGCCCCAAGCCCCGCCATAGCAACACCAGCCCCGGAGGCGAAAATAATGCGGATGGCGCCAAAGAAGAATATGACCCTGATGAGCCCGCCTTTGAGCAGGCGAGCAGGGAAGACGGCAGGTCATCCCGTAAGAACAAAGGCGACAGACGCATACCCGGAGGAGGACAACTACATGCCCCCCTCTGAAGACGAGATCAGCCTCGGCGACGACGAGTTCGGCGTACCCGAGGACCCCGCGGAGCAAGAGCGCTTCAAGCGTAGGCTTATAGCCACTACAAGTAGCCTAAAGAAGAAGCAGCAGCAACTACAAGCTGATCAAGACCTGCTCACGGATAGATGGATCAAGTCACGGCAGCCAGGAATATGGACTCGACGCTTAAACGGTTGTCCGCTACCACCCGTGGCGGGACAAAAGCAGGATACCAGCCCGCACCCCCACGCCGATACACTACGGCTCGTGGCAATGTGCACGACACGGAAGATATTACGGACAATAAAGTCGGATAGCCAAGATCGATCTACGGATCGAGGGGCGTCTCAACATGACGATGACCGCCACGCCGGATACATCATCAATAAATCCGGCGGGCGAACATAGCAACCCGCACCAACTGGACATGCGTAGCCACATAGCCCGCATGCAGGCACCGCACACCCTCTCGCTTCACTCGGACAAAGTAATGGATCATGAATTCCCGGAAGGGTTCAAACCCGTAAACATCGAGTCATACGATGGCACAACAGACCCAGTATGGATCAAGATTTCCTTCTCCATATTCACATGGCCCATGGAGATGATCTACGCCATCAAGTATCTCCCCTTAAGCTCAAAGGACCAGCCCGGCCTTTGGTTAAACAGCCCGGCCAAATTCCATTGGCGGTTGGGAAAACTCGAAGATGCATTCCTTGACAACTTCCGGGGCACATATGTCACGACCACCAAGCGGCGTGACCTGAGCTATATTACTCAACAGCCGAAGTCAGCCGGAAATTCGGACCGGTTCTCACTAAAAGAACCTAATAGTTGACTGTCCGGACGCTGAAGCCCTGGCGGCTTTTAAGCATAATATCCTTGACGAGTGGCTCACTCGACACCTCGGCCAGGAAAAACCCAAGTCTATGGCAGCTCTCACAACCCTAATGACCCGTTTTTGTGCGGGAGAGGATAGCTGGTTGGCTCGTAGCGGCACCACGCCACATTCCGGCACTTCGGACGGTCGTGATGCTAATGGCAAAGCCACGGTGCAATGACATAAGAGATGTAACAACGGTGACAACCACGGAAGACACGGCGATCAACGCCCGGATTCAAATGGACCTAAATCCGGACAGCGAAAAAAGCCATTCAAAAGAAATAATCGAGGACCGTCCGGCCTGGACCGTGATACTAGAGCGCTTGTATGCCAAATTCATGGCACACCGGACAAACCAGCCAACCACACCAATAGAGACTGCTGGGTGTTCAAACAGGCCGGCAAGATAAACGCCGAAAACAAGGACAAGGGGCTGCACAGCGACGATGACGATGAGCCCCGGCGTCCGAATACGGGGGAGGGGGGGAGAAGAAATTTCCCCCCAAGGTGAAAATGGTCAATATGATCTACGCCACCCACATCCCCAAGCGGGAACGAAAGCGGGCACTACGAGACGTCTATGCGATGGAGCCAGTCGCCCCCAAGTTCAACCCATGGTCAGCTTGTCCGATCACCTTTGACCGTAGGGATCACCCTACCAGCATCCATCACGGCAGCTCAGCCGCATTGGTCTTAGACCCAATCATCGACGGATTCCACCTCACGCGTATCCTTATGGACGGCGGCGAGAATGAACCCTGCTTTATCGTGACCACGGTCGCCAAGATGGGCATTGATCCTTCAAGGATCAAGCTCCACCAAAACCACCTTTAAAGGTGTTATTCCGGAGTAGAGGCCGTTTGCACGGGTTCTATAACATTGGAAGTGGTCTTCGATCCCAGATAACTTCAGGAGCGAAGAGCTGATCTTCGACATCGTCCCTTTCATGATGGCTACCACGCACTGCCGGGCGGACCGCATTCGCATGATTCAATGCGGTGCCACACTACGATATCTCAAGCTCAAGATGCCGGACCACGCTGGGGTCATCATTGTCAACGGAAATATGGACCGCTCCTTCGATGTAAGAGCATACCGCAGCCCTCGGCGAAGTACAATGCGGCCTCCTCCAACAAACCAATCCGGGCGACAACTTCGAAAGACCGTCAAGCGAGTCCGGAGCACCCCGCAAGAACAGGATCAACACGAATCGCCAAGATCGTGATTAGCAGTCCGACCTCCGCTCAAGCCCCTCCAGCAGCATTCGTACACGCTGCACAATTACGCACTCAAGATACCTTTGGGCATAGGGCGAGGCGCATCACCGATTCACCGATAATGCGGAAACCGCTAAATACCTTCATACTTCTTTCCTTTTACCTTTCAGGACACCGCATGCTAAGCATCCTCAAAAGAGCCGAACCGCGGACTTATAGGGGAAAGACATCCAAGGAGGCAACAAACATTGTGCATGTATGAAATACCAGTGGAATCTATTTATGATCATTATACCCGCTTTATCTATCTTGCACACAGCCTGCCCCTCGGATAGGACATGTCAAATAGTCATATTTTATCTCTGTAACGCATCCATTGTAAAATGTACGCTTAAACGTATTTTTCATCAATGGGAGATTATATATAAGCGTCGACTTATTATTCTTATTTGAGCATTTTTTCTCTTATAAATGTTTACTTGATATTGCATCCGCACACCTTGAATGCGACCGGTTTGCTGTGGTCTTCTTCATGGCGTCCATAACATGGCAAATAAAGTCCGAACACTTTCAACAAAGTGCGGCACCCCTAACTTATAGCACTATATGCATCAGCTCGAATCATGTCTTGGGTCTACAGCTTGGGATAGTCTGCCCTTTGTTTTGGTACCTTACATTCCGTTATATCGGCTAAGGTAGCGCAGGAGAACTATCAAGCGATTGTGTCCCGTGACTCTGACGAGCACCTCAAGAGAGAAAACTAAAACCGACCCGGCATGATGTGGCGAGAGCTGGTTGCTGTTCGAGAGGTTCTAAAAATCCTTAAAGATTTTCCGCTTTAGGCGATAAATCGCTTCGTCCGATCTAGGGCGTATAGCGCCTCTAATTCGCCTTCCTGATTCTAGGGCTTCACCAAATTTAAAATTGTAGACTTCTATGGCTAAGTGAAAGTTATAACGCTTAATAGTCCGATTGCCTTGTTCGCTGCACCGACACCTCCTTGAGGGACCAAACATTTGGATAAAGAGTGTCCGGTTTTCCATTTAACACCCCAGTACTAGCTACGTGGGGACGGAAGCCGACGACTGGCCTACTTTCAAAATTTTATAAACAGCCGCACAGAAGGTAATATTTTAAATCTCAAAAGTGCTACATAGCACAAGTAACTTCGTCCTTAAAATACAAACATGACAGAAGCGAATTCATTCAAAAATGGTGTCCTTGGTACATTCATCAGCCACCAGACGCAGCACCTTCATAACGCCATCATAGTACAGCTCAGGATGGCGATGCGCCCTGCCTCCGGCGTGTCCGGTCCCTGACCAGCTTCTCGCATCCATCTCGCCCCAATGCACCGTGACGCTGCAAGGGCCCGGGCACCCTCGATGCACACGGATCGCTTGATCACCTCAAGCCGCAGTGTGCATCCACCATCCGCTTGATCAAGAAGTAGTTACATCAAGCACGAGCTCACCAGGCTGCCACATCCGGACTATGAACCCTTTCATAGCCAGTTCGACGCCTCAGGAGTTCGGACTAACCGCTTCTGGGCTTGGTCACCAGAGGTATCGGTGTTCGCCTCAAAGCATACCGGGACCAGAACAGCCTGCTGAGTTCCTCTCCTGCAAGACGCAGAGAACTCCGCAGTCATCCGATACGCTGCGTGACAGATCTGTGAATGCCCCTGGAGAGCTCCGAATTCGAGTAAGTAATAGAGACGCCTCCTCCACATGTTTGCTTTGCATAAAGAACTTCTTACCCGCTGCTATCTTCTTGGCCTCCTGGATCTTCTGGTACATGCTTTCTGGCCTGCCTTGGCGCCTTTTAAGCTCATAAGGGCCTTCGCAAGCTCGGGCTCTTTGGCTCAGATCATGCTCCACGCATCGCATTTCTTGCCGAGGTCCTGGAGCTCTTGTTGCACCTCACCCACTCTAGCACTTTGCTTTTTTGCATTCCGAGGCCGCTTTGTCTTCGCCCTCGGACAACACCCCAGTGGACGCCACTTGGCCGGTCCTTGTTACATGTACCACAACGCTTTACGTTAGATCGACCAACTTTGCTTATCTTTAAAACATACAAACGGGAATTACTTACCCTTGTTCTCTTCGAGCTGCCTCTTCGTGAGGACGAGTTTCCTCATACCGCCTGCTCCAGTGCCGCTTGATTCGGCAACCCAGCGGTCACCAGACGCGTAGCAGCAAGCAAAGACACCTGCTTATTCACAACAATACTTTTTATTAGACTCCTGCGGATTATAGTTGACCCTCCGTTTGGTTTTTCTTTCAGAACACCAACCAGAGTATCAGGGGCTACTACCTATTGGGTGGTAATTGCATACATTTTTTCACTTACCTCAAAGCCCGCCGTAAGGCTTGTGCAGGCTTCGGTTAGTCCGCCTTGGTGGACAGAATCCTTGTGAATCACCGCACTCATAAGAGTACGGTGTGTTATTCTTCCATGGAGGCTTCGGAGCGCTTCCACTCAGGCTATACTGGCGCCGTTGATGCGCTGAAGTTCTCCCGGCACGGGCGGCTCTCGCCCGTCCCTAACGAGGGGCTGCTCATTTGCCCAAGTCCGGAACCGCTTGGAGGTTCCGGCAAGCGTTCGGTCGGAGTCCGCTTTGTTGCGGCTCTCGCCGATGCGATCCGCTGAGGATCTTGAACCTCAGCATGCCCGACATCTCGAATTCCGCCGGGGCGCTCTCCAGAGTCACCTCCCCATGCTCGAGAGCCTTCGACAACACCTCCAGATCATCCGCATGTGGAGGAGTAGCTGGCCGGGAGCGACTTATCGCCCGAATCACTCGGGGACCCGAGGAGGATTCTCAGGGTGAGCCTCGGCCGGACTGCATATATGTTCGCACTATAAGTACAAAACTATGAAGTGAAACCATGATAGGATGTGGACACTACGATCGCACCGGGCTTCCCTCGGGCAGCCACCGTCCTCCGCTGCGTGAGCGGTGGTGGAATAGTCCCAAGGGTTACCTTCCCCTTCTTGATCGCCCCAGCTCCCCTTTGGGGCGGCTTTCCTCTTCTTCTCCCCCTAGTGTGGGGAGGCGGAATTTCTTCTTGATTCCCCCCGCCTCCGCGGGAGGAATGTGTCTCGTCCTCATCGGACGACAGAGGAATAATGGCCTTGCGCCGAGGGCCTTTTCCGGCCCCCTGGCCCGCTTCGCCGGGCCCCTCATCCTTCTTGATGGGCGCCTCTTCTTCTTCTTCCTCCTCCCTTCATGGAGGAGTCCGCCTCGCCTTCTTGGACGAGGCTTCGGACCTAACCTTATGCCGGAGACCCTTCCTGGTCCCCGGGCCTTCTTTGGTTTTCTTCTAAGAGAGACCTTGTACGGTGCCGGGACTAGCATCTCCGTCAGAGAGCATCCGCTGGATCTTCAGCAACGGAGACTCGGACACAGTCAATTTGTTCACTGCCTTCACATAGTCCCGAGGCAAATATATATATAAATACTTAATACTGCCCCATGAATGTATTGGGAAGAAACTAAACCCAATGATGGTCCCAAAACTCACTGGATTCGGGGTCACAAGGGCATGAAGTCCGCGTCCTCGGATGTGGAGGAGGTACTTGGAGGCCTTGAACAACACTTTCCATGCGCCTTTGTGCGCCATGCCATAGAGCTTCCGAGCGTCCGGTGTTCGGCCGGGATGAACTCCCACAGATTTATCGCCTCGCCTTTGGCAAGCAGGATCCGCGAATCGAGCATGACCTCGGATCACATTGACAAACTTGATGTTCTTGTCCTTCATGCTTTTATGCATGTCTCGAGTCCGCCAGCTCCGTGGAATCGCCTCAGACAGGCCCTTCTTTTCCTGTGAGGTGAGCCGCGATAGGGATTCCGGATCGAACTCCTGGGGCCGCCGCCCAGCTTGACGCCGCTGCTCGATGATGTAGAACCACCCCGATTGCCATCCTTTTACGGTCTCCGCAAAGAAGCCGGCCCACCGTGTGACGTTAGGCATCTTGCCCACCATGGCCCTCCACACTCCGCTTGTTGGCCGAGATATAATCTTCGGCTTCACGCAGAAGATTTGCAGCCACAGCCAAAGTGGGGCCGATGCGGAGGAAAGCCTCGCAAACCATTTATGGACGCCGAGATGTTGAGGACGAATTTGGGGCTAGATCGATCGTGGAAATCTCAGCCCATAGTAGAGCATGAGCCCGCTGGACTAAGGATGGAGGAAAATCCCAGTCCACCTGATTTAAATGGGCGACGACACGACTCTCTCGTGGGGTTCGGGGTCAATGACCTGCCCGGGTCCAGAGTCGGCAGGCTATGTCACGCTGGCCAAGTATCCCACGCCTCAAGATCTGTGATGTGCTTCTCCTGACGGTGGAAGCCACCAACTTGCCTCCTGCCCTGCACATGTCTAGCTGTGTGGGAGTAGACTTGGGCTTGGGCGCCGAGCTCAAGAGGCAAGAGGGCAGAGAAGGAAGAAGGCGTGGGTAAAATGAGGAAATCTTATCCCTTTATAGAGGCGTCGAATGCGGTGCGCCTCACCACTTGCCCGTTGGGAATCGCTTGCTTCCCAAGCGCCACGGTTAATGATGTGGTAGGATTACCCGTACCCGTATTGATGAGAATCCCATAATGAGGGGGCACGATCTCTGCTTTGACAAGAGTGTCAAGGAAACCGCCTCGCAATATGCGTTGTGGCTGGTTGTGGAAAGACGGTTCGAATAATGATCTGACCGTAGTGACACGTCGTTGCTCAAAACTTGTCGCCAGATTGCTTTGCGAAACATCATTCTCTACGATGGCATACGAAGATCATCTTGTGGATCCGGACACGGTTTGAGTGTTCGATAAATACCATGGAGTATTCGGAGGAGGAACCACTTGCAATGTCAAGACAAGATCACAAGGCTACGGGACTCATCGCCATTGAAGCCTGGTTCAGGCTACCGAGGAGTCCCGGATTAGGGTATCCAGCCAGCGGGACTATGTGCAACGTCCTGACTATTGAAGCGTGAAGATACAAGACTCAAGACTTTGGCCCATGTCCTGGATGGGACTTTCCTTGGCGTGGAAGGCAAGCTTACGATCCGGACATTATATTTCCTTCCTTGTAACCGACTCCATGTAAACCCTAGCCCTCTCCAAAGGTCTATATAAACCCAGAGAGGTTGGTCCTTAGAAGGCCGATCACAATTACATTCATACCATCATAGGCTAGCTCCTAGGGTTTAGTCTCTACGATCTCGTGGTAGATCTACCTTGTACTACCCATATCATCAATATTAATCAAGCAGGAAGTAGGGTTTTACCTCCATCGAGAGGGCCCGAACTCCTGGTAAACATCTGTGTCCCTTGCTTCCTGTTACCATCAGCCTTGGATTTACAGATCGACCCCTACCCGAGATCCGGCTGGTTTGACACCGACAAATGAGGGCGCCGTGTCGGCGAGGAGGAGCGGCGACGACGGACGGGTTTCGCCTCGCCCCCAATAAAGCTAGGGGACACCTCAAGCGCGCATTTAATGCGCCTTGTCATGTAATACGAGCGATAAGCTCATAGCACTGCGGCGCTTCTTTCCACCTCCCCGTGTGCCATCGTGGCAGCCCCTTTCGACTATAAAAGGAGGCCCATGGCATACTTCGAGAAGGTTCGGCTCTTTCGAACCACGCGACTCACCACAGCCTAGTTCGAGAGCTCAAGAACTCTCTCAAATACACCCACCAAAGCAGGACTAGGGTTTTACGCATCCTCGCCGCCCTAACCTCGGGTAAAACGATCCTTGTGCTGGTTACTAATCCCCGCTCTTCTTCGCAACTCTGCGCCCGGCAACGTGTAGGGATTCTTGTGATCCCATAGGTGTCAAGCTTCCCGACATCTTTGCACGCCAGTGCACGGGCGCACTGTGAGAATCTGGTCTAGTAGCTAGCCTAGTAATTTCTTCGTCACGTAGCTCCCAAGAAGGAGACGGCCAGAGAAAGGGCGCCACCGGAACGTGAAGGACGCCAAATACATGGCGCTACGTAAAAGCTAAGTCATTCGTAGCTTTGAGTTATTTCCTTTTATATATAAGGTTATCGCCTCGGAGATCTTGCCTATGTATTAGAAATCCGCATGCAAAGGGGCCCTCCGCATTGGAAACGCCCTTGTTCTGCTTTCGAAGTCCGCTCAACAGCTCAAGCGGCCGCGTCAAGAGTGGCAGGGTAGCCTTCCGCACCTGGCAACGCTCTCGATTTTGACTCGAGTCAAGCTCGACAGTTCGGGCGGCCGCGCTAAGGTCGGCAAGGTGGTTTGCCCAGCAGCAAGCACACCAGGCAGGCCAATGGGGATCCGTCCCCAAGTCGCCGCCCTGGCTTTACGCGCCGGCAAACCTACCCAGTTAATGTAGGGTTGACATACAAAGGAAAATCGAACAGGAAAATAACATGCATGATACTAAAAGTGCTGCAGAGTTATATTACATCGATTTGTTGCTGCGGTTCTAACTAAAGATAGCAATTGTGTTGGTTGTGAACCTGCAGCGGCGATAAGAAATGGGGTGCCTAATCCCGGCCGCCCTCTACTCCTCTAAATCCGGCCAACGCTGGCCGATGATGGGCTTGATGCGCCCCCGAGCTGGCGAGGTCGCAAGCATTCCCAAGAAGCTCTCCAAATACAAGGTCAAGTTGAGGTCGGGGTACCAAGAGGGCCACCTTGGTGAGAACCTTGGTCATGGCCTCGGCAAAGCCTCCGGGCCTCGGCCGGCTTAGCGAGGCCGATGGCTGGCGTGGAAGCCGCCCAAAGCACCGGCTAACCTTCTCAAAGAACAGGTCAGGCTGCGCTGGCGCCACGCTCTCGCCTGGCATACCACGTCTGGCATCCCCATGGTGGCCAGCTGCACGGCGGCCTGGTTGGCGACGGTGGCGAGGCGGTCGAGCCAGCGGTTCTCGCCCTTCTCGGCCTCCAGCTCCTTGGCCAGGGTCCCCTCTCAGGTTTTGGCCTCCGATAGCATCTTCTCGAGACCCTCCAGCTTCAGTTTGAGGTCTTTGATGGAGTTGTTGGCTTCGGAGAGCTCCCCGGCCCTGCTGATGACCGCGCCCTGCACCTCCGTCGGGGCGCTGTTGAGTGTGTCCTTCTCCTGGGACAGCTTCAGGCCCGCCTCCTTCACCGTCCCGCCTCCGCCTGCAGCTCCTTCACCTTGCGGCGGAACTCGGGTCTAGGCATTGAGTGCCTCTTTGTGCTCTCTCGGCCCAGTACTGTCTGCAAGACAAGCTTCCCCACCTCTTCATCCTGCTGCTGGAGCGTGGCGGCAGCTTCTCCTCACAAGACAACAAGATCCTCCTCCCGGAGTTCAAAGGCGGCTCAGTGTCGAAGTTCGCGGCCTCGACCGCCGCGCCAAGCCCTCCGCCGCCTCCTCAGGCCTTCTCGATGTCGCCCAACTTCATGGTCAGCTCCACATCGCGCTTGCCTGCAGACGCCTGGCAGCCTTCAGCTCTTATGCGAGCCTCACAACCAGTCTCTGCATCTCGCAACGCTGCTTTTGAGGTCCGCCTCCGCTTCCACCACCGCCGCCCCGGAATTAACCTTGTCCAGCGGGCGCTGGTGGAGCGCCTCGAACTCCGGAAGCCGGCGCCATGGCGTGGAGGAGCCGCTTTTCCCGCGAGCTGTCGCCACCAACGACGGGCTCATCGACGACTTCAAGCCCGGACAGGCGAAAGCGTACTTCATCGTCGAACACCTCCTCAACGGGTGTCCTCGTTCTCGACGCGCTTGGAAGGTGGACGTAACAAGTTGTCACTCACCCTCGTGTACTTGCCGGCCGGAAGCAGTAGAAGAGGAAGGCTGGTCATCATCCACCTCCTCCTCCTCGCTCAGCTGGCCCTCCCCAGCCTCCCTGCAGGCCCCTTTGCCGGGTCTCTCACCGGCGGCCTTGCTGCCTCCCTAAGGCGTGTTGGCGGGCGTTCCTCAGCAGCGCCCTTGGCGGCCTCCTCCGCGGCGATCTTCTCGGCGTCCGCCTCGACGGCCTTGGCGATGTCCTCGATGATGGCGTCCACATCCTCCGGGTTCACCGAGGAAGGATCTGGACACCAAAGAAGGCTGTGAGGCAAGGCCAAGACCAAGAGCCAGAAAGAAAAGGGAATAGGGACAAACGACGAATCCACTTAATCAATAGCAGTACTGTGGAAACTGAAGTCCCTCCCCACCGACATTTGGCGCCGAGGAAAGTCACGCGCCAAGTTCTCCTCCTCCTCCTCCATGTGCGCGTGGGCTCGGTGCTTGGCGCCTTGTCGGGACGCCTCGGCAAAGATGGTCGATGAGGGCGGTGTATTGGGGAGTAGCCCTCATGCGGCTCCTTCTTGCTAGTGCACTCCTCCCCGCTACCGCAAGGTCAGCACCAGTGTCGTGCCCCATTCGACATGTCGACGGGGAAGAGTGATGAACTTACGCTGGGGCTATGCCGGGCTGCTCAACACCACCAATGTGGCGCCTGGCACCAGTACTGTACTGGGTGGCACACCACGAGACCTTGGCCCTCTTCAATCTGTGGGCCAGCGTCTCCACTGGTGGGGGATTCAGGGTAACTGGTGTAGGAATCGTGTTTCCAGAGGTGGGGAAGGGGGGGGAGATTGGGGATGAAAAGGTAGCATTAATTTCGAACACGCCGCTAATATGTTTCTCGGCAATGTTTACATTTAAAACAACCGATGGCACCCACATATCAGCCTAAGAGTCATTTTTCTTTCTTTTTTTTGAGAGCCAGGCCTTTTTTAGGATCTTTTGAGAGCCCAGCCTAAGAGTCATAATTGACCTGTTTGGCTTTGTGTTACTACTTGGCCCATATTCAATGACACCTCACTGGCCCAAACAAGTGTACATCATCGAAAAGACAGTGAGCTCAAATTATAACTTGAAAAAGGAGATATACTCAACACCGGAGAATGGTGATGCTCCTCATTTAGCCCACCAGCAGCTCGAGACAATAAAATGCCTTCAAAACAACGATATATACAACATTCAAACACCGACTAGTGACTACTATCGATATAAACAAAGAAGACATGATAGTTCATAAGAAATCTTGCTACACCACCAAAACGCACCCATCTACAAATAGGCCGACTCTCGTGATCTAGACGAGAATGACATTCTAAATAGAGGCAACTATTACATAGTAAGAGTGACATAGACGAGGATAACCAAATGACAAGGAATATGCATAACAAAAGAGAGAACTGCCTATCCAGAACAAGTAGCAAAGAAAATAAGTCATTCGAAGAGGGATGATCCAACACCATCATAAATTGCAGCCCCGCTTCAGCCACCAGTGATCCGGAGACTCCGGTACTCCACCCTTTTGACGCAACAGCCCAATTACCTATCAACCTGAAGGCTTGAACCACATCACTTCTTGTCGGACTCGACACATCCAAGGATCAAAGTTAATCCAGATGCCTTTGTCATTCTCACATTCTTTTGGCTGCAGTCAGACGTTGACAATCGTGGAGTTTTCTCCTAACTCCTAGGGGCTCATAAAGGTAGACACTGCTTTCCATAGCAAATGTAGCCTCTATGCAATCAAGGTCCTTGCCAACAGTGATCTCCTCGTGAATCGGATAATTGAGTCCGAGAATGTAGAGTGTGAACAAAGGCTGTTTACCCGCCTCCAACTCAAAATCTCAAGGCCCCAACAAGCTGGTATCCTGCTCATAGACGTAATAGCCAACGCCTTAATACTCATATATTTCACGGTGCTTGTATACAGTGGGGTTTTCACAATATAACTTTTCCGATCATGTTTCATCGAATGATCACTGTCTTTCGCCATTGTCCGATCGAAGCGAGGAACTAGTTGTGCTTCCTTATTTTGGCAAAGGTGGTGTGATTACAAAGAGGCAAGAATCGACGCCGTGCATCACATCAAAAGGACAGGCATTGTTAATGTAAGGTCAACATTGTTCAGAGTATGAGTAGGATAATGCAAGAAACAACTTTGATATGTCCCTCGTTGAACCGGGAGGAAAATACAGGGAAATGTATACTGGGTTCGAAAATATAGAAGTGCCATGCATGGTTATACTCATGTTATCTCATAATCGATTCTTCATAGGAAACTACCATGTCATGCATGTTATGTAATCATATTATGTCCTCACAAACAAATTCTTCAAGGAAACTAATAGACCATGCATTGTTATATACTCATGTTCTATGGGCAAAATTTTTGTGAGCATATTATTCCAGCCATTGATTGTCAAGGGCTTAATATAGGTATGTACACATGGTAAGCATTACATGATTTCACTACTTCCAAATATAGATTTCTCCATATGCACATTTACTTCTCTAATGTATGGTTAGATGAAACCAATAGTGTGATGCATGTTTCTACGTAATGGAAATGAAGAAACTAACATGGCCATTGATACACACTCATATTTAGTAGTATATAGATTACTATAAAATAAGGAGAATATCAATATCTTCCTAACCGTTTGATTATTCAGGGGTACAAACTGGTTGCAATGACATGGTCAGAATCGCATGAATTAACTCAATCCAAATATAGCTGATTTAAGCTGTCTCTAATACATTGCCATAGTTCTACTCAAATTCTACTCAAACAGGGATATGCCAATCATCACAAAAAGTTCAAACAGTGTCCTGGCGTCATCGTTAACATCAGATGGAAACAACTTACACGCCGCCTCCAAAGAATACGTGGTGCCATCTCGCTTTGTTGATTATGATGATGCAATTGTGTTCAATAGCATCACAGAAGTGTGTATCATCTTTGACAATGATCCATCATGAAGCTGAGTTGTTCCAGCTAAAGGAGGCACCTGTGTAAAGATAGAAGGCGAAGTCCGCGGTCAACAAGGCAATTAGCTTGAAGTCCGTGATAATCCGCATGTCGTAGGCACTTGGCGATTACAATCTTCTCAGAAAACAAGGTCCGTCTAACCGACGTGGTAATCTAGATGACTTGGACCGCGATGGTAAAACTCTATATAATCCAACCGAGGAAGGATAATCTCATGGAGGTCCGGAAGTTCATTTAGCACCAACTTTTTCCCCGTTTTCTCCTCGACGGGCAAATGCATCCAAAGGGGAGTTCATGCCGACCCAGTACATACCTGCCAAGGTGTTTGGGGTGATGGTGATCGAATCGAAGTCTAGGGAAATGATGTATGGCGACCCACTACATACCTGCAAAATTTTTCGGCTAATGGAGATCGGACTGAAGTCGAGGGGCATCATGTACGCCTCCGTCTCATGGTGAGCAAATCTCATAAGACCAGATAGCAACAAGCAGGGTGTCTTGAAAAGCTTAGGCCTCACTGACGATGGCCGTGTGCATGTCCCTCGAGCATGCAGCCAGTCAGGCGCTTCAACATATACATACACGAACGCCGAGGTCGAGGATGTCACTAGGAGATTGCTTCAATCGCGCTCATATGGATGATGCGCAAGTTCACGCTCGCCATGGTGTAGTTTGGCGGGGTTATTGGGGCTTGATTTACGGGAGAAGGCTCTCGGTGCCGGGAGCGGCTAGCGAGGGAATAGCGGCATCGGGGTGGCGAGCGCGCCGAGGGTACGCGGGGGCACAGTGAGATGATGAAGAGTGGCCTTAGGATCTCCAGCGAGATGGAGATGGAGATGGAGTGGTGCTAGGGGAGAGGGAGACGAGGCGAGGCATGCTATACAACGACGGTGATAGTTACCGCACAGTGCACAAGGTGAGGCTGACTTTGGTAACCCGAACACGCCGCCTGGACTGGTGTCACCTCGGGCGCAGGGTCTTGTTAGTTCACTATGAGGACCGGATGAATAATATTTTGACCATCAAGTGTACCACAGTTGTACTACTACTAGTAGTAGTAGGAGTAGTAGGAACAAGAGTAGTACTGTCTAGCGGAAATAGGTCCCCCGTGCTAGCATGCCTTTGGGTTCACTTCATCCTCCAGCTATCATCCATATTGTTAGCTGAACCAAATTCTGGTGCATGCGGAAGTCCGAAGAAGGCCTTTTCTTTTTTGAGGATAACCGCATATTCCTTAACTAGAGAATGTCGTGTCTCCCACCCATGCACCAATATCCATCCGAACCAGCTACGACAAACTCTTTTTATCCGTTTGCATAGGTCCCACCTGTCAGGAGGGGTGCAGAAATAAAAAGGAATCATAAAATGTCTCGCCACTTGATTCGAAGAGTGACCTCAACTAGCCAAAGGGCGTATGTAGCGCTAGAAGGATGGGCACGATAGGGACAAAATTACCACTCGAGTCTACCCGCCAGAGCCTTTTCGCTAGTCTACCTAGCCATCTAATCAATCGCCTCAGCAGCTACTTCGCCATTTACTTCCATCGGAACCGATTTTCCCCGCTTTCTTCACTACTCCTTCATGTTCATTTGCATCCAAACCACACTGCATTCACATTGTTTTAACCTCTTCACATCCTCCTGGAGTAATTCCGAAGCCCCTTTAAATAATCATCTTATTCAGTTAGACTAGCCATCTAATCCTAACTCTCCAAACCATCGCCCTCCGGTCCAGTGGTTCCAAATGGCGAAAGAGATCGAGATGCAGGATTTAAGCGTCCAACATGTCCTCGTCGAAGGCTCGTTGAGCATAGTTGCCACAGTCACCGACCACCCAAGGGTTGTTTGGAAGTGGTTCAACAATGTATCCAACTCCCTCCAAAAGGTGGATATGAAGGTCATCAGTCTCGACGCAGAGTACATGGAGCGTACATCGAAGATCCAACACGCCGCCGCCCTTCAGATGTGCCTCAAGTTGATGTTTTGGTGTACCACATCATACACGCCCTCCATACTCGTGTGAGCTTCACGATTTCTTTGTCTCGGGAGGATATATACTGTAAGCAGCCATCGCAGGGACAAACAAAGCGCTTGGAGCCGTATAACCTTGATTTGAAAAAGCATCGTCGACATACAAAACCAAAATAAAATTCTGGTAGAAGATTGTGATAAACCGAACCATCCATATTCGACGTAGCAAATTTGTGCTCGAACAAATCTTCGTAGGGTGATGAGACGCCGCATTAAGGTCAGTTCGATGGGTGAATTATCCTCGACATGCGAGCGGATAAAATATGTTGCCCTCGATGCCCGTGTGAGTTTCGAGATAGTACGCAAGGTCCAGAGAGCTTGTTGCTTGAAAGCCGTCTCCCACGTAAAATGAGAACAACAAGAAGAAGAAGAACGACAACAAGAAGAAGAAGTCACCATCAAGAAGCAGGGCATTGTGGACGGATGAACTATTTCCTCTCTTGTAAAAAAAATATTCCCTCTCTGTGTATATTGATATAGATGGACTATTTCGATGGTGTGCATGTCTTTGAAACAAGTAGTAGCGTGGGTCCGCTTGACTATAAGGAACTATTTATCCCCTAGCTTTCTACTACTACTCCTTCCAAAGGATCAAGATGCAATGCATATGTCTCAGAGACATGACAACTTGTCCATGGAAGTTCAACTATGGCAACCATCACGCTTTCATCCAATCGCCACTCGCGATTCCCCACGACGCCGCCCAACCCACGGCACCATCGTCCCCGACGTCGCGCTCACCCTCTCGGCATAGACCGCCTCTACCTTTGTGTGTTTGACATCGTACACCGAAATGCGCGGCGAGCATCAAGTTTCTATCATAGCCACACGCTGATTCCCCACGATGCCGCTCGAATCCCATGACACCACACGCCTCCCCGACCTGTGGCTCACCTTCCTCTGCCCCACCGCCTCAGGCTCAGAGCATTACATGTGGACCAGCCACCCATCGGGTCCACATGTTATTGACTCAAAGGCAAAGCGTAGTAAGGTGCCGCCAAGCTCAGTCCCGAGGGCCCCGAGAGGAAATGTAACTCCTGCACCAGGCCTTGTGGTGCTATCGCTGCACGAACTCGTGCCAAACTCTAGATTTGTTTCTTTACTATACATGCACGCAACGATTTAATGGACATTGTAATCTCAACATGAGATGGGGAGCTCTAAATTTAAATTTGAAACTTATGAAATGAAAAAATGCAAAACAAATAAACTCAAAGAGAGGGAGTATACCGTAGGATGTGTCCCATACGAAACAAGTCCCATAGTTTGTCACCGCAAAGATGCGGTTAGAAAGGAGCACAACGTCTTCGTGACTCGCATGCTGACAACAAATAGGTCGTAGACAAAGATGGTCCACCTTTGGACCGGCCATGTGCAAGGTTCGTGCTATCTTCTTCAATCTCATCGTGGTTCCATCGCACCAATTCAAAGCGTGGGCCCGTAGCATGGCTGATCCCAATGCTGGACAAAGGTTCTATGGGAACGGTGTCACCATTGTAAATGTTGGGCAAATTGATGTTAGTACCCTCCCGTACATATGCAAAGCCAATCTCCACTGCGCATCGAGCCTAACTCGTGAAACAGCAAGGTGGGGAGAATTAGGAAATGGACATCAAGTAGTCTTTAGAATGCAATTACTACGTGATCAAAATCATCTTACTCGCTCATCTGGACAAAATCCGAAAGTGCCCCTCAACATCGCAAGATCTCAAGGGGTGTCAACTTGCAACTACGGCCACGCCGTTACCGAGAGACCCCTAAGGAAACATCCGTCGATGCTGTAACGGAACATCAAGATGCATTTGAATTAGTAGTTTATATATTGGTAGAAAAGGATGAACGAGGGAAGGCCTTATATGTAAATGTGGAGAGGGGTGTGGGTATCTTTTTGCAAAATTGCCATAGTTTCCTTCCTATCTGTGACATATAAACCAGACGGCCTATACTGCAGGATGGCAGGCACACCATCATCAACAACTCTTTTTTTATAAGAGTAGATTAGAGATAGAGATAGAGACTACTACTACCAATGTGATGGCCCGTGCGTTGCAATGGATCTAAAGTAGTAGAATAATACTTGTTCACAGACTTGAAATATAAACACTCTTGTTTTCATATACATATATCAGTAAAAAGAAATCATGCTTCCCTCAAAATATATTCCTTAGGCTATTTTGATGAGGTGAGGGACGGGTGTGGCTGGTTTGAAGATAACAGGTTTTTTAAAAAATGGAGCTACTTTTTGAACATTTCGTAGCGTGGCATGAAATCCGGTGCACCTAAGCGTCTGAAAAAAAATTGAGTTTGGGTCGGTGGCACACCCAGCTACAAGATGCCCATGTGGGCTTCTTCTATAACTAGCAAGATGCCCGTGCATTGCAGGGAACATCAAGATGCATTTTTTACAAAACACCTATTGTGATTGACCCTTGCAGGAGTAATCCCATGTGTAAAAACTAATGATATCTTGAGAATTTTATCGGAAAAATGGTATCTTTGGAACAAGATTTCTCTACTACTGCTCCTTGTAGTGAGCGGCATGCAATGCATGTGTCAGCAGACATGACAACTTGTCCATGGAAGCTGAAACACGACGACCATCACCTTTGTTGTTTCTACCACTGTCACACCCACACGTGATTCCCATGATGCCGCTCCAACCCACGGCACGACGTCCCCCGACATGCGCCTCATCCCTCCTACCACCGCACCTTCTCTCGCCTTTGTGTCCATGACATGCGGGCCAGCTGAATAGCGGCGACCATCAACTTTCTACCACAGCCACACCCGATTGGACGCGACGGCTCGCTTCCGATCCGCATTCCCCACACCATCGAATTTTTTATCCAGTAATTTCGTGACACATTTCGTCCCCGCATCAATCCTCAATCGAGTACTTCGCATTACGGGTAGTACCCACCGTGTTGCCATCTACGCCTTTGTAACGCCTTGACGCCGGCAAATTGTGGCACTTTTCGCCACGGCCACGCCACCACCCGCTTGCTCATCTCGAACGAAAGGTGAGTCGCGAACCACGCCACCACCATGAGAATGACATGTGGGCCAGCCGCATATAAGGTCCACATGTCTTTGACTCATAGGCCGGTGCACTAAGCCATTGAAGCTCGGTCCTGTGGGCCCCGAGAGGGAAATGTAACTCCTGCGACAGGCCTTGTGGTGCTCCCGCAGCTCGTGCCAAACCTGGAATTTGTTTCTTACCACTACCATCTAGCAAGGTACACGTCCATTGCACGCATCAGATTTGGTAACCAAATTATGAATAAATAACACACTATAGCATGTAAGCTTTGAGTCATATATGCATGATGTAAATGTTCGTTTAATTCTTATAGTTCATCTAGTTCAGAATCAATTAAATTTATAAAAAACTATTTTAAGATTCATGGAATTGTGCTTGTAAAGCATAAAGTAAAAGCAAATAGTGACAATTCATTTTGAAAAAAGAAGTTTGGGCAATTAAGATATGGAAGATTCTAGAACAAAGGAGAAGTGCTTGTATTTTGAGGTTTGTGCATTATGCTTAAGTTCAACTATGGAGTCTTCTAGATTCTACATGTGGCAGAATCTGGTGGAATGTAGATGATATACAACGGCCAGTAGTGCTCGGATTTGCCATGTTTGTGCCGTCGGATTGGCTTCATCCAACGACCAACTTTCAAAGTTATTCACACACTATCTCTACACTTATAAAAACCGAGTTGTTGATGATGGTGTGCCTGCCGTCTTGTAATATAGACCGTCCGATCCATATCTGACGAATAGAAAGCAAACTATGACAAAATTACAAAAAAAACGCACCTCTCTATACATTTACAGATAAGGCCTAGACTCGTTCATCCTTATCTCCCGCAACCTCATTGCTGAGCAATTAAAAAAAGGAAGTCTCTGGAACAATCTAGCATGGTGGCGCTGGCCAGCCGTCCATCCCCATGCCTCGCCTGGATCACCACCACCACCACTACGCACTCCTCCTCACCTTATCTCTCATCTTTCTCGAGATATCATGTTTTCGATGAAATTCTCGAGATACCATTTTTCCAATAAAATTCTCGAGATATCATTAGTTTTTACACATGGGATTACTCCTGCATGGGTCAATCACAATAGGTGTTTGTAAAAAAAATGTATTTTGATGTTCCGTGCAATGCACGGGCATCTTGCTAGTATCTCTACTCTTATAAAAACAGAGTTGGTGATGATGGTGTGACTGCCATCCTGCAATATAGGCCGCCTGATTTATATGTGATGGATAGGAAGGAAACTACGTCAATTTTGCAAAAGATACCCACACCCTCTCCCACATTTGCAAATAAGGCCTTCCCTCGTCCATCCTTTTCTCTCACAAGATAAACTACTCATAGAAATGCATCTTGATGTTCTGTGCAACACATAGGCATCTTGCTAGTAGGGGTATAGATGTGTCGGCCCCTGTGTTGCAATGGATTCACAGTATATCTATTTAGTGGAGTGCACTCTAAACACATTATCTATTTATTTTTCTCTAACCTTTCGTTGTCATGCAACCGAGCCACATAAGCTTCATGGGTGCCCCCCACATCATATTATTCATACTACGTTGACTGAAAAAAAACATAAATCACCCAAAACAAGATCTTCCCACTTTTTGTTCCTACGATGTTGTGCCGTGCACGTACGTAGTTGTATAGTGGTAGTGCTAGTTGTAGTACTAACTTCGTACTAGTAGGAGTAGTAGTACGGAATGCACCTACTCTATCAACGAGCCCCATCAGACACCAAATTTTTTAGCTTCCATGCTACAGCTAGATCTTCCCCTCGTTTCTGTTTTCCAACCCGACGGCGGGCAGGGTGTGGTTTGCCAATAGTCGGTTTGCTCAATGGCGGTCCCAGATGAAAGTGAAAATGCTAGGCAACACGCATTCCCTACCTATGTGGCGTGCCGGACGGGTCGTGGAGTACCCCCGATTCCGGGCATGTGGGGGTGCGATGCAAACGCGGCAGGCCTTTTCCTTTTAGTAGCAATGTGCCCGTGCGTTGCGACGGATCCAAAGTAGTAGAATAGTAGTACTTGTTCACAAACTTGAAAGAAATCACTCTTGTTTTGATATACTCCTCATATATTACTTTTCACTCAAAATGTATTTCTCAGGCTGTTTTGATGAGGTGAGGGAGGGATGTGGTTGCTTTGAAGATAGTAAGGGGTTTTCTGCAAATTGGAGCAGAGAAGTGGGCTATTGTTGCAAAAATGCCACAACTTACCTCACAGCCGTTAGATACAAGTCTAATGGTCAGAAACGACGAATGGCAGACACACCACCATCACCAACTGAGTCTTTTATAGGAGTTGGAGTAGAGAAACATGTATAAATTGTAACATTTGGTTATGCTCCTTGGCACGATCGATAGATAGAAATAACGATTGGAAATGCTAGGGCGGGGTTATTTCCCCCAGATAAGCAGGGTACGTAGTAGCTAGGTTGGCGCATCGTCAGTTTTGTCACATGCGGCCGACATGTTCTAGTGTTTCTAGCAAGATGCCCGTGCGTTTGCACGAAGTTGATGGAAAAGGTAAGCACAACTTATAAATTGACGGATGGACTACTAGTTACGTTGATGCATATAATTAAGCAAAGGGATCGCACATGCTCGGTATTGACTGAACGAGAATGCAATAGCACAATAAGAATTAAGGCCACGATGATGCGATCGCAGTGGTGGTTACAGGAGGCAAGAAGAAAGATGCATCCATCAACGTACGACCTCCTCCTCCTCAAGTTAGTGCGCCGGGCCACCGACCGGAGGCTTTTGTGGCGAGGTCAAGGTGCTTATCAGCAAAGGCATCCAAGGCTTCCAGCTGGTTGAGGAAGACCAACATCGTAGCTTCCTCACTGGCCTTGTAGATACCCATGTACACGATTTGCTCGTACACGTGGATATGTAGGTCGATGAATCTTGCGATGCGGCGCCCATGGCCGCGACCTCAGTGGACATTCTTTGTGGCATCGGCGGGCAGTCCCGGGGCCAACAGTGCTGGAAAGAGGTTCTGACCATGGAGGCCGATTAGGATGGCAGGCAATGAGGAGCCCGAGCACGTGGGCTGGAGGAGTATGACGTTTCCGTCCGCGAGCTTCCTGAGGACGGTGAACTTATTGGTGGTGGGAATGATCATCTGGTCCAACTGAGAGTCGTAGTTGGTTTAGACGGCGGCCATCCACCAGCCGGTCGCCAACACCATCTGGAGACAATCCTCGGCGCCATGCCGCAGGCCGGCGTCGTGGACCATCTGGCACAACCACTGGCCGCTCACGCGCGTCGCCGCCATGTGTCTGGAGTGAGGACTTTTGTGCTTAGTGTAGGTGCTTAGGCAAATGCTTAGGTGCATACGATGTGGTAGATGCATTGGAATGGAGGGGCGGCTTTATATGAGTGCAAACTGTGTTGCATTCACATCGTGCAGCCTCTTTTCTCGGTCCTCCTCCCATTAATTCCCTCATGCATTCACGATGCTAATTGAAGGAGGATGCATCATTGGCCGTTCAACATTTTGGGAACCGCTACCCCCTCCCTCATATGCATTAAAGCCGTATCGGGAACTGCGCCGCCCACTGTCAAATCGAATAGTACTGCATAGCCCGCTGCATGCCCGACTGAACACGCCTCCTCGCCTCCATCAAACCCCTCCATTAAACCAGCATGCAAACTGAGAAACCTACTCTGGCCACACGTCCGTTCATGAGCGGGCCAGAATTAAACGCAACACCGGCTGAGCTCCTCTCGTCCGCCCTTAGTTTAAACAAGACCAGACACCGGCCAAGCTCCTACCATCCACCCTCTATTTAAACGAGGCCAGACAGACAGCGGGCAAGAATCGCACCCCTCCGCCGCTCCCCCATCTCCTCCTTCACCATTTTCTCCACTCTTCTGATGGCTTCCGAGGAGCCATTCCCCGGCATACTACCCGACTGGGTGGCCCGCCGAGCACTCCAGATATGAGCGAGGCCGCTGGGTGCTTCACCAACCTCGCTTGGCCTGACGGAGCCAGTTGCCGCCCCAAGCCGACGCGTGGTTCAGCAACTCGCCGCTCCAGTTCAGCTTGATGAGGAGTGGCGAGTTGCTCCATGCCGGCACGGCGGCAAGCACGCCGGTACACCTCCTATGTCTATGATGGCCACGCCTCCCGTGTCTGTCGGTGCGCCTCCCATGCCCATGGTCGACGTCCGTGCTGTGGCGGCGCCATGCGTGCAGAGGCAAAGCCAGATGCGTGCAGAGCGAAGAGTCGGTGGCGAGCTTCTCGCGTGTCCGCCGCCATCATCGAGGAGAAGTAGAACACGGAGGTCAGCCGCCACTTGGGTCCCATGAAGGCCATCACGAGGCGATAACCGCGCAAGTCGGGTGGTTTCTAGGACAAGTATTTCGCATTTGGAGGAGTATTAATTATACCAAGAGAGCCGGATTAGCACCGCTTAGTTCATGTAAATGTAATGAAATCCATCTTGTTTATATGAAGATCTGGCTTTTTTATACGAAATCCTTCATGCTTATATGAAAACAGTCCGTGTTTGCATGAATTTCATCTGGCTGGTTAGAGTTGTGAAAATGTATGCCGCTGGCGTTTGATGTCGTCCTCCGCGGAAGGAAGCGGGAGAAAATTTGTCATTGCCGTTGGAGATGCTCTTATGTCTGGAAATAATAGAGTCACATCCAATCCATTTGAGTTAATTGTGTGTATGATTCTCCCTCTATAAAAAGTTAATTGCATGTAAAGGTACACGTGACTTGCGTGGTGGCTACCGCTCAGAGAGAAAGTTAAAAGAAACAAGTCCATCCTTAATCTTGTATTCTAAGTACTCTGTGGGTTCCTTTGTCGGTCTGATGGCGAAAGAAGTATATATTAAATAAGTAATACATGATATAAAATAAAGTTAAAGACAAAATTCAAACTCAAGGTCATCGCGTTATGAGCATCCGTGTTAACCAATTCAAGACATTTTTGTTGTAGACCATCTTTGAGATATATCTCCATGTCTACTCTTATACTCCATCCGTTCCTAATTATTTGTCTTTTCAGATTTCAAATGGACTACCACATATGGATGTGTATGTAGACATATTTTAGAGTGCAGATTCACTCATTTTGTCTCGTATGTAGTCACTTGTTGAAATCTCTAAAAGACAAATATTTAGGAACGGAGGGAGTAGAAACAGAGTTGGTGATGATGGTGTGCGTGCCATCCTGCAATATAGGCCGTCAGTTTATATCTAACAGACGGAAGGAAACTATGGCAATTTTGCAAAAAGATAACCACACCCCTCTCCACGTTTGCAAATAAGGCCTTCCCTCGTTCATCCTTTTCCCTACTCTTATAAAAAATAGAGTTGGTGTTGATGGTGTGCCTACCATCCTGCAATATAGGCCGTCCGTTTATATCTCAGCGGATAGGAAGGAAACTATGGCAATTTTGCAAAAGATACCCACACCCCTCTCCACATTTGCAAATAAGGCCTTCCCTCGCTCATCCTTTTTCTCTCACAAGATAAACTACTCATATAAATGCATCTTGATGTTCCGCAACGCATGGGCATCTTGCTAGTCTCTCACATGATAAACTACTCATACAAATGCATCTTGATGTTAAAAATGCGGCAGCATCGAGCATCTAGCTAGTTTCTTTTAAAATAATTATTGTGATAATTGGATTGAAGTGATATATTTTATGTCTGCTTCAATGATTTCAGATTCACTAGTAGTAACAAAGAAAAGGTTGCCTTGTTAATTAACAGAAAACAGGGTGAAAACTATCACATGAGGCCGGTAAATACAAGGCACACTGGGTTCGGCGTCATCGTCACTACAGCTGTGCACGCACGAGAAGTCTACATATCGAGGGGGCTACGGAGAAAAAAGACGTATCGAGTGTGTATGAGTGAGGCACAGTGACACAATGTTTGAGAGAGAAACCAATTGACAGATTAAGATCAGATCGAGTTGTCACCCTTCTGCTGTCGTTGTTGGGGTTGGGGGTGGGGAGGGGGAGGGAGAGAAATACGTATCGAGAGTGTGCGTGGTAGGCACAAATGCACAACTAGCGAGTGTGTGTGCGTTTGAAAGAGGAGTAGATAGATTACTATCAAGATCGAGGTGCCACCCTACTCCTTCGGTGTCGGGTAGTGTGTGTGTGTGTGTGTGTGTGTTTGTGTGTGTGTGTGTGTGTGTTTGTGTTTGAGGGAGAAGCCAATGATATATTAGTACAAGATCGAGGTGTCACCCTACTCCTTCGATGTTGTGAAGTGTGCGTGTGTGGGTGTGGGGGGGGCATTGACACTTACATATCTCTACTCTTATAAAAAACAGAGTTGGTGATGATGGTGTTCACCGCCATCCTGCAATATAGGCCATAATGGATAGGGAAGGAAACTATGGCAATTTTTCAAAAGATACCCACACACCTCCACATTTGCAAATAAGGCATTCCCTCGTTCATCCTTTTCTCCCACAAGATAAACTACTCATACAAATGCATCTTGATGTTTCGTACAACGATGGGCATCTTGCTAGTAGGGAGAAGGAGTTTGTGTGACACATATCTATATTAAGGGATAGGTAGATAACATGTGTGTGAGGCATACTTAAAGCATCACAGAGATAAACAAACGGTGTGCATGCAAGTGCCGGAAAAAATGAAGCGAGAAACAATGTCTACATGCGCGCGCGCGTGTGTGTATGTGTGTGTGTGAGAGAGAGCGAAATCTCAAAACAAAAGGAGCTCTGGTGGAATCCAATTGTATGTATTCATATTGTTCCGGAACTCGAGTTAACCATAGGCATATGTGTCAGAGACATAATTATACTTTGAGACATTACACTACAAAAAAATACACTTCCGTGATGATACGTGTTTGTCACAGTAGGTCACGTTTTCTGTCATGCATGTACATCCATGACAAATTTATGACAGAATCAAGATAGTCATACCTGTGCTGTCATAGAAGTGTTCCATGACATTACCAAAATTATCATCACGGAAGTGTCCACTTCCATGACGATAAATCGCGCGTCACAGAAGTGCTTTGCCAAAGGTGACCGACACATGGCATCCACCGTGAATCTTAACGCCGTTAAGCTATCGGGTCCAGTTTTGGATCCGATAACCCATTAATGTGACCCGACCAATGGGGATTTTCCACGTGTAAAATCATCATTGGTGGGAGGAAACACGTGTCATCCGTGTTGGCACGGTGTCACTCATCCAATGGGTGAGATGCGCCTATGATATGTTAACACATGGACCGCCCAAAGTGGCCCATAAAGTTTAAATGGGCCGGCCCAACTAAAGGCCCACAAGATTTTGTCGACCACAATGGGCGGCCCAGTTTAAAGGCCCATTAAGGTTTTGCGGGCCATAATGGGCCGGCCTAGGTAAAGGCCCACAAGATTTTTGCGGGCCATAATGGGCAAGCCCAGGTGAAGGCCCACAAGATTTTTGTGGACCATAATGGGCCGGTCCAGCTAAAGGCCCACAAGATTTCGCCGACATTAATGGGCCGACCCACAAGATTTGGAGGACCCTAGTAGGCGGCGATTAACCTGGTTGCCATGTTTTAATAAAATGTCGGCCCATATTTGATCCGGTCCATTAATGGCTCGCCATGTTCCGGCCTAATAATGGCCCATATGAGATCCGCCCGTTAAAAAGCCTACCACGCTCACAAATTACGGCCCAGATCAGGTCCGGCCCTTTAAGAGGCTTTGGGCTAAATTATGGCCCATATCAGATTCGGCCCGTCGATTGGACGCTACGCTTTGGGCCCATTTGCTAATGGCCCATTTAGTAATTCGGCCTGATATTAGTTTCGGCCTGTTAAGGGCCCGTTTAACATTTCGCCCTATATTAATTTGGCATGTTAAAAGTCTCCGCCATATAGTTGGGCCTAACTACGGCCCGGTTTGCATCCCGCCTACTCGCAGCCAATAATCTGATTGGGCCAAACAAGGACCGAGACAATTTTGGCCTGTTATAAGCCCATGATTTGATTGGCACATTCATTGGCCGGGGTCTATTTCGGCCTGCTGCCGCCCCGTGAGCTGTTCGGCACGTTTCAGGCCCAATCTACTTTTCAACCTCCTAAAGGCCCATTGAGTTTTCTTGGGAAAATAGGGCCGGCAGTTTACTCGGCCTATTAAAGGCCCAAATCTACTAGTGGGCCATTTTACATTTAGGCCTGTTAACGGACCAAGATGACGGGGCCCATGATGCGGATCATACATGGTGATTTGCATGACGGCCCGATTATGTACCATAATTTTACTGTTTGGCCGGTTTACTGTGAAGACAAGATATGTATACAGTAAAATAACTGTAGCATCGTAAATAAGAAAAAAAACCTAGACTATACAATAAAGAAATTACGGCATATTACATCCCCTGGGCATCAATGTTCGCCACTATGATAATAAAGCACAAGCAGACAGCAGATTACATACACTGGGCAACTAAACACGCTGACAAAATAATATACAAAACCGACAACACTTCAATAGAGTTCAAGAAAGGTTAGCCACCTCTGCCAGGAGGTTCAAAGGTAAGCAGCTGAGCAAGCCGGTGAGACCGCACTTGTTTGACACTTATATCCTCCTCACTCAAGATAAACAAAGCGAAGACAGGATGATAGGTTTTGCACATATAAGTATCGGTCTTGACAATTCATCACATTTCTTATTGACAAATAAAATGACACAGTTTAAAATAGCATTAACACAATATGGTATTGTTCAGGTTAAGACATGGTAGGAAATGACATTGTGAAGGAGTTAGCAGCTTCATGACACCACTGGATTACAGATCAAGAACTCATAAGCATCAATGGTTAGTGTGTCATCAATTTATCCCATTTTGATTGGCAAAATAAGATCATTTGCTCTGTAGTTTAATTTACATGGTATGAAGAAGGAACTTGGTTGTACAACCTGTTGAAAACTTAAATTGAGAAGGAAAAACTTTTATTCATGAACTGGAATACATAATAAACTTTAAACATGCAATTTGATGCAAACACCAAAATAAATAGCTTGTTGCAGTCATGCCAAACCAAATATCCAACTGAAAGCTTGAAGTCTTGATAACGACAAACTTACATTATTGGTGAAGGCAGGCTATATAAAGCCCTGGTCCATGCTGATGGGGGGGGGGGGGCAATTCAAGAAGTTTACAACAGAATCTTCTTCATAAGCATTGCCTTTTATTCTACATTTGTTAAGAGTAAATATAGATGTGAAAATATAAGAAAAAATGGAGAATATTTAAGATAAGATGAAGAGTGATGCTACATAACCAAGTAGCTATAAATGTAAGTACATCGATACAGGCACAAGGTATGATACGTCTCCAACGTGTCTATAATTTATGAAGTATTCATGCTGTTATATTATCTATCTTGGATGTTTAATGGGCTTTTATATGCTATTTTATATGATTTTTGGGACTAACCTATTAACCTAGAGCCCAGTGCCAGTTTCTGTTTTTTCCTTGTTTTTGAGTTTTACAGAAACGGAAAACAAACGGAGTCCAATTGACCTGACACTTCACGGAGCCTATTTTTGGACCAGAAGAAGCCCACAGAGCACCGGAGATGGACCAGGGGAGTCTCGAGGCACCCACAAGGGTGGGGGGTGTGCCCAGGGGGTAGGGCGCACCCCCTGCCTCGTGGACGCCTCGGTGACCCCCCCTGACGTGAAATCAACGCCAACTTCTCCTATATATACCCAAACTTCCAGAAAGAAATCTAGATCGAAAGTTCCACCGCCGCAAGCCTTTGTAGCCACGATAAATCAATCTAGGCCCTCTCTGGCACCCTGTCGGAGGGGGCCATCATCACCGGAGGCCATGGAGGAGGATCCTGAGGGGCCATCATCGCCATGAAGGCCAAGGACCAGAGGGAGAACCTCTCCCCATCTAGGGGAGGCCATGGAGGAGGAAGCATATGGGAGAACCTCTCCTCCTCTCTCTCGTGGCGCCGTGAGTGCCATCGGAGGGGAATCATCGCCCTTGGTGATCGCCTTCATCAACATCACCATCATCATCACCATCCTCATCTCTTTTACGCCGGTCCACTCTCCCGCACCTCACCGTAATCCCTACTTGAACATGGTGCTTTATGCCACATATTATGATCCAATGATGTGTTGCCATCCTATGATGTTTTGAGTAGATATCCTTTGTCTTTGGGTTGATTGATGATCTAGATTGGTACGAGTTGTATGTTTTATGTTGGTGCTGTCCTATGGTGCCCTCCGTGTCGCGCAAGCGTGAGGGATTCCCGCTGTAGGGTGTTGCAATACGTTTATGATTCACTTATAGTGGGTCGCTTGAGTGACAGAAGCATAAACCCGAGTAAGGGGGTTGTTGCGTATGGGATAAAGGGGACTTGATGCTTTAATGCTATGGTTGGGTTTTACCTTAATGATCTTTAGTAGGTGAGGATGCTTGCTAGAGTTCCAATCATAAGTGCATATGATCTAGGTAGAGAAAGTATGTTAGCTTATGTCTCTCCCTCATATGAAATTGCAATGACGACTATCGGTCCTGTCAACAATTGCCTAGGACAATTCCACACACCGATCCATCATTATTCCACACTCGCTATTTATATTGTTCAGTAATATATTCCAACTTTATGATAACAGCACCTACTTTTATTTTAGCTCTCCGATATCATACAAAGTTATCCTCTTCACACCCACAACATAGTTTTATTTCTCATTTCTAGTTGGAAGAAAACGTTCGGTGTACGTAGAGTCGTATCAGTGGTAGATAGGGCTTGAGAGAATATTGATCTTACCTTTAGCTCCTTGTGGGTTCGACACTTCATACTTATCACTTCCACCTTTGGAAATTGCTACGATGATTCCCTGCACTTGGGGATTATCAAGCTCTTTTCTGGCGCCGTTGCCGGGGAGCAATAGCGTGGGGTTGATATTCTCATGTGTGCTTGTTTGCTTTCTTCACTAAGTAGATTTTTTTTCCTTTTTGTTTCTGTTTAGTTGTGGGTGAAACATACAAAAAAAATTAAATAATGAAATACAAAAAAAAAATTACTTGCCTCTCATGCCTATATTTTTTTTCAAAAAGAGAAGTGATTGGAAAGTTATGCATTGAAGAAGTGAGGGTCGACCTTGAGCACTTGTGTTCATGCTCACGGAAATAATGTAGAATTTTTCATGGAAGTTTCTCTGTAAATAATTATCCCCTTGCATATATCCATTGTATTATAAAAATAATGTGCCAAGCTTTGGTTTTAGGATGATTAGATTGCTTGTTTCCTATGTGCAGAACAAAAACAGAAACTTTGGCTGTAGTGCATGAATTTACATTTTTTACTGGAAGGTCAAATGGGTATGAAACGTTTTGCACATTACTTCTGTACACAATTTTTAAATTTTCAAATTTATTTCATAATTTTAGGAGTTACGGAAGTTTGCTAAACTTCTAGATTACTACAGACTGTCCTGTTTTGACAGATTCTGTTTTGCGTGTGTTGTTTGCTTATTTTGATGAATCTATGGCTAGTATAGGGGGGTATGAACCATAGAGAAGTTGGAATACAGTAGGTTTAACACCAATATAAATAAAGAATGTGTTCATTACAGTACCTTAAAGTGGTAGTTTGCTTTATTACACTAACGGATCTCACAAAGTTTTTGTTAAAGTTTTGTGTGGATGAAGTGTTCGAAGATCGAGGAGCTATCAATATGAGAAAAATAAAGAGAGGAAAGAGTTCAAGATTGGGGATGCCCAAGGCACCCCAAGTAAATATTTCAAAGGATACTCAAGCATCTAAGCTTGGGGATGCCCCGGTTGGCATCCCATCTTTCTTCTTCAACAATTATCGGTATACCTTGGTTTTTGTTTTGTTCACATGATTTGTGTCCTTTGTGTTTTTCTTTTTATTTAAGAACCATTCTAGCATGAGATATACCTTCATTGAATTATAGAATACTTCATGTTCTTCACTTATATCTTTTAAGTATGATCTTATAGAATTGCTCTTTGTGCTTCACTTAAATATTTCGAGTATGGTTTTATAGAATGCTTCGTGTGCTTCACTTATATACTTTGAGCTTGGATATTGGTTAGTCTATATTAATTGTAGAATGCTCCATGAACTTCACTTATATCTTTTGGAGTATGAATAATACTATCATTTAAAGTGGGTTTGGAAGAGTGTCAACTTTAGGAATTAGTGATCCTCTATTTTTGGAGGGTGTTGAATCTTAGTGTGATATTTATGAAAGTGGGTTTGGAAGAGTGTCAACTTTAGTTAGTAATGATTCCACTATTTTGGAAGAGGTTCCAATTGAATATGAGAACAAAGTTGCTATCCATGATGCTACTGAAAATTATTATGAGGGAGGAATATATGTTTGTTGGAGTTGCAATAATATCAAGTTTCCTCTCTATGTGCTTAAAGTTTTGAAGTTATACTTGTTTTGCCCTCCTATGCTAGTTGATTATTGTTCCTATAAATTGTGTGCTCACAAAATCCCTAGGCATAGGAAGTGGGTTAGATTTAATGTGCTAGTCATATTCTTCATGATGCTCTCTTTGTGTTTCAATTCTTTTCTTTTAAGCGAGCATCATTGAAATCATCATGCCTAGCTAAAAAGCATTAACGAGAAGCGCTTGTTCGGAGACAACCCAATATTTACCCTTACTGTTTTTGTGTGTTTACATGATTAATCTACTGTAGTAATCATGTTTTATAGTTTTTGTTTCAATAAAGTGCCAAGTCAGACCTTTGGGAAGACTTTGGTGAAAGTTAATGTGATCTTGCTGTTAAAAACAGAAACTTTGCACTCACGAGAATAGATGTCATTTTTACAGAAGAGTGATTTTGAGTTGATTCTTTTTTCAGAAGATTAATATACAAATTCCTCACATCCACCAATTTATTTCATAATTTTTGGAGTAGCAGAAGTATGGTTTATGTTCAGATCATTACAGACTGTTTTGTTTCTGACAGATTCTGTTTTCATTGCATAGTTTGCTTGTTTTCTAGTTTCTATGACTTATATTTCTCAATATAAATCATAGAAATGATATAGTACAGTAGGCATTGTGTGAGAAAAATTATGAACCTTGTCTTTTACAGTACCAAAGTGAATGGTTTACTCTTTATCATACTAACCTATCTCACGAAGTTTTGTTAAGTTTTGTGTGATTGAAGTTTTCAAGCTTTGGGCGAGATATCGATATGAGGACAAGCGTCTAAGCTTGGGGAAGCCCCAGAAGGCATCCCCTCTTTCGTCTTCAAAACTATCGGTATACCTTACTCGGAGATATATTTTTATTCGTCACATGATATGTGTTTTGCTTGGAGCGTATTTTCAATTTTACTTGCTGTTTGAATAAAATCATTGGATCTGAAATATTGAATGAAAAAAAATCCTCCCATGGCTAGTTAATTATTTGTCTACTCAGTGGTCTTCACTCATATCTTTTGGAGTAGTTTGTCATTTACTCATGTGCTTCACGTATATCCTATGAGTAAATGGTTGGATAAATTGAATGTCATAAACCTAAATTTATATATGTTTCATATGCTTATAACATGGGGAGTAATGACTTCACACATAATAAGTATAGGTAGTAAACTTACTGAAAGTTAGCAAACATAGAATTGGTCACTTGAAGAATTCATGAAAGAATATTGAAGGAAGAGGGATTTCACATATAAATATACTATCTTGGACATCTTTTGTAATTGTGAGCACTCATTAAAATATGACATGCTAAAAGGTTGATGTTGGACAAGGAAGACAACGTAATGGGTTATGTTTTCTTATATCTGAAATAAAGTATATTGTCATGGATCGCCCAACACGTTGAGCTTGCCTTTCCCCTCATGCTAGCTAAATTCTTTTGCACTAAGTAGATATACTACTTGTGCTTCCAAATACCCTTAAACCCGGTTTTGCCATGAGAGTCCACCATACCTACCTATGGATTGAGTAAGATCCTTCAAGTAAGTTGTCATCGGTGCAAGCAATAAACATTGCTCTCTAAATATGTATGATTGATTAGTGTGGAGGAAATAAGCTTTATATGATCTTGTGATTTGGAAGAAATAAAAGCGACGGACTGCATAATAATGGTCCATATCACAAGTGGCAATATAAAGTGACGTTCTTTCACATTATGATTTTGTTCATCCAACCCTGAAAGCGCATGGCAACCTCTCTCTTCCCTCTCCTCAAGGGCCTATCTTTTTACTTTTATCTCTTACCCTTATGCAAGAGTCATGGTGATTTTCACCTTTTCTTTTTACATTTTATCCTTTGGCAAGCACATTGTGTTGGAAAGATTCTGATATATATATATATATATATATATATATATATATATATATATATATATATATATATATATATATATATATATATATATATATATATCCAATTGGATGTAAGGCATCATGAACTATTATTGTTGACATTACCCTTGAGGTAATAGGTTGGGAGGTGAATCTATAAGCCCTATCTTTCTATGTGTCTCATTAAAACTTTGAACCCATAAATATCGCGTGAGTGTTAGCAATTGTGAAAGACTAAATGATAGTTGAGTATGTGGAGTTTGCTAAATCGAAGCTCTGACATAGACCCTTCCTGAAAATAAGATGAATTGCAATTGTTTGATGACTAAGAGCACTGTTTGTTAGTTTTCAAGAAATTTTATGATCTATACTTTAACATGTGAATTGCTTGTTACTTGATCATGAAAAGTTTTATGAGATGAGCTACTGTTAACACATATAATGATGCTAGAAAAAGTGATTGGAATTATCATTGATCAAACTTAAGCACTTGCTAGCATTCACACTTCATAAATTATTTCTTTTATCATTTACCTACTCGAGACGGCTTGAGGAATTAAGCTTGGGGATGCTGATACGTCTCCAACGTATCTATAACTTATGAAGTATTCATGATGTTATATTATCTATCTTGGATGTTTAATGGGCTTTTATATGCTATTTTATATGATTTTTGGGACTAACCTATTAACCTAGAGCCCAAAGGTCTTTGCTTTTTTTTTCCTTGTTTTTGAGTTCTACAGAAAAGGAAAACCAAACGGAGTCCAATTGACCTGAAACTTCACGGAGCCTATTTTTGGACCAGAAGGAGCCCACAGAGCACCGGAGATGGACCAGGGGAGTCCCGAGGCACCTACAAGGGTGGGGGGCGCGCCCAGGGGGTAGGGCGCGCCCCCTGCCTCGTGGACGCCTCGGTGACCCCCTGACGTGAAATCAACGCCAACTTCTCCTATATATACCCAAACTTCCAGAAAGAAACCTAGATCGGAAGTTCCGCCGCCAAGCCTCTCAGAGCCACGAGAAATCAATCTAGGCTCTCTCGGCACCTCACGAGGGGGCCATCATCCTGAGGAGGCATTGGAGGAGGATCCCGGAGGGGCCATCATCGCCATGAAGGCCAAGGACCAGAGGAGAACCTCTCCCCATCTAGGGGAGGCCATGGAGGAGGAAGCACAAGGGGAGAACCTCTCCTCTCCTCTCTCTGAGTGGCGCCGGAATTGCCATCGGGAGGAATCATTGTCAAGGTGATAGTCTTCATCAACATCACCATCCTCGTCTCTTTTACGCGGTCCACTCTCCGCTTTTACCCGTAATCCCTACTTGAACATGGTGCTTTATGCCACATATTATGATCCAATGATGTGTTGCCATCCTATGATGTTTTGAGTAGATATCCTTTGTCTTTGGGTTGATTGATGATCTAGATTGGTACGAAGTTGTATGTTTTATTTTGGTGCTGTCCTATGGTGCCCTCCTGTCACAAGAAGCGTGAGGGATTCCGTTGTAGGGTGTTGCAATACGTTTATGATTAAACTTATAGTGGGTTGCTTGAGTGATGAAGCATAAACTCGAGTATGGGGGTTATTGCCATTATGGGATAAAGGGGACTTGATGCTTTAATGCTATGGTTGGGTTTTACCTTAATGATCTTTAGTAGTTGCATATGCTTTTCTGATTCCAATCATAAGTGCATATGATCCAAGTAGAGAAAGTATGTTAGCTTATGCCTCTCCCTCATATGAAATTGCAATGACGACTATCGGTCTTGTCAACAATTGCCTAGGACAATTCCACACACCGATCCATCATTATTCCACACTCGCTATTTATATTATTTAGTAATATAATCTAACTTTATGATAACAGCACCTACTTTTATTTTAGCTCTCCGATATCATACAAACTTATCCTCTTCATACCCACAACATAGTTTTATTTCTCGTTTCTAGTTGTAAGCAAGCGTTACGATTATGCAATAGAGTAAATGTCGATGGAAGATAGGGCTTGAGAGAATATTGATCTTACCTTTAGCTCCTTGTGGGTTCGACACTTCATACTTATCACTTCCACCTTTGGAAATTGCTACGATGATTCCCTGCACTTGGGGATTATCAAGGTACAACCAAGAGCAATGCAGAGCTAAACTTCTTCAGTACCATCGGTGTTATCCAACCTTATGGTCAGAGTAAATATAGATCTTATGTGTAGAAAATGGAGGGCAAAGGAAAATAAGCTGCAGAGTGATGGTACATGAACAACTACCTGTCAATATAAGTACACTGATAAAGAACAGCAGGTACTTACATGAACAATGCAGAGCTAAAATAATTCATTGGCATTGGATATATTCTACACTAATGTAACCATTCATACAGATCAGATAATTTGGAGCGAACAATTGATAAGCAAGCTATCATGCATACTGCTATCACATAATGAACCAGGTATGTATGCAAGTACAAAGTGATACAGGACAACAGTACTAACAAGAGCAAAGCAAAGGCAAAGCATATTTGCGATATCCTGTCGTTCTTTTCAAACCAGAATTCTTTTTTGAGCAGATTTCCTGCAAAAAAGATCCATAAGGCACATGCGGAAAAGTAGAAGTTCAAATTGTCATGCAATATCATAGACAGTACCTCATCCTCGGAATGAGACCAGTGCATAACAAGGTTTTTCCATTCAATGTCTTCTAAATTTAGCACGAGAGACTTCACCGTAAATTCGTTCTGGACTTGCCATCAAAGTGTGATTTCCTCAGTAACACCAATATTTCGCAATGCTTCCTTCAAAAGCGCAAGCAAGCTTTTCTCTCGTCATGACTATCCAGATTGACCCTCGCCTACTTACAACAATGTAATGTAAATCATTGATGTGTTCAATCGCCAGAAAATGGTGAAAATAATCACCATGAATAATAGCACTTACACGTAAGTGGGACAGAAGATGTGAAAATGGTGTTTGTCTTCACTATAATCATTCAATGATGGGAATATATGCATGTAGTCCCTAACAACATTGAAAGCATTGTCTTTTAAAGCTGAATAAGCTGGAATGGGGTTCCAATCTGCAGGAATTGGTCGTCTCTGCGGTAGCTTGGGATAGGTCTTCGGCCGGTGGACTTGGTCAGATTTTTGGTCGAGTGGGATTTTCTATGGTACTGGCAATTTGGTGCTATGGCAACTGAAATCGGCATACCTTTTCACAGGAGTGAAGGTCCTATGTGGTGGGGCTAGTGGTGTGGCGAAAGTGAAGTATGTATGCAGTGCACTCAAAAGGTCGGTCCCTACGTTTTGTGTCATCGGGTTGTACAGCCAATATAAGTGGGGTGTTGTCTGATTTCTCCCAAGACAACCACGTTTTTCAAGGACTTTGTCGGTGCTCCTTCGTGTTCGGCAATCACCCTCTTCCTTTTTGATGTCGATGCACAAGAACAACATTTGAGTGGAAAAACATGGAATGATGACAGATGGATTTTTTATTGATAATGGATGGGCATGGCATCTCGACATATATGATGAGTAAACTAAGCAGATGGCGGTGCAACAAAGTAGAAGAAATGCAAGAGAACATATGCAAGATACACGCAATCAATAAAACCTTGCCAAGTTAGAACAGGCACCTTGATGGGTGAACAGGACAGGCCATCTGCCTTTGACTCCTCGAGGTTAGAATAGTCATTAGGATGATATTCTGAACAAGAATCAGCAGTGGGGAACGTCTGAGTTTCATTGCTTCCGTAATGGCACTCAATGCCTTGGTGCCAATTTTGTAAGTCATTGCGTTGTTCCACAATATTCTTCGATCTTGTGAGGTTACGATATTCATCATAATTACGTATAATATCCGAGAACCATGAAAGCATAAATAGTTGTGAGATTATCTTTGTAATGCAGAGGATATTCTAATATAGAGGCGCCCATAATACACTTGTGTGCTATCCTTTGGATTCGATGAGAGAGAGAGCTCATGTGTGCTGTAATATGGTGCGTGCATTTATATAATCTGGCACAAGTACACAAAAAAATAGGCTCCATAAGGAAGGATAATTGGCAGATGATAGGTTCAAAATATACTGTATAGAGAGTTTATTGCCAAACCATGATAACAAGAGCAGACAGCAACTAGGCAGATCATAGTGTACATAAAAGGGGTACACCATAACCGCGATATATAAATCGGGAAAGTGGAACTGGCTTGAAAATACGGTGTTGTATTGTCATTAGTAATTGAAAGCCTATCGATCAAGTACATGCCAGCTCTATCACCGTTGTTATTTGCAGATGTCCCTGCTCCCTTCGACAAGGAACATCACAGACGATACTAAATACAGAATAACAAAAGAGGAACATGTTAAAGAAATGAAAAGGAAGCATATTCTTGAGGTTCCGTTTATTGCATACAATGTTGGTTGCCCACTCATGATGAATCACAGACCAAGAAATGCAATTCCATGCTGTCTCTCTATATGTGGCAATTTTGAACAAGAGTCATTAGGATCATATTCTGAACAAGAGTCAATAGGTGGGGAGCATATGACTTTCATTGCATCTAGAATGGCACTCAATGCCTTGGTGCCAATTTTGTAAGTCATTGCGGTGTTTAGCTTCAAGAGTGGACTGCTGCTAGTGCGACACAAAGTAGCTACACAGATCATAGTGTAGATATAACGGGAAAACCATAAGCATCAGAGTAAAATCAGCAAAGTGGAACTTGCTGGAATATATGTGCTAGTATTGCCGGTACGGCTAGAAAGGCTTCGGATACCAGCTCTCTTCAACTGAAGGTGCGGTACAAAGGCGACACAGCTCCCCGCATTTCCTTGCTATTCTTATAGGATTCAAGTGGGCAGGCCACTACAAATCCTATTCCCATGTTTACAAAATCCTACGAATCAAAGAGGCCCGACGAGTTCAAAGTGTCCATACCAACCGATCAGTATATACCTCTACCTTTGCCAAATGTCCCTTCTCATCTTCACTACAAGGAACATCTCAGTACTACTATCATACTCCCTCCGTTCCAAAATATAAGTCTTGGTAGAGATTTCCACTATGGATCACATACAGATGTATCCAGATACATTTTAGAGTGTAGATTCACTCATTTTGCTCCATATGCAGTCCATGGTGGAATGTATACAAAGACTTGTATTTAGGAACGGAGAGAGTACTTATTAAAGAAGAACGGAAGAGGAACATGGTAAAGAAGAGCAAGAAGATTTTGGATAATAAAATGTTCGTTGCCCAGTGCCCACACATGCTGAACCAGAGCGCATTAAGAAAGCAACTCCATCCTGTCTCTCTATATGTGGCGCACGTGCTTTTTCGAAAGTAAAGTAGGAACATTAGCTGACCAATTAAATGCTATCTGTTTTAGTAATATCAACATCATATCAGATTCGTACTTGAGCAACAAGTTTGGAATTATGAGTGGCACGTTGTTTAGCTTGATGGATTTAGGAGCGATTGCTAGCGAATGCGATGATGGTACTGAATATAAAGGCATGTCTGCATTTGGGTCGATCGACCATTTCAGCGGTTGGATGAAGATCCACGTCTCCTAACCCTTCTTCTTCCTCGTCTCGATTCTTCCCATACAGAACACACATCGGGCCGCCCGGCGGAACATCGCCCCCACCGCCTGTGTTCCTCCGCCGCCCCACCCCTACGCCCCACCAGCGTGGAGTTTTCTTCGTCGGCCGAGGCCCCACCACCGCCCAACAACCAAAGTCCCCACCGAGCCCCTTCGTCATAGCGGTGAACTCTGGCGAAGCTCTGAAAATCGGTACTGACCCAATTTTGAAATTTAGTCTCTGCGATTTAACTAGTGTGGAATATAAAAGGCGAAAACCATAAGCATTGGGAGTATAGTGTTGAGCGTGCCATGGCGGATCTCAAGGTGCAAACTGGACAATGGCAACTTCGCAGCCAATGTTTGCTCTCAACTAGCAAGTATGTGATGGACAAGAAATCAGAGTAAAGCAGTGGCGATCTATTTTCTTGTTGTGATAAATAAGTTGAGCAGATACGAAAGAGTACCGCCTCTGGTGCGGCGCCATCTATGCATCTGCTGAGAATTTGGCCGGTCTTTGCGGTAGCGATGGCTGTCGGCGGCGGGGAAGCAGATCTAGGAGGGTAGATGGTGGCGGCGGGGCGCGGTGGACGAGACGATCGTAGGAGCGGCGCCGGCAAGGTGGACGACGGCGGGGATGAAGCGAGAGGGCGGGATGCAAGGATCCCGGTCTGAAGCCATGGATGAGAGACGTCGATCTCTTGTAATGGACGACGGCGGCGGGGTATTTGCTCCGGCATGGTGGAGGAGGACGGCAGTGGATGGGGTGGCGGACGGAGGAGGCTAGGGTGGAGAGGGTGTTTTGGCACCCACGGAGTACGAATGCGGAAATGGAGGTGGAGAGGAAGGGAACCATGTCTTGGTAGCGCTTTTCTCAAATGCGAGGAAATTTACAAACTTAGCTCCGTTTCAAATTTCCTACATCACAGCAATATTAGTCGGTTGGGGATAGGACGGTAATCTCGCATACACCGAATATTTGCCGACGAGAGTTTGTTTTTGGCGCCCACCGTGTATGAATCGGGGAGGGAGTCGATTTCGGCCGAGGACACACTGTGTTTTGGCGCCCACCGTGTATGAATCCGGGTGAGAGGCGGTTATGTCACGTTCGAGTGAAATTACAAACCTACCCCTATCGAAACCTACAGAAATCGGCGATAGGCTTTATGCGTGGCGAGGATAGGTAGTAGTAATTTCCATCTCGCAGATTTTGGTTTCTTGATTCTGCGACTTTCCCGCTTCGTTCAAATTATGCGAGTGCACGCTACCATGCCAACTCAATTTGAATCCCGTTTGTATTCTATTTTTTCGGGCGGGATCCATTTTTGATTGGAATAAAATTCTATATACATCATTTTTTATATATACTTTCAAAAGCACAACACCCTTTATACATAAATATGGTTTACAAATGGCATGATCTCAGATTCATAAGGTTGTATCCATCAATTTGGATTTTCAAATATTTGAAACCACTTTATGTTGAAATCCAATGTATGCATTCCTCGCTAACTATCTCCAATTAATGTGTGTTTCATGCGGTTTTTACTTCTCGAGACATGTATAATGTGTTTCACACACGCAACATATAGTGTATCCCGTTTAGACATTAATTGCATATAAACCATGCATTGTTTCTAATTAAAGAATCTATGGATCACCAATATTGATAAACTATATAACATTACATGTGTCCCCAAATTCAAATGAATATGCATGTTTGATACACCAATTTATGCTATGATATTATCGATGTCGTGATCTCCAGTTTAAATATTTGAATCCCATTTAATCCAGATACTCGTATCATATATCTACCACTCATGCTTATATAGGACTATCTCTCTAGACCTATACGCGTTCATCATCTCTCGGGTATTCCTGTATGTCGACAATGATCTTTTATCTTCGTAACACACTGATGGTACTCTCTCCCTCGACCTTCATCACTCTATCTCTCTCTAAGTATATCTCGCTCCCTACTATGTGTCTCTAACTATGATTCTCCATGTGGAATCTCTTTCTCGATCTCACACAAACACAAAACTTTGTCTTCAGGGGTCTCATTTCTCTCTACTATTCCCCTGTGTGCCACTCGCACACCCCTAATAAAGATATGTCTTTTGCTCCTTAGGTATGAGAACCTACGACTCTTCCTCTTAAATATCTTTCTCACACACAAACACAAACTTTGTCTCCCAGGGTCTCATATTTCTCCACTGTTCTCTTGCATGTCGCTCACACACACTGCCTCTCCCTAGAGATATCTTGCGTTCCCTCATATGTTTCTCTAGCTATCACTCTCGTTTTGAAATATCTTTCTCTCTCATGAGACACAAAACTAAGTCTCTCGGGATCTCATTTCTCTCTGATATTTGTTTGTATGCGAGTCACATGCACCCTTTCTTCATCTCTCTCACACCCACACCCATAACTCAGCCTTCTGATCCACTCGACTCCTATCTCTAACGCACACTAGCTAGCATCTTCATCTTTCTATGTATCTGTTTCTCCATCAACTTTCTTTCATTTATAGGTTGATATCTTTTGCACAATCGTTGTGCCTCACTCCCTCTGCTCGACATAGATGCATGCTCCAGCCCACTCCACTCTCTCTTAAAGACAAAAACACATGCTCAATTGTCGGGCCTTCTTCCCTGCATTCTCGCATGCATGCATATTGTCATACCGATCCGTCTCTCCCATGTCGTTGATCTTAGCTTATGACTTATGTCTTCTTTCTTTTATCTCGATCATGTGCTGCCAGCACACACACACACATCCCACGTATACATGTATACCTCTCACACATGCACGTTGAAGGTCTCTATGTCTCCATACATAGTTAATTACCCTCAACCCTAACGCCACATCGAATCGTTCTCTTCTTGTGTGCACATAGCTTCCGCCTGGATGGGTAAAACACACACTCACACTTAACAATCTCCTTGTAGCTACCCCCCCTCTCACTCTTCCCCTATATCCCCGAAACCAATAAGACCATCTCTTCGTTTAATTCCCGCCTACATGCACCATCGCTATATAGTAGTCTTCCTTGGTGTCTCTCGAACAAACACGTTCTCTCGATGTCGACTACTCTCACGCGCACACACCTTCTCTTGCCTCTCTACGGGCATTTTCTCTCTCGCACCCCATCGTTGGTGTCCTCTGCCATACACATCACCTCTCTATGATGAAGCCATGCACACTTAAATTACATCCGCCACCGAGGACCCCGCGACACACACACACACACAAACAAAGACACACACACACGCACGCACGCACGCACCCAACCACCCACACACACACACACGCACGCACCCAACCACCCACACACACACACACGCACACACACACACACAGTAAGACTCCATCACACACACACGCACACACACACGCACTAAGACTCCATCTCTCTCTCTCCCCCCTCACACACAGAGAGACTCCATCTCACACACACATGCTCTAGACGGAGCATTTGTTCCTACCACCCTTCATCCACCCTTACCCGTATGATAAACAATCACATTAATTCACTTGTATAACATGGACAAATTCCGCTTTACTTTAGTAGTTAGCAAACTTATCATTTGTACCCTCATAAAAAACCAAGTTGGCGATGATGGTGTGCCTGCCATCTTGTAATATAGACCGTCTGATCTATATCTGACGGATAGAAAGCAAATTATGATAATTTTACAAAAGATAGCAGCACCTCTCTCCACATCCTTATCTCCCACACCTCATTGCTGAGCAATTAAAAAAGAAAGTCTCCGGAACAATCAAGCATGGTGGCTGCTGCCCCCTGCCGGCGCCATCCATCCCCATGCTTCCGCCCATTCCGACCACCAGTCACCACCATGCTCCACTCCTCCTCACCTTATCTCTCATCTTTCATTTTTTCGATGACATTCCCGAGATACCATTTTTCCGATAAAATTCTCGAAATATCATTTGTTTTTACACATGGGATTACTCCTGCATGGGTAAAACACAACATGTGTTTTGTAAAAAAATGAACATTGATGTTCCATGCAATGCACGAGCATCTTGCTTGTAATTATATAACGCAAATCACGAGCAGGAAGTGACATTTTTTTTACACAACCACGTTAACATGGCCACGTAAATCACTAGCTAAAGTATATACCATTATACTTATATCCCGATGCAAAAGGTTGAGTACATGTCCGATGTGTAGAGTCTCACACACGCACTCTGTCTCTCAGAATCTCTCACACACACACACACCAGTTACGTGACGCCCACTTAAGCAGACACGTATGTTACAATTTGTGCACCCGCGGGTACACGTGATGACGCACATTTATTTAAGCCGGACGGTGAACCCAAACAGTAGCTGCATTCATTCCCCTCCCACCGCCTCTTCTCTGGTCGCCGTCGCCCGGTAGCCATGGCCCGGCCGAATGTAACAAAATACGCCATACTCCCGCCCGAGCGGCTGTTTAATCTGGAAATTTTAGTGGTCATGCATGCATATTTTTGTTCTAGCACTCCTATATAAGGGTTGACCGGTCGCTTCCCGCGGACGTCTTGTGAGGTGGAAGAGGAAGGAGAAGGGAAGCGGGCTGTGGAGTAACGTTTTTACCACAATTTCTTAGGAAACCGAGTGCAATAATTGAGTAGTTTTGCAAACTACCAAGATTACACATGAAACGGTTCAAAACCTATACTCCCTTGCGGTAAGGCTTCCCGCGTGAAACGGCAGTCGGCCACACCACAGGCGTCGATTACGCATTGATGCCCGCCAGAGCGGAGGCGACCTCTCACCGGCGCTGGCTTTGAAGCGTATGACCCGAGAGCGCCCGCTTCCCGTGCACCATCGACGCTCCGGCGTCGAGTCCGGGCCATCGATCGGGGTGATGCCTCCTTCCGCTCCGCACTCTAATCTGGTGCATGACACGTACACGTCGACACGGATGTTGGCCGGGCTGTCCCACATGTCGGCGAAGTAGTACGTAGTAGTAAGAAGAAGCAAAGAATCATGCGGTATAAGTCTTTCCTAGAGATTCCAACAAGTGACTAGACTACACCGTGCGATATCTCAAATCTCAAATCTCAAATCTCCCTTCTGGTTTATAGGGCTCAAATCTCAAATCTCATCAACCAAGGCATTTTGCGATTGGAGGAATGTATCAGACTTTACAAAACTACCCTAATTAAATTCATGCATTAATTACGTAGTTCTCTCGTTTTCTTCTCCGCCTTGGTCGCGATGCACAATATTGACCACTCCTATATGACTAGCCACTCTATCTACATGCAGGACATCAAAGCATCCGGCCCTGCGTGCCATCCACCAAATCACAGCGAGGTGCTACAGTCGAAACTCACCGGTCACCCCCGTGTGGCCGTCATGACCCGTCATATCACAAAACACACACCTTTACCAGCAGTGGCAAAGTGGCCTCGAAGTTGGACTGGACAAAGCAACCATCATTTCACTGGAATGCTCGTTGAAGCCCTTTCTCCCCTTTCTTGAAGAAAACCTCACTCCAGGCTACTCACTTCTATCATTTTTCTACTGTACTGACGAAGGAAAGGTGGGCGAATCAGTGATGCAGCTAAATTTTAATACAAAGAAACTTATATTTGCGAAGCACCGAACGATACTCACAACCTATTCTATTCACGTTTTAATTCTGATTGTGGTTTCCTTTCAATGCTTTTTGTTTGTCGGTTCATTGAAGGATCCTGGAGCACTAGGCAAAGAGTTGCGGCGGACAACTCCATCGGAGACAAGTGATCTCCGTGAAGCGAGCACACCGACCAATGAGTTGACAATGTTAAGGGCCAACCCATGGAGACGAAGAACTCCAAGAAACAAGCACCGCCAAAGAGTTGACGACGTTGGCGGACGAACTCCTCAAAGAAAGTTGGAAGAACAGCAAAGGGCCCCACCGTGCCTACCCCAAACTCGATGGCCACATTTATGCAGGCTCAAGGCCAAGTTTGAGGAGATAGTTGCCGTTGAGAAGCAGTATTCCCCTGGCAAGGTGATGGCCCCCATCGAGGACGAGGAGATGGCTCCCAGAGGGATGGGATCCCCCGGTGAGCTGCACAAGGTAAAAAATAATGGCTTATTACCGAAAGTTGTGGTTTTTGATTATTTGCAATGTGCTTGCTAATATGTTAGGGTTGTGCAAAAGGTGCGGTGGACGTCCTTGATGATTCCGATGTCGCGGCCCGTCACATGGACAACGCCCGGAAGATCGTTTTCGATGTCGCGGTCCGTCCTGTTGGCATCACCCCGGAGATCGATTCCGATGCCGCTGTCCATCCTGTGGACATCGCCCCAGAGATCGATTCCAATGTCGCGGCCAGTCCTGTGGACATCTCCCAGAGATCGATTCCCATGCCGCTGTCCGTGCTGTGGTCATTGCCTGAGAGATCGATGACAAGAAATAGTTGGTCGCGCTAATCCTTCAGGGTAGTTTGCATTGCCCTATGTTAAATTACAAGAATGATGCGTGTTATCAAACCATCTTAGGGCTAGTGCACTGTCTTGTGTGGGCGGTACTTGCTACTTTTGTTTGATAGTGAATCATGCGAACTGTCGGTGTCAAAACCGGCGGATCTCGTGTAGGGGTCCCTGAACTGTAAGGCCTAGGCGGATGGTAACAGGAGACAAGGGACACAATGTTTTTACCCAGGTTCGGGCCCTCTCGATGGAGGTAAAACCCTACTCCTGCTTGATTAATATTGATGATATGGGTAGTACAAGAGTAGATCTACCACGAGATCAAGGAGGCTAAAGCCTAGAAGCTAGCCTATGGTATGATTGCTGATGTTGTAGTTGTGTCCTACGGACTAAAACCCTCCGGTTTATATAGACACCGGATAGGTTAGGGTTACAGCAGTCGGTTACAATGGTAGGAGATCTACATATCCCGTGACGCCAAGCTTGCCTTCCACGCCAAGGAAAGTCCCATCCGGACAGGGGGAAGTCTTCAATCTTGTATCTTCATAGTCTTGGAGTCCGCCGTGGCGATAGTCCGCTATCCCGGACACCCCTAGTCCGGGACTCCCTCACTAGCCCTGAACCAGGCTTCAATGACAGCGAGTCCGGTAGCGCATATTGTCTTGACATTTCAAGGTGGGTTACTCCTCCGAATACTTCATAGAAGGTTTTGAACACAAGGATAGTGTCCGGCTCTGCAAAACAAGTTCCACATAACACCGTAGAGGGAATAATTTTTTGCACAGATCTGCTGACGTATTCCATGGCGTGACATCACGCCACGGCCAGGCCTTTATATGAATCGTTTTTACTATTCCACCTCGCCGTGTTTAGCGAGGCGATTTCTTGGCACGTCCTATCAACGCATAGATCGTGCCCCTTATTCCGGATTCTCATCAATACGGACGTGGGTAACCCAACCAGCCCAAGTATTCGCCTCCTCTATCAAAGGCGAGTCCTAATCGACCACGGGTGGGCTCTTGGTATTCAACCTCTTTATAATGAGACCAAGGCCCTCTACTTTTTACACCGCCCATCGAAGTTCGCCTCGCGCTTCGAGTTCCAACACCCAAAGATTCAGATTCAGCGCTTTGACTTTCGACGATGTCCGGATCCGACCAACACGGCCGATGGATGTCTTCCTCTATCACGAAGAAGATGTGCTAAAGCTGCGCGCGCCAGTACCTAACCGGCGAGATCTCGCACAGGCTGCCTGCTCAAGGGCAGGTCATTCCCACTCCTGAGCCCGGCGAGAACGTGGTGTTCATGTCCCACTTCCCGACGGATCCCTTTGTGCGGGGGCTCATGTTTTATTATGGGCTTGATTTCCATGACTTGAATCCGGAGTCCATCCTCCATATCTCGTCATTCATTGTCGTATGTGAGGCCTTCCTCCATATTACCCCCATTTTGGATTGTGGCTCAAGACCTTCAAGGTGGAGCCAAAGATGATCGAGGCAACAAATAGAGTGCGGAGGGGTGGTCATAAGCAAATGTGCCGATGCTCTGTGGCACGAGGGCTCTTTTCAAGAGGAGCTTGATTTGTGTAGCAGGGGGTGGTTTTATATCACCGCTCCCGGGGGCACCAAATGGGTGGCGCTCCACGCCTTCCGCTCGGAGTCCACCACAGCCTGGCATCATGGGTCAACAAGGGCTCGACTAGGGGCCGTCAAGGACGTTCCTTGCTGCAGGCCGTGTCGAGACCTCCAGGAAAGAGGAATCAATCTGCTGCGATGGCGCGCAGTTATGGTGATCCGCGCCTTCAGCCGCAAACGCCACCCCTCACTTTGTGGGAATTCAATCCGGAGGGACCACGAGCTCTCCAAAACTTCATGGGCACGACGCCCATGGAGATGTATAAACTGTTCTTCGGATCACAAGAAAAGTGTCCGGACTTGAACGAGGACGCAGGACTAAGCTGCAATCGCCCAGATAATCAAGTAAGTAGTCCTGTAACCGGACAAGCTGTTCATTTATTTATTTTCTATACGTGCCCTTTAAAGGAGACGCTTCTTGAACAGGAATGGATAGCCAAGTCAAAGTTAATAAGGTGTTCGGCTCCCCTCCCGGAGACCACGCCGGATCCCATGCTGACCAAGATGTTGAAGGTCGCGCCTTTTGAAGAAGGCGAAGGGGGGAGCGGGAAGCAATCCTCTTCAAGGAGGCCATCGAGGAAGGAGGGATTAAGAATCCCACCTTCTCGAGGAGAGAAGAGGACCGCCGGAAGATCCAGAGGTCAAGGCCTCAAAGAGGGGAAAGGGATCTTGACAAAGAGTCCCACACGGAAGTAACCCCACATTGTTTCCCCAAGGGGTCAGCCCTCCAACGAGCCGTAAGTTAAAAAGAAGGGGTCTTATAAATAAGGAACATCCCTATATTTATTCATGAAGATAACCGAAATTGTACCTTGTAGTTCGGACCTCAGCCCTTCTCAGCATGAGCTCATCTTGAGGATATTCTTCCGGAGATGATGGAGAGCCAACGCCTCCACCTGTCGTACCCTCGTGTGAAGCGGACTGACCCGAGGTGTCGTCGTGGAGGGTTCCCTAAGTCCGCGGCCGGAAGGTCCGCGCCAAGTGGTGTGCTTGGTCGAGGAGCTGAAGGATCTGCTTTCAAGCGAAGCGGCTATTTCAGAGGATCACCGTGCTCTAATGGGTACGGTGATTGAAAGAATTGCATCCGCGGAGAGCGGATTGCAAGAAGCCGTCAGAAGCTTACTGACGGGGTTTGAGGTATGTAAAAATGATGTACCTTCTGACAGTTATGCATATAAAATGCGCCCTGTATAGATAGTAGCCCCTGAGACTCGGTATGTTGTCAAAATTGACGACGCGTCGAGGATCAAATTCTCGATTATAACATATCGCCGCTCCTAAACAGGTGGCGGGCGTCCGAGGCCAGCCGGATCGATGAATATGCCGAACTAATGCGGCGATTTGACGAGGCGGATGCGGACATCACGCTGGTCAATAAACGGTTCGACGAGTCACAAGGTATCACGACTTCTATGCGGACACTGGTAAGGGGCCTGACGCCCATGTCTTACAATTCGTATGCTTAATGCAGATGGTGCCGCTGCGGAGGAGGCTGCGGCGGAACTCGCCCGAGCAAAAGAGCAGCCCGAATCAAGAATGTCACGGTTGCTTTAAAGGAGGCCTAAGAGCTAGAAGCCGTACGGGCTGCTCTCTGACGAAGCAAAGAGGAAATGGCCGATATGTCCACAAATTTAAGTAATACTACCGATCGCTGCGAGTTTCTTGAAAAAGAACGTAAAGCGGAACAAGAGGGTTTAAAAAAGGCCGCCGCCGAATCCAAGAGTGCCCAAGCGGCGTTGAGAGCTGCCAAGGAGGAGCCGAGTCGGGCCGGGCAATTGCGGCCGGAAAACCGTTTCGCTGCGGAGAAAATACAGATCCAAAGTATGCTCAATTGGATAAGTTGTGGAGTTCGGAGGATGCTTATCCGGACTTGGCGGCGGCGCCATGGACGCTGATTGAGCACTTCGAGCACAGAAGGGAAGAGCTATATTGGTCTCAATTCCATAGTCCGGATCGTCCTCTGTCAGCCGACGATCGTTGGCGAATGGGCCGAACTGAATCAGTTGTCCGGCTTTGCCATGAAGCATGTCCTGACCCACTTGTGGCGGGCGGACCCTCACCAAGAGCAATTTTGGTTTAGTGCAGCAGTTACTTGGAGCGGTTCCACGTATCGACGAAATGATGAGGTCGGCGTGGATTGAGGGAGCGCGGATGGCTCTAGACCATGTCAAGACATACCAAGCGAGATGAAGGCCACCGATGTTGCATCCCAAGATTCGGACAGCGTTTAGTACCGCCGAGCACTACTTTGAAGAAGTCCTACCGGGCGCTCGTTTAATAGAGACGATTCTCGAAGGATATTATGTTTTAGATGACATGTATGATTTGTGAAAACGATGTTTCAATATAATATAAGAGCTTTTTAGACTAGTTCTTTCAAGTAGTAAAATACTCCCAGTGCGGCCGTTTATGTATATGTGTATATAACCTGAAAGATGGAAGTCCTTGGCTTCAGCCCCCACGCACATAGTGCGGGGGTGTTTGCAAAGAAAGCGCTTTTTCACACTTAATCCAATGTCTTGGTCCTGTTAAGGAGGTGATAGCGTAGCAAACCAGGCAACCGGACTATAATGCTTTATCACTTTCACTTAGCCATAGGAGTTCGAGGGTGGGGCTACGATATAGCCCCTGGGGGCACCGCACTCACCCGCATTCGGGGTGCGTATGTGCCTGACCGAAAACCGGTCCTTCGTTAATGCGGAGGAATCCTAAACATTCCTGTAAGTCATCGAGTGGTTGACCAGTCTCTCACTATATCATGACAACAGTTTTGGCTTTCTCCATCGAGGTGCTCGCCCGGCGAACCGGGCACAATCGCAGCGGGTTCTCCCGGTGTCGCGTTAGCCATGAAAAGCGGGCAACGTAAGGCAGCAAAACACGAGCCGGGCAACCCAACATTTGACCAAAGACATGATTCGGAGCTGATGCATATAAGTCCTAACTCGAGACGCCGAATACTCCCTAAGGTATTCGGTCTTTATCAAAATGGGCAGAATAATGCCCTGAGCCCCTGATGTCCAGTACGCCGCAAAATTCTCGATGCGGTCAATGCCAAAACACCAGCCTCCTCCTCGGTTATAGTAAGGAACCGGGGATGTAAATCAACAAGAGACAGTAAAAAAGGTTTACGCAGGGTCTTAATCTGAAAAGAATCCTTACTGCAACGGTCCCTACCGCACGCTGCGCTTTGTGTCTCCGTTGTGCCGTATCCTGGATGGGTGTAGCACGTTGTTCATCTGTAAAGAGAGGAACTTAGTTTAAAAGAAAAAAGATCGTGCAAAATATGTACTTAATAGTAAATAAACAAAGTATTGTTCGAAGAAGTGAATAAAGTTGAGCTTTATTGTCTCTTATTATACATGCATGCAGCCCCTCGTATGGGGTGTGCCGCTAGTAGGCGCCGGACTCGTCTAGCCGTGTCCGAGAGTGAATGACCAATTCGGGTTCTTTGCCTAGTAGAGCACGATAGGCGTAAATTGTCAAGGCGTCTCCGTTTTTCCCTGCTCGAGTAACACTTAATACTTCCTTTTAACGAGATGATGCCGCGTGGACCGGGCATTTTAAGTGTTAGAGATGCATAGTGCGGTATTGCGTTCAAGCGGGCGAAAGCTTCGCGTCCCAATAGTGCTTGATGGCTGCTTTTAAACGGGGTGATATGGAAGAGTAACCTTTTGCGATGGAAGTTGCCGGATGAACCGAACACAACTTCTAGCAGTATGGAGCCCGTACAATGGGCATATGGGCCTGGCATTACTCCTTTAAAGGAGGTGTTGCTACGGCGAATTTTGGTTGGTTTATCCCCATCCTCCGGATTGTGTCTCGATATATCGGGTTTATGTCACTGCCGCCATCCATGAGGACTTCGTGTAAATTGGAATCTATTGATTATAGGATCCAATATCAGGGCAGTCCATCCTGCGTTCCGGATATTTCCGGAATAGTCCTGATGGTCGAAGGTGATTGGTTTTGACAACCAGTGTGCGGCGCGCCTTTTAGTGGGCGCCGCTGCTTTTTCCCTTTGATCCACGTGAAGTGAGTTTACGGTTTTCACCTCTTGTGGGAAAGTCTTTTGTTTCCGGGGCTCGCCTTGTGGTGCTCGTCGTCATCTTCACTTGGTGTGTCGAGCCCCTTGTGTTCGGCGTTCAGCCGCTTGACTGTTTGAAGACCCAACAATTTCGGTTCAGTATGGTTAGCGTGCCTCCCGGAAGTCTTGTGTATTTGACATACCTTGTCCGGATTTTGTTGAAGTTGGATAGCTCATCGCTATTGTCCTTAAGGGGCAGTTTTTGTTGTTACGGCGTGAGCTTTTGAATCCGGCGTTATTTGGCGCGTGCTCTTTGGGACTGTTCCTTTTAATCCGTATTTGGTCCTTGTTGCGTCGTGGTTTCAAATTTCCATCCCTGATTTCGGATGTACTTGGGTCGCTGGTGCTGCATCTTGCTAGCCAGCTATCCTCTCCCGCGCAAAAGCGGGTCATGAGGCTTGTTAGAGCGGCCATTGTTCTTGGCTTTTCTTGGCCGAGGTGTCTGGCGAGCCATTCGTCTCGGACGTTGTGTTTGAAAGCTGCTAAGGCTTCGGCGTCCGGACAGTCGACTATTTGGTTCTTTTAGTGAGGAACCTGTTCCGAATTTCCGGCTGACTCTCCGGCTGTTGAGTTATGTGACTTAGATCGTTCAGATCCCAGGGCGGACATAATTCCATGAAAGTTTGCCCGAAATGCATCCTCGAGAACTTCCCAGCTTCCAATGGTATTTTTTGGGAGGCTCTTAAGCCAATGCCGAGCTGGCCCTTTGAGTTTAAGGGGTAAGTATTTTTATGGCGTGGAGATCATCTCCTCTAGCCATGTGTATGTGGAGGATGTAATCCTCAATCTAGACTCGAGGTCTATTGTTCCGTCATATGCCTCTATGTTTACGGGTTTGAATCCACTGAAATTCATGATCCAAAGCACCTCATCGGTGAAACATAGGGGGTGTCTGGCGCCTCGTATTTGGGTGTGCCGTAATCTTCGGAATTTTGGCATGTTGCATTGCTTTGACGAGCATGCTTTCTTGGCCCATAGATGGACCTAACTGGGCCATCCTTCTGATGTGAATCCTTATGCGGATCGCATATTGGCTTGTGTGCGGCACCATTCGCTGCTCTCTTCTTGCTGTGAGGTCCTCCATCCGACCGGGTGGCTTTCTTGCTTTTTGATTGTGGGGGCTCTAAGGCCTCTTCGTCAATTCAGGCGGTAGCTTTCTTTTTGGGTAGCTCTTTGTTCGGCGGTCATTTTATCTTGGTCTGCGGTGCTGAATACCTTGCTCCATGTGATTCGGAGTGCATCTTCTGCTGTTTTGAGCTTCCGCTTCTGCTTTTTTAGGCTGCAGAGCTAGATCATGCCCATCAAGACAGTGCGGCACGCTTGGCTGCGGCTCGAATCCGTCGAAGATCAAGTCTCCGCGGATATCGGCCGTATAATCTAAACTTCCAAATATGACCTGATGGCGAGGCGTAAGCTTTCGATCTGCTCCAGATGGCCAAGCAAATTGGCCCGCAGCAAAGCCGCCGAACACGAAGATCTGCGGGGAGAAAAGTCTCACCTGGACCGTCGTTGTTGATGATCGAAGGAGCCATCGGGCCCTATCGGTGACGACAGAGGAACTCTCAATGAAAGCACCAATGTCGGTGTCAAAACCGGCGGATCTCGGTAGGGGGTCCCAACTGTGCGTCTAGGCGGATGGTAACAGGAGACAAGGGACACAATGTTTTTACCAGTGTTCGGGCCCTCTCGATGGAGGTAAAACCCTACTCCCGCTTGATTAATATTGATGATATGGGTAGTACAAGAGTAGATCTACCACGAGATCAAAGAGGCTAAACCCTAGAAGCTAGCCTATGGTATGATTGCCGATGTTGTAGTTGTGTCCTACGGACTAAAACCTCCAGCTTTATATAGACACCGGATAGGTTAGGGTTACACAGAGTCGGTTACAATGGTAGGAGATCTACATATTCGTATCGCCAAGCTTGCCTTCCACGCCAAGGAAAGTCCCATCCAGACACGAGACGAAGTCTTCAATGTTGTATCTTCATAGTCTTGGAGTCCGGCCGTGACGATAGTCCGGCTATCCGGACACCCCCTAGTCCAGGACTCCCTCACGAACCCTCTCCGAGTTATGGAAACAGATGTATCCGCACCAGCTTTTGATGTAATATATGTCATGCTTAGATGTAAGTATGAACTATTTATCATATCATCAGGGCTTATTTGATGATTCTTGGTGTTAGTAGACTAGCTACTGTGCGAGCTATAGTACCTGCAAAACACTCACCGAAGAGAAATGTTGGGGCTGATGAGCTCGTGGTACGCTTATATTGATTCGTCGTCGATCGGCCAATAGCCCAAGCTCCTAAAATTTTAGGCTTAGCGATCGATCAGACAATAGTCGACATGGATACATTCATGCCTCATTTGGTTCATAGGTTAGGAAAATCATAGCAAAAGTACAGAGACGTACAACACAAGATCATAGCAGTACAGAGACGTCCCTCCTTTTCAAAATAGATGAGTCAACTTTGTACTACTAACTTTGAAATGGAGGGAGTACAGATCCTAGGCGGGCTAGTTTGGCCTAGTGGGTTTTAGTGATATGGCGTGATGCAAAGGTCCCGGCCTTGGTGTGGTAGCGATCAAGGGTAGAGTAAGTTTTCTTGAAGAAGCGGAATTCAACGGGTTATGATGGTTCCTTCCACCGACTAACTTAAAGTGGGAAAGGTTGAGCACACTTTTCTGACCGGGTGGACCAGGATAATTTTGTGCATGGCAGGTGGACCAGATGGTCGACGTCCCACATGTCGGCGAATGAAAGTATTCTTCCGATATAATGGGACGAAGCAACGAGTATTCATTGTTTATTTTGATGAAACCTATTGTCTCCACTGTTATTTACGGAGGAGTGTGAAACACGGCAGCCCAGTGAACTTGGCATGTGCACCACTCCCTCTTTCCTCATGTAATACTACCATAGTGTTGACTATAAGGTTACACCGTTTTCTCACTTTCTCTCTATCTATTTCCTCTCAAATGTTTATTACCTTTCTTTTTTAGACACAATTGTTTTTTATGCCTCTTTTTTTAGAATTAGTTCTTTTATACCTAGGAGCATGTGTAGAGACGAGCTCCTGCAGATCCCACTCCTTGACTTTGTCAATGCCTCTCTCTCCTCCACATAAGCGGGCTTGTCGAGAAGACAAGAGATGATCTCTTAGCACAATATGTTTCACCATGTTTTTAGGAATAACTAGTTATTGAAGATAAGTCTAAGAGATGATCCATTGTACACATGTTTTTTTGTCATCTCTAAATTACATGCAAGAATTATAATAAGACTATCTTATCAACCATTGTACATGCCCTTTATAGCCCAGAATTTTACTGGTACTACTTGCTATGAATGCGGGCAGCTGGCCTCCGAGGGGGAGCGCGCGGGGGAGGTGGTGGGGTGGGGAGGGTTACAGTGGGCTGTATGTAAGAAGCTAGATTCGAAGTGGTGCGGACTCCCGCATGGCCCACCTCACATTATCACCACATATTTCTTGGAGTCCGTGCACGGCGGGCTGGCGATCTCTTCTCCCTGCCCCGTCTCTCTCCTCTCAACGCCGCCGAGCGACGATTAGATTTTGGCTATCGATGGTTTATTCAATTGCAGTCCCACATGTCAGTGAAAATGCAAGACAACGCGTGTCCCCTCTGGTGAGCGGCGTGCGAGCCGGACTGTCGGGGGTGCGACGTGAACGCGACGTGTACGAGTTGTAAGTGTGCCGTCTTTTCCTTTTGAACTTGCAAAGCGTAACATTTTCGTGCGATAGATTGATAGAAATCCAGAACAAAATGATGAGGGTGGTGCTTTCCTGCGTGTTAGGCGGGCTAGTTTGAGTGATATGACGTGCTACAGTGACGTCCACTTGCTCCACTTTTATGTAAGGAAGAGTCTACACTCTTACGTGGGAGGAGTGTGAAACACGGCGGATCTGGTTTTGATCGAGGGATAACTGTTCCGTGCGAAATAATGGAGCACTATTAGCGATTATAGCATGATAGTTAGGGCATCTCCAGTGCTGGCCCTCAAATTTACACCGGCATCTGTCCGAGGACACTGGTGGATGCCATCCAATGCTTCTCGCATACCTTTAGACAACTATATGAACTAACCAGACGAAATTCATGCAAACAAAGCAAATTTCAAATTGACCGGATGAAATTCATTACATTCTGAGAACTTTTTCTATAAACCGGACGAAATTCATTACATATTTCGCACAAACCGCATTTAAAACCTATCAGAAACCTAATCTAAACGATCGCCGGGCCCCGACCACCATGTCCGGCCATGAACCCGAGAAAGCCGGCCATTGCCTTTGCCTCCTCCTTATCCGCCTCGATAACCTCCTCCTCCGGAGCACAAGGTTATGTAGATTTCCGCCACCACGTCACCGTCAAGCGGCTAATCGTCGCCGATTTTATCCCAGCAAGCTTGGCGCCGACCGAGTGGAGGAGCGGTGGCCTTCCACGGGACCAGAGCGGTGGCGACCTACAGGTACTACTCTTCCGCTGCCGGCTGCGCCAGACGCCTTGCTGGCCCGGCTTCGTGGTCGTGGCAGTGGAGGGCGGCCGGGGTGGACCCGACGATCTCCTTCATCTGCACCTGCGAGAGTACGTCAAGATAGCTTTGGAGCGTGCCCGGAGTGGAGCCACCGATGTCCTTCATCTGCTCCTGCGACAGTACGTCCAAGAGAGCTTTGGAGTGCCCGGAGGCCATGGTTGGAGTGGTGCCAACAGAAGGAAGGGACCGGAGGAGAATGAGTGTGGGTCTTTGGCTACGGCCGAGCCGGGCTCAAGTTAATATAGCGGGCGAATGGCAATGAGCCGCGGTAGACGGATGGACGGCTGGCACCGGAGTAGGTTCGTCGGTAGCCGTGGTGTCATTAACGCGGAGCAGTCGCTTGCACCGCGATGTCACAATGGTGGCGCTCTCTCGGCCCGTCAGCCTTCTTTGCAATCTGCGGTGCCGATGAGCGTCGCGTCGGGCGTGAATGCGGACGCTGCTTGATGACTTAACAGTGCGTTGTCTCACCGACATGTGGGCCCAGCGGGCATCAGGCCCACATGTCGCGTGACACCAACCGCACCTGCGATTAAGGCCGATGAATGCGGCATTGGACGTTCTGGAGAGGCGGTGATCGCGTTTGAGCGGAAGCGCCAGCTAGCGATGGAAGGGGTTTCGTAGGCTGTGGCGGTCGACTGGCGTGGTGGTAAAATGTGAACTCATGGATGACGCGCCTTTGAAGCGTATGCGGCACGTATTGACAACCAGGCGTCCGTGCAACCGTTCTTGTCGCCAGCTAGCATTCGACGACCACCATTAGACACCACACAACCATACATAACTTACGAATGATGGACGAATCGATTAGACACACACTTGTGTGCAGTGGCACTATGATCGCTTGCTCACGATAGTACATACTCCGTACCATAGTACCCTCTCTAGCTAGGCTGTTTTATAGATTGTCGTTGTGATGGACGATAAACATGAGCAAGGCGCCGAGTCACGAGTATGACCGTTGGTGTTGAGCCAGGTGAATACATGCTCGGTGTTCGCGGAGGCCTCGAGCAAACGTCTAAACAAGAATGTCACATACGCATAATTTTGGTTTTATTTCTTTCTCCACCGACAGGTAGGCCGCCGCATAGATAGATAGATAAAGAACACGAGCTGATGAGGCGCATGCGCATCGTTTGACTGCTCAACCGGACAAATACGGAGCTATACCTGAGCCGATGGTATATAATCACCATATCTCTTATACAATGATCAAAGTAAGCTATCAAGACAAGTTCAATGACCGCCAATGCATTTTACTCGGTAATAAATGACCAGGATTGAAGGGGAATCCAAATTTCCTTCGTCTTCTGTCCTTGAGCTCTTGACAAACCAATGCACTTTACGATTGTCCGGCCACTCCACCCCAGAGTTGTCACCAAGCGTCGTTCATGCCACCGCACGCACACTAACCGTAAGGAAGCGACGCAGATCCGCATGCCATGGCGAAGTTCCTCGCCGCCCACGACCGCACAAAGAATGGTAGGCAAGCGGTGGAATCCCGCCGTGCCGAGTTCATCGCCGCTCGCAACCTCACACCTTATGTGGACGGAATTTGAAGCTGCCAAGGCCGAATGGGCGGTAGAGCAAGAGGCGGCCAAAGCCGCACAGAGGGAGCGGAAAAGTCAGAAAGCACTCAAGAAAAGAGAGGCCCGCCGCCGCAAGAAAGAAGAGGACGCACGCAGCTGCTGCTGGAGAGGTCGATGGAGATCCAAGCACGGTGGGGTGTCACCGACAAAGCCGGAAGGAGAACGACGGCGTCTGCCAAGATGTGAGAAGTAGTGTACTAGTAGTTAGTGTGTGTATGCGTATGCCTGTACATTTGTTTAATTAATTACGAGCATGTAACAAGTACTACTAGTTACTATCAGTAGTTTTTAGAGCAAATTACCAAAGTACATTAGCCTAGACTCAATGGAAAAATTCCTATCCTATGCATCAAATGGCATATCTTTCTCTATAGGAATTAAGATGCATGTCATCTCACTTCCTATGATTTTCATATTCCTATAAAATTCCTATCCTATGAACCAAAGGAGGCCTCTGCTGGAGTAACTCTGTAGCTAGCAAGATCACTGCATGATGCAGTAGTTTTCTTCAAGAAGCAGAATTCAAAGTCATGATGGTTCGTTCGTCCGAGCAACTTCACAGTGGTAAGGTTGGGCCTGTGATTTGACGGCTGGACGACCGGGGAGCAACTTCACTGCGGCGCGACGACTGGGGTGGCTCTCCCTTGGAGTTCTGCGGGCATGGCAAGTGGACCAGGATGGTCGACGTCCCACATGTCAGCGAGCGGAAGTATTCTTTCCGATATCGAGGAGCAAGGAAACCATGTGGTATAGTATCACTGGTGATTTATATTTTTTTATTTCTAATGAATGCTAGCGTTTCAACTCTTACGACGAAGGAGTGCCAAACACACGGCACGTGCTGGATGTCACACACGTCACCGAAAGGAGTGGGACATGAACAGCGTGGTAGAGCGTCTCCACTTCTGGGTCGGAGACCACACTTAGTAGTACTACTGTACTAGTGGTATGAACGATACAAAGTGCGACCCGGAGAGAAAGACACATCTAGTTGGAAGGTATCGGGGCATACACGTAAACAAATATAAAACCTAATATGTGCCTCCAGTTAATATAGTTGTAGTAGAGTACTTAGTCACATACTCCATAACATCACCGGGCATTGCACGTACAACATTTAGTGGTAGTAAGAGAAAAATGCCTATATGCCACGCATGTTCATACTATTTGTGCCTTTCTACTTCACTTCATCGCGCTACGTTACAAAGGTCCGCACGCCCACTCTCAGGTACATGTCCGTCTCGTAGTTCCAAATTCCACGTGTTCTTCATATAGATGGAACGATCCTTGCATGACACGTGCACCTTGATGCTAGATGTGTCGTGTGTTGGCAAAAGGATGAACAAAGCTCACTAAAAAAATAGAGTGGAAGAACATAGATTCCCGACGACCGAGAAGGAGCAAGGAACCTCGGGGGAGCGTCTGCACTCATAATATTTTATATTATTCAATGATATAAAATCAACCAATCATCTCCAAAGTGGACTGGAAGAGTATGAAACATGGCAGCCCAGTGTAGTTACATCATACTAGTACTCCCTCCTTTCCGGTTTATAGGGCTTATCTCAAAATCTTAGTTTTTTTCATTTTATAAGGCTCAATTTGGTTGTTCCCCATCACAAGAGCATTAATTGGGTGCTTTTGCAAATTACAAAAAGTATTCCATTACTCACCATCTACCTTGGTTGGTGAGATTTTTGAATTGAGCCTTATAAACTAGAAAAGAGGGAGTACATAGCTAACCAACGCTATCACCATATTTCTTGGCTTCCGTGCGACACCTATCTCTAGTAATCCAGCAGCCCGTATCGCTTCTCCCTCCTCGTCTCTCTCAAAGGCCCTATTTGGATACTCTAACTCAGTTAAAGGTTAGAGTTAGATTCTAATCCTGAACTAACCCTGAAGTAACTCTAGCGAAAGAGGTGTTTGGATGACAGGGTTAGATGGAGCACGGATACGGCGAGGTGCCTTCATGGGAAGTGCAAGAGGGAGGGAGAGGACGAGAAGCTTCGAGGAAGTGGGGAGGGATCTGCTATGGGGAGAGCGAGAGAAAAATGTGTTTTTTAGTGTCCCGAGAAGAACTAACCTAAATAAGCACCTCTTGGGTGGGTTAGATTTTTTTTGGATTAGTTGAGTTCAAACTAACCCAAACTAACTCTAACACGTGGATCGAAACAGTAACCCAAACTAACCTTCCTGTTTGGATATTTTTGGGTTAGTTGAGTTCAAACTAACCCAAACTAACCCTCCTATTTCGATATTTTTGGGTTAGTTGAGTTCAAACTAACCCAAACTAACTCTAACACATGGATCCAAACAGTAACACGCCGTCAAATCGCACAGCCCGACCTTTCCAGCAGTAAGCAAGTTGAATCCGCTACTCCCTCACCCTCCTCGCCTCTCTGTCAAACCGCCTACACGAAAACTGCCGCGCGTACTGCCCGGGAAAAAGCCCCTGCCTCAACTTTTAACTATGTGAAAATAGTTCGAGCTTGTTCTTTCTATATAAATACTAGTACTGTATGTTTATTCACTCGTGGGGTTCTTCAATGAATGGAGGGCCGGGGAGCACAAGTGAACAATACTACTACTAGTAGTAGTAAGTAGGAGTCGTACAGGTAGTCACCTTAAATAGAGAGTTTCTTTTCTTTAATGCCACGTACACAAATTGAAATGCTTGTTGTGGAGAGAAAAAGATAATCACTCCACTATATATGTACGCAGGGGCCTTAGCGCTTGCTTTACTAGGGTTGCTCTATTCATTCTCTCATCCTCTCCAGATATAAACAAGATAGTGGTAGCGACATTTTCTCTCTGCTCACCGCTGGTCACAGATCCGGCTGGATCCCTTCAGCTGGTGTGTGTAGAGGACCAGGTGCATCGTTCACGCGGTCATCGCCAGCGAGGGAGGAAACCCACAGCTGCCGGACGGGCGCGATCCTCTGCCCGTGCCGTTCTCTTCGACACAGCGCCGGCTCGGGAGGTCCTCCGACCCTTCTTCCTCCCTGCCGTATTGTCCGCAGATCCGACCTGCCGCTGCCGACATCCCGACGACACTCAGGTATAAGTTCTTCGAAAGCGGCCTTGCTCTACTGCCCCAGCTCCCCACGTGTCTGCATGTGCAACTTTTTCTACTCCCATTAGCTCTTCCAAAGCCACCTAAGTTTTTAGTATTATAAGAGGTAAAGCTAATTCATGAATTATAATCTAGGGCTTTGTTCAAACAACGAAGAAAGGTGAAAAGTTGTAGCATGAATCTAGGACTTGATTCAAAGAGGAAATAATATGGTGAAAGTAGTAGAGACTGGGTACCCAACCGGTCTCTTGGTTGAAAAGGGAAATAATGGGAAAACGCAGTACAAACTGGATAAGGAACAGATCTATTATTGGTTGAAAAAAGGATAGAAAGTGGCGGCTGGTGGACAAGTCAATAGAGTATGTCCAGAATTATATTTGTTGCCCTCACATAGTAAAAGGTCTCCAGGATTAGAATTGCTATCCTCACATAGTAAAAGGTCTCAGGATTAGATTTGCTGCCCTCACATAGTAAAAGGTCTCCAGGATTCGATTTGTCGCTTTGCCCTCACATAGTTAAAGGTCTCGAGGATTAGATTTGCTGCCTCACATAGTACAAGGTCTCCGGATTAGGTTTGATGCCCTCACATAGTAAAAAGGTCTCGAGGATTAGATTTGCTGCCCTCACATAGCATGAACAAACTCTGCATCACCACTTTATGCCTCCTTGTAGGTACATTGTCTTTGATGCATCCACCGTCGCATGTCCTTATACCAACCTTTTGCCGTTGTTAATGTAAGTGCATGTAAAATGAAGCGATCATCACATTACCTTAGGGACATGTCTAACCAGTGTTATTGTTAATCTAATGCTTCCAAAGTGATAAGATGCAATTAAACTGTGTTACAAATGGCACTCTGCTTTATTTTTCCCCAGTATGATAAGTAAGTTGCTCCTTTACGCTTGAGTGTCCTGGTGTCCCCACGGTCCCATGCCCTTAAACCAACTCTTTAGCTCTTGTTGATTTATCAGATCGGTAAACAAGCAATGCCACCATTAAAGTAATCCCATATTTGAGGAATCTCGTTGTTGATCGTAATGCTTCTGGTAACATGAAGCATTGGTGACGTTTTAAATTTTCTACTGTCCTTGCATGATTGCCATGAACAGAATTAAGATGCTTCTTTTCATTTCGTATATGTTTCGTATATTCTTATTGACCAGCAACTGTTTACTTTCTATCTTTTTGTGCAGATAGGGATATCCATTTCACCTTGTTGCTATTATGACCTTTTGGTGAACTGCACAAAACACTTTTTTGGAATGAGTGTCTTGTGCAGTTCAACTAAAATGTAACATGGGCAACATCTCTCAATTTTGGTGGAACTGCACAAAATGGTGATTGGAGTTTCCAAATTCTCCGTCAAGTTCTCTTTGGTAATCTCGTGCAACATTTTAATAGCCTTTGCAAGATGAGCCGTCACTATCACCACAATGGCACTTTATTTTAGTGGAACTGCACAAAAGGATAAGAAAATTATAGTTGCACCTTACATGAGCTGGACAGCCAACCTTAATGTTCCTCAATTTTAGTGCAACTACTAAAGAAGAACCTGACAGCTCACGAGAGCAAGTACTTCTTGCTTGCTGAATTATACAATATTTGCTTCATTTCGTGAAGCTATGAAAAAAGGCGCATGAATTGAATCATGGAACTCCGGGCAGGCCTCATCCGAGTGGAGCTGCAGGTTGAGTAAAGGAGGCCACTATTAAAGTGAAATCATGCTCTCCTGGTTTGTGTTGTGCAAACAGGAATACTCAACTACAGATGTTGTGACGGTCAAGAGCATTCGCCAAGTTCTTCGATTGTATGACATGGCTAGCCAACATGGATTTAATCCCGATATTCACTTTATCAAAAGGCTCTGATGGGTTGGTTACGAATCTTGCAAGCTGGGGAATCAATGAGATGTGTAGGCATCTTTGTTGTACTTATTATTTGGATCTTAATTGTTGGTTCTCAATCTTGCAAGTCGGGAATCAATGAGATGTGTAGGCATCTTTGTTGTACTTATTATTTGGATCTTATTTGTTGGTTCGAATCTTGCAAAATTTGGGAAACACGTCATGATGATGCAGAGGACAACAACCATAACAAACAGTTCAAACTTGGTAGTATTATCTTTGTGAAAGTGCGAGAAATGTGCTGATCGTGTGCGTCCTGAGAATAATAATTCTAATTGTTGTGCATGTTGATCCTGTGGCACTGATAGAACGAGCCAATGCATTGCTTGTTTTAAGTATAAATTTCTATTAAAGCTAACTAAATTTAAGTAAAGTGACCACTAACTCCTGTTATTACAGCATGCCAATACAGACCGGCTCTTGAACCGACGTATGGCGGAGTAGGTTTCTTAATGGAGGCGTTTGAATGCCCAAGGGTGCATCTTGATCGGGCATGCAATGAGACGAGGAGGTAGTAATGCTTGTTGTCGCTGTACACACTCATTTTACCGTTGAATCCAGTTCCCCAAGAGCTGAAAAACGAATCAAGCTGTTGCGCCCACACACTCGTTCACTTGAAGAGACTCCAATGGCGATCCGAGGGGTGAGCCTGCTGGATATGGACTTCAGCAAGGAGTTCCCCTTTGAGTTCACCCTCCAGTCCTATGGCTGCACCATGTTGAATGTGATGTACACAAACGATCCGGACTCGGTGAAGCTCTGCCTCGCCGAGTTCAAGCAGTACCTACAGGATGAGAAAGCACAAGGTTGCAGGACTAGACCTTGTGCCAATCCATTCGTCTCCTAACAGGGACCAGCAGATCGCTGTCGCCCAGGTATGTGTGCGGGAGGAGGTTCTCATCTACCACTTCTGTAGGGCCATCAGAGGTTCTGGAGCATTCGCCCGTTTCATCGCCAGCCATTGCACCTTCGCTACGGTGGAGAGAAGGAAGAACGCGACGATTCGGCCATCCGGTGCAACAAGCTTGTCGACATCCGAAGCAATACAAGATCATCAAGAACGGGCGTAAGAAGGACTCCGTGGTTGACCTTGCCGAGACCATCATCGACCCCTGATACGCCAACATGAAAGAAGACAACGATACCAAGGACCTGAACACGTGGGAGGTACCTTTGAATCTAGCCTGCATAACCTACGCGGCCAAGGACGCATACGCATGCTACGCCATGTACATGCAGATCTTGGACATGAGAGCGTGTCTGCTTCCCGTAACCGATGAGTACACGGACAGCCGCAGCGTCATGATCAAGCGTGCGGGAAGGTCTAGATGTTGTACTTTATCCGCTTATAAGCACCTTTATCATCTGAGTGTTTCATGCATTAGCCTAAGTGTCGTTATTATCTGTTTTGTCTGAAATATTTCTTTTAAGAACCCATTAACCTGTTTGCTTCTTTAGTGGCTATTTTCTTATGTATGTAACTAGTTCACTTGTCCGTTAAAAAAAACTAGTTCACTCGGCTGCCGTGCTTTGAATCTCCTTCCTCCCAACATATTCCCCTCCTCAGGTGGACCCAGCAGGCCTCGTACACAGACATATGGGACCAACCACCTATCCATTTGTATTTCTTTATTTTGTTCAATCTTTTGTCCTCTTCCTATACATCTCAGTTCTATTTTTCGTTTTCATTAATCCTATATCTGAATTTTGAGTAATTCTAACATGCTCCCTCTTACACCCTCCTTTCACATGGGAGGTAAGAAGTTAAGAGTTAATCAGACCACTATTTAATCAAATCAATGGCTCAGATCTATTATGTACTCTTACCTCTCATGTGAAAAGGGAGGTAAGAGGGACCATGCTAAAATTTGCCCCTGAATTTTCTCCCACTTTCTTTTCAATGTAAACTGAGTTTTCTCCCAGTACTTTTCCCTAGAACCAACTCAACTATCCCAAGTCTAGCCTAAAAAATAATAATACCCTACGTACTATTAACTCATAAAATTTAAATCATATTTTCTTTCGTAAGTTGAAAGTTCTTACAAAATAATAATAATTGTTTATATATAACTTGGCAAGTTAACTCCTAGTGATTATGCATATAAGCTTGCAAAGATTTTACTTGACCAATGCAAGAATAGACGTGCAATCATGTGTTTATGTTTTTATAACATTTCTCCATCTAGCCCAACATGATATTTTCACCCAGCCCAACAAGTCCGCGGATTTCGACAAAAATGCAAATGGGCTTTAAATTCTACCATATATATAAATGGGCTGCATAGATGCTACATCATTGTTTCACCTAGGCCACCAAATGGACTAAAAAACAAATGGACTGGCTGACCTGTGGGCAAGTAGGTCGAAGCCTAAGAAGGCATTGGATTTACATCAAACGGCCGGCATTCTTCTTCAATCTCTCATCTTCTTCCCCCAGTGCTGCCGGGACCGCCTGCTCCAGCCTCCGGCGTCCAGCAGCGTTGTTTTGCGCTCCTCAGCGAAACGCTACCCCGCCGATGGCCAAGCCATCCCTCCACTCCGCACCTCTTGTTATTCTCTGCTGAAAGTACGTTATATCGACTAGAGGGGGGGTGAATAGGCGATTTTTATGAATTCTTCACTGAGGAATTTGCCGGTGAGGAAATTCCTTAGCGAAGAACTACTTGCAATGAATAAGTACTCGTAAGTAAGCATAGCGAGAATACATGCATGGTCATCATGATGAAATGAAGACAATCAAGAGTACAGAAAGCGTAAACACAGGATAGCACAAGATGAAGACAAACAGACTGAAGAAATTGAACTGAGGAAATTGAGAAAGTCTTCATTCAAAGTCTTCAAACTCAGATATGAACAAATAGTTAACACAGTAATTATGTAATGAATGTGTTGAGCAAATGGATCCAGTTAGGTTGGTGAAGACTATGATTTGGTAGACCAGTTCAAGCTTTGTCTCGGTTGTATGCGTCTGGTTGGAGCGGTGAGTATTTAAACTCGAGGACACACAGTCCGGACACCCAATCTCTGAGCACGCAGCTCGGGACACCAAGTCCTCACCGTATTCTCCTTGAACTAAGGTCACATGCACCTCGTCCAATCACTGTGGTAAGTCTTCAGCGACTTCCAAACCTTCACAGACTTGGTCACTCGGCGATCCACAATTCCTCTTGGATGCTCTAGACCATGACGCCTAACCGTCTGGAAGAAGCACAGTCTTCAAAGGTAACAAGCGTCGGATCCACGCAGGATCAATCTCTTGATGATGCTCAATCACTTTGGGTTTATAGGGGTTTGGTTTTGGGTTTTTCCTCACTCGATGATTTTCACTCAAAGTCCTCGGAGGATGGGTTGCTCTCAAATGACAAGTGTCAAGTTCTCTGAGCAGCCAACCAGCTAGTGGTTGTAGGGGCGGCTATTTATAGCCTAGGGAGCAGCCGGACATGAGAAGACATAAATGCCCTTCAATGATATGACCGTTAGGTGGATAAGATATTTTGGGACAGTGGCGCGCTAAGAAGACCTTGATCGGAAATTTGACTCTCAAATTCCTCGGGGCTATCATGTTCCTCATGTGTAGGCAATCCAAGACCGGCGAATTCCTAACTCCTCGGTCAGAACAAATTCCTCGTGACTGTAAGAACTTCGTCTCTCACATCAAGAAATTGATCAACTGTATGAGATTTCAATGGCTTCACTCAAGGGATTGGTAGGTGTAGGATTTTGAGTTGAGCATCACATGGAAATTTTCCTTAGTATTTCCCCGACCCCTTTAACAGTACGGTGTTTCCTATGACTCAAGAAAGAGAAAACGAAACTACGAAAACAAAAGTCTTCACGCTTCATGTTCCTCAAATGAATATCAAGTCTTCAAGGTCACACCAATTTCTTCACTTTCAAAGTCTTCGAAAGTCTTCGAATACCAAAGTCTTCAAATTGAAGAACTTCATTTTTAGGGTCGACTTTCTCTGTAAATATCAAACTCCTCATAGACTTATAGACATGTATACTCACAAACGCATTAGTCCCTTAACCTACAAGTCTTCAATACACCAAAATCACTAAGGCACTAGATGCACTTACAATCTCCCCTTTTTGGTGATTGATGACAATATAGGTTAAGTTTTCAACGGGATAAACATATGAAGTGTAAATACAGATTTTGAGGAATTTGATTGCAAGATATAGAAGAACTCCCCCTGAAGATGTGCATAGTGAGGAATTTGATTTTGAGGCAATGCACACTTGAAGATTTGAATCATTGAGATCTCCCCCTATATCTTGTAATTCATACACGCATTTGATATATAATATGAAGAATTTGAAATGCATGATGAAATATGGTGCCTGATGAAATTCAGCATGCGTGCAATAATATTAATGAGGAATAAGCATGCGGAAAAATCGTCCAAAGTATCGAGCTAGTGCAACAAAAGTATCAACAAGACCATCGGGTTTAAGATTACAACTCGATCCAATAAAGTTTCGTAAGAACGAGAGTTGTAACCTAGCAAAAAAAATGCGATATATGCCCATATAATAGACCCGCTTGAAGACTAACTCCAATTTCTCCCCTTTGTCATCAAATGACCAAAAGGATCAAACCGAGGACTAACGCCTCAAGAATATCAAGTTGATGGAGGAGCGCCCGGCGTTATCGGGGTCGGTTGTTGTAGTAGGGCCTGCCGCAGTTGTCGTCCAAATCTTCATTTTCATCGGTGTCGCGCGATGAAGAATAAGAGCTGGCCACCAATGGAGGAACCTTGACCCTCTTGAATTTCTTGGCGGAGGAAGCGTACCAGTCAAATTCTTCCTTGAGACCCATCGTCTTCGTTCTTGGCGCTATAGACATGAGAAAGAACAGCCCAGTGCGGTTGAATGTTTCATGAAGGTAGTACTGGTTTTTCTTCACCGCATTGTGTGTTGATGTCATGTTGTGAAGAATTGAACCAAACCGACGCTTGACCCATTTATGATTGCGATCAACCTTCCGATGAAGACCGAGGAGTAACTCACGATCACCATCACCACAGGTGTTGTAGCTTGAGGATTTTGCTTGGTGAGGTATTTATGCGGCAGAGTCATGTGTGGCGAGTCATCATTGGTGGAGTAAGATGCTGCTTACGGAATTGACCATCCAATGGACGAATGCCTTCATCTATCACAAAGCAATGACCTTGCCTTTGTCATCACCGAGGAAACCGTCCGTTTAAGGACTTCAATTGGAGGCAAGTAGCTGCAGTGGTTCGTAGTATCGCCTTTGTAATTGAGTGAAGACCTTGTCCCGATGAATCTCATAATCCAAAGGCGCATAAGGCTTCAAATTTCAAATGGTGACATAGCAATGTTCGCCAGAGTCATCATGAAGAAATCATAGAAGTTTATGGGAACGCCATGAATAATGTTGAAAAGCATATTCTTCATGATGCGAACGACTTCTTCATCATTTGAGTCGTGGCCTTTGATAGGACTCATTGTCTTCGTCGAATCCGATAGACAGTCCGAGGCACATACGATAATTCCTTGACAAGGAATTTGGTTGTGGGGGCCTGCCTCGGCTTAAATGGCTTCATTAGCACTTGCATATAGTGATTTGTCGATTCGGGATCACTTTGTAGATGCAACGTGCCTTTATTAAGGGAGGACCGAGAGGAAGGACACGAAGCAATTCAGTTGCTGGTGCCTTGTAGTGAGTGTTTTCAGACATCCAGTCCAACACCCATGAGTTCACATCTTCAGAGTTGCCTATGATGTGCAGCGTTGCGTAGAACTAAAGAATGAGTTCTTCATTCCAATCACAGATGTCAGTGCAGAAATTCAGTAGTCCTGCATCGTGAAGAACACTGAGGACAGGCTCGAAGCACGGCAGAGATTCCATGTCCACGTGAGGAATATGTGCATGATCGAAGATTTTGTCCGTGTTGAATAGCACAGACGAATAGAAATTTGCTTGGCTGGCAGTCCAGAAACGCCTCTTCCTTATGCGAGCAGAGTCATAAGGATTGTAATGTCGATGAAGAAAAACATGGTCGCCATAGAAGTCTTCAGCCTTGAACTTCGCTTACTTGAGAACGGATTCTTGGCTTTGGCGGAGGGGTGTCGATGAGTTGCATCACCACCTCGTGAATCGTGAGCTCAGTTCTTCAGGTGAGGAATTTACGGTTCCTCTTCATGTGCGCCCGAGGATCAGCGATGGCAGCAGAGTTCTTGACACTAGCGGCTGGAATTTCTTCATGCACAGAGGGAGTGGGATGAGTTTCTTGAGCCCGATTGGGCTGTTGTTAGTGCGAGAAATTTGAGGAATTTGTTGGATTGGGGTGAAGAGTGGTGAATTTGGATGTCACTATCCCAAAAGTCATCATTCATCAAGCGTGGAGCATCCTATATCCACATCTTCATCTTCAATTTCCTCAACACCAGCCTCTTCACCGTGAACCGAGGCATAGGTGAGGAAATGATCGGCGCTGAGGGATTTCATCCACCTCAATTTCTTCATCAATCTGCTCCGACGGGCGCGTAATGATTTTCTTCATCAGATCCGCTTGGGATCACATAGTCTTCACCAAAAGGAACAAGATCCTTTGATGGCATGGAGGAAATCGGAACAACATCAATTGGATTTTAAAATGAGCTGGTCATTGGCTTCATTTTCTTCGCAGTCGAAGAGTTTGACGCAGCTGATGCCTTCCTTTTCTTCATCGCAGCTCGCTCTGCAGCCTTGGTCTTCTTCACATCGAGGCGGATGGAAGAATTGGAGTTGGTGTTGGCGCAGGAGGAGCCGAGGAATCAGTTGAATTTCCTCAGCGCAATCGATGCAAATTGCCCGATCTCTTCGATTTCTTCAGCGCACCACTAGTGGATGCCACGGCAATTTCTTCGGTGGCCGGAATTGAGTCATCAGCCATGGAACTATCATTGTCATCAGAAGGCTGAAAATCATCACCGTCTTGGCATGTTCTTCAAAGTGAGCAGAGGCTGCAATGAGGAATTTCCCGCTATGCGTTGGGGTTGCAACATTTGTGAAATTCTTCGTCGAGTTGAGGAATCGACCTTGGCTCCTTGCCAATCAGCATAATAAGCATCAAAGTCTTTCTTTGAGAGTTTGGATTTCAGTTTGAGCCTTGAGAAGTTCCTCGGGTGTCATTCTCGACAACGCTTTTCTTCAGAGCTTCTCCTTCCTGTATTGAGCTTTCTTGATCTGCTGGCCTTCTCAAATTTCCATTTCTCTTCAATGATGAAATGGGTCAAGATGTGACTTTGACCAGAGTCGAGATGAAAATCGGGCATAGGGGTGTTAGGATCCTTGGGCCAGAGGTCAATGTAATCGAGGATTTTCTTCGGATCCAAAAGCGATGTACAGATGTGCCTTTGGCTCTAGCGGCCTTCGCTTGTCGGTCTCGATGATTTACGCAAGTTCATCATCGGAAGCTTCATCATCGGATGGCACATGGAATGCGACCTGTTTCTTCTTCGGACTTGGCCGAGGACCTCGCCCAAATAGCTTGCTTTGGTCTTCAACAGGTAGGACTGATGAGGAAATTGGTGCACTGAGGAACTTCTTTGAGACACCAGAGGCAATCAAGAAACCAGCAGTCCTTTGACATGTAGCCGATGCACAGGAGCCGAGGACTTTGAAGGAACTGCCGAGGACTTTGGTGGAGTAGGAGCAAGATGAGGAATTTGCCGTGAGGGCATTTGTGAGGAACTTGGCCGTGAGGGCGCTGTTGGTGAAGCACTTGGCTTACGAGCAGGCTTCTTTGGCATAGATTTCCTCGTTTTGACAGAGGCCTCAGTAGCAGTAGTAGTGGCAGAATCCTCATTGAATTTCTTCACTGCTTCCTTGGCTTCTCTTGCCAATTTAGCTTGGTGCTTGGCCCATTCTTGAGAAAGTCCTCACCACGCTTGATCTTTGGTGGGGTCAGCCATTTGGCCAGTGCCAATGGAGCTCTTGGGCATGGAGGATTGAGGCTAATTCCCTCATGTACTTTGGAGTAACATATCTGTATTCCCTCCATTCCCTTGCCCATCTCCGTTCAATCCTCTGAATGCGCACCTTGCGCTGATTTTTGTTTTCTTTGCCAAATTTGGCTTCATCAGGTGTGCAATAGTCAGCATATATTTCCTCAGGGATCTCAAACACAGTCATAACCTCAGGCTTCTTTCCTGCTTTCTGGGGCTTCTTACCGTCAGCCATAGTCTTCAGATGAGGAATTTGAACAATCAAATTAACTTAACAAGTTTTCAACTATTCTTCGAGTAACGCTGAAAATGAGTTAAGTTGATGAGAACCTAGTGATTCAAAGAATGGACATTTGTACTGTGGAATGAGTATAGTTGCGAGGAATTTGGAGAGGTCATATCGTTCTCGGAAGGTTTTTCAAAAGAACAAGTTTTGAGGATTTTGACCAGATGTGCCTTGAAGAATTTCACTAAGCGTTATTTGTCTTAGGTTCGAGTTGTATAGATCGAGGATCCACACAATTGAGGAATCTTGAAGAAAAATCATTGCTAAGAGAAACGAATCAAGAGCATATGAAGTGTGAGGTGTTCATATGTGTGAAGATTTGAATAATAAACACCTTTGAAGATTTTCAGGAAAGCTTGAGAATCAAAGCGAGTAATAAAAGTAACTTTTAATTACCCGAAGTGAAGAACACGACGAACCCGAGAAGAACAGATGGGAAGTTCGTCAAAGTTAGATCTTCCTTGCCCTAACTTGGCGGAGGAAGACAGCTACGGCGCGGGCAGAGTGAGGATTTCCATAACCGGGCGCGAGTACGACGGGCGACGAGGTCGAGGCAAGGAAGCTCTTCCTCACCGGTGGCGATGGAGTAGCGGCGGGCGCTTAGGGTTTGAGGAGCTCGGCGGGAGAGAGAACGGTCGGCGGAGTAAAAGAAGTGAGGAAGGGAAGATGGGTATTTATAGACACGGTGAAAAATTGTTCGCCCAAGATTTGGGACGAACGTGCCCTCGCCCTTTCTCCTTCCCATGACATGTGTCACCCACGTCTTTGTGTAGTTGAGATGGGTAATACGGTTGTGGGTGAATAGAGTAATGCATCGTGGGATGCGGAACGGTTTGAGCGGCAAAACCGAAAGTTTGGATAAGATCAGTTTTAAAGTTACGTTACTTAATTTCTTCACCGACAAGGACACATTGAAGATTTTGAGCGAGTTTCAAATAGAACGCACATGAAGAATTTGTGAATAGATTGGGTTGAGTATAGCATATAGGGAAGGGTCGATCACATTCACTTAGCGAAAACGCAACATGAAGAAATAGCCATAAGTGAATGCTGTAGAGGACATAAACTCATATATATATATATATATATATATATATAGCCAATGAAGAAAAACGACGGAAAACTGTGAAGATTTTGCAAAATTGAAGAATTTGAAAAACTGAAGAATTTCAAAAACTGAGGAAAAACTCAAATTTGAAGATTTTCAACTTTGGTGGTGGCGTGACCCACCGTATAAGAATGATGATTTTAGACACCGCGCATAATTGTCGTAGGGTTCTCGAGAATCAAATTCTTCATTAATTTCTTCACACTTAGAGTGTTATTCTTCATTGATTGGAGAAAACGTTTCTTCATGTGTTGCACATCTAAGTCATCAATTTTGCATAAGTGTCAGGATGTGTGTCTTTTTCAGAGAACATTCGAAGATTCTAAGATATTTAGCTCACACCGCAACTTGCTAAATATCTTCTCATCCAAGGGCTTAGTGAAGATATCACTAGCTGTTTTCGGTCTTCACGCGTGCTCGATGGAGATGTCGCCTTCGACACATGATCACGAAGAAAATGATGACAAATCTGGATGTGCTTTGTCTTCGAAGTGCTGAACTGGGTTGTGAGCAATCTTGATGGCACTCTCATTGTCACAAAGATGAGAGGCACATTCTTCATGTTGACGCCGTAGTCCTTGAGAGTTTGCTTCATCCATAGTAGTTGAGCAAAGAAGAGCCGCAGCAATGTATTCAGCTTCATGATGAAGAGATGCTGATACGCAGTTCTGTTTCTTCGAGGACCAACGGACCAAAGATCGTCAGGAAATGACAAGTGCCGGATGTTGACTTGCGGTCCACACGATCACCATCATAGTCGATCGTAATATCCAATGAGATCAAAAGCAGAGCCCTTGGGGTACCATAATCCTAGTGTTGGTGTGTGAGCTAGATATCGAAGAATATGTTTCACAGCCTTATGGTGTGATTCCTTCGGTGCAGCTTGAAATCGGGCACACATGCAAACACTAAGCATTATATCTGGCCTAGATGCACATAAGTACAATAAAGAACCAATCATGGAGCGGTATACCTTGTGATCGAAGTCAATACCATTTTCATCAGTGCATAGATGGCCATTTGTGGGCATAGGTATTTTGACGCCTTTGCAATCTTGCATGCCGAATTTCCTCAGGACATCTTTGAGGTATTTCTCCTGAGATATGAATATGCCATTGCGCTATTGATTTAATTTGAAGACCTAAGAAGAATTTCAACTCTCCCATCATAGACATTTGATATTCTTCACTCATCATATAGGCAAATTCATCACTATAACGTTAGTCAAGACAGCCAAAGATAATATCATCAACGATATTTGGCACACAAATAGTTCACCATCATAAGATTTAGTAAAAAGAGTAGGGTCGAGTGAACATGGTGTGAAGCCATTCTTCACGAAGAATTCCTTCAATGTATCATACCACGCCCGAGGGGCTTGCTTGAGACCATAGAGAGCCTTGTTGAGTCTGAAGACTTTGTCAGGATTCTTTGGATCTTCAAAACACTGGGGTTGAGCAACATATACTTCTTCCTCAAGCTTACCATTGAGGAATGCACTTTTCACATCCATTTGATATAAGATGATATCATGATGGTTAGCATAAGCAAGTAATATCTTGAATAGCCTCAAGTCTAGCAACAGTGCAAAAAGTTTCATCGAAATCAATTCCTTCAACCTGTGTGTAGCCTTGAGCTACAAGTCGTGCCTTATTCCTCACCACAAGGCCATTTTCATCTTGCTTGTTGCGGTAGATCCACTTTGTGCCAATGATATTATGCTTGCGAGGATCTGGACGTTTGACCGGTTCGAGACATTGTTGAGCCTCGAATCGATGTAATTCTTCTTGCATTGCTCGAATCCACTCGGCTCGTAAATGCTTCATCTACCTTAGTGGGCTCTGCGGATAGAGACAAAAGCATAGTGCCCACAAAAGTTAGATAAATGTGAAGCTTTTGAGCGTGTGAGAGGACTGGTGCTTCAATGTCATCGATGATCTTGTCAACTTGTACTTCTTTTTGCAACGCGAGGATGAGCTGGTTGTCGTCGAGGTATTTGATCATTTTCCTCAGCACCATTGTCTTCAAAGATTATCTTCAGTGCATCACTCGGCGTTCTTCGCGTCTTGGAATGAATTCTTCAAAGCAGATTCTTCAAGAGGAATGACATCCTCAGTTGCCTTGAACTTAATAGATTCCTCGGTGCTGGTTCATCTAACACGGAAGGTAGGTGCTCTCTTTGCAAGCCATTAGTTTCATCGAACCGCACATCTACAAGTGTCAACAATCTTGTGAAGAGTGATGTTGAAGACTCTGTAGGTGTCACGAGTCCTTTCCGTAACCAAGCAAAAACCTTCATGTGCTTTCGGCAAATTTAGCATTGTGATGAGGATTTCTAATCCAACATTTAGCAATCAAGACTTTGAAATAACTCACATTGGGTTTCTTGTCAAGGAGGAGTTCATAGGCGCCTTCTTGAAGAATTTGTGAAGATATACTCTGTTGATGATGTGGCACGCGGTATCAATTGCATCAATCCGAAACGATGAGGCGTTTTGTATTAATCAAGTATAGTGCGAGCCATCTCAACAAGAGTTCTGTTCTTGCGCTCCACGACGCCATTCTGCTGAGGAGTATTAGGAGCAGATAACTCATGAGTAATACCAAGTTCATCAAGATAGTCATCAAGACCGGAATTCTTGAACTCGGGCCCATTGTCACTCTGATGTGCTTGATCTTCACACCAAAGTTGGTTGAAGCCCTCGAGGAAAATCGTTTGAAGACTTCCTGCACCTCATGTTTGTAAGTAACAGTGTGTACCCATGTGTAACGAGAGTAATCATCAACAATAACAATACCATATAGAGATGCATCATTGGTGACTGCTGAGTAATGATTAGGTCCAAAGAGGTCCATGTGAAGCAATTCGAGCAGACGAGTAGTGGTCATGATAGTCTTTCTTTGGATGCTTGGCCTTGGTCATTTTCCAGCTTCCACAGGCACCACATAAGTGATCCTTGAGGAATTTGACATTCTCAATGCCAATAACATGCTTCTTCTTCGCAAGCTGCAGTAAAATTCCTCATGCCTGCGTGACTAAGTCTTCGATGCCATAGCCAGCCTTCCTCAAGCTTTTGCAAGTAGACACACGGCTGGTTGTGGTCCCAGAGAAATCAACAATATACAAGTCTCCTCTCCTAAAGCCTTCAAGACTTTTGGAATTGTCAGCTTCCATGATCACAACACAACGATACTTGCCAAAGACAACAACCATATCAAGATCACAAAGCATTGAGACTGACATGAGGTTGTATCCTAAGGACTCAACAAGCATGACTTTGTAAATGTGTATGTCCTTAGAGATCGCAACCTTACCAAGACCCAATACCTGACATTTGCCTTTGTCGGCCAAAAGATGATATGCTTCAGATGTGACGGTGATAAGGGAGCATCCATCAATAGATTCTTGTCACCACTCATGTGATTTGTACATCCACTATCGAGGACCCACTCAGTGGCTTTGGGTTGATCATCCTTTGCACCTTTTGCAATGAAGCAATAGGTGGGAGCGTAGTCATCATTATCTTCGTCAGGCTTGTTGGTGAGGTCAGTTTCTTCAGTGTTGAAGATTGACTTGCTGACGAATGCAGTAGCGAAAGCCAGACTCGCCACACCAGATTCGGACTCCTCGGATGCCTCCTCTTCCTCATGTTCCTCAGATTCAGCTTCAGAGTCCATTTCCTTGCCAATGAATGCCCGAGCCTTCTTGGAGCTGCTCTTCTTGAGATGAAGACTTCGAGGATTTTGATGATGAAGATTTTGACAATTTCTTCTTCTTCTTGACATCATCAGAACTGTAATCCTTGTATTTCTTCTTCTTCAATTCCTTTTTCCCATCGAGGACAATCTTGAATATAGTGACCAGGTTTTTTGTATTTATGGCACAGCCTTCTCTTATAGTCAATGGATGAGGAATCACTGCTTCTTGAGGATTTTCCAAAGCGACCACGTCTTGAGAACTTCTGGAATTTCTTCACGGCAAAGTGCTAGCTCACTGGCTCAATTTCGTGGTCACCAAGGTTACTACCGTAATCCTCACATTCAGATTCGAGACATAGCCTTGGCCTTCAGGGCACGTGGTTTGCCATAGCTCGAACCATAGAGATCTCTCTTTCAAAGCAAGTCGAACTTCGTGAGTATTTAGCCTTTCGAGGATATCGGCGGGATCAAGAGACTTGTAGTCAAGACCGTTCTTGTATCATCGCTGCGGTATCAAATGAGGAGTCAAGCGATCTCAATAGTTTCTTCACCACCTCAAGTTCGGTGATGTCAGTAGCACCAAGGGCTTGAAGCTCATTTGAGATGTCAGTGAGGCGATCGAAGGTTTGTTGGACATTTTTATTGTCGAGTCTTTTGAAGCGGTTGAAGAGATTCCGAAGAACATCAACTCGAGAGTCACGCTGAGTTGAGACACCTTCATTTACTTTGGACAGCCTATCCCAGGTAAGCTTAGCAGTTTCCAAAGCACTCGCTCTTCCATACCGCCCTTTACTCGAGATGGCCACATATGATATTCTTCGCTTGAGAATCGAGTTGCTTGAATCTCTTCACATCAAGAGCGTTCAAAGGAGGGTGTGACAAAGGGGAACACCATTTTCCACAACATACCGTAGATCGTTGTCAATTGCTTCAAGATGCATTCGCATCTTGTTCTTCCAAAGAGGGGTAGTCCGTACCATCAAAGGTAGGACACCCAGCCGAGACCTTGATCATACCTGCGATTCGACATAACAGCTGAAACTCCGTGGTTAAACTAAAATCACACGTAACAAGGGAGTACCTTGCTCGATACCAATTGAAAGTCGTTATATCGACTAGAGGGGGTGAATAGGCGATTTTTATGAATTCTTCATCGAGGAATTTGCCGGTGAGGAAATTCCTTAGCTTAAGAACTACTTTTGGCAAATGAATAAGTACTCGAAGTAAGCATAGCAGAATACATGCATGGTCATCATGATGAAATGAAGACAATCAAGAGTACGTAAAGCGTAAACACGAGGATAGCACAAGATGAAGACAAACAGATCAAGAAATTGAATCGAGGAAATTGAGAAAGTCTTCAGTCAAAGTCTTCAAACACAGATATGAACAAGCAGTTAACACAAGAATGAGGAAATGAATGGGTTGAGGAAATGGAACCAGATTAGGTTGGTGAAGACAATGATTTGGTAGACCAGTTCGAATCGCTGTCTCGGTTATGCGCCTGGTTGGAGCGGCCGAGTATTTAAACTCGAGGACACACAGTCCCGGACACCCGATCTCTCGAAAGCACGCAGCTCGGGACACCAAGTCCTCACCAGATTCTCCTTGAACTAAGGTCACACAGACCTCGTCCAATCACTCGTGGTAAGTCTTCAGCGACTTCCAAACCTTCACAGACTTGGTCACTCGGCGATCCACAATTCCTCTTGGATGCTCTAGACCATGACGCCTAACCGTCTGGAAGAAGCATGCCTTCAAAGGTAACAAGCGTCGGATCCACGCAGGATCAATCTCTTCAAAGTGATGCTCAATCACTTTGGGTTTGTAGGGTTTGGTTTTTGGGTTTTTCCTCACTCGATGATTTTCACTCAAAGTCCTCGGAGGATGGGTTGCTCTCAAATGACAAGTGTCAAGTTCTCTCGGAGCAGCCAACCAAGCTAGTGGTTGTAGGGGCGGCTATTTATAGCCTAGGGAGCAGCCCGACATGAGAAGACATAAATGCCCTTCAATGATATGACCGTTAGGTGGATAAGATATTTTGGGACAGCGCCAAGAAGACTGAACGGTCGGAAATTTGACTCTCAAATTCCTCGGGGCTATCATGTTCCTCATCGTGTAGGCAATCCATGGCGAATTCCTAACTCCTCGCCGTAACAAATTCCTCAGCGACGGAAAGAACTTCGTCTCTGTCCTTTGAAGAAATTGATCGAATCAGTATGAGATTTCCAATGGCTTCACTCGAAGGGATTGGTAGGTGTAGGATTTTGAGTTGAGCATCACATGGAAATTTTTCCTTAGTATTTCCTCGACCCCCCCTTAATAGTACGGTGTTTCCTATGACTCAAGAAAGAGAAAAACGAAACTACGAAAACAAAAGTCTTCACGCTTCATGTTCCTCAAATGAATATCAAGTCTTCAAGGTCACACCAATTTCTTCACTTTCAAAGTCTTCAGAAAGTCTTCAGAATACCAAAGTCTTCAGTTGAAGAACTTCATTTTTAGGGGTCAACTTTCTCTGTAAATATCAAACTCCTCATAGACTTATAGACCTGTGTATACTCACAAACGCATTAGTCCCTTAACCTATAAGTCTTCAATACACCAAAATCACTAAGGGGCACTAGATGCACTTACATCTGCCGAGTGTAGGCCCACCCCGCACCCGAACTAGTCAAGTTTCCCACTCCTCTCCGTCTGCGACTCCAGTGCCGCGTCTTCCCCATCTCCGGGTTGTTCCAGTCTTGGGCCTCGCCGTCGTCCACCGCCTCGGTGCGCTCGGCGCGGCGTGGTCAACATACGAGACTCATTGGAAGAGGACTGTACGTAGAGTGCCTGACGACTGGGACCCACGAGGTCCATGGTCACACGCAAGGAAAGTTCCTGCTTATTACGCAATGTACGTGGACTGTACGTGGGAAGGGCTTCTGTATTTCGTGAAAAAAAAATGTTCCCCCCGCTGACAGGTCGGACCCACCAGATATATCTTCGCACGCAAGGAAGTGCCTCCTTATTACGCAAAAAAAAATGAATACCCCCTGCTAGCTGGGACCGACCATAGTGGGTGGCTGACTTGTGGGCCTACTAAGTTGACGGGGACGGAGGGCTTTGTCAACTTAGTCAATATGAACGATTCTAGCTCAAGTGACCGTACAATGTCCATCCAACGGTCATCATAGTGCTTCTTCAACCTCTGGTCTTCTTGCTCGAGCCGCCCAAAGCAGTGCCGGTCGTGCCGCGTGCTCCTTCCACCCATGGCCGACTGTGATGCCACGGAGGCCTCACCGCCCTACTCCCACCGCTGGCCAGGGCATCCCTCTACTCACCCACACCCCCTGTTATTCTGCGGGGACGGCAGTCTCACGCCGCAGCCGAACCAGTGAACCCTCGTACTCCTCTCCGCATGGGCATCCACTGTCGCGTCTTCCCCGGCTCCGCGTCGTCCCCTTCCTAAGCCTCGGTGTTGTCCACTGCCTTGGTGCTCTCGGCGCAGCGTGGTCAATGTGGTCAACGACCGACTTCCATCAGAAGAGTACTGTACGTGGAGAGGCTGATGGCTGGGTCCATGGCCGCAGCTGGGTCCACGGCCACAGCCCAGTTTTTTTGTGATTTGCCAAGTAAGTCGCTTTGTCAGGCCTGTTGGGCTGCAAATCTTTCAAGACGAGGAGAGCTTCATTCGGTTGGCCCAGAAAATGGCCTATCAGTAATGAGAAATGGGTTGTACATTTTTAAAACACATCAAACCGGCAATTAGTTTCAAATTTCTTTTTTTCATTTCGAGATTTTAAATTGCATTGATTTTTATGCGTGGACAATTTGTTAGATTTTATATTGATATACATTTATTTTTAAAATCACTTTGAATGTGACTCGAAATTTCAGGATTAAAAACAGTTCGGACCCTTTTGAAATATGCAAAATTTAAATATAATTTTTAACCGTGGCCACAATATGGGCTGTAACAAAAAGAATATGGGCTCCAAAAAAACCTTAAGAATTAGCAATTGGGCTGTAAATTATTAGAAATAATGGCAAATGGGTTGTATGCTATTTTCCACAGATTTGAGGCTTTCCTAAAAAAAAAGGTTGACGCACAAGCAGTGACTGTTGGATTTCCATCCAACGACCGTTGTGCTTCTTCAATCTCTGCTCTTCCTGCTCCGGCCGCTCAAACAAGCGCTGGCGGGACTGCCTGCTCCCTCCTCAAGCGGCCAGTTTGCCAAGACAGCCTCACCGCCCACCGTACTCCCCATCGGCCAGCCTAGCCATCCCTCTACTCACCAACACTGCTGTTGTTCTTGACAATGACGGGCAGAACCGATAAACCCTAAATGCAGTCATACTCCCCTCCGCGTGGGAAACAACTGCCGAGTCTTCCCTGCCTCCGCGTCGTTCCCTTCCTAGGCCTCACCTTCATCCACCGCCCTGGTGCTCTCGGCGCGGAGTGGTCAACATGGTCAATGACCGACATGCATCTGAAGTGGAATGTATGTGGAGAGGCTGACAGCTGGGTCCACGGCCGCACGCAAGGAAATGCCTCCTTATTACGCGCAAAATAATGATTCCTCCACCTGACATCCGGGACCCACCGAAGGGCCTCCGTATTTCGCGAAAAAAAGCGTTACCGCCCGGCCACGGCTTGGACCCACCAGCTATATCTTCGCACGCAAGGAAGTGCCTCCTTATTACGCACAAAAAAATGAATACTCCCCCTGCTCGCTGGGACCCAGTATTGTGGCAGGCTAACTTGTGGGCCTACTAAGTTGACGGGGACGGTGGGCTTTGTCAACTTAGTCAATATGAACGATTCTAGCTCCAGTGACCGTACGATGTCCATCCAACGGCCGTAGTGCTTCTTCAACCTCTGGTCTTGTTGCTCCAGCCGCCCAAAAGCAGCGCGTCCGTGCCGCATGCCGTGGAGGCCTCACCGCCTCTACTATTCCCACGCATTGGCGGGAGCCCTGCGGCGACGGCAACCCTCACACACGCATCCGAAGCAAAGTGAACCTCGTACTCCTCTCCACGGGCTTCCTTTACCGCGTCTTCCGCGGCTCGCGTCGACCCCTTCGTCGGGCCTCGCCGCCCATCGCCTGCTGCTCTTTGGCAGGCGGCGTGGTCAACATGGTCAAGGAACGTCTTCCATCGGACATGCACTGTATGTGGAGAGGCTGACAGCTGGGTCCACGGCCGCAGCAAGGAAGTGCCTCCTTATTACGTGCAAAATAATTATTCCTCCACCTGACAGCGGGGACCACTGGACAGGCCACCGTATTTCGCGAAAAAAAAGTTTCCCCCTGACTGCTGGGACCCACCAGCTACATCTTCACACGCAAGGAAGTGCGTCCGGGCAAAAAAAAACGATTAAGCCCCACGGCTGCTGGGACCCACCTGGGGCCTACATCTTCATGAGCAAGGAAGTGCACGGCGATCGGGACCCACCTGGTCGAAGCGTACGTAGCATTGTCATTCTGGTCGCGAACGTGTAACTACATTCTGGTCGATGTAGAGGAACGCACATGTCGTAGTAGAGGCGCGCACGTAGCATGTACCGCGTCGTCTGGCCAGTGGTGCAAGAAAGTAATCTGACGCCACGTATGTACATACTGGCGGGGTCTCGAACGCCTACTCGCACGTACGTATGGCCAGGGCTCGTGTACATGGCTGGGTCGGAATGGAGAAATAGCGTCACCGTCGTGTTCATGGGGAGCCAACCGGCTGGGTCGGAACGAAATGCATCGTCGTGTTCATCGGGAGGGCTTGGATGGAACAGCCGATGGAAACGAGGCTTAGCATCGTAACGGGGAAACGGGCCTTGTGTTCGATGTGCCACGTTAAGCAGGATCCTGTTCATCGGGAGGTCTCGGCGTACCGCAAAAGCGGAGAAAGCAGACCTCCCTACGGTCAAAGCGGGGTCCTGTTGATCGGGAGGGTTGTGGCGCATCGCAAAAGCGGAGGAAACGGACTTGTGTTAGAGCGCTACGGGTCGAAAATGGGGTCCCGTTTCATCGGGAGGTGTGGTGTCTTTGCAAAAGCAGGACTCCATGGGATACTGTTCATCTCCACCGTCGACCCTCACCTGCCTCCACGGGCTCTTGTTCATCCACCGTCGACCTCCTCCAGCCTCCACCGCGATTGCTCATCCACGCGCTCCTGTTCATCAAAGATTCATCTACAAGGCGCTACCACCGCCACTGCTCAACCAGCCCTCTCCACGGGCTCCTGTTCAACCACCCCTCCACGGGCTACTGTTCATCCAGCCCTCCACCGTCTATTGTTCATCCTGCCCTCCACGGGGTGGTCCTATTCATCCTGCCCTCCATTGGGGTCCTGTTCATCCAGCCCCAACCGGCTCGATCGATCAGGGTCCTGTTCATCCAGAGGCAATGCCATGGGGTCCTGTTCATCCACCCCCACTAGGAACTGTTCATCCAAACCCCCCCCCCCCAACAATGCTCACTGTTCATCCAGAGGTAGCATCGATCGGCTTTAGTTAGCAGCAGTAGCGAAGGAATCGCTCGATCGGGTTCGATTAACGACCATCGATCGATCTCTCGGGTTCGATGAACGCGTAGCACTGCATTAAATTGCTCGGGTTCAGTTAGAGCCCAACGCCTAGCACCCACGTGCGTGCGTGTACGAGAGAAACGCGCATCGCTAGGCCCCGACCACCCACCATAACCGGGAACACCCCAATATTTTCCTCGCCCTTGCTTCTACCACGGTTTTATCCGTCATGGAAGGCCCAAAGAATGTCATGCACCTGCGTCTCCGGCCCGCCCAGGACGAAAAGCCCATTTTCTGTCATGATTTTTTGTCATAGAAGTAGGACCCCAGCACATCTATGATGATACCGTGTTTTGTCACAATCGTTGTCATAGAACTGTCATAAGTATGATAGAATTTTTTTTTCGTTCGGCCCAAAGTGTCACGGATGTGTCTTTTTTTGTAGTGTTAGTGGTTGTGTGTGGGTGGAAGTAAAGGGGTGGGCGTGTTCGACAGAGAGAGCATGTGTGTTTCTGTGCGAGAGCCTTGTTGGACGGGGTAGAAAGAAGAATTCTAACCTTGACGGAGGGAGAGAAATACATGAAGTGCGCGTGTGTGATTCCGATGCCCACGGGGAAATGAGATATGTATGCGTGTGAGAGAGATTGCACAATTCATTCACGTATCACTATCTTGCAATCGTGGACGTGCATCGCTTGAACATAAATCAATATCTACTTCGTATCGTGGCCAAAGGTACAATATCGATTCAACGCTATAAAGATTGGACACTCACGTATCACATTTTTTCTATCTAAATAAACCTTTTCAATTGTGCATGCCAAGGTTACAGTGATGTTTCTTCAAACAACCAATGTAGCTATCATGTACATGCACCATTGTTACTCTTGCATTCAAATTCATTTGTCTTGGATGATTTAAGGTTCTATTATGAAGTAATATATGTAATATTCATATATGAATTCAACTTGGTACACAATTTATGTAATGGAGGCTATGTAATCATATGAGGTAAAACTTTTAAGTAGCGGACTACAATATCCATTTCTTTTGTGGACTACAATATCCATTTCTTTTGTGCCTCTACACTAACACGTCAATACATTATGTTTAAAGTAAATAACCAATGACACTAAATTATCTATTTACACAAGAAATACATAGGCTGAGCGTTTGATCCCTTTTTTGTGAATCCGCCTCTACACCCGTACGATTGGCCGCACCCGTGTGAACGTCCAAGTTATCGGCGCATCATCCTGAGTTATTGTCTTTTTTTCTGGGGTGGACTTCACACCAATTATTAACTGTTGACGCGTACCCCATCTACACAGTCTCGCATGACCCTCCCGCTAGTACGATCCAAAATTAGTTGAAACTGGATACGAACGATCCCGCGGGCGGCAAAATCTCTCGCCTCCTTCTAAAATTTCCGCCACCTAGTCTTTAGCATGCGGAATTCCCCTTTTGTCCTTGGTGCACGGAGAACAACAATTACAATACCGCCCTCATCTACATAATAGGTCGGGGCTGCTTTGCTAACTTTCGGTTCCCCACCACACCACACCCCCATTTCCTCTCCCTCCGCCAAAAGGACTAACTCCACAGCACCGCAGGCATCTTTCATCACGCCGTCTGCATTTCATCAGCCTTTCTACCCTCCCCTATCAAAAAACCCTAGACTACTCATCCACCGGCGTATCAAATAAGATCTGCAATGGCTCATTCATACTCCCCACCGAGGCAACCGTCCACACCCCCGGAGCTGCCCCACCGACGGCCCCGTCGACGGCCTCCGATCCTCTTCATCGACACCTTGCTCAACCCTACCGGAGCCACTTCGCCGACACCATCGTCAACCCTACCGGAGTAGCTTCGCCTATACCATTCTCAACCCTACCGAGGCCGCTTTGCCAACTCACAAGTCCACGGCCTCAGATCCTCTTCCTCGCACCCTCATCCAACCTACTGAGGAGCAACTTCGACGCCTCCCACGACGGTCGAGATCCGCATCGTCGACACCATCCTTAATCCAACCACCGGAGTAGCTTCACCGATGCCCTCGCCCACGGCCACAGACCCGCTTCGCCCATACCGTAGTCCACCCTACCAGAGCTGCTCCACAAACACCCTACTCGACGGTTCTAGATCTCCTTACCGGACCCCGACAGCGGTAAATAGCGTCATCATCACTGCTGACGCGTTTCTAACTTTGATTCCCCACCGTCCGGCAAGATGCCAAGCACCCGCCATGGCCTAGGTACTTGTCACCTTTAAACCCATCCAGCATCACCTATCCGATGTACTTCAAATATACTAATAGGTAGCTGTTACGTGTTATGCAGCTGCCAAAAACTACAAGGATGATGTTTCTTCTGGATCTAACAGCTTGGCCAACCAAGATCCTGGACTGAGGCATTGCTATGATCTTGTAAGTGTGTCTCTATCTCTTGTATTGTTGTGTGCCTGCCAGCGTGCTTTGCTAGGATTTTCGACCAGTAATCCCTTTGTGCATACAATGATTTCTACTACAGGCTGCTAAATTAGATATGTAGATGTCATACATGATACTACCTCGTACCTCTGTTCCTAAATATAGGTCTTTCTAGAGATTCCACTATAGGCTACATACAGAGCAAAATGAGTGAATCTACACTCGAAAATGCATCTATATACATCTGTATATGGTCCATACCAGAATCTCTACAAAGACATATATTTAGGAACAGAGGTAGTACATTACATAAAATCGTAGGTGGCATGTAGGAATTCCAAAGTGCACTACATTAGGCTCCTTTACAGTGTATACTGCTAGTCCAGCACACGAGTCATCATGGCTAGTTTATGCTACTTACACAATCGTTAATCGGTGGTTTAAATATACGCAAGGGATATGCAATGTATTATCATGTAGAGACGTCTGAAATTAGCCGTGTCAACTTGCAGATGGGGTTACACAATGAAAAAGTACAAGATGTATGTGGCAATTTCATGGAACATCGCAAAAAAAGGAGAGGCAGCGGTGATCCTATACAGTGTGCTATGGTAGGTCACTCCTCCATTGCAATCATCGTGACATGTTATTTGTATGTCAGTTCTATTGGCCAAGTTTCTTAGGGACAGTTATTATGAGTTATTCTAAGAAAATAAGCACATGTGAATATAAGCTCCAGGTAATAAGCCAACCAGTTCTTTTCATTGCCTTCCTTTTCAAAGCTTATCTTTGGTATGATCATGAAAAGTCTAGATTGCATTATATTTTGTCATTTTGCTGCCCATATGAAAATTAATTTGACTTGCAAACATCACAAATTGAACCCAGTGCAATAATTAATATGATAGGAAAACAGACCATCACTATTTGTTCAAAATGCAAATACAAAGATACCATCTACTTGGCACAATCTACTTTAGTCAATGTCTTCCATAGAGATCCCCTTGCCTAATTTAAACGAAGAACGCTTGACCCACATTTAAATGAAGAACAATTATTTATTGAAATTCGATGGTCCAAGTGGCTGGATATTATCATATAGCAACACCACCTGAAAGCATCATATAGGAGGAGCAGCAGCTCATAGCAACTCATCATACGGCAGCAGCAGCAACAGTGTGCAATTCATCATATACCAGAAGCAGCTCATAGCAATTCATCATATAGCAGCAGCAGCAGCTCATAGCAATTCATCATATAACAGCAAAGCAGAGCATCTCATAGCAATTCATCATATAGCAGCAGAAAGAGTAGCTTGTAGCAACTCATCATATAGCAGAGCAAATTGCTCATAGAAATTCATCATATAGCGACAAGGAGCGAGATCATAGCAATGCATCATATAGGAGCAGTGAAGCAGCGTATGGCATAGCAATTCATCGTATAGTGGATCAGAATGAAAATTTGGCAAAAAATCAGAGGAGATCCTCACCTTGTTGGATGAGCTCATCCTTCAACAGCACCTCAAGGCCATGGCCTGGGAGGAGGGGAGGGGGAATAAGGTGCCTTCTACCGCAGTGTGGCATCAGCCGTAGTTGTGCGGCACCCGCTGGAGTAGTGCGTTGGATGGATCAGAGTGGAGCAGCTGCTGGAGACCATGGGAATGAGGGGCGGCACCAGAGGGAGGAGCAGCCGGGGTGATTTGGTCCTACCTGCCGGCCATGTAGGCTAGCTGGACAGAGCATCCTCGAGGACCAGGCCAGATGGGACCAGGCAGGGGATAGAGGTAGAGGGAAAGGGGAGAGGAGATGCAAGCGGGCAGGGCAATGAACTCTTGCGTGTTTGTTTTTACTTGAGGGTCAGGTGTGACGCGGGCGTGAGCAGTTGCATTTAGAGTGTAATATAGGTAGACAATAGAGTCATTTCACTATTCCCATTCCCTTCAATTTTTAGTGAGCTTCTACTCGAAACACCCCCTCCAACGCGAAATAAGTTAAGCCCAAGCCCATAACTCAAAAATGAGTTCTTTACATCTTTTATGGCTTATTACGACAATAAGCTCACGAAAAGCGGAATCGAACTAGCCCTTAACCTGCAATTCAATTGTGCGTGCAATGATGAATCACTCCTGCTTGCTATATGTACATTTAGGCATCATCATACATGGCATAACCTAATACATGTGCATTCCATTGTAGAATCTGGAATATGCAATGTTTATGTTAGTTCATACGTTGCACATGATGTTTAAATGCCCCTAAAATCTAGTCAGTCAAGTGATGATCTTTAAGCCTCCTTCTTTGCTTATTTTCTTGATACTCCCTCCTTCCATCTATATAGGGCCTAATGTGTTTTTCGAGACAGCCTTTGACTATTGATAAGACTAATAATACATGAGATGTATAATGTGAAAATTATATCATTGGAAGCTCCTTTCACGCATTTAATTTGACGGTATGCTTTGTGTAACTTGCATGTCATATATTATTGCTATAACACTTGGTCAAAGTTAGCCTCAAGAAACGATTAGGCCCTATATAGATGGAAGGAGGGAGTATGTAAGATTTGCTCAGACATCTGTTCAATTGCTTGTTTGCATCAGCCAACCATACCAGGACTGTTTGCTTTGATTACTTGTTATTCTTGACCTAACACTCTAACAGTGCTTGTCAACGATTTAAACACTAAGGGCTGCTGTAGTGGGGGCTTGTCTAACTCATAGGTGACATAAAGGTTTGGCTGTACACTAAAGTTAGCTCTCCAAGAGTACCTGGAGATCCAGTTCGAAAGTATGCCTAGTTTTTACATAGTGCACACATAGTAGATGCTCATTTCATTGTGTGCAAGTGCAAGAGATGTGGCATGTTTCATTATGTGGTGTTGTTTTGTTACAATCTCATCCTTTTGTGTTGTTCATAGACGGAAAGTATGCATATTTATCTTCCAAGGAGACGAGTAACTAGTTTGTGTCACCTTGCAGAGGGGGTGCAATGAAGATAAGATTGAGGATTTCCATGTACAAGATGTTAGGAAGGAGCCTTGCAAGAGAAGTAGGAGCAACGCTGAGCCTGTTCAACCAGTTAAGGTAAGTCACAATATCCAACTCAACAGTTCAATTCCTTGTTTGTTTCACGCATAGTTAATTTGCTTTTTCAGTTGCTTTATTTGTCCTCAGTTAATGAGATGCCCAAACAATGATGCCTGATGTTGGGTACTTGTATAACTATTAGTTGACATAATTAAAGGCCTTACCATTTAATTACTCTGGCAAAGTGTGCCTAAAGCTTTGAAGTCTATTAACTAACTATTACTGCATGAGGCTCACAATCTAGTTTATACTAGGCTAATGATTGCATAGCTTTGCTTGCTGTACTAGGCTTGTATGAATCCCTCTGTTGTTCATTATGCTCCCTAAGACTTTAATTGAGCTATAGAAAGGTCAACTGCTTGCTTACTTATACGCAACATGCTGTCTAAATTTATAACTTGTCTGTGTTTTGGATTTGGCCCCAACATCATGCTCCTCTGGTGAGCTAAGAGAGATTTCTGTATGCAGGCTGCCACAGGACTACCATTTTTATAATTTTTAAAATATCACCGATTATGCTTCATGATGTGTAACATTATTGTTAGTCCTGTTTTGCCATGTACAAAATAGTCTGTCTTGCTCGCTTCACTGTTGTAACTATATTTTTGCCCTAGTCATGTGTACTTACAGAAACATTTCAGGATGAAGTGACATCAACACAAAGATCCGCGAGCAGTGCGGCATGGCCGTTACCGAATGATTATGGATTGGAATTGATATGTGCTGATGTTCTCGAGCATCAACTAGAGGTGGAAAGACAACGTGTACATGATTCTCAACATACAATCAACAAGTTGAGACTGGACATGCACGTATTAGATGCAGGAGTCAAAAAAAATGAAACAAGACACTGAGGTAACCACGAAGGAATTGGAGATTTTGCAGACTGAAATTTGTGCTATCTGAATCTGGCCAATCCTATTTTCTGAAGAGATTATAGTTCAAATGGTAAGATTACATTGATGCGTGTCCATGATGTATGAGCTTTATTTGTCTAGTGTATGTAATTTGCTGTTTGTGTACGCTTTATTATCACTGGTGCCGAACCATAATGCCCAGTGGGTATATTCGGCTATAATTTCTTTATTGTATACTGTAGGATTATTCTACGTTTCTATGCCTTAGTCTTTTTATTGTATAGTGTATGTTTTTTAGAGGCGATAGAATAGAGTACGATAATTCGTGAATATGCTATATCGTTGAAACGGGGGCCAACACGCCCAAACATTTCTTGGACGCCATACAAACGAACAAACATGTGTAGTCAAAGTGGGCCTTAATTGGGCTGGTCAAAATAATATTAAGTGGATCCCAAATGATGTGGTCCACCGTAACTATGGCTCTTAGCAGTCCATTAACAGGACAAAAGCTCGATAGAGCCGTATAAACGGAAATGGCCCGCGGGCCTCTAGCAGGACGAAATAGATGTCAATTTTGTCTCGGCCCTTTTACTTTACGGGCGAGTAAGAGGCCGAAAGTGTTATCCGGCAGAGGAGGCCCAATTTGCAAACTAGGCTTTTAACAGGCCGAAAGTCGTGTTGGGCTGAAATGATGTCCCGCGGAATGTGGGCCCCTAATGGACCTAAAGTCAAAGGCCCAACCGTTGTGCGGGCCGTTAACAGGCCGGGAGACAAAATGGGCTAGGAGTTGGCCCATTTACCGGATGGGCCGAGGACAGTCCTAAAGTCACAGCGGGCTAGAATTTCCCAACTGCAGATGGGCCGAGAAAAGGCCAAAAGACGTTCTAGGCTGTTAACAGGCTGGAACTAACGATGGGCTGCTAACAGGCCAAAAGAAGCTCGAGCCGCAATTGGGCCCAAAGACGTAGCGGACCGTTAACGGGCTAAAACTGACGATGGGCTGGAAATTGTGAAATCTAGAATGGGCCATTGATGGGCCCATTCTATGTAACTTGTATGGGCCATGCTTGTAAATGGGCCTCACTCAAGTAGGCCGTTAATGGGTCGGCCTGCTTATTTTGACAGGCCCGGCCTTTTAACCTGAATGGGCCAATGTTGGGCCGGTCCACGTGTCGACATATCATAGGCGCATCTCGCCCATTGGATGAGTGACACCTGTGCGAACGCGGAGCTGACACGTGGTTCCGTCGGCTAATGTGAATTTTACACGTGGAAAAATAGCATTGGTCATGGCTGTTAGCGGGTCATCGGATCCAAAACCGGCCCGATAGCTTAACGGCGACCCGTTACGGTGGATGCCACGTGTCGGTCACCCTTGACGAAAGCACTTCCATGACGCGGCATTTATCCTCATGGAAGTGAACACTTCTGTGATGATAATTTTGGTAATGTCATGGAACACTTCTACGACAACACAGGTATGATTATCTTGATTCTGTCATAAAAGCGGGTCATGAGTGTTGTGAGGGCTGCCATGGATTTCGGCTTTTCCTATCCTAGGTGCCGGGCAAGCCATTCGTCACGGATGTTATGTTTGAAGGCTGCAAGGGCCTCTGCGTCCGGACAGTCGACTATTTGATTTTTCTTAGTTAGGAACCGTGTCCAGAATTGTTCTGGCGATTCCTCTGGCTGCTGAATTATGTGGCTTAGGTCATCGGCGTCCGGTAGTCGCACATTGGTGCCACGGAAATTGTCGAGGAATGCGGCTTCCGTGTCCTCCCAACAACCAATTGACTCTGCGGCAAGATGTTAAGCCAATGCCGAGCTGGTCCTTTAAGCTTGAGTGGGAGGTAATTGATGGCATGTAGACCATCACCGCGGGCCATGTGGATATGAAGGAGATAATCCTCGATCCATACCGCAGGATTTGTTGTGCCATCGTATGATTCGATGTTTACGGGTTTGAAACCCTCGGGGATTTGATGATCCATTACTTCGTCTGTGAAGCATAGTGGGTGGGCGGCGCCTCTGTACTGGGCTATATCACGACGTAGCTCAAATGAGCTTTGCCTACTGTGTTTGGCCCGGCCGGATTTGCCATATCCGGCGTGACGGTTATCGTCATGTGTCGTGGGGCTCCCACGCGATCCGTAGATCGATCTTGTTTGCCTTGCCTTGTCCTCCAATATATCTCGCAGGTCTGGTGCATTTCCCCGTGACTTGGTATTTTTTTAGTGACGCCGGGGTGCGGCTTTAGTGGAGGGCCGAGAGGCCTCTCTGTCGCGGCCACGAGGTGGCAGGTCGGCCGCGTCATGCGCTGGTGATGTAGGTTTAGGTGCTTACTCCTCTAATCGGGGTAGCAGCCTGCGCTTTGGGTAGCTCTTGGAGGGCCTTGATCCGTACTCTTGACCCCAAGGACTTGAGTCCATCTGGCTAGCGAAGTCTTGAGTCGACTCTAAGCTATTGCTTTGTTTTTTCTTGAGGCTGCTCGCCATGGCCGTAAGCCTGCGTTTGAAAGCGCTCTTGTTAAGACGGGATCCTCGTGCACGACAAATTAAATGCGTCGTCGAGGCTTGCCTCATCTTCGGAGGGAGGCATGTAATTATCGTCCTCTACCTCTTTATGCGCCGCTCTCTCATGAGGGCTGGCTTCTCCATCCTCCTGTGCTGAATTCTTTGGAGGGGTTGTCTTCAGCACCTTTGTTAAGGTGTTATTATCTCCCGTGCCGGAATCGCCGCTTTTGCTTTGGCGGGATTTAGAGCGGCGGTACCGACGCCAGTGCTTGAAATTTGCTTCTTGGAGGGGTCATCTCTGCGTTGTTCCATCGCCGTTCCCTTCTTTTGGGGTGTCCACCATATATATGTAAATGCTGACGAGGTGGCCTTCCGATTGCCCTATAGGCGCTGGGTCTTGGTCATTTCCTGCATCGCGTCTATACCGTCGATATCGTCGGAGTCGAAGTCGAGCATGTCGGTTAAATCATCGACAGTGGCTACGAAGTGGGTGGTGGGTGGGCTTTGAATTTCTTCGTCGTCTGCATCCCAACCTTAGCGACCATAATCCGGCCAGGGCTCTCTCACGATAAAGAGAGAGACTTTAGTGAATTGAGAATGTCACCAAAGGGCGAGTCTTTGAAAGATGTCTCTGTGGCGATGAACTCCATGATCGGTGCCCAATCGGATTCAATTGGCGAGGCGCGGAGGGTTCGAGTCCGGAGAGGAGTCCGGCACCTTGGAGTCACGGGCTTGCAGTAGTACACGGATGGTGTTCGCTCGATCGCCCGTAGAGATTGGAGCCCTCGAGGCGGTGTCTAGCCACCCGTCCTCGATCGGTATGATCGGCTCCGAGCTAAGGGTCGGAGCGGACATGGTGCGACCTCGAGGGCACTGACCGGTGGCCGAGCTAGATCATGCCCATCGTGATCTTGGCGCTTCGGTATGGCTCGAACCCGTCGAAGATCAAGTCTCCGCGGACGTCGGCCGTGTAGTTCAAACTTCCAAATCGACTGATGGCGGGCGTAGCTTTCGATCTACTCCGGATGGCCAGCGAATTGCCCATGATGCAAAGCCGCGAATCTGAAGATCTGTCCGGGGAGAAAGGTCTCACCCTGGACTGCATCATTGTTGATGATCGGAGGAGCCATCGGGCCTAAAGATGACGACGCAGAGGAACTCTCAATGAAAGCACTAATGTCGGTGTCAAAACCGGCGGATCTCGGGTAGGGGGTCCCGAACTATGCGTCTAGGCGGATGGTAATAGGAGACAAGGGGCACGATGTTTTTACCCAGGTTCGGGCCCCTCTCGATGGAGGTAAAACCCTACTCCTGCTTGATTAATATTGATGATCTGGGTAGTACAAGAGTAGATCTGCCACGAGATCAGAGAGGCTAAACCCTAGAAGCTAGCCTATGGTATGATTGTTGTCCGTCCTACGGACTAAAACCCTCCGGTTTATATAGACACCGGAGAGGGCTAGGGTTACATAGAGTCGGTTACAATGGGAGGAGATATACATATACGTTTCGCCAAACATTCCATCCACGCCAAAGAAAGTCCCAAACCGACACACGACGAAGTCTTAAAAATTTTATCTTAATAGTACAGGAGTACGGCCCAAAGTTATAGTCCGGCTATCCGGACACCCCTAATCCAGACTCCCTCGGTAGCCCACGAACCGAGGCTTCAATGACGACGAGTGCAGGCGTGCGGTGTCTTCGGCATTGCAAAGGCGGAGTTCCTCCTCGAATACTTCATAGAAGATTTTTGAGCATAAAGGGTAGTGTCCGGCTCGCAAAATAAGTTCCACATACCACCGTAGAGAGAACAATTATTTACACAAATCCAATCTGCGGCGTATTCCTTGACATGACATCACACCACGGCCAAGCCTTTATTCAAATCGTTTTTTTGTCCCACCTCGGTGCCCTTAGCGAGGCGGTTTCCTTGGCACGTCTTGTCGAGCAGAGATCGTGCCCCCTTATTCAGGATTCTCATCAATACGGGCGTGGGTAACCCAACCGTGCCATTAATCACGGCGCTTGGAGATAAGCGAGTTTTACCAGGTTGGTGGGGGCACATAGTTTAGATCCGCCCATATAAGGGATAAGGATCCACCTTTTTCATCCACGCCTTCCTCCTCCTTATTTATCCATTTCCGCACTTTTCGAGCTCCAGCGCCCAAGTCCGCACTTCCCACCTCAACCTTCTCCAGCCATGTCCGGAGGCGGGAGGCGGTGGATGGCCTCCTCCGTCACGGAGGGCACATCAAAAAGTTGAGGAAAGCCGTATACTTGTCCAAAGATATTGCGCACCGGCTTCCAAGCGAGGGCAGCTCATTCCCACCCAGGCCCCATGAGAGGGTGGTGTTCCTCCCCATTTCCTCCATGGACTGGGCTTCCCACTCCACCCATTTGTCCGGGGCTCATGTTCTACTACGGCCTGGATTTCCACGATCCGCCCCGAACTTCATCCTCAACATCTCGGCGTTTATCGTGCGTGTGCGAAAGGCCTTCCTCCGCATCAAGCCCCACTTCGACTTATGGCTGAAGACCTTCAATGTCAAGCCGAAGGTAGTGGGCGGCCAGCAAGCGAAGTCTTGAGGCGCCATGGTGGGCAAGATGCCCAACATTATATGGCTCGAGGGCTCCTTCGTGGAAACCATCAAAGGGTGGCAATCGGGTGGTTCTACATCACCGAGCAGCGTGACCCTGAATGGACAGCGGCCCCGAATTCCAATCTGGCATCCCCACACGGCTCACCTCATGGAAAGAGGCAGACTGTCGTGGGGAGTAATTCGGAAGAAGTGGCCAGGACTCCAAACCTCAAGGCCCAAAACTTGGTGGACAAGAAGGTTAAACTTGTCAACGTAGTCCAGGTCATGCTCATCCGCCGGATCCTCCCGTGTCAACAACGGGCTTTTAACTTGTGGGAGTTCGACCCGGCCCAGCACCATACTCTGACCAGGCTCTTCGACACAATGCATGAAGATGCCTGGAAGGTGCTATTCAAGGGCGCCGAGGTTCCCCCTCCCATCACCGAGGATCGCGGATTCTGCGCGAAGCGCCAAGCCAGCGTGGTAAGCTTGTTTTACCCTTTACGGGATACTTGTTTTTCATAGTTTGACTCTATGCGGGATCTAAGCTCCCGTTCCTTTAGCGAGGAGCTGGCGTAAGAAGACCGGACAGATCGACATGTTATCTGGCTCCTTTGCAAAGGCCCAGCCGAGATGCCCTCTGGCGAAAGGTTGCTGGTCCCGGCACCTTACGTGGTGCCGGAGAAGAAGGCCAAGAAGAAAGCCACGGGGACTCGAAAGAGTTCCCGGCGCCCGGCGGTGTCGGACTCGTCCTCCGATGACTCCGAGGCGGACTCCTCCCACGAAGACGAGGAGGAGGAAAAAGAAGTCTCTCCCCCAGCGGGGGGAGAGAATAAAAGGAAGGCCGCCCCAACCGGGGGGGGGGGGGCGGAGGGTCCAAGAAGGGAAGGACCCTTCCTCCGGACTACTCCACCAACGCCGATGACGGCGAAGAGGAGTGGCCAACCAGGGCCAAGCCCTGGCCAAATCGTAAGTATCCGGATACCAGAATAACTCATGGTGTTCCTTTATTGCACAGTATCTTCGGCTTGAATATAATCATGCAGTCCGCCCCAGAGCCCGGTCGGCGTGTCGTCAGCTGCTCCTTGAGCTCATCGGATGTGAATAGTACTTCACTTCCGCCGCCTCCTCCCTCGCCCCTCACGGATAATGCCGAGGGGAGTCCCAAAGGGACCAAGCCAGAGGAGGTGGTCTGGAGGCGCCAAGAAGGCGACCTCCCGACTCCCGGCAAAGGGGAGAAAACCCCCAAGGGCTCCAAGTCCGGCCCTGGGCCGGACACCGCACCAGAACCTTCAGTGGTTCCGGAGTCCGGCAGGCGCCCCCCTAGTAAGAAGGGCAAGCCTACGACGCCGGTGACCTCCGTCCAACCGGAGGCACCGGATAATTTGCTGGAGGTGCTTAACGGCGCCTCCATCGACGAGGAGCACCACACTATTATGAGTGTGGTGATCCGAAAATTCGATCCGCCAAGAGCGGGCTGATCTGAGTTCGTGCCAGCCTTCTAACAGGCTTTGAGGTATGTTTATATATATATATGTAAAAATATTACCGCATAGACGGTAGCCACGATGCTCGGTTTGGTGTTAGGAGAAAAGCCGAATCGAGGATCTAGAAAGATATACGCAGGAGTCTAACATAAGTATGTCAATTTGGGAATGCAAAGGCTGCTCTGCCGACATCTGCCTTGACCGACTGCAGAGGTCGATGCATTGAAGCGAGCCTCGGCGGTCCGAGAACGAGCTCGGCCTTGCCAAGCAGCTCGAGGACAAGGAAGGTAAGTTATACCTTAAGTAAAAATATAAAAAGATGTGGTTGCAAAAAATGACAGACCAACGTGGAATAATACTGGGGACCACAACCGAGGTGGCGACCACTGAAGGAAGCTGTCCAAGGCGAAAGACAATGCGGCCGTGGGCGCACCGAGCAGAAAAGCAGGAGGCGCGGGTGGCGGAGGTGCAAAAGAGCTCCGAGGCTCGTGGAAAAACACGAGAGTTTGGAGCTTGACTCAGAGACTTCGAGAGTCTGAGGCTCGCCTCGGCCCTTGAGGCGCCAAATCTACCATGGCCGAAGCCCAAAAAAGCCCTCCAAGAAATTGAGGCGATGAAGAAGATAGCGGCGGGTAAGGCATTCTTTCTGTGAGCAAGCACGTGAAAGTGAATTACTTGTTACTTACCCGACTCCGGAGCTCTCCAGGAGCATTCGCAGATCTTCCCCGCAATGTGTCCGACGCTGCCGCATTCTACCGAGCCGAGGAGGGGAGCTCGACGAAGAAGGTGTTCTGGTCCCAGTATGTTGAGGCCGGAGACCCGGTGCCCTTGAGCGACCAGCTGAAGCAACTGGTCGAGCTCCATAAGGTGGCGAACAGGCCATGAAGGGCCTTATAGTCCGACTATGGCACTGGGAGGTCATGCTGGGAGCTACTTTGGGCTGGTGAGGCGGCTGGCGGATGCTTGTCCACGGCAGAAGTCATCAAGCGCTCCAGTATGTATCGAAGGCGCCAGAGGGCCCTTGCCCGTGTTAAAGTAAATCGGGGCAAGATGGATGCTGTGAAGCTGGTGACAGATGGGCCACACGAGGGCAAGGAGCATCGCAAGCCCGAGATGTAATACGAGGCGTCTGAAGGGTGCCAGCAGCATGGCGGAATAATGTTCCAAGGATGTAATTTTGAGTAAACTCGCTCGTGTTATCCTGTGCGCTAAAAAATTGTTCATATGCGCTAAGCAACGCTTTTTGAATTTAAAATATTACCTTCTGTGCGGCCGTTTATTAAATCTGAGAGATGCCGAGTCATAAGCTTCTGCCCCCATGCCACGAGTCTTTGGAGTGTTGGGATAAACTGGCGCTCTTGTTCCCATTCTTGGGTCCTTGAGGAGGCGCCAAAGACAACTGAACAAGGCAATCGGACTATAATGCTTTATCACTCTCACTTAGCCATAGAATTCTATAATTTTAAATTTCGGTGAAGCCCTAGTATTGGAGAAGACCGAGTTCGGGGCGCTATCCACGCCTAGGCTGGACAAAACTGGCTCCTCGCTCTAAGCGGCATAAGTCTTTAGGGACTCGAAACCTCTCGAACAGCGACCAGCTCTCGCCCTATCATGACGGTCAGTTTTAGCTTTCTCTACTGAGGTGCTTAACCCAGCTCAACCGGAGCACAATCGCAGTAGTTCTCCCAGCACTACCTTAGCCGATATAGCGGAACGTAAGGTACCAAAACATGGGAGCCGGGCAAACCCAACTATTGACCCAAGACAAGATTCGGAGCCGATGCATATAATGCTATAAGTTCGGGGTGCCGCACTCGTGAGAGTGTTCGGACTTCTCACACCATATTCTGGGGTACTTAAGCCCCTGGTGTATTGGCCGTACCAAAGTGTACGGTTGCGTAATATCATAACTTAACATATCAACATAAAAAAAGGAATGCAATAATAGGCAAAAGCTGTGTATTGTTTATTCGAAAAGGCTGTGGTAAAAGCAGAACGACACAAATAGTGCAATAAGCAAGAGATGGTACTATTGAACATGTCCCCCTCCATGGGCGAGCTGCGGGATGGTATGTAAGACAGGTATTTAGCTCGTTATAGAGATCACCTGGACATTCGACGTAGCTTTATGCCTCCCTGGCTGTTGCATCGTGTGTTCGGCTATTGTACTGCCGGACGGGCCTTCCGGAGAGTGGAGTCCTGAAAGTAAGAAAAAGACTGACAAAATCGGGAGCCCCTAGTGCAGTTGAGCCGCATTTTGGGCATGCCGTGGTCCTGCCCCTCCCCCTGTGCCCATGGTATTTCCAGAGCGTAAGTATGTACGCGTAGTACTGGTTTCGCAAATTCGCGAGGGCTGGGGTTGCGGCCACATTGCTACGCTTGCTCGGAACGTGCCAGACGGTCTTGTTGTAGGTTACTCGAGTAGCGCTTAGCGGTGTCCGGACGTTTAATAGCCGGATGGAGAATTGCCTTGAGAGGATACTTTGTACTTCCGCCGCGAGGGCCGCCAGATGCTCCTCCGTCGGAGAGAGCGTTCGGTGTTTCCATTGACCGTAATGACTCCTCGAGTGCCTGGCATCTTGAGCTTGAGATATGCGTAGTCGCGGCACCGCATTGAACTTTCGCGAATGCGGTTCGTCCGGCGGTCGTGATAGCCATCATGAACGGGACTATGTCGAAGATTAACTCCTCGCCGGAAATTATCCGGGGATCCAAAGACCACCTCAAGTGTGGCCCGAGCTGTGTCGCAGTTGGCCTCTACACAGGATGACCCCTTTAAAGGTCGTCTTTGTGGGTTTAATCCTTGAGGATCTATGCCCATTTTTCGCCTTTGTATCCTCGATAAAGCAGGTTCAGGCTGCCGCCGTCCATAAGGACTCTAGTGAGGTGAAATCCGTCAATGATTGGGTCTAGAACCAATGCGGCGAATCCGCCATGGCGGATGCTAGTGGGATGGTCCCTTCGATCAAAAGTGATCGGGCAGGAGGACCACGGGTTGAACTTTGGGGCGATCGGCTCCAACGCATATATCGTCCTCGAGTGCACGCTTCCGCTACCTTTTGGGGATGTGGGTTATGCGTATATCATGTTCACCGTCCGCACTTGTGGGGGAAGCCCTTCGTCCCCTATTGTTCGGGCGGTCGGCTCCTCCTCGTCATCGCTATGCAGCCCCTTGTCACTATTTTCGGCATTTAACTTGCCTGCCTGCTTCAACACCCAATAATCCCTGTTGGTGTGATTGGCTGGTTTTTCGGGGGTGCCGTGTATTTGGCACGAGCGATCGAGTATTCGGTCCAAACTGGACGGGCCTGGAGTATTTCTTTTAAATGGCTTTTTCCGCTGACCAGGTTTAGAGCCTCTAAATCCGGCATTAACTGCCATATCCTCAGCATTGTCGCCGTTAATGCGGCGCTTGTGCTTGTTGCGATGCGACCTGCCATTGCTATCCTTGGTGTCCGAGTTACCAGGGCTCTTGGTCATATTATTACTACGAGCTAGCCAGCTGTCTTCTCCCGCGCAAAAGCGGGTCATGAGTGTTGTGAGGGCTGCCATGGATTTCGGCTTTTCCTGTCCTAGGTGCCGGGCAAGCCATTCGTCACGGATGTTATGTTTGAAGGCCGCAAGGGTCTCTGCGTCCGGACAGTCGACTATTTGATTTTTCTTAGTTAGGAACCGTGTCCAGAATTGTCTGGCCGATTCCTCTAGCTGCTAAATTATGTGGCTTAGGTCATCGGCATCCAGTGGTCGCACATAGGTGCCCTAGAAATTGTCGAGGAATTCGGCTTCCACGTCCTCCCAACAACCAATTGACTCTGCTGGCAAGCTGTTAAGCCAATGCTGAGCTGGTCCTTTAAGCTTGAGTGGGAGGTATTTGATGGCGTGTAGATCATCACCATGGGCCATGTGGATATGAAGGAGATAATCCTCGATCCATACCGCAGGATCTGTTGTGCCATCGTGATGATTCGATGTTTACGGGTTTGAAACCCTCGGGATTTGATGATCCATTACTTCTTTACATGAAGCATAGTGGGTGTCTGACGCCTCTATCTTTGGGCTATATCATGACGTAGCTCAAATGAGCTTTGCCTAATGTGTTCGGCCCGGCCGGATTTGCCATATCCGGCATGACGGTTATCGTCATGTGTCGTGGGGCACCCATGCGATCCGTAGATCGATCTTGTTTGCCTTGCCTTGTCCTCCAATATATCTCGCAGGTCTGGCACATTTCCCCGTGCCTTGGTATTTTTTGAGCGACGCCGGGGTGCGGCTTGAGTGGAGGGCCGAGAGGCCTCTCTGTCGCGGCCACGAGGTGGCAGGTCGGCCGCGTCGTGGGCTGGTGATGTAGGTTTAGGTGCTTCCTCCTCTAATCGGGGTAGCAGCCTGCGCTTTGGGTAGCTGTTGGAGGGGCGTTTGAGTTCCAGATTTTCTTGACGCAAGGACTTCAGTCCATTTGTCGGCTAGCGATTCTTGGTCAGCTCTAAGCTGTTGCTGTTTTTTCTTGAGGCTGCTCGCCGTGGCCGTAAGAGTGCGTTTGAAACGCTCTTGTTCGACGGGATCCTCAGGCACGACAAATTCTTCGTCTTCGAGGCTTGCCTCATCATCGGAGGGAGGCATGTAATTATCGTCCTCTACCTCTTTGTCTGCCGCTCTCTCATGAGGGCTAGCTTCTCCATCCTCCTGTGCTGAATTCTGCTTTGGAGGGGTTGTCTTCGCATCGTCCGGTGTTATTATTTCCGTGCGGAATCACCATTTTGCTTTGGCGGGGCGGCACCCAGCAGCCGCAGCGCTTAGGCAAACTGCTTCTTGCAAGGGTCATCTTGCGTTGTTCCATCGCCGTTCCTTCTTTTGGGGTGTCCACCATGTATATGTCGACGACGAGGTGGCCTTCCAAAGGCCCTATAGTATTTGGGTCTTGGTCGTTTCCTGTATCGGCGTCCATACCGTCGATATCGTCGGAGTCCAAGTCGAGCATGTCGGTTAAATCATCGACAGTGGCTCCGAAGTGGGTGGTGGGTGGGCTTTTAATTTCTTTGTCGTCTGCATCCCAACCTTGCTGACCATAATCTGGCCAGGGCTCTCCTGATAAAGAGAGAGACTTTAGTGAATTCAGAATGTCACCGAAGGCGAGTCTTGAAAGATGTCCGTGGCGGTGAACTCCATGATCGGTGCCCAATCGGATTCGATTGGTAGGGGTGCGGAGGGTTCGGAGTCCGGAGAGGAGTCCGGCACCTTGGAGTCACGGGCTTCGCAGAGGACACGGCTGGTGTTCGGCTCGATCGCCGTAGAGATTGGAGCCCTCGAGGCGGTGTCTAGCCACCCGCCTCGATCGGTAGCGATCGGCTCGAGCTAAGGGTCGAGGCGGACATGGAGTGCGGCCTCGAGGCACCGCTCGGGCGGCAGAGCTAGATCATGCCCATCGTAACAGTCTTGTGGCGCTTTCGGTACGTGGCTCGAACTCCGTCGAAGATCAAGTCTCCGCGGACGTCGGCCGTGTAGTTCAAACTTCCAAATCTGACTGATGGCGGCGTAGCTGTCGATCTACTCGGATGGCTGCAATTGGCTCGCGGTGCAAAGCTGTCGAATATTGAAGATCTGTCCGGGAGAAAGGTCTCACCTGGACTGCATCGTTGTTGATGATCGGAGGAGCCATCGGGCCTAAAGATGACGACACGTAGGAACTCTCAATGAAAATACCAATGTCGATTGTCAAAACCGCGGATCTCGGAGTAGGGGGTCCAGAACTGTGTGTCTAGGCGGATGGTAACAGGAGACAAGGGACACGATGTTTTTACCTAGGTTCGGGCCCTCTCGATGGAGGTAAAACCCTACTCCTGCTGATTAATATTGATGATATGGGTAGTACAAGAGTAGATCTACCACGAGATCGAGAGAGGCTAAACCACGGAAGCTAGCCTATGGTATGATTGTTGTTAGTCCCTACGGACTAAAACCCTCCGATTTATATAGACACCGGAGAGGGTCGGGGTTACCGTAGTCGGTTACAATGGGAGGAGATCTACATATCCGTATCGCCAAGCTTGCCTTCCACGCCAGGCAAAGTCCCATCCGGACACGGGACGAAGTCTTCAATCTTGTATCTTCATAGTCCAGGAGTCCGGCCAAAGGTTATAGTCCGGCTATCCAGACACCCCCTAATCCAGGACTCCCTCAGTCGGTTTATGACTATAGGCCTTAATCGGCATTTGCGCCCTGGGCCTTCATAAAGCGTCATCATCTTTCTCTTCATGGGCTTAAAATATAATAATTCATTATAGGGATAATCCGGCCTCTCCTGGCCGGTTTACGCCCAGTAGTAATATCCCCAACATTATGCCCCAGATTGATTTGAACTGGTTCATGTCAATCTCCAATACTCGAGAAAATTTCTTCTTCAGAACCTTCACATGAGTCTTGTAAACCTCCATGATGTCATCTTCCAGGGTCATGATAAACCGCCATGACGTCATCTGTTATTAAAAATTGCATAAAGCACACCCTTATTAATGAGCCTCCGACAATCGAGGCGACAGCTCCGCCACATATCCAATTTTTGGGCTCCTCGATTTTTGCGCCTGTCACTTATCCCTTTGCCTTTATATATAGGACCAGGGGATCCTTTCCATTCCCCCCCACGTCTCTTCGCATCGTCTTCTTCCTCGCGCCAACCGAACCTTCGAGCTCTACCCCCGCATCGATCTTCGCATCTGCCTCAACAACGGCCGTTGCATCAACCTGTTTGTACCAGAAAGCTGCTGCGTCTCTTAGTTGTTCCTCTGTCATTGGTAAGCCTTCTCTCCTTCCACCCTAGATCTTACCATTAGGGTATGTACTCATCGGAGTTCTTCGAAGTTCTTGAAGTTGTTCTTCCTTGTTCCTCTTCAGTAGTACCAATGGCGAGTTAGATCTGATATTTTTTAGTGCCCTTGTAGTTTAAACTCCTTTTTCCTCATTAAGGCATCTGCTTTATATAAAACTCATCTGAACTTGCTGAACTGTTCGAGCACTTTGGAATTAGGTCAGAATATATTTTGATTTTCCAACGCACGACAGATCTGAAACTACTATGACAGGCTGTAAAACTTGTTTTTCCTTCACTTACACATCTTAGATTTGTGTCTTCAATACCAGATTAGGCGGTTTAATCTCATAGAAAAATGATGATCCGGTAAGTACCATTAGTCCCCTGTTGAACCGCCGACGCATTTATCTTTTCGGTTTATCCATTGTCAGACTCCTGTTTACCAATAACAGACTCTGGTTTAACGACATGCATATATCCTTTGCACCGCTTTATAGTTGTCCATTGTGAATCTTAAACCGCAATAATCATGTTTGACTTCCCATTGAAATGGCCAAGCAAGTCTATGAATGCAATCTGGGTTCCTTCTCGGTCCTTTGAAGATCGCTTAAGCAGATGTGTCAAGCAATCAGCTTTAGCCAAGAAAGAGGTCTTTCACTGGAGGGCCCCTGGTACGGAAAATCCTCCTGAACCCAAAGATGGTGAAGTAGTCATTTTTGTTGACCACAGGTCAAGGCTTTAGCCCTCCCGGTTCAAAATTCTTCCGAGATATGCTTGCCAGTTTTCAGCTTCACGCTCACGACATCGGTCCAAACTCTATGTCCAACATCTGCCATTTCCAAGTATTTTGTGAGGCTTGTCTTCAAGAGGATCCCACAGCTTGAATTGTTTAGGGATTTCTTCCACTTGAACCGTTGCACAGAATTTACAGATGGACACAATACTGAACTCGGTGGAATGGCGTTTCAAAAAAGGAAGGAAGTCAGCTTCCCTCACGCCAAGCTTCACAGTCATCCCAAGGAGTGGAACCAGACTTGGTTTTATTGCAAAGACACATCTCCAACTGATGAAAATCCTTTGCCGGGTTACCGCCCTCACCGTCTTAGCAATACACATCCCTTTCCTCATAGGTTAACTACAAAGGAAAGGGCCACCTATGCCCCACAACTGCCTAAGCTTAGAGCCTTCATCGCGAACGGTTTAACAGGTGTTGATTTTGCTCGTTGTTGTATAAGCTGGAGTATTCTGCCCTTAAGCCGACACCCGGTTTAATGTGTGAATACACCAGAGCATGAAGGACCCTCAACGACACATTGATATTCAGCTTAGAGATGATGAAGTTCTGAAATTTGTCAGAAGAAGATGTCTTGAATGAACCGGAGGCTATTTGTAGCCGTAATCGGATTAAGTCCTTTCTGTACTCTCCAACAAACCGCCAGCTATAAGAATTATATGACTTCTTTGCTTTCAGGTTAATCCCTTGAAATACTCTCAAAATTTTGTTCATCTTTGCCTGGGTGATGATCTGTTCTGGAAGAAAAAACCACAAGATAAACCGGCAAAACCACAAGACAAACCGGCAAAGCCACTTCGCCCAAAGACCAAGGTTGTTAAAAAACCTGCCAAGAAAAGGACCACTGCGTCTTCCAAGCCAAATGTTGATGCCGATATGGCTAATCTGGACTCAGAGGTAGAACTTGATTCTCTTGGTTCATTTTTCATACACCTCATTGACAATGATTATTATCAGGACGACGCTGAAAGCAGTCAAGCAGGTGACGTAGAGGTAATTATCCTTTCCTCCGGTTTAGATCCTCTGCCAACCTCAAAAATCCGCCGAGCAAACCGGAAAGTAAAATTTTCTCACCCCCTTGCTTACTTGGACCCAAACTTTCTTTTGAAGACGCATCAACACGAAGCTCGCCGCACAACCCGGCTTTAGCGACCCATGTAGTTACCTCCGCTTGAGTTCTTGTCGATCGAGAGGTCTCTTATACTCTTGACACTTCTTGCCCCAAGGCGGAGTTGTTTCCGTCGACCTCTTAATCCATCTAATTCAAATTATCAGGGCACTTCTCACTCATCTTCTGGCGAATAATCAGCCATAAAGCTTCCACCCCTCAAGACAGTTCCTAGGTGAGCTATGCACTTAATGTTATTCTTGATGTGTTATTTTTGCATACTGTACTGATCTTTATGTTTATTTTTCTCAGTGCCAAGCCTAGACCCAGCAAGAAGGCTCAGATAACTAAACCGGCTGACGATAATGTGGTTGTTGAACCGGAAAAGACTCCGGATCTGGAAGAAACCAATGCTGACGCCATGCTTAATGACCCGCTGCCTCAAGATCATGACTTCTTTGCTGAACAAGTAGAAGTTGACACCACAAGCCATGCTGACAAGCTGACCAGCCCTGTCCGAACTGATGATAAACCGTCGGTCCAAATGGAATCTTGATAAACCACCCACTCCAGTGAAGGCTGCTGATGATAAAGAGGATGATGTTATGATTACTGGCTTTGGCCATACCGCTCCTGGCAATACTGTCGCTTTATCCAAACACGGCGCCAATGATGAACTTTCTACCATGGGAAAAGGCAAATGGAGCACAGATCTATCAAGCTATGCCCACCTCAATGCCCAAGACATTCATTCTGGTTTTTTAAACCGTCTGTACACAAGCCGCGACTTTGAAGCCGGCTTAGTAAATCTGATGAAGATATGAGGTAACTACATAATTATTTTTCTCTTATGTCCAATTGCAAATATCAACTCCAGTAGCCCCCAAGTGACGGTTTATGATACCAATCTGAACCGGGACTTTGTAATATATCAATTTTGCATACCTAATCTTCGAGGGCCGGTTTAACTTATGAAGATGAACCGGGACTGTGTAGAAGAAAACCCACAATGTCACTTTGAGCAAACATACATTAGCCCCTAAGTGCCAAGAACAATACTTGTATTGTGCTTGGGACTTTGCAGAAATTTCTGACCCGGAGCAAATATGCATTAGCCCCCAAGTATCAGGTGCATAACTTGTTATGTGCTTGGTACTTCAAATATGTACTATCAACTCATCATACGTCTGTCTCTTATAGGCTGAGCTGAGCAAAAACGAAGCTCAAACCGCTGATCTGCAAGAAAACATCAAGTCCCAGCAAGCCGAAACCTCCAAAGCCAAGGATGAGCTATCCGGTGCTTTAGCCGCTACGGAAAAACTGAAGGAGAGTTTCAACAAAGAGCGGGCGGATTGGGACACAAAAAAATCCGCTTTACAAAAAAGAGCTAAGGATGCAGAAGCCGCTCTTAATCCGGTGGTAGATGAGTTGACTGGCGCAAAGCGGCAGATACATACCATGACTGCTGCTATGTTTGGTAAACATCCTTGCTTTACACATTTAACATATCATCCCATACGTTGCCGGTTTACTGATGCTTGTAATGATGCAGGAACTCGCATTAGTCATCTGGGCTCAGACGTACAGAAGAAGCTGAAGGCTGCCTACACTTTGATAGAGCAGTTGTATACCGGCGCGCAACGAATCATCTGCACTGCTTCTCACAATAAACCGCCCCCAACGTTAATCAAGGATACCTTAGAAAGGCTGTCTATCTTTGCTGCCGCCTGCAGAAAGAACTAAAGAGATCTGCAGAAGGGCTGGTGCTCTGACCGCACTAACCCGAGCAAAGGCATGGGTGCCTGACCTTGATCCGGAGGATGTCAGCAAAGGCTATCCGAGCTTAAAAGAATACGGATCAGAATACAGAAATGAGGACCTCCGAGCCATAAACCGGGAAGTACGTTCACTGGCTTGCCAATTAGCTGAAGAAGTTGATCATTATCAGGCGATTTATGATGTCCACAACAAACGGGTTGCTGCACCAACTCCAGAGGTTCAAAATCTCATCCGCCAATTCGTAAGCATACCTATGCCCTAAAATTGAACCGGCCCACCCTTATAAGCTGACGGTTGTGTTCCAAGCCCTAAGCGGGATCGACCGGACAACTATTGACTTCAAAATTACCGGGTAGAGACGAAGAGGATGAACCAGTGCAAGATGATTCGCAGCCGTCAGGTCAAGCTGGTGATGAAGCATGATCCGGAAGCCGGTTTAGCCTTCAGCGCTAACAACCGTTATAAAAAAACAAATATTCTTTTGCGCACTGAAACGCCTTTGTAATAGGCTAGTTAAAACACTTGGTCTGCTATGCCATCGTGCATATTTATCTGTGCCTGACACTTTGCTAATCTGCCATGCTTAAGACATATGATGTTCATAATCCATAGCAAGTTATTCAACCTATCCCTGCAGACAACAAGGTGAAAGTGCCCTGGCGGTTTACCGCCGGACGGGTCATGATGCCCAGATATATAGCCAAGGTGTATAACCAAGGCCGTAAAAAGATAATCAAATATGAAAATAATTGATTATGTGACTTTGAGTCATAATGTTGGCTGACCAACTTTGTAATGAGGGTGATAACCCTAACCTTGAGTAATAATAACTCCTTTCATATTGTGCCGGTTTATGATAAAACCGTTCCGGGTTGTGATGAACACCGGTTTATCCAGATTCATTTCTGGCGACTCATAGCCGAGACCAGACCGGGTTAATAGTCTCCAGATTATAACTGATCATATACTGACAACTTGTAGTTGAAAGTCAAGTCGGGTCTAATGAACATAGGTTTATCAAGAACATTATAAATCACATCAAAGGAGAAAAAACTTAGCAAATTAAAAGCAGATGAAAACTTGTAGTCGAGGCTTTTCACGGGCTGCCAGGCCCCAAATTCGAGGCTTTTCATGGGCTGCCAGGCCACTGAGTTAAACCATTTTGCAAAGCCTTTTAAGATGGCCCTCAATCCTTAACCAATCGTAGTTTTAACTTGACAAGTTCAGGGTCATATCAGAGTAACTTGTCAAAGTTTGATGAGTCATAGCAGGTTTACCTGGGCGGAGTGACTTACTTAAGAAGGCAGGCTAACCCGGGGTTTTAGGTGTATACACCAGGCTTCCAAGCCATGGCTTGATAGCCTATTACAAGTGAAGATTCTTTGTTCATTGCGACAAAGAAAGAATCCCTCAAGTAACATTTTGAGCTATGCTCATTGGGTGCCCTATGTTTGAGTTGTTCTTTTTGCAACACTCTCTTTGGCCCTCAAGTAGTTTAACTTTGCGCGATCAAGAGGTGTGACTATGGTTCGAATACGACCAAGCCCCCAAGTGATTTTTTCTAGTGGCCTTGCGCCGATCAAGAGGTGTAGCTATGGTTCAAATACAACCAAGCCCCCATGTGATTTTTATATAAAGGTTTGATAAGCTGAATCGAGGGGTAAACCGGACGCTTCTTCATGAAATAGAAGCCCCCATGTAACCACATGTGACGTAAGAAAAACGACAGATACCCCGCTTTAGCTGAGGTTCCGGTTTATTGTATTGATCATAATATATACATTGTCATAACTATGTACATAAGCAGAGCCTATGGCTCAAGTATAGTAGGGCCGAAGATGAGCGATATTCCACGGCCGGTGGGTCTCCTCCTCCGATTTACGTGAGTCTTTGTGCTCTCGAACATCGATTAGGTAGTATGACCCGTTGTGCAGATTCTTGCTGACCACAAAGGGTCCTTCCCAAGGGGGGGATAACTTGTGCATATCAGTCTAGTCCTGGATAAGTCGGAGCACCAGATCGCCTTCATGAAAAGTCCTGGTTCTAACCCGGCGGCTGTGATAATGACGCAGATCCTGCTGGTAAATCGCCAAACGAGCCGCTACAATGTCACGCTCCTCATCTAACAGGTCGAGTGCTTCCTGTCGTGCTTTCTCATTATCAGCTTCGACATACGCAGCCACATGGGGCGAGTCATGACGGATGTCACTAGGGAGGACCGCCTCTTCTCCATAAACCATGAAGAAAGGCGTGTAACCCGTGGATCTGTCGGGCATTGTATTGATGCTCCATAACACAGAAGGTAACTCCTCCACCCAACAACCCGGCGTCCGTTGCAAGGGAACCATAAGCCGGGGCTTGATGCCTCTCAAGATCTCTTGATTGGCTCTCTCCGCTTGACCATTAGGCTGAGGGTGAGCCATCGATGATACGCTGCAAGCGGATGTGCTCACGTTGACAGAACTCCTTCATAGCTCCTTTGGATAGATTTGTACCATTATCAGTTATAATGCTGTGTGGAAAAACAAACCGAAAAATCAACTTCGTGAGGAATTGAACCGCCGTAGGCGCATCACACTTACTGACTGGCTCTACCTCCACCCACTTAGTGAACTTATCAACTGCCACCAAAAGGTGGGTCTTCTTGTCCTTGGATCTTTTAAAGGGCCCAACCATATCCAGCCCCCAAGTTGCAAACGGCCAAGTGATTGGAATCATCCGCAATTCTTGGGCCGGTACATGAGCGCGTCGTGAGAATTTTTGACATCCATCACACCTTCTGACCAAGTCCTCGGCATCAGCATGAGCCATCAACCAATAGAAACCGTGACGAAATGCCTTGGCTACCAGAGATTTTGAACCGGCGTGGTGACCAAAATCTCCTTCGTGGATCTCACGCAAAATTTCCCGGCCTTCTTCAGAGACACGCAGCCGTTGAAACGCCTGTCACTGCAATGATGTAACTCTCCATTGATAATAGTCATGGACTTGGACCGCCGGATTATCTGTCTGGCCAAAGTTTCATCTTCTGGTAACTCGCCCCGGTTCATATACGCCAATATGGAACCGTCCAATCTGGGATAACATGAAGAGCCACCACCAACTAAGCCTCCGTATCAAGAACAGCCAAATCCTCTTCACCAGGGAGCTTGACAGACAGATTATGCAGCACATCCAGGAAGACATTGGTTGGAACCGGTTTACGTTGGGAACTCAAGTGACCTGATAACCTTTAAAGTGACCTGCAACAATATCCACCTCTCGACGATACGCCGCCATGAGTGGGTCCTTGGAATCCCAAGTACCGGACACTTGTTGAGCCACCAGGTCCGAGTCACCAAAGCACTTAACTCGGCTTAGATTCATCTCCTTTGCCATCCGAAGACCATGGAGTAAAGCCTCATATTCAGCTGCATTGTTAGTGCAAGGGAACATTAAACGGAGAACATAACAAAACTTATCACCTCGTGGGGAAGTTAATACGACTCCAACCCCCGAGCCCTCCAATTGTCTGGACCCATCAAAATGAATAGTCCAATAAGTATGATCTGGCTTCTCTTCTGGCGCCTGTAATTCTGTCCAATCATTGATAAAATCCACAAGTGCCTGAGATTTGATCGCCGTCCGGGGCATATATTTTAATCCGTGAGGCCCAATGTCGGTGTCAAAACCGGCGGATCCCGGGTAGGGGGTCCCGAACTGTGCGTCTAGGCGGATGGTAACAGGAGACAAGGGACACGATGTTTTTACCCAGGTTCGGGCCCTCTCGATGGAGGTAAAACCCTACTCTGCTTGATTAATATTGATGATATGGGAAGTACAAGAGTAGATCTACCACGAGATCGAGAGGCTAAACACTAGAAGCTAGCCTATGGTATGATTGTTGTTAGTCCCTACGGACTAAAACCCTCCGGTTTATATAGACAAATGAGAGGGCTAGGGTTACCGTAGTCGGTTACAATGGGAGGAGATCTACATATCCGTATCGCCAAGCTTGCCTTCCACGCCAAGGAAAGTCCCATCCGGACACGGGACGAAGTCTTCAATCTTGTATCTTCATAGTCCACGAGTCCGGCCAAAGGTTATAGTCCGGCTATCCGGACACCCCCTAATCCAGACTCCTCGGTAGCCCACAGAACCCGGGCTTCAATGACGGCGAGTTCTGCGCGCAGATTGTCTTCGGCATTGCAAGGCGGGTTCCTCCTCGAATACTTCATAGAAGATTTTGAACACAAGGGTAGTGTCCGCTCGCAAAATAAGTTCCACATACCACCGTAGAGAGAGAACAATTATTTACACAAATCCAATCACGACGTATTCCGCAAAGCATGACATCACACCACGGCCAAGCCTTTATTCAAATCGTTTTTATCGGTCCCACCTCAAGCACTTAGCGAAGGCGGTTTCCTTTGGCACGCCTTGTCGAGCGAGATCGTGCCCCTTATTCCGGGATTCTCATCAATACGGGCATGGGTAACCCAACCGTGCCATTAATCACGCAAGGCCTCGGAGATAAGCGAGTTTTACCGAGCTAGTGGGGTACATAGTTTCGTCCGCCCATATAAGGGGATAAGGATCCACCTTTTTCATCTACGCCTTCTTCCTCCTTCGCTTATCCATTTCCGCGCACTCGAGCTCCAGCGCCCAAGTCCGCACTTCCCACCTCAACCTTCTCCAGCGATGACCGGAGTGGGAGGCAGGTGGATGGGCTCCTCCGTCACGGAGGGGCACATAAAAAAGTTAAGGAAAGCCGGATACTTGTCCAAAGACATTGCGTGCATCGCTTCCAAGCGAGGAAGCTCATTCCCACCCCGGGCCCCATGAGAGGGTGGTGTTCCTCCCATTTCCTCCATGGACTGGGCTTCCCACTCCACCCATTTGTCCGAGGGCTCGTGTTCTACTACGGCCTGGATTTCCATTAACTGGCCCCGAACTTCATCCTCAACATCTCGGCGTTTATAAATGGGTATGCGAGGCCTTCCTCCGCATCAAGCCCCACTTGACTTATGGTGAAGACCTTCAATGTCAAACTGAAGATGGTGGGCGGCCGAAAGCCCAGTCTTGCGGAGGCGCCATGGTGGGCAAGATGCCCAACGTTACATGGCTCGAGGGCTCCTTCGTGGAAACCATCAAAGGGTGTTAATCGGGGTGGTTCTACATCACCGAGCCGCCTGACCCTGAATGGGAAGCGGCCCCCGAATTCCAATCTGGCATGCCCACACGGCTCACCTCCTGGAAAGAGATGGGCCTGTCATGGGAGTAGTCGAAAGAGCCGACCGACTCCAAACCTGCGTCCAAAACTTGGTGGACAAGAAGGTTAAACTTGTCAACGTAGTCGAGGTCATGCTCATCCGCCGGATCCTCCCGTGTCAACGACGGGCTTTTAACTTGTGGGAGTTCGACCCAGCCCAAAGACTAAACTCCTCCCAATGCTCTTCGATACAACACACGAGGATGCCTGGAAGGTGCTATTCAAGGGCGACGAGGTTCCCCCTCCCATTACCGAGTATCGCGGATTCTGCGCGAAGCGCCAAGCCAGCGTAGTAAGCTTGTTCTACCCTTTACGGGATTCTTGTTTTTCATAGTTTGACTCTATGCGGGATCTAATCTCCCGTTCCTTTGACAGGTTTGGCAGAAGAAGACCGGACAGATCAACTGTCCGGCTCCTTTGCCCGAAGGCCCAGCAGATGCCCTCCTGGCGAAGCTGCTAGTCCCGGCACCTTACATGGTGCCGGAGAAGAAGGCCAAGAAGAAAGCCACGGGAACTCGAAAGAGTTCCCGGCGCCCAGTGGTGTCGGACTCATCGTCCGATGACTCCGAGGCGGACTCCTCCCACGAAAACGAGGAGGAGGAAAGAGGTCTCTCTCCCGGAGGAGAGAGAAGAAAGGAAGGCCGCCCCAGGCCCAACTGGGGGAGGGTCCAAGAAGGGAAGGACCCTTCCTCTAGACTACTCCGCCAACACCGACGACGGCGAGGAGGAGTGGCCAACCAGGGCCAATCCCCTGGCAAAATCGTAAGTATCCGGATACCAGAATAACTCATGGCGTTCCTTTATTGCACAGTATCTTCTAACGCCGAATATGATCACGCAGTCCGCCTCGAGCCTGTGTCGGCGTGTCGTCGAGCGGCTCCTTGAGCTCGTCCGGATGTGAATAGCACTTCACTTCCGGCCGCCTCCCCCGCCCTGCGGATGATGCCGAGGCGAGGCCCAAAAGGGTCCAAGCCAGAGGAGGTGGTCCCGAGGCGCCGCAAGGCGACCTCTGGACTCCCTTGCCAAAGGGACAAAACCCCAAGGGCTCCGGCCCTAAGTCGGACACCGCCCTAACCTTCAATGTTCCGGAGTCCGCAGCGGCCCCCTAGTAAGAAGGGCAAGCCCTCGACACCGGTGACCTCCATCCAACCGGAGGCACTGGATAATTTCTTTGGAGGTGCTTAGCGGCGCCTCCATCGACGAGAGCACCGCACTACTATGAGTGCGGTGATCCGAGGTTCGATCCGCCAAGAGCGGGCTGATCGAAGCTCGTGCCAGCCTTTCTAACAAAGCTTTGAGGTATGTATTTTTAAGACATGTAAAGATGTTACACGCATAGACAAGTAGCCCACGATGCTCAGTTTGGTGTTGAAAGAAAAGCCGAACTGAGGATCTAAAAGATATACGCAGGAGTCTAACATAAGTATGTCAATATTGGAATGCAGGCTCTTGTTGCCGACCTGCCCGCACTTGTTGGAGGTCGATGCATTAAAGCGAGAGCCTCGAGCGGTCCGAGAACGAGCTACGCCTTGCCAAGAAGCAGCTCGAGGACAAGGAAGGTAAGTAATACCTTATGTAAGTATATATAAAAAGATGTGGTTGCAAAAATGACAGACTAACGTGAGTATTACTGGGGGCCCACGGCCGAGGTGGCGACCACGGAAGCGCTGTCCAAGGCCAAGCCAATGCGGCCGTGGAGCACTCGAGCGAGAAAAGCAGGAGGCGCGGGTGGCGAAGGTGCAGCAAGAGCTCCAGGCTCCCATGGAAAAACACGAGAGTTTGGAGCTTGACTCAAAGACTCGAGAGTCCGAGATCGCCTCGGCCCTTGAGAGCGCCAAATCTACCAAGGCCGAAGCCCAAAAAGCCCTCCAGGAAATTGAGGCGACGAAGAAGATAGCGGCGGGTAAGGCATTCTTTATGCAAAGCAAGCACGTGAAAGTGAATTACTTGTTACTTACCCGAGGTCCGAGCTCTCCGGGGAGCATTTGCAGATCTTCCCGCGGTGTCCGACGCTGCCGCATTCTACTCTGAGCCGAGGAGGAGCCTGGCGGAGAAGGTGTTCGTGCTGATATGTTGAGGCGGACACCTGGTGCCCTTGAGCGACCAGCTGGAAGCTTGTTGGTGGAGCTCCATAAGGTGGCAGGAACAGGCCAGTGAAGAACCTTATAGTCCGGCTATGGCACAGGGAGGTCATGCTGGGAGCTACTTTGGGCTGGTGAGGCGGTGGCGGATGCTGTCTGCGGCTTGAAGTCATCAAAGCGCTCATTATGCATCGAAGGCGCCAGTGGGGAATACTTGCCCATGCAAAAGTGCACTTTGGGGCAAGATGGATGCTTTGGTGGTGACAGATGAACCGCCGCCAGACAAGGAGCATCGCAAAGCCGAGATGTATTATGAGGCGTCTGAAGAAGGTGCCGCCGTATATGGCGGATGAATGTTCCAAGGATGTAATTTTTTGAGTAAACTTCGCTCGTGTTATCACCTGTGCTTAAAACTTATTCATATGCGCTAAGCAAGCGCTTTTTGAATTTAAAATATTACATACGTGCGTGCCATTTATTAAATCTCGAGAGATGGCGAGTGGTAAACCTGCCCCCATGCCACGAAGTCTTTGGGGTGTTGGGATAAACTGGCGCTCTTGTTCCCATTCTTGGGTCCTTGAGGAGGCGCCACACAACGCGAACAAGGCAATCGGACTATAATGCTTTATCACTCTCACTTAGCCATAGAATTCTATAATTTTAAATTTCGGCGAAGCCCCTAGTATTAGGAGATCGAAAGTTCGGGCGCTATCCACGCCTAGGCCGGACAAAACCGGCTCCTCGCTCCTAAGCGGCATGAGTCTTTAGGGACTCGAAACCTCTCGAGCAGCGACCAGCTCTCGCCTTATCATGATCGGCCAGTTTTAGCTTTCTCTCTTGAGGTGCTTAACCCAGCTCAACCGGGGCACAATCGCAGTAGTTCTCCCGCCGCTACCTTAGCCGATATATATAACGGAACGTAAGGTACCAAAACACGGAGCCGGGCAAAACCAAACTATTGACCCAAGACATGATTCGAGCCGATGCATATAATGCTATAAGTTCGGGTGCCGCACTTTTCGTGAGAGTGTTAGCACTTCTCACACCATATATTGAGAATCTTGAAGCCCCCTGGTGTATTAGTAGTACCAAAGTTCACGGTTGCATAATGTCATAAGCTGAACATATTTACATAAAAGGAATGCAATGATAGACAAAAAGCTATGTATGGTTTTATTCAAAAGGCTGCGGTAAAAAGCGAGAGCGATACAAATAGTCACGATAAGCAAGAGATGGGACTATTGGACATGTCCTCCTCCGGTAATACTATGCGGATGGTATGTAAGATGCAGTATTTAGCTTCGTTATAGAGACCACTGGACATTCGACGTAAGCTACGCCTCCACTGGCTGTTGCATCGTGTGTTCGGCGATTGTCTTGCTTGGACAGGCCATCAGGAGAGTGGAGTCCTGAAAGTAAGAAAAAGAATGACAAAATCGGGGAGCCCTAGTGCGGTTGAGCGCATTTTGGGCATCTTGCCGTGGTCGTGCCCTCCCCTGTGCCCATGGTATTTCCAGCATAATTATGTATGCCAGTAGTAATCGGGTTTACGCAATTTCACGAGGGCCGGGTTGGGGCCGCATTGCTACGCTTTTTCCGGGCGTGCGAAGCGGTCCTTTTGTAGGTTACTCGGTAGCAGCGCTTGGCTGATTCGGACTTTTAATAGCCGGACTAGAGAATTGCCTTGAGAGGCTACTTTGTACTTCCGCCCTTGAGACATGCCAGTATGCTCCTCCGTTCGAGAGAGCGTTCGGTGTTTCCATTGACTGTAATGACTCCTCGAGGGCCTGTCATCTTTAGCTTGAGATATGCATAGTGTGGCACCGCATTGAACTTTGCAAATGCGGGTTCGTCGAAAGCAAAGGCATGATAGCCTTGCCGAATGGGACTATGTCGAAGATTAACTCCTCGCTCCGAAATTTTCCGGGATCCTAAGAACCACCTCAAGTGTAATCTGAGCCTGTCTTGATTGGCCTCTACACCTGGTATTACGCCTTTAAAGGTCGTGGTTTGTGGGTTTAATCCTTGAGGGATCTATGCCCATTTTTTCGCCTGTATCCTGATAAAGCGAGGTTCAGGGCTTACGCGCCGTCCATAAGGACTCTAGTGAGGTGAAATCCGTCAATGATTGGGTCTAGAAACCAATGAGGGCGAATCCGCCATGGCGGATGCTAGTGGGGTGGTCCCTTGATCCAAAAGTGATCGAGGCGAGAGGCCGCAGGTTGAACTTTAGGGGCGTGGCTCCAGCGCATATCGTCCACTGAGTGCCACGCTTCCGCTCCTTTTGGGGATGTGGGTTATGTATATCATGTTCACCGTCCGCACTTGTGGGGGAAGCCCTTCATCCCCAATTGTTCTGGGCGTCAGGGCTCCTCCTCTAAATCATCGCTATGACCCTTGTCATTTATTTGACATTTAACACTGCCTGCTTGAACACCAACAATCCCTGTTGGTGTGATTGGCTAGTTAAAGTCTTGAGTGTATCCGCACGCAGCGATCGAAAGTATTCGGTCCCAAAGCGGACGGGCCGGAGTATTTCTTTTTAAATGGCCTTGTCCGCTGACCAGGTTTAGAGCCTTTGAATCCGGCATTAACTATCGTATCCTCAACATTGTCGCCGTTAATGCGGCGCTTGTGCTTGTTGCGACGCGACCTGCCATTGCTGTCCTTGGTATCCGAATTACCAGGGCTCTTCCTCATGTTATTACTACGAGCTAGCTAGCTGTCTTCTCCCACACAAAAGCGGGTCATGAGTGTTGTGAGGGCTGCCATGGATTTCGGCTTTTCCTGTCCTAGGTATCGGGCAAGCCACTCATCACGGATGTTGTGTTTGAAGGCTGCAAGGGCCTCTGCATTCGGACAGTCAACTATTTGATTTTTCTTGGTTAGGGTCCGTGTCCAGAATTGTCTGGCCGATTCCTCTGGCTGCTGAATTATGTGGCTTAGGTCATCGGCGTCTGGTGGTTGCACATAGGTGCCCTGGAAATTGTCGAGGAATGCGGCTTCCGTGTCCTCCCAACAACCAATTGACTATCTTTGCAGCAAGCTGTTAAGCCAATGACGAGCTGGTCCTTTAAGCATGAGTGGGAGGTATTTCATGGCGTGTAGATCATCACCGTGGGCCATGTGGATATGAAGGAGATAATCCTCGATCCATACCGCAGGATCTGTTGTGCCATCGTATGATTCGATGTTTACGGGTTTGAAACCCTCGAAGATTTGATGATCCATTACTTAAATGCGTGAAACGCATAGTGGGTGTGCGGCGCCTGCATCTTTGGGCTATATCACGACGTGAGCTCAAATGAGCTTTTGCCTCTTGTGTTGACTGGATTTGCCATATCCGCCGTGGCGGTTATAAATCGCGTGTCGGGCGCCCACGCCGATCCGTAGATCGATCTTGTTTGCCTTGCCTTGTCCTCCAATATATCTCGCGAACCGGCGCATTTTCCCATGCCTTGGTATTTTTTGAGCGGCAAGGGCGCGGCTTGAGTGGAGGGCGAAAAGGCCTCTATCGCGCCACGAGGTGGCGGTTAGCCAACGTCGTCTTGGCGGTGATGTGAGGTTTAGGTGCTTCCTCCTCTAATCGGGGTAGCAACTGCGCTTTAATTACGCTCTTGGAGGCGTTTCGAGTCCGCATTTTCGGCCGCCAAGGACTTCAATCCATCTGTCGGCTTAGCGAGTCTTTATCGACTCTAAGTTGTTCTTCATTTCTTGAGGCTGCTCGCTTGCGTGGCCATAAGCCCGCGTTTGAAAGGCTCTTGTTTGACGGGATCCTCGGGCATGACAAATTGGTCATAAATCGCCGAGGCTTGCCTGCGTCTTCGAGAAAGGAGGCATGTAATTATCGCCCTCTACCTCTTTGTCTGCCGCTCTCTCATGAGGGCTGGCTTCTCCATCCTCCTATGAATTCTGCTGGAGGGGATTGTCTTCGGCCTTTGTCCGGTGTTATTACCTCCCGATGTCGGAATACGCCATTTTTGCTTTATGGCGGGATTTAGGCGGTGCCGCTGAAGTCGGGCGCTAGGTCGCTTCTTGGAGGGGTCATCCTCCGTTGTTCCATCGCCGCTTCCTTCTTTTTGGGGTGTCCACCATGTATATGTCATACAGACGAGGTGGCCTTCGATTGCCTATAGGCGTTGGTTCTTGGTCGTCTCCTCGATCGGCGTCCATACCATCGATGTCTTGAATCGAAGTCGAGCATGTCGGTTAAATCATCGGCCGATTAGCTCTGTGAAGTGGGTGGTGGGTGGGCTTTGAATTTCTTAATTAGTCCGCATCCCAACCTTGCTTCGACTCATAGTCCGGCCAGCTCTCCCGATAAAGAGAGACTTTAGTGAATTCAAAATGTCGCTGAAGAAGGGCTGAAAGCCGAAGATGTCCGCGGTGAACTCCATGATCGGCGCCAATCGGATTCGATTGGTAGAAGCGTAGGGGTTCGTAGTCCGAAGAGGAGTCCACACCTTGGAGTCACGGGTTTCGCAAGGACACGAGCTGGTATCTGGCTTCGATCGCCGTAGAGATTGGAGCCCGGCGGTGTCCAGCCACCCGTCCTCGATTGGCGCAGCGGCTCGAGCTAAGGGTCGGAGCGGACATGGAGTGCAACCTCGGTATTCAGCATTGTGGCGAAAGCTAGATCATGCCCATCGTAGCGGTCTTGGCAGCTCGGTTGTGGCTCGAACCCGTCGAAGATCAAGTCTCCCGGACGTCGGCCGTGTAGTTCAAACTTCCAAATCTGACACGATGGCGGGGCATAGCTTCGATCTGCTCCGGATGGCTGCCGGCTTAATTGCCAAGTGCAAAGCCGCCCGAATCACGAAGATCTGTCGGGGAGAAAGTCACACCCTGGACTGCATCGTTGTTGATGATCGAAGGAGCCATCGGGCCTAAACATGACGCATACAGAGGAACTCTCAATGAAAGCACCAATGTCGATTGTCAAAAGCGAAGCGGATCTCGGGTAGGGGGTCCCGAATCAGTGCGTCTAGGCGGATGGTAACACGAGACAAGGGACACGATGTTTTTACCTGAGTTCGGGGCCCTCTCGATGGAGGTAAAACCCTACTCACGCTTGATTAATATTGATGATATGGGTAGTACAAGAGTAGATCTACCACGAGACCGGAGAGGCTAAACCCTAGAAGCTAGCCTACGGTATGATTGTTGTTAGTCCCTGGGACTAAAACCCTCCTGGTTTATATAGACAGGAGAGGGCTAGGTTACCACAGTCGGTTACAATGGGAGGAGATCTACATATCCGTGTCGCCAAGCTTGCCTTCCACGCCTTGAAGGAAAGTCCCATCCGACACGGGGCGAAGTCTTCAATCTTGTATCTTCATAGTCCGAGTTCACCAAAGGTTATAGTCCGGCTATCCTAGGACACCCCCTAATTCGGGACTCCTCACCCAAGCTCAATAGCACACTTAGCAATGCCAAGCGGTTGCTTCCACTGTTACGGATTATATCCCCCAAAGGAGCAGAGCTAACCCAGTTGATGGGATGACCTTGGAAATATTGTAAGCTTCCGGCTTGCCATAAAAACTCCATACACCAGCTTCTGCCAATGTGGGTACCTTTGCTTGGACACAATAAGTACCTCACTGATATAATAAACCGGCCGTTGAACCGGATACTCCTTCCCGGCCTCCTTGCGCTCCACCGCAATAGCCACGCTAACAGCCCAGGCGTTAGCTGCCACATACAGCAACAATGGCTCCTTATCAACGGGAGCAGCAAGCACCGGCGGATTAGCTAGCTGCCACTTTAAGTCCTCAAATGGTTCATTGGCATTACTCCAGATGAAGCTATCCATTTCCTTCAGCATCTTATATAAAGGGATGGCCTTCTTACCAAGGCAACTAATAAACCGGCTCAACGCGCAATCCGGCCTGCCAGGCGTTGAACATCATTGATACACTTCGGTTTAGCCAAAGAAGTTATAGCCTTGATTTTCTCCGGATTAGCTTCAGTGCCTCTGTTAGAGACCAGAAAGCCCAAGAGTTTGCCTGCCGGTACACGAAAGACACACTTGGCCGGATTAAGCATCATTTTATAAACCCAGAGGTTATCGGAGGTCTCCTTCAAGTCATCAATCAATGTCTCCTCCTTTCTGGATTTCACCACAATATCATCTACATAGGCATGAACATTGCGGCCGATCTGATCATGAGGACAATTCTGTACACACCGCTGATAAGTCGCCTGGGCACTCTTGAGCCCAAAAGGCATAGACACATAGCAGAAGGCTCCAAAAGGAGTTATGAAGGCTGTCTTCTCCACGGTCCTTAATCGCCATTTTGATGCGATGGTAACCAGAATACGCATCCGTAAAGCTCAAACACTTTCGCAACCCGCCTTAGCATCAATGATTTGATCAATCTGAGGAGGGCAAAAGGATCTCTGGACAAGCCTTGTTGAGGTCACAATGTAGTCCACACACATACGCCAAGTGCTTGTTCTTCTTAAGTACCAAAGACCGGATTAGCCAACCACTCGGGATGAAACACTTCGATGATAAACCCGGCCGCCAAAGCACAGCAACTTCCTCACCAATAGCTTTATGTCTTTCTTCATTGAACCCGGCGAAGAAATTGCTTGACGGTTTATACTTAGGATCGACATTGAGAGTATGCTCGTGAGTTCTCTCGGTACACAGCATGTCGAAGGCTTGCACGCAAAGATGTCCCGATTCTCACGGATGAACTCGATGAGCGCACTTTCCTATTTCAGATCCAAATTAGCGCTGATGCTAAACTGCTTGGATGAATCGCCAGGAATGAAATCAACAAGCTTAGTCTCATCAGCTGATTTAAACTTCAAGGCTGGGCCATGATCTGTAGTTGGTTTCTTCAATGAAGTCATATCTGCCGGATCAACATTGTCCTTGTAAAACTTCAACTCTTACATTTGCACCAGAAGGCTCAGCATAAGCCGCATCACCTTCTTCACATTCCAAAGCGATCTTGCGGCTCCCATGCACTATTATAGTTCCCTTGTGACCCGGCATCTTGAGCTGCAAATAGACGTAACAGGGCCTTGCCATGAACTAAGCATAAGCCGTCCATCCAAACAGGGCATGATACAGGCTTTTGATCTTTACCACCTCAAAAGTTAATGTCTCTGATCTTGAATCGTGCTCATCTCCAAAGGAAACTTCTAGAGCTATCTTACCAACCGGGTACGCCGATTTACCATGCACCACACCATGAAAGACCGTATTAGACAGTTTAAGATTTTTATCTGTTAACCCCATGCGACGGAAGGTTTCATAATAAAGGATATTGATACCACTCCCCCCATCCATGAGTACTTTGGTGAACTTATAACCTCCAACCTGAGGTGCCACCACCAATGCCAAGTGTCCAGGATTATCAACCCGAGGTGGACGATCCTCTCGACTCCACACAATAGGGTGTTACGACCCGGTATAAGTAACGGGGCACCGCCCGATTCAACGGAGTTCAACGCCCTTTTATGAAGTTTACGATCGTGCTTGCACGAGCTAGTGGTGAAGACATGATACTGCCACTATTCAACTGCTTGGGTTGCTCACGATAACCCGACTGCTGCTGTTGCTGCTGATTGCCCTAATGATTATAACCACCTTGGTTGCCCTGATTGCCTTGATTGTTATGTCCACTTTGATTACCGTGAAAACCTGAACCAGAACTGCCTCCACCATAACCCAGCCCATGAGATCCGAGGCCTGAACCGCCACCCGGTCCATGATCATACCAAAACAAATCGGAATTTTTGAACTCCTCCATGATATAACAATCCTTCCAGAGGTGCGTGGCTGGTTTGTCCTGCGACTCGTGCTTTGGGCAAGGCTGGTTTAACAGATAAGACAGGCGCTCCGGGTTAGGACTTGGTCCTCCAGTACACCGGGGCGGTTTACCCTTACGCCGCTGGCCCTTGTCCTGCGCGTTGGTATTAGCCACAAAATCCAAACTGTTATCTGCTTTACGCTTACCGTTGTTTCCATGACCCGCCGGGTTATGCTGCTGCCCCTTGGTATTGCCGCTCTTCTTTCCCTTCCCTGTCTTGTCATCGTCAGACTCGGGATCCTTGGTACTATCAAAGTCGGCATACTTCACCAGAGCAGCCATAAGAGTCCCCATGTCATTGCAGTGACGTTTGAGTCGTCCAAATTTCAACTTCAGAGGTGTAAACCAGCAATTGCCTTCCAACGTCAAAACTGTTGTGTCAGCGTTGATGCGGTCTGATGAATGCAAGATTTGCGAAATCCGGCGCACCCAATGGGTTGTTGATTCTACTTCCTCCTGAACACAGGCAGCCAAGTCCACAATCGACATCGGCTCCTTGCACGTGTCCTTGAAATTCTGAATAAATCGGGCCCTCAATTCGGCCCATGACCCAATGGAGTTAGCTGGCAAATTTTTCAACCAAGTGCGAGCCGTTCCCTCCAACATCATGGTAAAGTATTTAGCACACGCCGCATCGTCCACATCCAGCATCTCCATTGCCATCTCATAGCTTTCGACCCATAACTCGGGGGATAAATCAGCGGTGTAATTAGGCTCTTTACATGGGCCTTTGAAATCCTTGGGCAGGCGCCGTTAACGCGATCTTTGCGAGATGAGAACCACGGCACTCCCAAAGAGCTGGAAGTAACCCCTGGTTCCACCGGCGTGGTTGGAGCGAACCCGGATAAGTAAGCGGGCCTCATCTTTGCACCGCTTAACTCGGCCTCTCGACGTGCCTAGCACGATCCACCACATCTGAGCATCACCGCCCCCCGTAGGGTTATGACCACGAGGCGGATCATGGTTTCGCGCACTGCTCGACATGGCCGGTTCATCGATATGCCTGTTGTAACTCCGGCTTGGGCGGGGAGTAGAATGAATCCTTTCGCGACTATATGAGTAATCCTGCTGCTGAGTTAAAGCTGTCTAAAGGAGCTCCCTAGCCCATCGCGTTTCGGCCATCGAGGACTGCGCCTTGATCGGGAGAGCCGCCCGATCGTGAAGCGGCAGCGACAATGTTATCCATCGAGTTAGAATAGTGACCGCGGCGTTCTTTGGGGCGGACCGTTGTTACGTGAGGCGGATCTGTTGAAGCGGGTGAACCGGCGCTCCGTTAAATTGCCTCTGCCCGGTTTACCAATCGCGGATTACTGGTCCCTGCTCCTGGGGTATTAAAGAGGTTTCTGGCTTCATAAACCGGTAGTAGGTGAGACCGGTATCTTCTCCTCATGACATCGTTTGACGCGCTCTGATCCAGCATAAGCCGGTAAGCCTGTGCATCCAATGCGGCTTGTTCCGCGGCCATCCTGGTGTCCTCAGCTGCCAGGACGGCCTTGGCCTGGGTTATCTGATCTTTCACCTTCGCAATTTCCGCATTATGCTCATCTTGATTTGCTGGATTAACCTCCGCCATCAGTGCTGCCAAGGCGTAAAATAAATCAGATAAAACCTGAGCCGGCGGTCGCACAGGGCCTCTCGCCTCGGCGTATTGCCGCCCTCTTGATCCGGAAATCATCGCCGCCGCGGTCGAAGAGTGAAGCGCTGGTTGTGTACCGGCCATGAAGATCGCAACCCGGTTTGGCGAATCAAAGGGGTCTGAAATACTGTCGTCATCGGAACAACCCCCAATCCGGCCATCTTGCAATTGGTACAATGACTCGGTCTCTCCGGTCGATGACGCGTCGCCGGAATAAACGACAGTTCCGCCACCAGATTCCGATCTATCCTCAGATTCCACTCCGTGGATGACTCCCACGAAGGCACGCTTCATGATAGGCTTAACCCGGGCAGATCTCGCACGCTGAGCCGTCTCGATGATGTCGGTGCAGATGTCCGACTCGAGGCCGGTTCGCCCGATCTTGCTAATGAAAATGTGGATGCGCCCGAAGGGGCGGTACCAGACTTTCGATTGAGCGGGCTCGGGGCCCCACTGCGTCATCGATGAAGAGCTTGCCGCGACGACTCTTGGTCATCCGGCCCACAGCGTAACCCTTGAGACCTTCAAAGCTGCCCTCTAAGAACTAGAAACCATCGTGCGATAGCCCCATGGTGGGCGCCAACTGACGTGGTTTTGTCACGGCAGATGTCCTCGTGAAGGGACTTAGTCGTGGAGCCATCGCAACGGGTTAGCTTAAAGGGGTTAAAGCGAACAAGGGATGCAGAGAGTTTATACTGGTTCGGCCCCTTGCGGTGAAGGTAAAGGCCTAATCCAGTTGTTGTGGAATTGCTAGGGTTTCGATGACCAGGGAGCGAATACGCTTTGCCTGAGTCTCGAGTTGTTGTCTGTTCTCCCTAAACCGCCACCGGGTCGTTCCGTTATATACATGGGCGCTACTATTTCTGCCTTACAATACAAGCATACATATCAAGGTCGGTTTATGACTATAGGCCTTAATCTGCCTTTGGGCCCTGGGCCTTCATAAAGCGTCATCATCTTTGTCTTCATGGGCTTCAAATATAATAACTCATTATAGGGATAATCCGGCCTCTCTTGGCCGGTTTACGCCCAGTAGTAATATCCCCAACAGTAAGGCTAGCTCCTTTGCTTCTCCTAGCTATGCGTGTGTGAATGGCGTGGGTGTTGAACCCTTTGCATGAGTGAACCTGGGGATTAATATAGGCCTACCCCCCAGGGGTACAATGGTAATATGGTTGTGTATAGGACCCAGACGTCGGTGTCTAAGGGCGCCGGGTTCTCCCCCGGCTGCTGGGGCCTGCCGTCTGGTGGGTCCTGCCGGCTGCCGAGAATCCGGTGGACAGGTAGGGCCCGCCGCGTGCGGGCCACGCTGACTGCCTTTGCTGTAGCCTCGCCCTTGATGACGGAAGCTTTGTCGAGCGAAGCATGGCTACAGTTCTGCCGCCAGGTGTGCGCTTACTCTAGCCACGCACCGTCTTGTCGGTGTAATGGCGCGTGGACTCTGAGAGGACGGAAGGGCGGCTCTTTGAGGTCGGCCGCTTATGAGGCCGCCTACTTGGGGGCGATGTCTTCTAATTGCTCATGGACAGGTAGGGCCCGCCGCTGCTGGGCGTCTGCACGCGCCCGTCGTGGGAGCATGGCCCTAGCTGGCCGAGGCTGCATCACGAGTCGCGTACAGCTGCAACTGCGTCGGCGTGAGGACGGTGACCGCTGATCATTCTGCTGTAGCCACACTCCTTCGTGATCCGGGGGAGGGGGAGGCCCTGTAGCCATGCCCCGTCTAATCATATTGAATGGGTCTGCGGACTACGAGGGAGGGCCGGGCAGCACTGCTAGGATCCGGCCTGTGAGGCCGCCTTCTAAAGTGCGCCTTCTTAAGGGAACGGCCGCTTGGACCAGCCGGCCCAAGGAGCCGGCCGCACATCTGGAAGGTACGAGGGGCTTTGCTAGCCCCGATGCCTTGAAATGCTAAGGGGTGCTGATGAGGCTACCTGTGATCAATCCCTCCATCAGTAGTCCCCGAAGCTGGTGAGGCACCGCGGCTCAAGCCGGAGTGCGTCAACAGTTTCCTACTCTGAGAGGTCTTGTGTCTTTACTCCGTCCGACTGGGAGTCGCCGTTTGCTAGGAGTCGTTCAAGGCTAGGCCGCCCGTCTGGTGCATTTGAATCGTCGAGGTGGGTGCCGGATTGCGTGCCTGCCGCCCGTTGCTCGAAAACCACGTGTCACCAGCAGGCCAAGCCAGCCTACCAGCACACGCACGCGACGGGACATCGCCGCCAGCCCGGGACCGCCACTACAAGGCCTCGATGCGCGCGCGGATCCTCTGCGGCCGCGGTGGGCGATTGCCCTTCCGAGGCCAATAATCACGCGCCTTTAAGGCACGGAATATACGTGGTCGTGTGGGGTGTGGGCGCAGTTAATCCCCACACCCCCCATGTCCCGCAACCGGCTCCTTGCTTGCCGCGATATATAAAGAGGCGGAGGAGGCGGCGGCGAACGCATGTGCGCCCCTACCCTCTGTCTTCTTCTCTCTTATTCTCCTTCTGCCGCTTCTCTTTGCTGCTGATGCGCCACCGCCACCACGACAGCTCTTGAGTGGAATTAGGTATGATAGCACTATTTGCTATCTTATCAGTGCATAATGACTAGTTTGCCATTGTGGTTACCCCTTAATCTATAAAAGGAGGCCAATGGCAACGGTAGAAAGGGTTAGAAGGTTGGACAACTCATACACCCATACGTGCGTAGCCACTGCCGCCCCTGCCAGGCAAGTGTGCTACGCTCCACCACCATTCTTCCACGATCAATCCACCAAAGCAGGAGTAGGGTTTTATGCCTCACGGCGGCCCGAACCTGGGTAAAATTGCACTGTGTGATCTCTGTAGTCTTTGCACGCTCATACGCTCTTTGTGCAATCACGATGTCCCCCCTGCCCGAACCGACAAAGGGCCCTCTCCCCCATAGTGGCCGTGGTTTCCCGCGACATCGGATGAAAAGGTTTTATACATGAAAGTTGCTCAGAAAAATATGACGAATCCGAATATGCAGTCCGTTCGTCTGCCGCACATCCCTAGCATAGTGAACATGCAACCTTCCCCATCCGAAAATGCCGAACAACGGGGATACATTCCCAGATGTTTTTCCCCTTCGCCGGTATCATGTAGCCCTGCATTAGAACACCTCTAGCACCGCGTATCATCATGTCATGCTTAGTAATGCATCTGTGTGGTTTGTATTTACTGTTTCATCCCCCTCTTCTTCTCCCGGTGAACCGAGACCGTTCTTTGATAATGGCATGTTCGACTACATCACTGACGACCCCTCCTTCTCGTCTGAGCAACCAGGCAAGCAAACCCCCCTTGATCATTCTGATATTGCCCATTAGATTCTCTCTCATGCTTGCATTAGATTTTCCTACTACAATTGATTGCTCCTATTCTGATGCATAGCCTGCTTCTGTAACCTGCTCATTGTACCTTACACCTTATCCTAAACTTCTTAGTATAGGTCGGTTAGTGATCCATCAGTGACCCCTCACCTTGTCCCATTTGCCTCGGCTTGATGACCGATGACTCGATCAACGTGACCGACGTCCAGGGCCCAACACATCACATCACACCCCCCCCCCTTGTTGATAGACTCTGCAGAGCTACTCTCGAGTGTCAAGGGTGATAGCTCGTAACACACTCCTGATGATAACTTTGTAGGGTAGCTATTCGGTCGTGGTCACCGAGGGTGATTCCTCCTTCACCACTCCCGATACGACTCTCTCGTGCAACACCTCAAGTGTGAACCTCGAGGGTGATTCCTCCTAAGTTCACCTTGATGATTTCATCAGGTGGATTCCATCGAGGGTGATTTCTCGGATTCCCCCCTTGATGTTACGGACACACAGTTACCTTTACTTGTAGCCCCCGTGCACTGTTACTATGGGACTGAAGGGACATGCGGTACCATCCTTGTAGAGGTGGACTTAAGTTCCCGATAGTATCTAGTTAGTCGGGTCGGCCCTGAGGGGTACCGCGAGTTGATGTGAAAGCCGGGTAGGCCCGGAGAGGACCCATGAGATAATTACGAGGCACGGCTGGGCAGGTAGACTGTCCTAGAGAGAGAGGGTTGGGCCTGTCCCTTGCTGTATTTCCTCGAGACGGGGCGACGGGGTCACATTATCGTGAGTCTCTGCTCGTCGCCACGAGCTCCTAATACACTAAAGGTTTGGGTATTTGTTCTGAGTTGACCACGGGCCTCTACGCACTAACCACCATGCGGGAACAGTTATGGGCACTCGGCATCATAGTATCAGCCGAAGCTTTGTCAGACGTCCTGTTCAGCATTGTGGGCATGTCGGGCCAGTGCCATCCAGGATAAGGTGGTGCTCGTCCTGGCTCGTCACACACCGACCCGGAGTGTAAGGGGCGATGGGCCCAATACCCCGGAGTGCTTAGGATGTAGACCGGCGGGGACGTCTCTGCTGAGCCTAGGTAGGGTTTAGACCTGTTGATCTTCCAAGGCCGGGCATTGACCCAGAAAGGTGTGTCCGGCCAGAGTTTTCAAGCGTGTTGGGTAATGTGGTGCACCCCTGGAGGGAAGTTATCTATTCGAATACCGTGTCCATGGTAATGGACACTCGGAACGGTATCCTGATCTATTACAACTAGAAATGGATGCTTGAGATATGTGATGGATATGTTGGCTCCGGCATTGCTTTCTCGTAGGGGAGTCGAGGAAGGATCTCTGGGCATTACTATTACAACATGCTTGTTAAATATTAAAATGCTATTCCTTACTCTTCTACATGCTGCAAGATGCTTGGAGCTGCTTGAAGATGCTAGTCTTTGATAGACTAGGCTCTCCCTTCTCCTCTGGCATTCTGCAGTTCAGTCCACAGATATAGGTCATTCCTTTGATACTGATGCATACTTGGTATAGTTCTGATGTAAGTCTTGCGAGTAATTTGGATGAGTACCCACAGTTGCTTTGCTACCTCTTTCCCGCTTATACCCGATTGTTGCGATCGGATGGTGGATCCCATAGGCGAGATGTCACCCCCGTCGACTACTACTACCCCGTTGGAGCCTACTACCGCGTGGAGACCGACGACGACCAGGAGTAGTTACGAGGTCCTAGGCAGGAGGCCTTGCCTCTTCGATCGTTGTTGCTTTTGTGTTTGCCTTCTTAAGGCAGTCTTGTTTAACTTATGTATGTACTCAGATATTGTTGCTTTTGCTGACTCTTGTGTATCAAGCTTTTGTATTCGAGTCGTCGAGGCCCCTGGCTTGTAATATAAAGCTTGTATTATTCTGATTTTTGTCTAGAGTTGTGTTGTGATATCTTCCCATGAGTCCTTGATCTTGATCGTACACATTTGCGTGTATGATTGAATCGGGGGCGTCACAAGTTAGTATCGGAGCCGACAGCCTGTAGGATCCCCCTTTCCAACTCCTTGGTTGAAGTTGAGTCTAGTCACAGAAAAAAAATCTGACATGGTTGTGTGCCTTACGGTCCCATGTCGCCATTGGGTGGTATTAGGATCTTCGATCCTCGTCTATACTCTAGAAATATGATCTCTCTTCTATTCTGGTTAAATGATTTTGCTAACTCTAACTCTAGGTTCTCATAAATACTTTCTCCCAGGGAGCCCCTCACTCCAGGTGATTGCTTGGTGCACCAGAAGATTCTGAGGATAGTCTCCAATGTTTTCCCGAGACCCTTGCGCCCTTCGCCATTGCGATCCCTACCACCGATAAATCCTTGTGGGTAACATCATACATTTGGCGTTCATACCTTCATCCCCACTTGCTCTTGTTATTACAATATGCCCTGAAATACTATTCAATCTTCAAAAATCCTCTATAGAATATTGCTCTTGAAATTCTTGCTTGCTTGCATTATGGATAAACCCATAAGTCTAATAATCATATTGGCACCCTTTGTCACTATCATTTTGAGTCCGTTGATTCAAAATATTACAGATGCTCGCAATCCTTAGTTGAACCCTAGAATCCATACTTCCAGCCAAGACATCATTTTGATCTGGAGCTAGTTCTCGGCCACTCAAACTGCCGTCGATAGTACCCCTAAGTCTATTCAACTTATCCATCCTTAATCAGAGCGTATGCTTCTGATCCCATATTTGGAAATCATAATTCCTTTGCATTTGAGCATGAATTAGTCAGTTGTTTCTATAGTCTGATCTCCTTGCATTCTTTCTTCTTCTTGTTGAGTATCGTTGCTCACATTAGATCCCTCGTGGACCATCGAATCCTTTGATGGCTTTTTATCCAAGCAAATCCTTCATACTCAATAACCTTGTGAGCCTTTCCTCGGATACATAATGCCTTTGGTAAATTGTATCCTCTGCTTCCTAAAACATGCTCTACTTCTGAGCTTGAGATATTTACTCATGAAGTCTGCGTTATATGTTCCTAAGATGCCCCTATGGGTTGAATCTATGTCTTCCCTAAATTTGTGTGAACTTGAATATTATGCGGGTTATACTATACTGGCTTTTTGTCAGCTAAGATTTCAATACTACAACTTGTTCAAAAGCGAGAAGTGAATGGAAAGTTGTGCATTAGAGAAATGGGAGTCAACCTGGAGCCTTTGTGTTCATGCCCATGGACCCGATGTGGGACTTATCATGGAAGCTTCTTGAAATAATAATAATCCCTTTGTGACAAGTTCATCTTATATCCATGTTTGGTCCTTTGCAACCAAGGTTCTGACCATATTGTTCTTCTTCGATCCCATTTCTTGGACAAGTTAAATTAATTATCTTCTGCAGATCCTTTCACCTGTCCAACCTTTGTCTTGTTCTACCTTCGAGTATTACCCTCTGGTATCTCGAGAATATCACGGAACTACATAACTTCTTATAAGTTCTTCATCAACTATTATTTATCGCCGATTCAAATTTTCCACGGGTTCTAAGTTGTTAGACACTCGAGGACACCGATAAATGATTCGAGTCTACACTTTCCTTTCCATTGTTTTGTTTAACCTTTCTTGTAACCTAACATATCTAAGCAGAGATAATTCCCTGCTTATGTATAGATCTCGGTGTACTAGCTCTGTCAGTAAGACCTTGTTACTATTGTTGATGACATTCCGGTAGCCACCAATGGACGAGAACTTTGCGTATTGGTCTGTCTCGCCTCGCGAGCAGGAAAATGGTTCTCTTCGTCCCTTGCCCTTGGTACCGACGTTGTTGCCAACATAGTTGACAGGCTATCCTATGACCCGCCTTGCTATCATGACCATGCAAAATGTTAGCGCCTTCCTACTTTTAACCCACATGGTGGGCCCATAACCCATAGTTCCACCTGATCAAAACTTGACTCTCATGTACATCTCTGTTTTGCCAAAATAATTCCTCGTGCTTGATTCATATGTAATTCACGGGCCACCTTCCTAGTGATCTATTCTGGTATCGGACACAATACTTATTCCCATTGCTCTGAACCCCTTTCACTCTCTGTTTCAGGCAACAAACGATTGCCTACCTGCTTAAAGCTTCTTATTGCACCTTCTTACCTTACTCTCGATGACTTTCTTGAATTTCAACTCGAGAGATGCCTCTATGCCACATTCACTGAGATAGCCCCCAGGTACCTAACACGTGTTAAGTTCCGTCCTTCCCGAGCCTTCCCCCTTATCTTTTCCATAAGTGCGATGGAGATACTAAAGAGAGGTTGACAACTTCATCATGATGACCTGGAGCAAAGAAAAGATATCAACATATTGAATCGACCTCTTCGAGGAGAGCAACCAGGACCGCGAAGAATCGATAGAAATTTCGTAACCTAGTTTTTCCCCATTATTCCACCCCTTAAATCTCGGGACGAGATTTCTTGTAGTGGAGGACAATTGTGACACCCGGATAATTAAGCCACAGTAATCCCCTGCTAATTATTCCACGTCACCACGATTACTGTTGTTAATCCCACAATGATTCTGTCCCGTTCAAATTCAAAATTCAAAATCAAGTCCAACGGTAAAAGATTTCAAACATTAAAACTAAAATGTTCTGTGAGTGACAAATAATCCCTAAATAAAATTGGTGGTGAACCAACATTTTGAAGGTGTTTTAATGACCTTTAATAACTAAAACAGTGGCTTAAACAATTAAATAAAGCCTTTTATAATTTGTACAATATTAAAACTGTTTTATTGGGGTTGAAACTTTTTGTGGCAAAAGGCTAGGGTAGGTCACTAATTTAGAAGTTGGGTTTATACTTTACGATACAAAGAAATAAGTTGAAACTAAATCTGAAAAGAAAATAAAAGTAAAAGCAAATGAGTCGAGAAAGAAAGAAAAAAACACCACCCACCCTCCCGACCCAAGCTGAGCCACCTCGCCAGACAGCCCATCCCTTCCCCCTTAACCCCACTCCATCTCGTGACCTAGCCCAGTCCACCGCCATAACACCCCACTCCCGACGATCCCCTCCTTCCTCTCGTTCCCCTCCCGAACTGGATCGGGATCGGGCGGACTGCCCCGACCGCATCATCGCTGCCCGGCGCCTCCCGTCGGCCCTCACCGGACATGCCACCCCACCTCTCACTCGCCGATGCCCTCAAGCCTCGCCCCCCCCCCCCCCGTTCCTCTACGCGGACGTGAGCGCCCGTCCCCTTCCTCCATCTCCCCTCTCCCTCCCTCGTCCCAAGCACCCCGGTGCTGGGCCGCGCCCCGTCTAGCCGCGCTCGGCTCACCCTATCGCGTTCGCGCACGTGTGCCCGGGAACGCCCACTGCGGACTATGCCCGGTGCACCCCGACCCGCTGCTGGCCCCGCTCCTTTTGCCGCCCGCGCCGCCGTCCGCGCTCCATGCCCAGCACGCTCCCACGGTCGCGCATAGCCTCGCCCGCTCCTCCCACTCTCTGCTACTACATGCTGCTCCGCCTTCCCTCACCTCGGTCAATGCTGTTGCTATACCCAGCGCCTCGCCAATGTCTTTCATTGACCCGTCCTTTGCCAGTATGAGCTCATCATGATAGCCTTGCTCCCCGCCGCTCGCCTCTCGCCTCCCTCTCCTGCCGGGCCCTCGCAGCCCGCCGCCTAGCTCCCCACTCCCCACTACCCTTGGCCGTTGCCTCCACTTTCTACAGGCTGCGTGCCTGTTGCCACTCGCCCCTTCCCCACATCGGTGTCAAAACCGGCCGATCTCGGGTAGGGGTTCCCGAACTGTGCGTCTGAGGATCAAGGGTAACAGGAGACAAAGGGGACACGATGTTTACCTGTGTTCGAGCCCTCTTGATGGAGGTAATACCTACTTCCTGCTTGATTGACTTTGATGAGGATAGGGGTTACAAGAGTCGATCTACGTCGAGATCGTAATGGCTAACCCTAGATGTCTAGCCTATATGATTTGTGATAACCTTTATGGACTAAACCCTCCGGTTTATATAGACACTGGAGGGGCCTAGGGTTATACAAAGTCGGTTTACAGAGGAAGGAAAGTACACATCCGAACGTCAAGCTTGTCAACCACGCAAAGGAGAGTCCCAACCGAACACGGGGGAAGGCCTTCTATCTTGTATCTTCATGGCCCCTCAGTCCAGACCATGCTACACAGCCCGGACGCTCGAGGACCCCTTAATCCAGGACTCCCTTAGTAGCCACTGAACTTGCCTTCAATGACTACGTAATATTCGGCTCATGTCTTCGGCTTTACAAGGCGGATTCTTCATTATAATCCGGACTGATGACAATTTGGTGATAATCTTGATGCCTTTTACGATTCCCCCCTATTGATGCTTCGTTTTCCGCACGCTGAGTGAATATGAACGGTCCATGCTTCTTGCAAATAATTCCTTTACCACGTGTCGGGCGTTACGGGAACGGGGTCCCCAGATTTGCACTGCGGCCACAGCGTGTGGCTAGGCAGCAAGGCTGTCAGACCCATCTTCATCAACAAGGCACCCAAGACCCTCGCGAGGGTCCAAGCCTCATGGCCGGATAACATAAGACTTCCTGCAGGTGGCCTGGCGAGCCCGGGCTCACGAGGAAGCGGAGATATCAAAGGCGGGGCAAACCTCCACGGCGCTTTACGTGATGTAAGCCATAGACGAAGCGGTGTCGGCGGGTACCCGGTAGCGCGCCCGGTGCGTCTGGCGTCCCCATTTCCTCTTTGGTGCTAAGAAGGCAAAGCGGGCGAAGAGTATGCGAGGCATCAGGCAAAGGTTGCCATATTGGTGCAACAAGACCAAGACCAGGAGGACGGCAAGGCGGAGGTCATCATGGAGCCCACGATGGCGTCACCCCAGGGCCTTTTCGCAGGTGAAGACCGCTTTTGTCAGGATAGCTTGTACTAGCTGTCCCCCTTCAAATTTGCCCACTGTTGTTGGCTCCCTTCCCGCTCAACATTTGGGAAGAGGACCAGGGCTTATATAAGTAGAGCTAACCACCACAGTAGGGGCAATCTGATCGGAGGTAGAACAGAGAGAGAGAGAGAGCAGTTCATCGACTCCTCACACCACAAATTCACACGCACAAGAACACCTCAACCTTAGGAGGCTGTTCTTCCCTTGTATTGTTCATCATCAGCCCAAGAGGCAATCCACCACCACCACACTGGAGTAGGGTATTACACCTAGCAGTGGCCCGAACCAAAGATAAACCCCGTGTCTCTTTACGTGTTGTGAGTTTGTCGAGTTCGTCCATAAGATCATAGCGAGCTAGAGCATAGATAGGTAGGAGGGAAAGACTTCAAGGCGCACCCCCTGATTCTCGAACCTTAAGGGTTTGTCGGAACCCCACATCCGACACCACGCTCGGATGGCATCTATATAAGGAGATACAGATCTTCAAATGGCATCCCACATCGCACAGAAAGAAAATCGCCAAGTCTAGCCACGAGCAAGGCCTTCCACCATGACCAACGCCCCAGGCTCTTCTTTGCGCCCCCATGGCCCTCAAGAGGGCGATTGGCAGAGTTGCTCCGTGCCTCATCTTTAGTTAAGCCAGCTCCAGACGCAAGGCTACCTCCCCCTCGCGGATCTAGTCTCCGTTCGAGCGGGATTGTATTCACTAGGCAACGACGCGATGGCTGAGAATTTCCCATACCCCAATAAGGAGGAGAGGGTGTGCTTCGTCCCATTCTTGTTGCGGGGCCTAGGATTTCAAATCCATTCCTTTCTCAGGGGGGTTATTGGAATTTTATGGCATCCAACTACACAACCTCACCCCAGGTTCGATTTTGCAAATCTCAGGCTTTGTCGCCCTCTGCGAGCTATTTTTGGGTATTGTGGCCCATTTTGAATTATGGAGGAAGTTCTTCTGTCTCATTCCCCGCCATCAATTAGGTTCTATATTTGAGGTGGGCGGTGCCGAAGTATGGCGTATAGCCGGATCTAGATACCTCGTAGGAACACCTAAAGAGGTATACCCACAGTGGTCTTCGGAATGGTTCTATGTGGACGATGTCCCACTGCCGGACCCAGTTCGTAGTGGCCTCCCAGAACTTTCCAGTGCTCCTTTAAGGAAGCGCCTTAACTGGCGTCCCCGCAGTCGCAACGAAGAGGACAGTGTGGAGATAAAGAGGTTGATCAGCGAGGTCAGGTTGCTAGCCCATACCGAGCTCTCGATAGTCGAGGTCATGGCTATTGCAATAAAGAGGTGTGTTCAGCCTCTTCAATCCAGAGTAACTCCCTTATGGTGCTATAACGGAGAAGACGACGCGTCTCGCTGCAAATGGAAGGGTCCGGATACCCCAGCCGAACTGGCTTCAATTTTGGCTGATATGTATAAGGGCGAGAAAGAAGATTTTCTATAGTTAAACTGTCGGGAGGCTTATTCTATGTACACCCCTATTGAATGGGTAAGATCTCGATCGTCTGTGCTTATTTTATTGCATTGCAGACACTAATCGAATTTGCTCGTTGTTTCCACCAACAGTCATGGAGAAGGATGACTGAAGACATCCAATGCCCTGCTCCCCAGCCAGAGGATCATAATCGACATAAGGATCCTGGCTTTTGCGAGATCCGCATATATATATAGAATTGACGACGGGTAATCTATCAATCGAGCCTTGACGGTTCGAAAGTGGCCATCATCGCCGACTACCCTCACATCTACCCCTTCTGCATCGTGAGTATCCGGAGGCTTCTTAAAAGGAGATCCTTAACTGTATCCCTACCCATTGTACTGATCCAGATTTTAACAGGATAGGCACTCTAGGGACCATACCTCCTCGAGGGCGGCGCCTACACAAGGCCGTCGTTCGAAACGAAAAGGGACCGGGAATACTACAGAGAACTCACAGGCTTCCAAGAGGTACATATGCCTTAATGCATGCCTAGGCAGGAGTCTGGATTATTAAAAGTCTATCCTTGACATTAGGAGGAGTACGCGCCAGAGTGTGGGAAAACGCCCGATTAGCCAAATGTCTGCTAATCCAGTGCCGGATTCGTCAACTAGGACGCGAGTCGACGCAATGCCCGTTCTGCCTCCTCAAGAGGATTCGGATAACGTATCAGTCACGAATTCTAAAGTGGAGAGCGTGATGAATCACCATCGATTAAAGGAGGCTATGCGTGCTCCGGCTTTTCCCGAACAAGAGTTTGCCGCACTGAGTTTGGTGGATGCATATTTCCGAGCCGCTCGAGACGGACTTGCCGGAGTCATTCAACTGTTCTCGAAGGATATACAAGTAAAAATTGATGAAATTTGTATAGTCAGATGCCAGTAGCCCCCGAGACTTGAAGCGGTGAGGCAAACCGATTTAAGGATCGATAATTTTGCAGGTTCTGAAAGAAAAGAACACCATGCTAGCACAAGAGCTGAACACAAACCAGACGTAGCTGAATGCGGTCACCACCGAAATAGCGGAATTGAAGGAGACCGCGATGGGCGCATCTAGGGAGAAAAAACTGGAGGAGGAAGAGGACAAATAGTCCGAAGAGATAGAGAGCTTGAAGGCTCAGCTATCGGTCGTTCAGAAGGAAAATGAAAAGCTGAAGGGCGGGATGTTCGGTATGTCTTCCCCTCTTATTAGGAACCACCATAGGTGCGCATGTTGAGTCCATAATGCGAAATATCATGACTTTGTTGCTGTAGGTATGTTCGCTGCTCGGCCGGAAGAGGAAGTATACGGATTTCAAGGCGACATGCTAAAGGAGTTGTCCGCCGTGCATGCTCGGGCCCAGAAAGCCATGAGGAGTATGGTGAAGGCGTTATGGCCATCTGATACCCCTCCAGAAAGTATGGAGGGCCTGGCAAACTTATTCAAAGGTGCCCGCCGCCGGTTCGAGCTATGGAAGACGTCTGCCTGCCGTGAAGGCGCACAAGAAGCCTGGGCCATGGTGAAGACACGTTTCACAAAATTGGACCCAAATCATATGGCCCGGGTAGGACTACAGGGACCAGATGGGAAGGAAATCCCTTTAAATTTGGTATATTGTCAAGTAATGATCGCTGCGAAATATTCGCAGGAAGACTGTAGATTAGACAGCCATATAGATGGAATAGAGAAGGAATAGGTTTTTGACTTGATGTATCAATGTACATTTATGATCAAACTTTGGTTAGATCCGAACATGTCAAATGATTTTGTCATCGTAGGCTTTCAGCTTTAACCTCCGGACCGAAATGGTGGAGTGTTTCCGGATACTAAAGACAAAAGGAAGTATCTATCCGAAAACCATGCAACCCAGTCATTGTGCTCAAACAGACAAAAAATTCAAATTCGGGATGTATGTTATATTACGTATGTAAGAAACATCTTCAAAGGAAATTACTTCCGTTAAGGGTTCCTTTCCTTGGGTGGGCATTTTATGATTACACATGCCAGGGCGTGTGGTCCGTAATATAGAAAAAACGGTCTCGTAGTGCTTAAAATAGTTGCAATACGGCAACAATCTGTCGTTTTAGTGCCGACCAATTATTCCCTTAAGAACGCCATCTTTCGGCTTCACCCGTCTGAGGTAAATGTCCGGATAACCCGGTTGTAACAATCGTAGAGGTGCTCCATTTATGCTCTAGCTGAACAATCGGGAACATAGGGCATAAGCATAGGAGCGAGGCAACCCAGCTTGGCCAAAACTTAAGTCATAGTGGTGCATATAATGGCAGAAAGGATGTATATCCGCGAACGACACATAAATTGTGAGCTCTAGGCTTGGTATAATAATAAGCTTCTACTTACAGAAGCCCCCAGTCATGGTGGGGTGTGTACATTTAAGGATGTGTACCCTTCAAGTGTTCGGCTTATCCGAACACACCATGGAAAATATATAAAAACGGAAAAAGAAAAATAAATGAAAAGGAGACAAAATAATGAATAAGAAGCGTGGCCGTGCTTATGCATAGAATCTTTGGAGCCGAGCAGCATTCCAAGGGTTTGTCTCTAAGCGATTATCCGATGCATTGCAAAGGCGGTAAGCTCCCCCAGTGAGAACTTCATCTATTATGAAGGGACCTTCCCATTTTGGTTTGAGTTTGTCCTTTTTCTTCTCTGGGTGGCGTAAGACAAGCTCACCGATGTTGTAAGTCTTTTCCCACACTTCTCTGCTTTGGTATATTCGAGCTTGTTGTTGATAGAATACGGAACGGGTTTTTGCGACATCGCGCTCCTCCTCCAGGCCATCTAAGTCATCCCACCGATCGAGCTCGGCCTATCTCTCTTCATACATGCGCACTCGAGGTGAGTCATGAATAACATCGCAGGGCAAGACAGCCTCTGCGCCGTACACCATGAAGAACGGTGTGTATCCGGTCGTGCGGTTGGGCGTAATCTGCAGCCCCCAGAGTACGGAGTCGAGCTCCTCGACCCAGTGTTTATCCGCCTCCTTTAGGATCGCACTAGTCTGGGTTTGATGCCACTCATTATCAGGCCATTGGCCCGTTTGACCTTACCATTTTTTGAGGGTGGTATACGGAGGCGCAATCGAGCTTGATACCCAGGTTAGCACACCAATTTTTTCATCTCATCAGCTGTGAAGTTAGAGCCCTTGTAATAATGCTATGTGCTACCTCTTGAGCACTGCGTTGGATTTCCCCGAAGAGGAGAGGATGATGCAGCAAAGTAGCGTAAGTATTTCCCTCGCTTTTGAGAACCAAGGTATCAATCCAGTAGGAGGCCACGCACAAGTCCCTCGTGCACTGCACAAAACGATAGCTACTCGCAACCAACGCGATTAGGGGTTGTCAATCCCTTCACGGTCACTTACGAGAGTGAGATCTGATAGAGATGATAAATAGTATTTTTGGTATGGTATAGAGATGCAAAGTAAAAAGTAAAAGGCAAAGTAAAAACAAAGCAAATATTAAAGTGATGGAGATTGATATGATGAGAATAGACCCGGGGCCATAGGTTTCACTAGTGGCTTCAATCAAGAGCATAGATATTCTACGGTGGGTGAACAAATTACTGTTGAGCAATTGATAGAACTGAGCATAGTTATGAGGATATCTAGGTATGATCATGTATATAGGCATCACGTCCAAGACAAGTAAACCGAAACGATTACGCATTAACTACTATTACTCCACTCATCGACCGCTATCCAAAGATGCATCTAGAGTATTAAGTTAAAAGCAGAGTAACGCCTTAAGCAAGATGACATGATGTAGAGGGATAAATTCATGCAATATGATAAAAAACCCATCTTGTTATCCTCGATGGCAACAATACAATACGTGCCTTTGCTGCCCTTCACATCCTTTGGGAAAGGACACCGCAAGATTGAACCCAAAGCTAAGCACTTCTCCCATTACAAGAACTACCAATCTAGTTGGCGCAAACCAAACGGATAATTCAAGAGACTTGCAAAGATAACTCAATCATACATAAAAGAATTCAGGAAGATTCAAATATTATTCATGTATAATTTGGATCATAAACCCACAATTCATTGGTCTCAACAAACACACCACAAAAAGAAGATTACATTGAATAGATCTCCACAAGAGAGGGGAGAACATTGTATTGAGATCCAAAAAGAGAAGAAGCCATCTAGCTACTAACTATGGACCCGAAGGTCTGAGGTAAACTACTCACACTTCATCGGAGGGGCTATGATGATGTAGAAGCCCTCCGTGATGGCGGCCCTCTCGTGAACTCCGGAACAGGCCCCAAGATGGGATCTCGTGGATCTGAGAAAGTTGCGGTGGTGGAATTAGGTTTTGGCTCCGTATTCGATCTGCCGGGGTACGTGAGGTATATATAGGAGGAAGGAGTGCGTCGGTGGAGCAACAGGGGCCCACGAGGTGAAGGGGCGCCCACGGGTGCGCCCCCACCTCGTGACCTCCTCTTTTGTTCCTTGGAGCAGGGTCCAAGTCTCCTGGATCACGTTCGGTGAGAAAATCACGTTCCCGAAGGTTTTATTCCGTTTGGACTCCGTTTGATATTCTGTTTTTTCGAAACACTGAAATAGGCAGAAAACAACAATTCTGGGCTAGGCCTCCGGTTAATATGTTAGTCCCAAAAATAATATAAAAGTGGAAAATAAAGCCCAATATAGTCCAAAATAGTAGATAAAGTAGCATGGAGCAATCAAAAATTATAGATACGTTGGAGACGTATCAGGCATCCCCAAGCTTAATTCCTGCTCGTCCTCGAGTACGTAAATGATAAAAAAGAATTTTTATCATGTCTTCTCAAAATATCATGGCAAAAGAAAGTTCATCCCTACAAAGTCATATAGTTAGGCTATGCTTCATTTTCGTCACACAAAGAAGTTCCCAACTTCTATACCCCCGATGACAAGCCAAGCAATTGTTTCATACTTAAATAATCTCAAACTTTTTCAACCTTCACGCAATACATGAGTGTGAGCCATGGATATAGGACTATGGGTGGAATAGAATATGATGATGGGGATTGTGTGGAGAAGACAAAAAAGGAGAAAGTCTCACATTGACGAGGATAATCAACGGGCTATGGAGATGCCCATCAATTGACGTCAACATGAGGAGTAGGGATTTCCATGCAACGGATGCACTAGAGCTATAAATGAATGCTCAACAAAAGAAAACTACTGGGTGTGCATCCAACTTGCTTGCTCATGAAGACCTAGGGCATTTGAGGAAGCCCATCGAGGAATATACAAGCCAAGTTCTATAATGAAAAATTCCCACTAGTATGAAAAAGACAACTTATGAGACTCACTATATGAAAAGCATGGTGCTACTTTGAAGCACAATATATGAGACTCACTACATGAAGAACAAGGTGCTACTTTGAAGCACAAGTGTGGAAAAAGAGATAGTAACATTGCCCTTTTTTTTGGGCCTTTCTTTTTTTTTCTTTTTGGCCTTTCCCTATTTTTTATTTTTTTTGGGCAATGCTCTAATAATGATGATCATCACACTTCTATTGATTACAACATAAGGATTACAACTCGAAACTAGAACAAGATATGACTCTATATGAATGCCTCCGTGATGTCTGCAGGATGGTGCAATGAATCAAGAGTGACATGTATGAAAAATAATGCATGGTGGCTTTGCCACAAATACGATGTCAACTACATGATCATGCAATGGCAATATGACAAAAGTAAAGTATGTCATGATGATGATGAGCCGAACGGTGGAAAGTTGCATGGCAATATATGTCGGAATGGCTATGGAAATGCCATAATAGGTAGGTATGGTGGCTGTTTTGAGGAAGATATAAGGAGGTTTATGTGTGATAGAGCGTATCGTATCACGGGGTTTGGATGCAATCGAAGTTTGCACCAACTCTCAATGTGAGAAAGGAAATGCACGGTGTCGAAGAGGCTAGCAATGGCGGAAAGGTAAACGTGCGTATAATCCATGGACTCAACATTAGTCAAAAGAACTCATATACTTATTGCAAAATTTAGAAGTCATCAAAAATCAAGTACTACGCGCATGCTCCTAGGGGGATAGATTGGTAGGAAAAGACCATCGCTCGTCCCCGACCGCCACTCATAAGGATGCACAAGCCAGGTACACTTCATGTTTCAAATTTGTTACACAACTTCAACCATACGTGCATGCTACGGGATTTGCTAACTTCGACACAAGCATTCTTTAAATTCATAATCACCCAACCAGCATGACTTTAATATTACCACCTCCATATCTCAAAACAATTATCAAGTATCAAACTTTTCTTAGTATTCAACGCACTCAAAAGAAAGTTTCACATATCTTGAATACCAAGTATATTAATTTTAAGCAAATTACCATGCTATTAATGACTCTCAAAATAATCTAAGTGAAGCATGAGAGATCAATAGTTTCTTTAAAACAAATCCACCACCGTGCTCTAAAAGATCTAAGTGAAGCACTAGAGCAAAAAATTATCAAGCTCAAAAGATATAAGTGAAGCACTATGAGCAAAACTATCAAGCTCAAAAGATATCAGTGAAGCACTACGAGCATTCTATCAAATTCCAATTTATGTATGGCTCTCTCAAAAGGTGTGTAAAGCAATGATGATTGTGGTAAACTAACAAGCAAAGATGCAAATAATTCACGACGCTCCAAGCAAAACACATATCATGTGGTGAATAAAAATATAGCTCCAAGTAAATTACCGATGGAAGTAGACAAAAGAAGGGATGCCTTCCGGGGCATCCCCAAGCTTTGAATTTTTGGTGTCCTTGGATTATCTTGTGGGTGCCATGGGCATCCCCAAGCTTAGGCTCTTGCCACACCTTGTTCCATAGTCCATCAAAAGAATTTACCTAAAACATGAAAACTTCACAACACAAAACTCAACAGAAATCTCGTGAGCTCCGTTAGAGAAAGAAAACAAAAGACTACTTTAAGGTACTGTAATGAACTCATTCTTTATTCATATTGGTGTTAAACCTACTTTATTCCAACTTCTCTATGGATTACAAACTATTTTACTAGCCATAGATTCATCAAAATAAGAAAACTACACACGAAAAACAGAATCTGTCAAAAACAGAACAGTCTGTAGTAATCTGTAACTAACGCAAACTTCTGGAACTCAAAAACTTCTACCAAAATTGTAAGACCTAGACAATTTGTTTATTGATCAGCAGCAATTGGAATCAGTATTTTATCACGTTCTGGTGATTTTTAACAATTCGGTCACTGAGCGCGATGTTTCTGGAAATTACAGCAAGATCAAATAACTATCATCCAAGAAGATCCAATAGGTCTAGCTTGGCACAAACACTAATTAAAAGATAAAACCACATATAAACAGAGGCTAGATAGATTATTTATTCCTAAACAGAAACAAAAACAAAAAACAAAAAATAAAGTTGGGTTGCCCCCCAACAAGTGCTATCATTTAACGCCCCTAGCTAGGCATAAAAGCAAGGATAGATCTAGGTATTGCCATCTTTGGTAGGCAATTCTTCAATGAGGTATCTAACTTCTTTAGAATTTTCTTTCTTTCTAGTAATTGTCAAATTTTTAGGCAAAAGATCGAAAATTTCATTCATAGCCAATGGTTCCTTAATGATGGTAAAAAGATTGGGATGAACACTTATAGATTTAAGATCCGCAGTTTCCTTACTAGATGATTCACCCTTATTCCTAGGAACATAAATAAGCTTAGTATTTTTAGTAGACGAACTTGGAGTGTTTTGTACGGAAGAAAAAGCGGTTCCCAAGTTGGTAATGATACCCTCAAGTTTATCGATTCTTGTGGAATCTAGATTTATTTTCTCATTAACTATGGGTTACTTTTCTTTAATATTTTTCAAAGTCATTCCTACCTTAGATCCATATTGGGTAATTTGATTGTGGATCTTTTTATCAAGATTTTCAATCGACTCAATGGTAGCAACTTTGTTCTCAATAATTTCAAGTCTTTGCATAACATGCTCCAAAGTTAACATAGTTCCATTAACCAAAAGAGGTGGTGAACCAAATAAATCTATTAAAGCATTATAAGAATAAAAAGTATGGCTACCCAAGAAATTACCTCCGGTAATGGTATCAAGGATGTATCTATACCAAGGATTAGCACCTACGTAAAAATTACGAAGAAGAACTGAAGTAGATTGCTTCCTGGTAGATCTATTTTGAGCAATGCAAATTCTATACCAAGCGCCTTTTAGATTTTATCCCTCCCTTTGCTTAAAATTTAGAACTTCATTCTCGGGAGATAAGGGACAAGATAACAGACTAGTCATAACGACAAGCAAGCAATCTAACACACGGACGAGGAAAAGGCAACGGGAAAAAGAGGAGGAGATTGGGAAAGAGAGGGCGAATAAAACGGCAAGGGTGAAGTGGGGGAGAGGAAAACGAGAGGCAAATGGCAAATAATGTAATGCAAGAGATAGGGATTGTGATGGGTACTTGGTATGGTTGACTTGCTCTTGCGTGAGCCTCCCCGGCAACGGCGCCAGAAATTCTTCTTGCTACCTCTTGAGCACTGCGTTGGATTTCCCGGAAGAGGAGAGGATGATGCAGCAGAGTAGCGTAAGTATTTCCCTCAGTTTTTGAGAACCAAGGTATCAATCCAAGAGGAGGCCACGCACAAGTCCCTCGTACTGCACAAAACAATAGCTACTCGCAACCAACGCGATTAGGGGTTGTCAATCCCTTCACGGTCACTTACGAGAGTGAGATCTCGATAGAGATGATAAATAGTATTTTTGGTATTTTTGGTATAGAGATGCAAAGTAAAAAGTAAAAGGCAAAAGTAAAAACAAAGCAAATATTAAAGTGATGGAGATTGATATGATGAGAATAGACCCGGGGCAATAGGTTTCACTAGTGGCTTCTCTCAAGAGCATAGATATTCTATGGTGGGTGAACAAATTACTGTTGAGCAATTGATAGAACTGAGCATAGTTATGAGGATATCTAGGTATGATCATGTATATAGGCATCACGTCGGAGAGAAGTAAACCGAAACGATTCTGCATTTACTACTATTACTCCACTCATCGACCGCTATCCAAAGATGCATCTAGAGTATTAAGTTAAAAAGCAGAGTAACGCCTTAAGCAAGATGACATGATGTAGAGGGATAAATTCATGCAATATGATAAAAACCCCATCTTGTTATCCTCGATGGCAACAATACAATACGTGCCTTGCTACCCCTTCACATCCTTTGGGAAAGGACACCGCAAGATTGAACCCAAAGCTAAACACTTCTCCCATTGCAAGAACTACCAATCTAGTTGGCACAAACCAAACGGATAATTCAAGAGACTTGCAAAGATAACTCAATCATCCATAAAAGAATTCAGGAAGATTCAAATATTATTCATAGATAAGCTGGATCATAAACCCACAATTCATCCAGATCAACAAATACACCGCAAAAAGAAGATTACATCGAATAGATCTCCACAAGAGAGGGGAGAACATTGTATTGAGATACAAAAGAGAGAAGAAGCCATCTAGCTACTAACTATGGACCCGAAGGTCTGAGGTAAACTACTCACACTTCATCGGAGGGGCTATGATGATGTAGAAGCCCTCCGTGATGACGGCCCTCTCCGGCGGAGCTCCGGAACAGGCCCCAAGATGGGATCTCGTGGATACAGAAAGTTGCGGCGGTGGAATTAGGTTTTTGGCTCCGTATTCGATCTGTCGGGGGTACGTAGGTATATATAGGAGGAAGGAGTACGTCGGTGGAGCAACAGGGGGCCCACGAGGTAGGGGGCGCGCCCAGGGGGGCGCCCCCCACCCTCGTGACCTCCTCTTTTGTTCCTTGGAGCAGGGTCCAAGTCTCCTGGATCACGTTCGGTGAGAAAATCACGTTCCCGAAGGTTTTATTCCGTTTGGACTGCGTTTGATATTCCGTTTCTTGGAAACACTGAAATAGGCAAAAAACAACAATTACAGGCTGGGCCTCCGGTTAATAGGTTAGTCCCAAAAATAATATAGAAGTGGAAAATAAAGCCCAATATAGTCCAAAACAGTAGATAAAGTAGCATGGAGCAATCAAAATAATAGATACGTTGGAGGCGTATCGACGCATCCCCAAGCTTAATTCTGCTTTCGTCCTCGAGTAGGTAAATGATAAAAAGAATTTTTTGATGCGGAGGATACTTTGGCATAATTTCAATGTAAATCTTCTTAATTGTGATATGAATATTCAGATCCGAATGAATACAAAATAAAAGTTCATATTGATAAAAGAAATAGTAATACTTCAAGCATACTAATCAAAGTAATCATGTCTTCTCAAAATAGCATGGCAAAAGAAAGTTTATCCCTACAAAGTCATATAGTTAGGCTATGCTTCATTTTTGTCACACAAAGATGTTCCCAACTTCTATACCCCGATGACAAGCCAAGCAATTGTTTCATACTTAAATAATCTCAAACTTTTTCAACCTTCACGCAATACATGAGCGTGAGCCATGGATATAGCACTATGGGTGGAATAGAATATGATGATGGGGATTGTGTGGAGAAGACAAAAAGGAGAAAGTCTCACATTGACAAGGATAATCAACGGGCTATGGAGATGCCCATCAATTGATGTCAACATGAGGAGTGGGGATTGCCATGCACCGGATGCACTAGAGCTATAAATGAATGCTCAACAAAAGAAAACTACTGGGTGTGCATCCAACTTGCTTGCTCATGAAGACCTAGGGCATTTGAGGAAGCCCGTCGTAGGAATATACAAGCCAAGTTCTATAATGAAAAATTCCCACTAGTGTGAAAAAAGACAACTTATGAGACTCACTATATGAAAAGCATGGTGCTACTTTGAAGCACAATATATGAGACTCACTACATGAAGAACAAGGTGCTACTTTGAAGCAAAAGTGTGGAAAAAGAGATAGTAACATTGCCCTTTTTATTTATTTTCTTTTTTTTGGGCCTTTCTTTTTTTTATTTTTGGCCTTTCTCTTTTCTTTTTTCTTTTTTTTCTTTTTTTGGGTAATGCTCTAATAATGATGATCTTCACACTTCTATTGATTATAACATAAGGATTACAACTCGAAACTAGAACAAGATAAGACTCTATATGAATGCCTCCGTGATGTCTCGATGGTGCAATGAATCAAGAGTGACATGTATGAAAAATAATGCATGGTGGCTTTGCCACAAATACGATGTCAACTACATGATCATGCAATGGCAATATGACAAAAGTAAAGTATGTCATGATGATGATGAGCGGAACGGTGGAAAGTTGTATGGCAATATATCTCGGAATGGCTATGGAAATGCCATAATAGGTAGGTATGGTGGCTGTTTTAAGGAAGATATAAGGAGGTTTATGTGTGATAGAGCGTATCGTATCACGGGGTTTGGATGCACCGGCGAAGTTTGCACCAACTCTCAATGTGAGAAAGGGCAATGCACGGTACCGAAGAGGCTAGCAATGGCGGAAAGGTAAAAGTGTGTATAATCCATGGACTCAACATTAGTCCAAAGAACTCATATACTTATTGCAAAAATTTAGAAGTCATAAAAAATCAAGTACTACGCGCATGCTCCTAGGCGGATAGATTGGTAGGAAAAGACCATCGCTCGTCCCCGACCGCCACTCATAAGGATGCACAAGCCAGGTACACTTCATGTTTCAAATATGTTACACAACTTTAACCATACGTGCATGCTACGGGATTTGCTAACTTCGACACAAGCATTCTTTAAATTAATAATCACCCAACTAGCATGACTTTAATATTACCACCTCCATATCTCAAAACAATTATCAAGTATCAAACTTTTCTTAGTATTCAACGCACTCAAAAGAAAGTTTCACATATCTTGAATACCAAGTATATTAATTTTAAGCAAATTACCATGCAATTAATGACTCTCAAAATAATCTAAGTGAAGCATGAGAGATCAATAGTTTCTTTAAAACAAATCCACCACCTGCGTTTCTAAAATATCTAAGTGAAGCACTAGAGCAAAAAATTATCAAGCTCCAAAGATATAAGTGAAGCACTATGAGCAAAACTATCAAGCTCAAAAGATATAAGTGAAGCACTATGAGCATTCTATCAAATTCCAATTCATGTATGGCTCTCTCAAAACGTGTGTACAGTAATGATGATTGTGGTAAACTAACAAGCAAAGACGCAAATAATACACGACGCTCCAAGCAAAACACATATCATGTGGTGAATAAAAATATAGCTCCAAGTAAATTACCGATGGAAGTAGACAAAGAAGGGATGCCTTCCGGCATCCCCAAGCTTTGACTTTTTGGTGTCCTTGGATTATCTTGGGGGTGCCATTGGCATCCCCAAGCTTAGGCTCTTGCCACTCCTTGTTCCATAATCCATCAAAAGAATTTACCCAAAACTTGAAAACTTCACAACACAAAACTCAACAGAAATCTCGTGAGCTCCGTTAGAGAAAGAAAACAAAATACTACTTTAAGGTACTGTAATGAACTCAATCTTTATTTATATTGGTGTTAACAACTTATCTATGGATTATAAACTATTTTACTAGCGATAGATTCATCAAAATAAGCAAACTACGCACGAAAAACAGAATCTGTCAAAAACAGAACAGTCTGTAGTAATCTGTAACTAACGCAAACTTCTGTAACTCAAAAACTTCTACCAAAATTGGAAGACCTAGACAATTTGTTTATTGATCAGAAGCAATTGGAATCAGTATTTTATCACGTTCTGGTGATGTTTAACAATTCGTGCACTGAGCGCAAAGTTTCTGGAAATTACAGCAAGATCAAATAACTATCATCCAAGAAGATCCAATAGGTCTAGCTTGGCACAAACACTAATTAAAAGATAAAACCACATCTAAACAGAGGCTAGATGGAATATTTATTCCTAAACAGAAACAAAAACAAAAAACAAAAAATAAAATTGGGTTGCCTCCCAACAAGCGCTATCGTTTAACGCCCCTAGCTAGGCATAAAAGCAAGGATAGATCTAGGTATTGCCATCTTTGGTAGGAAGTTCTTCAATGAGGTATCTACCTTCTTTAGAATTTTATTTCTTTCTAGTAATTGTCAATTTTTTAGGCAAAAGATCAAAAATTTCATTCATAGCAAATGGGTCCTTAATGATGGTAAAAAGATTGGGATGAACACTTATAGATTTAAGATCCGCAGTTTCCTTACTAGATGATTCACCCTTATTCCTAGGAACATAAATAAGCTTAGTATTTTTAGTAGACGAACTTGGAGTGTTTTGTACGGAAGAAAAAGCGGTTCCCAAGTTGGTAATGATACCCTCAAGTTTATCGATTCTTGTGCAATCTAGATTTATTTTCTCATTAACTATGGGTTCTTTTTCTTTAATATTTTTCAAAGTCATTCCTACCTTAGATCCATATTGGGTAATTTGATTGTGGATCTTTTTATCAAGATTTTCAATCGACTCAATGGTAGCAACTTTGTTCTCAATAATTTCAAGTCGTTGCATAACATGCTCCAAAGTTAACATAGTTCCATTAACCAAAAGAGGTGGTGAACCAAATAAATCTATTAAAGCATTATAAGAATCAAAAGTATGGCTACCCAAGAAATTCCCTCCGGTAATGGTATCAAGGAAGTATCTATACCAAGGATTAGCACCTATGTAAAAATCACGAAGGAGAACTGAAGTAGATTGCTTCCTGGTAGATCTATTTTGAGCATTGCAAATTCTATACCAAGCGTCTTTTAGATTTTCTCCCTCCCTTTGCTTAAAATTTAGAACTTCATTCTCGGGAGATAACGGAGAAGATAAGAGACTAGTCATAACGACAAGCAAGCGATCTAACACATGGACGAGGAAAAGGCAACGGGAAAAAGAGGAGGAGATTGGGAAAGAGAGGGCGAATAAAACGGCAAGGGTGAAGTGGGGGAGGGGAAAACAAGAGGCAAATGGCAAATAATGTAATGCGAGAGATAGGGATTGTGATGGGTACTTGGTATGGTTGACTTGCTCTTGCGTGAGCCTCCTCGGCAATGGCGCTAGAAAATCTTCTTGCTACCTCTTGAGCACTGCGTTGGATTTCCCCGAAGAGGAGAGGATGATGCAGCAAAGTAGCGTAAGTATTTCCCTCAGTTTTTGAGAACCAAGGTATCAATCCAGTAGGAGGCCACGCACAAGTCCCTCGTACCTGCAGAAAACGATAGCTAATCTCAACCAACGCGGTTAGGGGTTGTCAATCCCTTCACGGTCACTTACGAGAGTGAGATCTGATAGAGATGATAAATAGTACTTTTGGTATTTTTGGTATAGAGATGCAAAGTAAAAAGTAAAAGGAAAAGTAAAAAGCAAAAGGCAAAGTAAAAACAAAGCAAATATTAAAGTGATGGAGATTGATATGATGAGAATAGACCCGGGGGCCATAGGTTTCACTAGTGGCTTCTCTCAAGAGCATAGATATTCTACGGTGGGTGAACAAATTACTGTTGAGCAATTGATAGAACTGAGCATAGTTATGAGGATATCTAGGTATGATCATGTATATTGGCATCACGTCGGAGACAAGTAAACCGAAACGATTCTGCATTTACTACTATTACTCCACTCATCGGCCGCTATCCAGCATGCATCTAGAGTATTAAGTTAAAAAAGCGAGTAACGCCTTGTAAGCAAGATGACATGATGTAGAGGGATAAATTCATGCAATATGATAAAAACCCCATCTTGTTATCCTCGATGGCAACAATACAATACGTGCCTTGCTACCCCTTCTGTCACTGGGAAAGGCCACCGCAAGATTGAACCCAAAGCTAAGCACTTCTCCCATTGCAAGGACTATCAATCTAGTTGGCCAAACCAAACGGATAATTCGAAGAGACTTGCAATGATAACTCAATCATACATAAAAGAATTCAGGGAAGATTCAAATATTATTCACAGATAAGCTGGATCATAAACCCACAATTCATCGGTATCAACAAATACACCGCAAAAAGAAGATTACATCGAATATATCTCCACAAGAGAGGGGGAGAACATTGTATTGAGATACAAAAAGAGAGAACAAGCCATCTAGCTACTAACTATGGACCCGAAGGTCTGAGGTAAACTACTCACACTTCATCGGAGGGGCTATGATGATGTAGAAGCCCTCCGGTGATGGACGGCCCCTCTCCTGGAGCTCCTAACAGGCCCCAAGATGGGATCTCGTGGATACTGAAAGTTCTTGGCGGTGGAATTAGGTTTTGGCTCCGTATTCGATCCGTCGAGGGTACGTAGGTATATATAGGAGGAAGGAGTACGTCGGTGGAGCAACAGGGGCCCACGAGGTAGGGGCGCGCCTGTGGGGCCCCCACCCTCGTGACCTCCTCTTTGTTCCTTGGAGCAGGTCCAAGTCTCTGGATCACTTTCGATGAGAAAATCACGTTCCCGAAGGTTTTATTCCGTTTGGACTCCGTTTGATATTCCGCTTTCTTCAAACACCGACATAGGCAAAAAACAGCTTACAGGTTGGGCCTCTGGTTAATAGGTTAGTCCCAAAAATAATATAAAAGTGGAAAATAAAGCCCAATATAGTCCAAACAGTAGATAAAGTAGCATGGAGCAATCAAAAATTATAGATATGTTGGAGACGTATCACTATGTGGGACACCATAACAGTGTACAATACCGGAGATAAAATCTATCACCGGTCCGGCTTCAGCCATTTTTAATGGTTTGGCCTCTATCCACTTAGTGAATTTATCCACCATAACTGGTAAATATTTCTTCTTATGGCTTCCCCTTTAAGGGGTCCGACCATGTTCAGCCCTGCACCGTGAAAGGCCGGTGTAATGGGGATTGTTCTTAGGGCGGTGGCGGCATATAGCTTTGGTTGGCAAAGAGTGGCATCCGGTAGCAGCCGTACAAGGGCTCAATGCATCTGCTTGGGCCGTGGGCCAGAAAAACTTGTACGGAAGGCCTTGCTTACGAGGGCCCGGGCTGCGCACGTGATGGCCGCCGAGACCAGCATGTACTTCTGTCAAGAGCTGTCGCCCCTCCTCTTCGGAGATACATCTTTGAAGGACTCCAGTAGTGCTTTTCTTGTAGAGTTCTCCTTCGTGAACTTTGTAGGCTTTAGAACGCCAGACTATGCAACGGGCCTCGTTCCGATCATCGGGGAGCTTATGCCTATTGAGGTAGGCTAAGAAGGGTTCGGTCCATGGAGCAATTACCGCCATGATTGTATGGGCGGAAGGCATTGGTTCAGTGCCTGAGCCCCCGATGGTATTCGAATCATGTTCGGCATCTGGGGTTGTGATCGGTGCTGCACTGATATTTCCGCTCTCGTCCTGCCATACCACGGATGGCTTGAAGAGCCTTTCCACAAAGGTGTTAGGCGTTACGGGGTCGCGTTTAGCGCCCATTCGAGCAAGGATGTCTGCTGCTTGATTACTGTGTGACGCCCCCGATTTAATCGTACACTAATCATGCACGCAAATGTGTACGATCAAGATCAGGGACTCACGGGAAGATATCACAACACAACTCTACAAATAAAATAAGTCATACAAGCATCATAATACAAGCCGGGGGCCTCGAGGGCTCGAATACAAGTGCTCGATCATAGACGAGTCAATGGAAGCAACAATATCTGAGTACGTATATAAGTTAAACAAGTTGCCATAAGATGGCTAGCACAAACTAGGATACAGATCGAAAGAGGAGCAGCCCTCCGCACGGGATCCTCCTAGCTACTCCTCGGTCGCCGCTGCCGGGCTGCACGTAGTAGTAGGCACCTCGAGTAGTAGTCGTCATCGACGGTGGCGTCACGGCTCCAGGCTCCATCGTCTGCTGCAGCAATCGAGTAGAGGTAGGGGGAAAAGGGGAACAAGGCAACCGTGAGTACTCATCCAAAGTACTGCAAGCAAGGAGCTACACTACATATGCATGGATATATGTGTAAAGGGCCATATCGGTGGACTGAACTGCAGAATGCCGTAATAAGAGGGGGATAGCTAGTCTTAACGAAGACTACGCTTCGTCACCTGTCTTTGCAACAGTAGAAGAGGGTCTGAAGTCCTCCAAGTAACATCACATAGCAATAATCCTACCCGGCGATCCCTCCTCATATCCTCGAGAGAGAGCGATCACCGGTTGTATCCGCACTTGGAAGGGTGTGTTTTATCAAGTATCCGGTTCTAGTTGTCATAAGCTCAAGGTACAACTCCAAGTCGCCCTGCCATCAAGATCACGGCTATTCAATAGATTAACTTCACTGCAGGGTGCACCATCTTACCCAAAGACGCTTGATCCCATTTGGCCGACACACTTTCTGGGTCATGCCCGCCGCGGAAGATCAACACGCCGCAGCCCCACCTAGGCACAACAGAGAGGCCGACACGCCGGTCTAAACCTAAGCGCCAGGGTCCGGGCCCATCGCCTCGAGCACACCTGCACGCTATGCGACGCGCTGGCCGGAAGCGCATCTAGCCTAGCAGCGTTCGATCCAATCCGGGCGCAAGCGCTGGCCTCAGCCGACGCTGAAGTGCTTCGGCTGATAACACGACGCCGGGATACCAATAACTACTCCCGAGTAGATGGTTAGTTCTTATAAGCTAGTAGCCAACTCAGATAAAATACCAAGACCTCGTTAAGCGTGTTAAGTATCCATGACGCCCGAGCAGGCCAGCCCACCTCTCTCCTAGGTGGTCTCAACCTGCCCTGCCTCCGCCACAAGTAACGATCGGGGCCGTCGGGAACCCGGGCCCACCTCTACCGGGATGGAGCCACCTGTCCTTTCAGCCCCCATCTTCGAATCACAAAGATTGGTAATGTAACAAAGGTAAAGTATATAGTATATGCCCGTGATCACCTCCCAAGTGATCACAGCCCAAGAGTATAGCATGGCGTATTTGACAAGAATGTAGGGCCAGCGATGAATGTACTAGCATCCTATACTAAGCATATAGGATTGCAGTAAAGGTAACAACAAGGGTAATAAAGACAAAGCTATGCAAAGAAAGATAGGAGTATCTGAAAGCAAGTAACATGCTACACTACTCTAATGCAAGCAAAGATAGAGAAGAGTAGGCGATATCCGTGATCAAGGGGGATAAGGGCGGCCGATTTGGGCTGGGGTCTGGCCGATCGGGCTGTGGGGCTTGGCCCGATTGGGCGATGGGGTTTTCTCCCCACTCCCTTTTTTGTTTTCTTTATCTTTTCTTATTTTCTTTCTTTCTTTCTTTTCTGTTTTAATTTATTTAATTTATCTAGACACTCCATAAAAATGTGTGCACCCCACCATAATTAACTTTGTAATATTTGACAACCCCCGAACATTTTAGTTTTAATTTTTGAAAACTTTTATTTCTTTGCCTATGTTTTCAATATGAATTTGAACCGGGTTTGAATCAACGAGAGTTTAGTCACAGTAACCGAGGTGACGTGGCATGATTAGCGTGGGATTACTGTAGCGTGATTATCCGGGCGTCACAATTCTCCTCCACTACAAGAAATCTCGTCCCGAGATTTAAGAGGGAGTAAGGGGAAAGTTACATTTACGATATTCTAACGGATCTTCTCAAAGAAGTTAATCCCTTTCGTTGATGTCTTCAATTCTTTATTCCAAAGCATCATGATGAAGTTGTCTTCCTTTCTTCGGGGAACTCCATCGTATTACTTACGAATAGGTAAGGGCAGCTCTACAATGTTAGGATGTTATAAGGAAATTCATCCGGGGGTATCCCAAGAATGAACATATGAGTATCTCTCGAGTTGAGCAGATGACACACATCGAGAGTAAAGTAAGACGGTGCAATAAGAAGTTTCAAGCGGATAGGCAATCGTTCATTGCACGAAGCAGAAATCTTGAAAGGGGTTCGAGTAACGGAATAAGTATTGTGTCCGATACGAGAATAGGTCAACAGGCAAGTGGCGATGAATTGCATACAAAGTCAAGCACGAGGAATAACTCGACAACAGGGTGTACAGGAGAGTCGGGGTTTCGATCATGTGGGAACTGTGGGTTATGGGCCCACCATATGGGTTAAAAGTAGGAAAGGCGGTGACGTCTTGCACAATCATGTAGGCAAGGCATGTCAGAGGAGAGTCTGTGGGTCATGTCGGCAACAACATAGGTACCATGGGCGAGGGACGAAGAGAACCATTTTTTCTGCTCGTTGAAATGAGGCGGACCAATAGGCAAGGTTCCCGTCCATCGGTGGTTACCGAATGTCATCAACAATAGTAACAAGGTCTTACCGACAAAGTTGTAAATCGAGGTGTTTGCACAAGCGGTGGATTATTACTGCTTATATCATATAGATCATAGAAAAGGTTTAAACAAACCAATGGAAGGAAAATATGATCATCAGTTAAGCGAGAACAATGGAAAGGAAAATATGTTTAAACACATTTTTCAAGGGTATATCCTTCCCAAGGACAAGCAGAGCAAGATATCCATGACAGGATATAAAGTAGAAAACCATTTAGGTAAGGGGGAAGGAATCTCATGATATTACCCCTACAACGGTGTTAGGATAAGTGATAAATAAAATTTAGCATCGTGCTTCAAATGTTCCTGTTGAAAATCGGAGTACCATTGACATGCTTCGAGATAGCATTGACATGGTCTTCAGGTGAAGATCAGACTTTGGAAACACGAAGGATCCATCAGGAATAACTTGTAGAATAGTCTTACAATTTCCTCATGGATGAACGAATAACCTTGCTGAAAAGGAATCTATAATGATAGGTCCTCCAGCCGGGGGGGGGGGTGGTGCTAGGCATGACATCATGTTACCGGGTCATCAAAGGATCAACATCATAACTCTTGGAAAGTTGTCCCAACCATCATATCCGACCGAGATTCATATCCAATTGGTGTCATGATACCTCAAACTTAGGATACACGAGAAGAAAAGGTGTAACGCAGATTGACGAGATGACATTGTAAGATTCTCGGGAAATGAACTATGTAGTGATTTCCGTTATCAAGAGTCCATCATTAACCCAAGGAGAGGACAAGGAGGTGTCAGTGAACTCAACGGCAATTCACCGAGATCCCCAAAAGATGGATTTCCACAATTAAGTGAACAAGGAGATAACATTTGTCGGCTCAAATGATATAAGGAAGTATGCTCGAGGAAAAACATACACAATTAAACATTGGTTGAAAGGTGCGCCCAAAATATGGGTTGGGTTGCACGACCAATGTCAGAAGGGTGATTCAATAATCAATAGCCTAAGAATGAACTTTCGGTCGTTAATTTCAAAGCAATAGGGTTGCTAGAAGTCCGAACTCAAACAACACCGTTCACTTGTTGGTACCGGTTGGAATCAACACGAGGACCAAGAAAGAATGGTGATGGTGAGAAGTTTCACCATACCAAGAATTCTCAAGAGGTGGTGAAATGCTCACGACATTCTTGACATAAAAGATGGTAATACTCCAAGGTAAAGACGAACAAATGCTGGACAACAAGCATCTCAAGGTATAACACAAAACACGAACAAGTTTGTGTTGAACGGAAGGCAATAAAGTGGTCGATGACAACACAAATCATCGAGGGCAAGGATGGTATTTCTCATCATGAATCCGGTTGATATCACGGAAGAGCTCGAGAATGTTGATGATCCACGACACCTTTGTCGCGAGAGTTCGGGGAAGATGTAACCGATCGGCGGCGACAACAAGTCAAAGTAATGATGAAGTGAAAGGTTATTGGAACCAAGGGTGCGACACAAACTTCGAAACCAAGCTTGTTGTTCAAAGCGAAATGATATGACGATGAGGATCGACGTAAGGTTAGTTTATCGTCGAAAATTGTGCTCCGAGAAGAAGGACCGGGTAGCATGATTAAATTCATCACGACAATGATATAGCCAAAACAGGCTAGGAATGGCGTGATCGGGTACAAACTTCGCACTTATAGAAGCTTCTTGAAGAGTTGTTGAACCGTAGTGCGGACTCGGTTCGATTATCGGTGTCTTTGAGTGTTTAATAACTTCGAGCCCGTGAGAAATTGGAATCGATTGGGAAGGTAGTACTTGATGAACTCATAAAAAGTTATGCGTTCCATGATAATCTCGAGATACCGTGGGGTAATACTCGACAGAAGATCAAAGTAAAGGTTGGACTGGTGTATTGATCCATAGAAGACAATTGTTTAACTTGTCCGAGAAATGGAATCAAAGAAGAACAAACATGGTCGGAACCACGGTTGCAAAAAGCCAGATCCCTGATATAAGAAAAACTTATACCAAGGGAATAATTAATTTAAGAGAAGCTCTAATGATAAGATCTACATCGTGTCCATGGGCATGAACACAAAGTTCAAGGTCGACTCCCACTTCTTCAATGTATAACCTTCCATTCACTTCTCGCTTTGATAAAGGCATTAGTGTTGAAAGTTTTACCTGGTGAAATACCAGATGAGTATGACTCGTGAAAACTTCCGAGTTCACACATATAAAGGAAGGCATAGGTTCAACCCGTCAGGGTATCATGAAAACATATACCACAAGCATCAAGAGTAAATGCCACCAGCTCGAAAGCGAGCATGGTTGACAAAAGGAAAGGATACAATTTACCAAAGGCATTATGTATCGGAGAAGGAACTCACAAAGTGATTAATTATGAAGGACAACTGGGATAATAACCCAACAGTGGATATGGCGATCCACGATGGGGCTGATATGAGTATCGATTCCCAATCAGAGGAAGAAAGATTGCAAATGCATCGGTTTATAGAACAGCTGAATAGTTCAACGCTTAATTAGTAAGTAATTATGATTTTCAAATCAAGGGATCAGGAGCAAATGCTCTGATCAAGAATGGATAAGCTGAATAGAATTAGGGATACAATCAACGACAATTGGACTGGTCGAGAACCAATTCCAGTTTAAAAGAATGGCAGCTCAGCCGGAAAGGTAATTTATAAGGATCAATGATGATTGCGCGTATTCCCAAACATATTGAGTCAATAGACCCAAAATGATAATGACAAGGAATGTCAATAAGACTACGAGACTTATGGAATTAACCATAATGCGAGCAAGCAAGAATTTCAAGAGCCAAAGGCTCCAGAGGATTTTCGGAAGATCGAATAGTATTTTGAAGACTTTTGTGAAACTCATGAACAACTGGGGATGAGCGGATACTCGACAAGTGCGAGGATTTATTTGAAGGGGTATTCATGTGGCAAAGAACTGCTAGGCAGTAGGCACGAAGTATTCTCGGAACAATAGAGAAACTTGGTATCTTGTAATAACAAGATCAATGGGGATGATCGTAAGAATGGCAAGTGTAAGTAGTTATCCATAAGGATTTATCGGTGGTCGGGAATAGCAAAAGTGATGGGCACAAAGTCTCGAGAGTATATCAAAGAGTATCTCCGAAATCTTCTGGTGTAGTCGGTGATCATCCGGACTGAAGGGCCTCTCCGGTAGAAAGTATTTGCGAGAACCTAAAGTTAGTTTTGTTTTTAGCAAAATCATTTAACCCGAATAGAAGAGAGTTCAGAATCCCAGAGTAAAGATCGAGGAGTAAAAGATCCTAATACCACCCAATAGCGACGTGGGCCCGTAAGGCACACAGCCAAGTTAGTAAAAGTTTTGCAATGTCTAGACTCGACTTGACCAAGGAGTTGGAAGGGGATTCCTACAGGCGATCGGCTCGATACCAACTTGTGGCGCCCCGATTTAATCGTACACTAATCATGCGCATAAATGTGTACGATCAAGACTCGAGACTCACGGAAGATATCACAACACAACTCTACAAATAAAATAAGTCATACAAGCATCATAATACAAGCCAGGGGCCTCGAGGGCTCGAATACAAGTGCTCGATCATAGACGAGTCAGCGGAAGCAACAATATCTGAGTACAGACATAAGTTAAACAAGTTGCCATAAGATGGCTAGCACAAACTAGGATACAGATCGAAAGAGGAGCAGTCCTCCTGCCTGGGATCCTCCTAGCTACTCCTCGGTCGCCGTCATTGGGCTGCACGTAGTAGTAGGCACCTCCAGTAGTAGTAGTCGCCATCGACGGTGGCGTCGCTCCACAGGCTCCATCGTCTGCTGCAGCAATCGAGTAGAGGTAGGGGAAAAGGGGAACAAGGCAACCGTGAGTACTCATCCAAAGTACTACGCAAGCAAGGAGCTACACTACATATGCATGGATATATGTGTAAAGGGCCATATCGGTGGGTGAATTGCAGAATGCCGAGAATAAGAGGGGATAGCTAGTCTTAACGAAGACTACGCTTCGTCACCGCCTTGCAACAGGTAGAAGAGGCGGTCTCAAGTCCTCCAAGTAACATCACATAGCAATAATCCTACCCGCGATCCCTCCTCATATCCACGAGAGAGAGCGATCACCGGTTGTATCCGCACTTGGAAGGGTGTGTTTTATCAAGTATCCGGTTCTAGTTGTCATAAGCTCAAGGTACAACTCCAAGTCGTCCCTGCTATCAAGATCACGGCTATTCAATAGATTAACTTCCCGCAGGGTGCACCATCTTACCCAAAGACGCTTGATCCCATTTGGCCGACACACTTTCTCGGTCATGCCCGCCGCGGAAGATCAACACGCCGCAGCCCCACCTAGGCACAACAGAGAGGCCAACACGCCGGTCTAAACCTAAGCGCCGAGGGTTCCGGGCCCATCGCCCTGAGCACACACCTGCACGTTCGTCTGTGGCCGAAGCAGACCTAGCCTAGCAGGCGTTCGATCCAATCCGGTAGCCGCGCCGCTCGTCGACGCCTGAAGTGCCGGCTGATACCACGCGGCCGGATACCCATAACTACTCCAGCGTAGATGGTTAGTGCGTATAAGCTCGTGAGCCAACTCGGATCAAATACCAAGACCTCGTTAAGCGTGTTAAGTATCCATGAGCGCCGAGCAGGCAGGCCCACCTCTCTCCTAGGTGGTCTCAACCTGCCCTGTCGCTCATACAAGTAACGATCGGGGCCGTCGGGAACCCGTGCCCACCTCTACCGGGATGGAGCCACACGTCTTTCAAACCCCATCTTGAGCAAGATTGCACGAGTAATGTAACGATGTAAAGTATATAGTATATGCCGTGATCACCTCCCAAGTGATCACAGCCCAAAGAGTATAGCATGGCGCATTTTACAAGAATGTAGGGCCACCGATGAATGTACTAGCATCCTATACTAAGCATATAGGATTGCGAGTAAAAGGTAACAACAGTGGTAACAAAGGACAAAGCTATCTGGCGGCAAAGATAGGAGTATCTGAAAGCAATAACATGCTACACTACTCTAATGCAAGCGATATAGAGAAGAGTAGGCGATATCGGTGATCAAGGGGGCTTGCCTGGTTGCTCTGGCAAGAGAGAGGGTTCACAACACCGTAGTCGAACTGGGCAAAGCAGCAGCGTCGGTCTCGTAGTCTACCGGAGAGAAGAGGGGGAAGAAACAATGAATACCAAGTAAACAGATGCATATCGATGCATGACATGCCAAGAAGCGATGCTAGGCGTGCCCTAACGTGGTATGGGGCGGTACTGGTTAAGGGGGGAAACATCCGGGAAAGTATTCCCGGTGTTTCGTGTTTTCGGGCAGAGGAGCCGGAGGGGGAAAGTTGCAGGTTCGATAGGTTAGGGGTGTGTGGCGGACGAACGGACTGCGTACCCGGATTCGTCTCGTGGATTACGAGCAACTTTCATGTTGAAAATATTTTAATCCGAGTTACGGATTAAAAGATATGATTTTCTAAAGATTCTATTAATTTACGGAATTTAATTAATTAATTAATTAATTGAAAAAATGTATTTATGACGTCAAAGATGACGTCATGCTGACGTCGGCGGTCAACAGGTTGACTAGGTCAACCCTGACATGTAGGTCCCATTCGTCATACTCTGTTAACTAATTAACCTAGCTTAGTTTAATTAACAGTAGTTAATTAGGTTAATTAGTCATTAGGTTAATTAATCAGGATTAATTAGATTAATTATTCACTTAATTAATTAATTAATTAGTTTTACTCATTTTTATTTATATTTATTTAATTTCATTTCCCTTTTCTTTTATTTTAAAAACGTCCTGGGGGTGGGGCCTGCATGTCAATGGCGGGGGTGTCGGCCAAATTGACCGAAAGTCAATCGGCGGCGAAGGGCATTGGGCCCACCATCGATGTGAAGGCCACGCCACGTGCGTCGGCCCTTGGCATGGCGGGCGCCGGGCTTCGCCGGTCGCCGTCTTCCGTGTAAGCAACGGGCGCGACGGGCGTTCGAGAGCGAGGAGGACGCTGCGTCCATTGGTGGCAAAACCCGCGGACTCGGCAACAGCGCCAGCCAGCGGCGGAGGCGGCGAAGTTCGGGTCCGCGTCAGCAACGCTGGCGGGGCCGGAGGGAACTTGTGGCGCGCCGAGCACCACGGACTCGGCCCGTGACCGCTTAGTCACGGGCGCCAGCAGATCCACGCGGTGTTGGTCTGGCTCGCGGGCAGCGGCGAGGAGGAGAGAGGAGGCCGGAGCACGTTCCCGTGCTCCGTGGCGGAAGGAGAGGAGGGCGGTCTGTGGCCGGAGCCGCGACGGGAGGCGGCGACGCCGGGAGGAGGACGAGGAGAGAGGGATCCACGGGGAGGGAAGCTCACGGGGCGCAGGGTCTATGTAGCGAGCTTGGGGCGGTCAGGCGACCGGTGAGGAGGAGGGCGGGAGGCGGCCGTCCGTGACGGATCCCGGCGAGGTGGGGTGGAGGTCGTCGAGGCGGCTCCGAGGCGACGAGGGCCCTGCGCCAAAGACGGCCAGTCGGGAGGAGGAGGAGGAGGAGGTCGGGCGGTCGCCGGGCGTCGAGGGGGCGACGATCGGGCGGTGCCGATCCGGATCGCTGGGGAAGGAGAGAAGGGATCGGGGAGAGTGAGGTGGAGTGGGGGCGGCTAGGGTTTCCCTGCCCGAGAGGATAAGGGGCGGTTGGTTGGGCGGGCCAGGCTGGCCGATCGGGCGGTGGGCTTGGCCAGTTGGGCCAGGGGTTTTCTCCCCAGTCCCTTTTTTGTTTACTTTATCTTTTCTTATTTTCTTTCTTTCTTTCTTTTCTGTTTTAATTTATTTAATTTATCTAGACACTCCATAAAAATGTGTGCACCCCACCATAATTAACTTTGTAATATTTGACAACCCCCGAACATTTTAGTTTTAATTTTTGAAAACTTTTATTTCTTTGCCTATGTTTTCAATATGAATTTGAACCGGGTTTGAATCAACGAGAGTTTAGTCACAGTAACCGAGGTGACGTGGCATGATTAGCGTGGGATTACTGTAGCGTGATTATCCGGGCGTCACATACTGTCTCGACCCACATTATAGAACTCGAGCCCCTCAAACTGAGCTGATATTTTGAGTACGGCGTTGCGATAGGCCGACATCTTTGGATCTTTTGCATCTAATTCTGCATTTATTTAAGATATCATGAGGTTCGAATCCCCACGCACCTCGAGGCGTTGTATGCCCATAGAAACGGCCATCCGGAGACCATGCAGTAGTGCCTCGTAGTTGGCCGTGTTATTAGTGTCCATATACATGATTTGTAATACATAACGGACTGTGTCTCCTGTAGGGGTTGTTAGGATGACCCCAGCCCCCAATCCGGCTAACATTTTGGAGCCGTGGAACTACATCACCCAGTTGGAATATGTGTTGTACTCTTTAGGGAGTTCGGCTTCTGTCCATTCGGCGACAAAATCGGCCAACACTTGAGATTTAATAGCTCGGCGTGGCTTGTACGTTATTTCAAATGGTAAGAGCTCGATAGCCCATTTTAGCAATGCGGCCGGTGGCGTCTCGATTGTTTATGATGTCTTTAAGTGGTACTTCAGAAGCCACCGTGATCGAGCACTATTGAAAGTAGTGACGCAGCTTCCGGGATGCCATGAAGACCGCGTACGCTATCTTTGGATAGTGAGGGTATCGGGATTTGCCTGGTGTGAGGACTGCCGATACATAGTATATTGGTTTTTGGAGTGCGAATTTATGTCTCTCTTCCTCTCGTTCGACAACGAGCACAGCGCTCACCTCCTGGTGAGTTGCAGATATGTACAACAGCATCGGCTCGCCGATGTTTGGTGCGGCAAGGATTGGGTTGTTTGCTAACAAAGTTTTTATTTCTTCCAACCCGGCTGTTGGCGCATCCGTCCACTCAAAGTGGTCGGTACATCGGAGCAGGCGATAAAGCGGTAGTGCCTTTTCTCCCAATCTAGAGATAAAGCGGCTCAAGACTGCCACGCACCCAACTACTTTTTGGACCTGCTTTAGGTCTGTTGGCGTCGCCAATTGTGACAGCGCTCGGATTTTGTCCGGGTTTGCTTCGATTCCTCTATTGGAGACAATGAACCTGAGCAACTTTCCGGCTGGAACGCCGAAAACGCATATTTCCGGATTGAGCCGTATGTCATATGTTCGGATGTTGTCGAATGTAAGGCGCAAGTCGTCCACCAATGATTCGACATGTATAGTTTTGATGACTACATCATCTACATATGCCTCCACCGTCTTGCCAATTTGTTTTTCTAGGCATGTTTGAATCATACGTTGGTAAGTGGCGCCAACGTTTTTGAGTCTGAAAGGCATAGTGTTGAAGTAGAAAGGCCCATATGGAGTAATGAATGTCGTTGCGGCCTGATCGGATTCCTTCATCTTAATTTGATGGTATCCGGAGTATGCGTCGAGGAAGCACAGTGAATCGTGTCTTGCAGTTGCGTTAATGATTTGGTATTGCGGGGCAGCGGGAAGCGATCCTTAGGGAAGGTCTTGTTGAGGTCTTTGAAATCCACACAAAGGCGCCCGGATTTGTCCTTCTTTGGCACCATGACCAGGTTTGCTAGCCAGTCCGGGTGTTTGATCTCTCTGATGAACCCGGCTTCGAGTAGTTTGGCTAGCTCCTCCCACATAGCTTGTTGCTTGGGTTCGGAAAAGCACGACAGCGTTTGCTTGACTGGTTTGAACCCCTTTAATATGTTGAGGCTGTGTTCAGCCAGTCTGCGTGGGATTCCTGGCATATCCGAAGGATGCCACGCAAAGATGTCCCAATTCTTGCGCAGGAACGCTCTTAGAGTGGCGGCGATCGTTGGATCCAACTGTGCTCCAATGGCTGCTGTTTTATTAGGATCCGTTGGGTGTACTTGAAATTTGACTATTTCGTCTGCTGGCTTGAAGGAAGTGTATTTCGGCCTCTTGTCGAGGATTACATCGTCCTTGTCCACTGTAGAGCATAGATTAGTAAGTTCCTCGGTCGCGAGGGCCTCGGATAGCGCCTCGAGGGCCAGGGATGCAGTTTTGGTTTTGGCGCAGAGTGCTATATCCGGATCACTAGTGATAGTGATAACTCCGTTGGGCCCTGGCTTTTTGAGCTTCATGTACCGTAATGAGGTATGGCTTGAAAGCGTGTGAATGTGTCTCGCCCTAACAGGGCGTGATATCCGCTGCTAAGTGGTTCCACGTGGAAGAGCAACTCTTCATACCTGTAGTTCTCTGGCATGCCGGATACGACGTCGACCTTGATCTTCCCCGAGCTTCGTGCTTCTCGGCTGGGGATGATGCCTCGGAAAGTGGTGCCGCTTTGCTCAATGCGGCTTTTGTCCATCTGCATTTTTTGGAGTGTATCTTCGTAGATCAGGTTCAATCCGCTGCCGCCGTCCATGAGCACTTTGGTGAACCGAAAGCCATCCACTATTGGGTTTAAGACCAAGGCGGCTGGTGCTCGGACTGATCTAGCCCTTGGCTTGTCATCGGTGGTGAAAGTTATTGCCATGTCGTTGATACGTCTCCAACATATCTATAATATTTGATTGTTCCATGTTGTTCTATTATCAATCTTAGATGTTTTATAATCATTTTATATCATTTTTTGGTACTGACCTGTTGACATAGTGCCAAGTGCCAGTTGCTGTTTTCCCATGTTTTTTACATTGCAGGAAATCAATAACAGACGAAGTCCAAATGCCACGAAACTCCACGATGATATTTTATGGGCCAGAAGGAACACATTGAGCCCTGGTTGCACCTAGGGGGAGTCCTCAGGAGGGACAACCCACCAGTAGCGCCGCCAGAGGCCCAGCGCGCCTCAGTGGGTTGTGCCCACCTCGGGTGCCCCCCGGACCTCCTCTTTGCTCTATAAATACCCCAAAAATACCAGAACCCTAGGACAGTCGACGAAATATTCATCCAGCCGCCCATGAGTCCGTAACCACCAGATCCAATCTAGACACCACCTCGGATGGGGTTCACCACCTCCATTGCTGCCTCTCCGATGATGCGTGAGTAGTTCTTTGTAGACCTTCGGGTCCGTAGTTAGTAGCTAGATGGCTTTCTCTCTCTCTCTCTCTCTGAATTCTCAATACAATGGTCTCTTGGAGATCCATATGATGTAACTCTTTTGTGGTGTGTTTGTTGGGATCTGATGAACTTCGAGTTTATGATCAGTTATATCTTATTGTATCCATGAAAGTAATTTGAGTTTCTTTGATCTCTTATAGCCTCGTATTTATTATCTTGTATTTGGGTTTTATTTGTCCAAAAAGATCTATTTATCTTGCAATTGGAAGAGGTGCCGGTAGTGGGTTCGATCTTACGGTGCTTGATCCCAGTGACAGAAAGGGAAACAACACGTATGTATCATTGCTACTAAGGATAAAAAGATAGGATCTATATCTACACAATAGATAAACGGGTCTTGTCTACATCATCGCATCGTTCTTATTGCATTACTTCATTTTTCCATGAACTTAATACACTAGATGCATGCTTTGGATAGCGATCTATGTGTGGAGTAATAGTAGTAGATGCAAAGTGTGAGTCGGTCTACTAATCTTGGACATGATGCCTATGTAATGATCATTGCCTGGATATCATCATAATTATTTGAAGTTCTATCAATTGCCCAACAGTAATTTGTTTACCTACCATTTGCTATCTTTCTCGAGAGAAGCCACTAGTGAAACCTACGGCCCCCGGGTCTTCTTCCTCATATATTTGCTTGCGTTCTACTTTTCCTTTGCATTTTTATTTAGATCTATTAAACCAAAAATACAAAAATACTTTGCTGCACTTTATTTTATTTGCGATCTATTATTTCAATCTATTACCAATTTCTGGCATCGTTATCCCAAAGGGATTGACAACCCCTTTAACACATCGGGTTGCGAGTTGTTGTTATTTGTGTGCAGGTGTTTTTTATGTTGTGTTGCTTGGTTCTCCTACTGGTTCAATAACCTTGGTTTCTTCACTGAGAGAAATACGTACCGTCGCTGTGCTGCATCATCCCTTCCTCTTTGGGGACCGACGTAGTCCTAGGAGTCAGGAGCTTTTCTAGCGCTTTAGTCAGAGAGCGATCAAAAGGAATTTCTGGCGCCGTTGCCGGGGAGGATCTTCAACATATACCAGGTTCCTAATCACAAATCTCATCTCCTCGCAATTTACATTATTTTCCATTTGCCTCTCGTTTTGCTCTCCCCCACTTCACAAAAATTTGCCATTTTTATCCGCCCTCTTTTTCTTTCACCGTTTTCTCGTCAGGTCTCATGTTTGCTTGTGTTGCCATGTGCTTTCTATTTGCTTGCATCTTCGCTTGCTAAAAATCGATAGATATGGATCCTCATCCACTTGCTAACCTTTTCAAGAGATCCAATTATGATGAACCCATTGCTAGTGATTTGAGTGCACTAGATTATCTTTATGAAGTTTTGCTTGAGAATCGTGAATCTGAAAATTGTGATGAAGAAATTTATGAAGTTATTCATGATAGCTCCTTGAATGAAAAGCATGATTGCAATGATTTTACTATAAATTTTGTTAATATCAATTGTGCTAGTAATATGCAAAACCCCAAGCTTGGGGATGCTAATTTTGCTATGTCCACTATTTTTTGCAATGATCATGATTGGGGTGATTCTTTTTATGATCTTGAAAATTTATTTAAGCCTCATGATGAATATGTTTGAAATAATATCGAAAGTGGGTATGGAAGAGTGTCAACTTTAGGAAATAATAATCCACATACTCAGAGAGTGTTCAATATTGTGAAATATTTGATAAAAATGGGTTTGGAGAGGTCAACACTTTATTTAATGATAATCCCACTATTTTGTAAGAGTGTCAACTTTGCAAGCATATGGATCATAAAGAGAAAATTTTATATGATAGCTATATTATTGAATTTGATTATGATCCTACATATAATTATTACGAGAGAGGAAAATATGGTTGTAGAAATTTTCATGTTATTAAATTTCCTCACTTTGAGTTGAGATTGTCAATGTTTTATTCCTCTCATTTGCATATGCTAGATATTTCTTGTTTTGATAATTTGTTTTCCTATAAAATTCCTATGCACAGGAAGTATGTTAAAGTTAAATGTGTTTGTCACATGTTTCATGATGCTCTCTTCGTGTTTCAATTATTATCTTTTGTGTGAGCATCGTTGAAATTTTATGCCTAGCTAAGGGCGTAAAACTATAGCGCTCGTTGGGAGGCAACCCAATGAATAAATTTTATTTTTGCTTTTTGCTTTCTGTTATTGTGTGTTAGCACAATTATCCTACTGGTATGGTTGTGTTTTTTGTGTTTTAATTAGCGTTTGTGCCAAGTAAAGCCTTTAGGATCTTCTTGGGTGATAATTGTTTGATCTTGCTGAAAGCGACAAAAACTTTACGCTCACGAAAATAATTTTCATAAGTCACAGAAAAGTGTTATGCCCTGATTCTTTTTGCAGAAGATTAACATACAAATTACCCTGGTCGTCCTAATTTGGTAGAATTTTTGGAGTTCCAGAAGTATTCGCAAAAGTCAGATTACTACAGACTATTCTGTTTTGACAGATTTTCTTTTCTTTGTGTTGTGTGCTTATTTTGATGGCTCTATGGTTTTCTTTGATGAGTTTTTGCCATAGAAAAGTTGGAATTCAGTAGATATAACACAAAAACAAAATATGAATTGGTTTAATACAACACTTATAGTAGTGATTTATTTTTCTTACACTAACGGATCTCACGAAGGTTTAGTTGAGTTTCGTGTGATTGAAGTTTTCAAGTTTTGGGTTATCTTACGATGGATGAAAGAAGGATAGAAGAGCCTAAGCTTGGGGATGCCCCGGCATCCCAAGCTATTATCCAATAATGAGCAACCAACTAAGCTTCAGGATGCCCCGAGTGGCATCCCTCTTTCTTCTAACGACCATCGGTATTTTACTCGAGGTTATATTTTTATTAAATGCATGATATGTGTTTTGCTTGGAGCGTCTTGTATGATATGAGTCTTTGCTTGTTTTATTTTGTGTTTTAAGTCATCAATCCTTGCTGGACACACCTATTTGAGAGGTCCAAAATTATATCATGACTTGTTAGAATTGCTCTCTGTGCTTCACTTAAATCTTTTATGAGCTAGGACTTTGCGCTAGTGCTTCACTTATATCTTTTGAGCACGGTGTGCTTAGTATTTTTGAAGAAATACACTCTTGCTTCACTTATATTTATTTAAGAGTTAGTAAAATTTTCAAGAAATTCTCTCTTGCTTCACTTAAATTATTTTGAGAGAAAGAAAAAATTTTATGCGCATGATCTTCACTTATATTTGTTTGAGCTTATGAAAAGCAACACATGAAAATTAGTCCCAAAATGATAGATATCCAAGAAGGATAAAGAAAAAGAAACGAAAAAATGTCATGAATTTCATTGGACCAAATAAACTTGATTCTTAGTAATAGTTTTGAGATATGATGATGTGATATGTGAGTTATGTTGATGAGTAATTGTGCTCTAGTAAGAATATTGGTGTTAAGGTTTGTGATTCCCTATGCATGCACGAAAGTCAATAGTCATGCAATGAAAATTATATCCTACTTGTGGTGCATTATTCAGTGTTAATTATGCTTAATGCTTGCTTATGAGATTATTCTTTTCTTGGTTGGTCGCTTCTCAATCTTTTTGCTAGCCTTTATTTTGCACTAAGTATGTTCTCTACTTGTGCATCCAAAATCCTTTAAACCAGGTTTGCCACATGAGTCCACTATATCTACCAATATTATGTATTCTTTTGCCGTTCTAAGCAAATTTGCATGTGCCATCTCTAATTTTCAAAATAAACTTCTCTTTTGTGTGTTTGTTTTGCTCGCGGAACGGTAACGGGTGGCTAATATTTTCCATGTTGGATGTGTTATTCTCACGATGAGTGTTTATTCACTTGCCATTGCACGAGAATAAGGCAAAGGTTTTAGTGATGCCCGGTCCCGAAATGCAAAAATGAATTTACTTCATGTTGTCAAATAATTAATTCCTTGGAAAGTGTTGGTATGGAGGGCAACCGTGGATACGGCTAGCCATGGAAAGTGAAAGAATGGTGGAAAAAGGAATAAACTTTATTTTCTGTTTGGGAACCGCCTATGGCATATCCAGCATGGAAAGTGTTCGGAACTCTGAGTCGTTTTCTTTGGTGGGATGGATACACCTCCCAAAATGTTTTTATATCTAATTTTTTCGCTTTGAGCTCTGGCACTTCTACAAATCCCTACTTCCCTCCGCGAAGGGCCTTTCTTATACTTTATGCAATTTTTATTTTTATTTTGAGTCTCCATCTTCTCTCATAAAAAGCACCAGCTAGGAGACAATATGATCGTACTTAAGTATTGGGTGTAGCTAATATTCGAGTGTGTTTCATGAATGGATCAATGTTTGAGCATGATGGGCTAGGGATAACTTATTTTAGCATTGATATTTTGAAAGACATGGTTGCTGTTGATATGCTTGAGTATCTAAATTATTATGTCAAAACTAGACTATTGCTTTGAATCACATAAAAGTCCAAATGTCCATGCTATAAAGAAAAGAATATGATATGACATGATAAACAACACTCCACATCAAAAACTCTGTTTTTATCACTTACCTACTCGAGGACAAGCAGGACTTAAGCTTGGGGATGCTGATACGTCTCCAACGTATCTATAATTTTTGTTTGTTCCATGCTGTTTTATTATCAATCTTGGATGTTTTATAATCATTCTATAGTAATTTTATATCATTTTTTGGTACTTACCTATTGACATAGTGCCAAGTGTCAGTTGCTTTTTTCCATGTTTTTTACATCACAGAAAATCAATATCAGACGAAGTCCAAATGCCACGAAACTCCACGATGATTTTTTGTTGGCCAGAAGGAACACATTGGGCCCTAGTTGCACCTGTGGGAGTCCCGAGGAGGGGACAACCCACGAGGGCGTGCCAGGAGGCCCAAGAGCGCCCTGGTGGGTTGTGCCCACCTCGGGTGCCCCCCTGGACCGCCTCTTTTCTCTATAAATAACCCAAAAATACTAGAACCCTAGGAGAGTCGACGAAATATTCTTCCAACCACCGCAGAGTCCAGAACCACCAGATCCAATCTAGACACCATCTCGGACGGGGTTCACCACCTCCATTGGTGCCTCTCCGATGATGCGTGAGTAGTTCTTTGTAGACCTTCAGGTCCGTAGTTAGTAGCTACATGGCTTTCTCTCTCTCGCTGAATTCTCTACAATGGTCTCTTGGAGATCCATATGATGTAACTCTTTTGCGGTGTGTTTGTTGGGATCTGATGAACTTCAAGTTTATGATCAGTTATATCTTTTTATATCCATGAATGTTATTTGAGTTTCTTTGATCTCTTATATGCATGATCTCTTATAGCCTCGTATTTCTTCTCCGATATTTGGGTTTTGTTTGGCCAACTTGATCTATTTATCTTGCAATGGGAAGAGGTGCCCGGTAGTGGGTTCGATCTTACGGTGCTTGATCCCAGTGACAGAAAGGAAAACAACACGTATGTATTGTTGCTACTAAGGATAAAAAGACAGGATCTATATCTATAAACGGATCTTGTCTACATCATGTCATCGTTCTTATTGCATTACTCCGTTTTTCCATGAACTTAATACACTAGATGCATGCTGGATAGCGGTCGATGTGTGGAGTAATAGTAGTAGATGCAGGTAGGAGTCGGTCTACTAATCTTGGACGTGATGCCTATGTAATGATCATTGCCTGGATATCGTCATAATTATTTGAAGTTCTATCAATTACCCAACAGTAATTGGTTTACCAACTATTTTCTATCTTTCTCGAGAGAAGCCACTAGTGAAACCCACGGCCCCCGGGTCTTCTTCCTCATATATTTGCTTGCGATCTACTTTTCCTTTGCATATTTATTCAGATATATTAAACCAAAAATACAAAAATACTTTGCTGCACTTTATTTTATTTGCGATCTATTATTTCAATCTATTACTAATTTACGCATCGTTACTTGAAGGGATTGACAACCCTTTAACACGTCGGGTTGCGAGGTGTTGTTATTTGTGTGCAGGTGATGTTTAAGTTGTGTTGCTTGGCTCTCCTACTAGTTTGATAACCTTGGTTTCTTCACTGGGGGAAATACCTACCGTCGTTGTGCTGCATCATCCCTTCCTCTTTGGGGAAATACCGACGTTGTCCTAGCAGACAGGAGCTTTTCTGGCGCTTTAGTCAGAGAGCGATTAGTCGTTCCAAGGATTTATTGCGGCTACCTGGTTGACTTCGGCAAGGTCGCGTAATGACCTTTTGCGCCGGTCGTTGGAAGAAAAGGTCTCGAAGATCGTAGAAACATTGAGATCGGAATCCTCCAAAGAGTGCCTCTCTGGGGTAATGTTGGTGAGGATGGCGTCGCCGCTCTTAGCTACCTGCCAGAGTACCCAACATGCCCGGAGGCTATGTGTTGGTTCGGTATTCGGTGTCGTATGTATCTGACAGGGTTTGTCGAGCAGGTCATCAAGGACAGCTCTTTGTCCCGTGAAGGGCTTGATTTTTTTTATCCATGAGATGATGATCACGTGCCCCATAAGGGTACCACCTTTTTGTCCGTCCGGTGGGTTGCTTGAAGGCAGGATGGTCCCACCAAGCTGTCTGGGCCTTCCAGGCGCTTTCCATTGCGTAGTACTTCTCTATGATGTGTGCAAGATCTGCAAAGTGCAGTATGCGGCGGCGGTTGAGGACGTTAAGGATTCCCTCATACGTACAGTTGCGACAGAATACTGAAACTGCATCGTCATCGCAGCAATCCTTGATCTTTTTTTAACAAGGAGGAATCTGGCCCAAAAGTGATGGACCATTTCCTCAGGTTGCTGCCGTATATACATTAGGTCGCATACATCTGGAGGACCTGAATCACATGGGGAATATTGCTTGGGGGGGGGGGGGGGGTGAAAATCCAAACCCCGGTCCACTATTGTATCCGGAGTTTGAAGAATTTGCGAGGTCACTGACCCAGGATCCGGGGTGTCCTGGTGGCGTTTGGGCTCAATGCCCGGTTCTGTGTTTGGAGGACATGAGGTCCCTTCCCGAAGACGGGTATCCGGCTCGCAGGACTCAGAAATCCGAACACAACTTGTTCTTAACTTAGGGGGAGAGTATTCCCGGCTTGTTCCTCCACGACCGCTACCAGATGGGTGATCGGCGTGGACCTGATTTCCCTCTGATTCGGTTTAAGACCAATCCGATCGTAGTCTGTTGCAACTCCCAGGGGGGCAATGCGATCTAGTAGCTTGTTTAAGGACGAGACATCTGTCGGATCCATCTTTTCGGGGTGTTCAAGGCCGATGCGAAGACGATGTTTAGCAATCTTGAGGGCTGCCTTTGGCTTAAAGGCCGCGCGGGCACCTATGGTGAAACCACCGAGCTGGAGGACCTCTCCTGGAGCTAGGGCCCCTCCAGAGGTAATGTTGTCTTTAATGACAAGGCGAGCCATCGATCCCGCTGTCGAGACATGGTGGAACTCTCAATGAAAGCACCAATGTCGGTGTCAAAACCGGCCGATCTCGGGTAGGGGGTCCCGAATTGTGCGTCTAAGGATCGAGTGTAATAGGAGACAAAGGGGACACAATGTTTACCCAGGTTCAGGCCCTCTTGATGGAGGTAATACCCTACTTCCTGCTAGATTGACTTTGATGAGTATAGGGGTTACAAGAGTTGATCTACCTCGAGATCATAATGGCTAAACCCTAGATGTCTAGCCTATATGATTTGTGATAGCCTCTATGGACTAAACCCTCCGGTTTATATAGACACCGGAGGGGCCTAGGGTTATACAAAGTCAGTTTACAGTGGAAGGAAACTACACATCTGGACGTCAAGCTTGTCAACCACGCAAAGGAGAGTCCCAACCGACACGGAAGGCCTTCTATCTTGTATCTTCATGGCCCATCATCCGCCCATGCTACACAGCCCGGGCCTTGAGGACCCCATAATCTAGGACTCCTCATAGGGGATCAATCGTAGTCCTTTCGATAAGTAAGAGTGTCGAACCCAACGAGGAGCGAAGGAAATGACAAGTGGTTTTCAGCAAGGTATTGTCTCAAGCACTGAAATTGTAAGTAATGAGTAGTTTGATATCAAGGTAATTTGTAACGAACAAAAGTAACGGTAATGAATGTAAGTGTAAGGTAGCCCAATCCTTTTGAGGCAAAGGACAGGCCAAAAGGTCTCTTATGATAAGCAAAGCGTTCTTGAGGGTACACGGAATTTCATCTAGTCACTTTCATCATGTTGGTTTGATTTGTGTTCGCTACTTTGATAATTTGATATGTGGGTGGATTAGGTGCTTAGGTGATGTTCTTACTTGAACAAACCTCCTACTTATGATTAACCCCTCCGAAGCATCCGCAACTACGAGAAAAGTATTAAGAATAAATCTAACCATAGCATTAAACTTTTGGATCCAAATCAGACCCTTACAGAATTACGCATAAACTAGGGTTTAAGCTTCTGTCACTCTCGCAACCCATCATCAAATAAGTACTCCACAATTCATTCCCCTAGGCCCAAGTATGGTGAAGTGTCATGTAGTCGACGTTCACATGACACCACTAAGGGAATCACAACATACATATCATCAAAATATCAAACACATATCAAGTTCACATGATTACTTGCAACAAGATTTCTCCCGTGACCTCAAGAACAAAAGTAAATACTCACAAATGATAATCATGCTCATGATCCGAGGGGTATTAAATAGCGTAATGGATCTGAAAATATAATCTTCCACCAAATAAACCATATAGTAATCAACTACAAGATGTAATCAACACTACTAGTCACCCACAAGCACCAATCTATAGTTCCGGTACAAAGATTGAACACAAGAGATGAACTAGGGTTTGAGAGGAGATGGTGCTGTTGAAGATGCTGATGGAGATTGCCCTCCCCAAGATGGAAGAGTTGTTGGTGATGATGATGATGATGATTTCCCCCTCCGGGAGGGAAGTTCCCCTCACGGAATCGCCTCCATTGGAGGACAAAAGTGCTCTGCTTGAAGTTCCGCCTCGAGACGGCAAGGCTTCATCCCAAAAAGTCCTCCCTTATTTTTTTTTCTAGGTCAAAATGACTTATATACCAGAAGATGGGCACCGAAGGTGGGCCGAGGAGGGCATAACCCACCAGGTCGCGCTTGGGCTCCCTGGCACGCCCAGGTGGGTTGTGCCCGGCTGGTGGGCCCCCTCTTGTAGTTATTTGCTCCAATAATCCTTATTTATTCCAAAAAATTCCTCGTGAAGTTTCTGCTCATTTGGAGTTGTGCAGAATAGGTAGCCTTACGTAGCTTTTTAGGTCCAGATTTCCAGTTGCCGGAATTCTCCCTTTTGTGTGAACCTTGCATATTATGAGAGAAAATGCATTAGAATTACTCCAAAAAGCATTATTATGCATAAAAGCATTATAAATAACAGTAGGAAAACATGATGCAAAATGGACGTATCACGTCTGTACATGCAACCTCGCCTCGCCAGGCAGGCTGCCCGTTCATGCCTTTCATGCCACGTTGCCGCTAAGGCCCCATTGGGCCACTAACCACTTGGCCCGCCCCCTTTAAAAAAGAGCTTTATAAAATATGTCTAAAAATAATATTAATAAAATTAATTTATTAGTTAAATGATTAATTAACTTAAATTATTAAACTTATTTAATCTAACCTAAATAATTTGTTTAGATTAGCTAATTAACTGTTAATTAAATAAATATTCTATGACACTGGGACTCGCACGTTGGTTAGACCAAGTCAAAGCTTTGTTGACTGCTGATGTCATGATGATGTCATGCTGGTGCAATAACCCCATTTTAGATTTAATAATAATTTTAGGAAATTGCTATAACTTTAATAATTCTTAGAAAATAATCTGTAACTCGGATGAAAAAGTTTTATACATGAAAGGTGCTCAGAAAAATGTGACGAATCCGAATACGCAGTCCGTTCGTCTTCCGCACATACCTAGCATAGAGAACATGCAAGCTTCCCCCTCCGGTTCATTTGTCTGAAAATGCCGAACACCAGGGATACACTCCCGGATGTTTTCCCCCGTCGCCGGTATCGTGTAGCCCTGCGTTAGAACACCCCTAGCACCACGTATCGTCATGTCATGCTTAGTAATGCATCGTGGTGCTTTGTATTTACTGCTTCCTCCCCCTCTTCTTCTTCGGTAGACCCCGAGACCGCTGCTGATGCCCCTATGTTCGACTACGTCACCGACGACCCCTCCTTCACGTCTGAGCAACTAGGCAAGCAAACCCCCCTTGATCATTCTGATATCGCCCATTCCATTCTCTCTCATGTTTGCATTAGATTTTTCTACTGTAATTGATTGCTCCTATTCTGATGCATAGCCTGCTTTTGTAACCTCCTCACTATACCTTACCTTCTTATCCTAAACTGCTTAGTATAGGTCGGTTAGTGATCCATCAATGACCCCTCACCTTGTCCTAGTTGCCTCGGCTTGATGACCGATGACTCGATCAACATGATCGACGTCCAGGGCCCGACACATCACATCACACTCCTTGTTGTGGACTCTCTGAGCTAATATCGAGTGTCGAGGGTGATACCTCTTAACGCACTCCTGATGATAACTTTGTATGGTAGCTATTCGGTCGTGGTCAACGAGGGTGATTCCTCCTTCACCACTCCCGATACGACTCTGTCGTGCAACACCTCAAGTGTGAACCTCGAGGGTGATTCATCCTAATTCACCTTGACGATTACATCAGGTGGATTCCATCAAGGGTGATTCCTCGGGTTTCCCCCTTGATGTTACGGCACACAGTTACCTTTACCTATAGCCCCCATGCACTGTTACTACGGGACTGAAGGGACATGCGGTACCCTCCCGGTAGAGGTGGACCTAAGTTGATGTGAAAGTCGGGCAGGCCCGGAGAGCACCCACGAGATAATTATGAGGCACTGCCGGGCAGGTAAACCGCCCTAGAGAGAGAGAGAGAGGGTTGGGCTTGGCCGTTGCCGTATTTCCTCGAGACAGGCGACGGGGTCACATTATCGTGAGTCTCTGCTCGTCTCCGCGAGATCCTAATACACTAAGGGTTTGGGTATTTGTTCTGAGTTGGACACTGGCCTTTACGCACTAACCACCACACGGGAACAGTTATGGGAAATCGGCGTCGTAGTATCAGCCAAAGCTTTGTCAGACGTCCAGTTCAGCATTGTGGGCCTGTCGGGCCAGTGCCATCCAGGATGAGGTGGTTCTCGTCCCGGCTCGTTGCACAATAACCCGGAGTGCAATGGGCGATGGGCCCAAGACCCCAGAGTGCTTAGGATGTAGACCGGCGGGGACCTCTCTGCTGAGCGTAGGTAGGGTTGGGACGTGTAGATCTTCCGAGGGGCAGACGCGACCCGAGAAGGTGTGTCCGCCAAAGTAATCAAGCATGTTGGGTAATGTGGTGCACCCCTGCAGGGAAGTTATTTATTCGAATACCGTGTCCATGGTAATGGATGCTCGGAATGGTATCCTGATCTATTACGACTAGAAATGGATACTTGAGACATGTGACGGATATGTTGGCTCCAGGATTGCTTTCTCGCAGGGGAGTCGAGGAAGGACCTCTGGGCATTATTATTACAACATGCTTGTTAAATGTTAAAATGATATTCCTTACTCTTCTACATGCTGCAAGATGCTTGGAGCTGCTTGAAGATGATAGTCTTCGATAGGCTAGGCTTTCCCTTCTCCTTTGGCATTTCACAGTTCAGTCCACAGATACAGCTCATTCCTTTTATACTGATGCATACTTAGTATAGTTCTATTGTAAGTCTTGCGAGTACTTTGGATGAGAACTCACGGTTGCTTTGCTACCTCTTTCCCCTATACCCGGTTGTTGTGATCAGATGGTGGATCCCAGGAGCCGGATGTCACCCCCGTCAACTACTACTACCCCGTTGGAGCCTACTACCAGACCGTCGATGACCAGGAGTAGTTAGGAGGTCCCAGGCAGGAGGCCTTGCCTCTTCTATCATTGTTACTTTTTGTGTTTGCCTTCTTAAGGCAGTCTTGTTTACCTTATGTCTGTACTCAGATATTGTTGCTTCCGCTGACTCTTGTGTATCGAGATTTTGTATTCGAGCCGTCGAGGCCCCTGGCTTGTAATATAAAGCTTGTATTATTTTGATCTGTGTCTAGAGTTGTGTTGTGATATCTTCCTGTGAGTCCCTGATCTTGATCGTACACATTTGCGTGTATGATTACTGTACGATTGAATTGGGGGCGTCACAACAAGCATAGCAAGCATCAAGTTCATCAAAAAGGGATATTTCAAATGAACCAACGAAATCATAGCAATTATCATAGCATTCATCCTTAGGTAAGAACGAAGGGACATTAAACAATGTATGAGTTGAAGAGTTACTCTCAATAGAAGGTGGGCACGGGTGATCAATCCGCTCTTCCTCCTTTTGTAATTCGCTCTCCTCGTCATCTTTTTCATCCAATGAGCTCACAGTTTCATCAATTCCTTCTTTTATAGACTCCTTCAAAATATTAGTCTCTTCTTGGACAGCGGAGACTTCCTCGACAAATGCATCAATCAGAATTGTATTTATAATTCTCATAGCAATACTTAAGGATAGCAAAATTTTCAGGTCTATAAACTGAATCATCAAAATCTTCATACTTTTCAAACAAAGATTCAATTTCATAAGCACCCTTAAAAGCAACAAATTCTTCAATTATTTCCACATCATAGTAATCATATCTACCATTAGCATAAGTGCAGGGGAACGTAGCATGCAATTTCTAAAAAATTCCTACGCTCACACAAGATCTATCTAGGAGATGCATAATGCGAGAGGGGAGAGTGTGTCCACGCACCCTCGTGAACCCGAAAGCGGAAGCGTTAGGTTAACGCGGTTGATGTAGTCGAACGTCTTCACGATCCAACCGATCTAGTATCGAAGCGGCACCTCCGAGCTCTGCACACGTTCAGCTCGATGACGTCCCTCAAACTCTTGATCTAGCAGAGGGTCGAGGGAGAGTTTCGTCAGCACGACGGCGTGGTGACGGTGATGGTTATGGGATCTGCGCAGGGCTTCGCCTAAGCACTACGTGAATATGACCGGAGGAGTAAACCGTGGAGGAGACGCCGCACACGGCTTGGAACAATTGGGGTGTCTTCATGGGGTGCCCTGCCCATGTATATAAAGGAGGGAGAGGGAGGAGGCCAGCCCTAGGGGGCGCGCCATAAGGGAGGAGTCATACTAGCACTCCTAGTCCTAGTAGGATTCGGCGCCACCTTCTTTTCTTTCTTATGGAGGTGGAAAGGGGGAAGGAGAGGGAGTAGGAGAAGGAAAGGGGGGTGGCGCCCCCTTCCCTAAACCAATTCAGCCTCCTCCCTTGTGCAGGGCGCACCAGCCCCTTGTGGGCTGGTTAGCCTTCCTCCTATGGCCCATATGGCCCATATCTTTCCCCGGGGTTCAGTAACCTCCCACTCTGTATGTACTGATACACTCCTGAACCCTTCCGGTCTCCAAATACTACCTTCCAATATTCAGTCTTTACCTCTCAACCATTTCGGGACTCCTCGTCTTGTCCATGATCTCATCCGGGACTCCGAACAAACTTCGGTCACCAAAACATATAACTCAGAATACAAATTGTCATCGAACGTTAAGCGTGTGGACCCTACGGGTACGAGGACTATGTAGACATGACCGAGACACATCTCTGATCAATAACCAATAGTGGAACCTAGATGCTCATATTGGTTCCTACATATTCTATGAAGATCTTTATCGGTCAAACCGCATAACAACATACATCATTCCCTTTGTCATCGGTATGTTACTTGCCCAAGATTCGATCATTGGTATCATCATACCTAGTTCAATCTCATCACCGGCAAGTCTCTTTACTCGTTCCGTAATGCATCATCCCGCAAGTAACTCATTAGTCACATTGCTTGCAAGGCTTATAGTGATGTGCATTACCGAGAGGGCATGAGATACCTCTCCGATACACGGAGTGACAAATCCTAATCTTGCTCTATGCCAACCCAACAAACACCTTCGAGACACCTGTAAAAGCATCTTTATAATCACCCAGTTACATTGTGACATTTGATAGCACACAAGGTGTTCCTCTGGTATTCGGGAGTTGCATAATCTCATAGTCAGAGGAATATGTCTAAGTCATTAAGAAAGCAATAGCAATAAAACTAAACGATCATAATTCTAAGCTAACGGATGGGTCTTGTCCATCACATCATTCTCTAATGATGTGATCCCGTTTATCAAATGACAACACATGTTTATGGTTAGGAAACTTAACCATCTTTGATTAACGAGCTAGTCAAGTAGAGGCATACTAGGGACACTCTATTTTGTCTATGTATTCACACATGTACTAAGTTTCCGGTTAATAAAATTCTAGCATGAATAATAAACATTTATCATGATATAAGGAAATATAAATAACAAATTTATTATTGCCTCTAGGGCATATTTCCTTCAGTCTCCCACTTGCACTAGAGTCAATAATCTAATTCACAACGCCATGTGATTTAACACCAATAGTTCATATCACCATGTGATTAATAACCTCAATTCACACCGCCATGTGACCAACACCCAAAGGGTTTACTAGAGTCAGCAATCTAGTTCACATCACCATGTGATTAACACCCAAAGAGTACTAAGGTGTGATCATGTTTTGCTTATGAGAGAGGTTTAGTCAGCGAATTGCCACATTCAGATCCATATGTATTTTGCAAATTTCTATGTCTACAATGCTACTTGCGGAGCTACTCTAGCTAAATGCTCCTACTTTCGATATGTATCCATATCGAGACTTAGAGTCATCCAGATTGGTGTCAAAGCTTGCGTCGACGTAATTCTTTATGATGAACTCTTTTATCACCTCCATAACCGAGAAATATTTCCTTAGTTGTCTAAGGATATTTTTGACCGTTGTCCAGTTATCTACTCCTAGATCACTATTGTACTCCCTTGCCAAACTCATGCTAAGGTATACAATAGGTCTGGTACACAACATGGCATACTTTATAGAACCTATGGCTGAGGCATAGGGAATGACTTTCATTCTCTCTCTATCTTCTGCCGTGGTCGGGCTTTTGAGTCTTACTCAACTTCACACCTTGCAACACATGCAAGAACTCCTTTGACTATTCCATTTTGAACTACTTCTAAATCTTGTCAAGGTATATACTCATTGAAAAATCTTATCAAGCGTCTTGATCTAGATCTCGATGCTCAATATGTAAGTAGCTTCACCGAGGTCTTTCTTTGAAAAACTTCTTTCAAACACTCATTTATGCTTTCCAGAAAATTCTACATCATTTCCAATCAACAATATGTCATTCACATATACTTCTTAAAAAGGCTGTAGTGCTCCCACTCACTTTCTTGTAAATACCGGCTTCACCGCAAGTCTGTATAAAACTATATGCTTTGATCAATTCATCAAAGCGTATATTCCAACTCCGAGATGCTTGTACCAGTCCATAGATGGATCGCTGGAGCTTGCACACTTTTTAGCACCTTTAGGATTGAGAAAACCTTCTGGTTGCATCATATACAACAAATCCATTAAGGAGTGCAGTTTTGACATCCATTTGCCAGATTTCATAAAATGTGGCAATTGCTAACATGATTCGGACAGACTTTAAGCATCGCTACGAGTGAGAAAATCTCATCGAAGTCAACACCTTGAACTTGTCGAAAACCTTTTGCGACAAGTCGAGCTTTGTAGATAGTAACACTACCATTAGCGTCTGTCTTCCTCTTGAAGATCCATTAATTATCAATGGCTTGCCGATCATCGGGCAAGTCCACCAAAGTCCACACTTTGTTCTCATACGTGGATCCTATTTCAGATTTCATGGCCTCGAGCCATTTTGTGGAATCTGGGCTCATCGTTGCTTCCTCATAGTTCGTAGGCTCGTCATGGTCTAGTAACATGACTTCCAGAACAGGATTACCGTACCACTCTGGCGCGGAACGTACTCTGGTTGACCTACGAGGTTCAGTAGTAACTTGATCTGAAGTTTCATGATCATCATCATTAGCTTCCTCACTAATTGGTGTAGGAATCACTGGAACTGATTTCTGTGATGAACTGCTTTCCAACTCGGGACAAGGTACAATTACCTCATCAAGTTCTACTTTCGTCCCACTCACTTCTTTCGAGATAAACTCCTTCTCTAGAAAGGATCCATTCTTAGCAATGCATATCTTGCCTTCAGATCTGTGATAGAAGGTGTACCCAACAATTTCCTTTGGGTATCCTATGAAGACACATTTCTCCGATTTGGGTTCAAGCTTATCAGGTTGAAGCTTTTTCACATAAGAATCGCAGCCCCAAACTTTAAGAAACGACAGCTTAGGTTTCTTGCTAAACCATAGTTCATGTGGCGTCGTCTCAACGGATTTAGATGGTGCCCTATTTAACGTGAATGCAGCTAGATCTAATGCATAACCCCAAAAAAATAGTGGTAAATCGGTAAGAGACATCATAGATAGCACCATATCTAATAAAGTATGGTTACGATGTTCGGGCACACCATTACGTTGTGGTGTTCCAGGTGGCGTGAGTTGTGAAACTATTCCACATTGTTTTAAATGAAGGCCAAACTCATAACTCAAATATTCGCCTCATGATCAGATCGTAGAAACTTTATTTTCTTGTTACGATGATTCTCAACTTCACTCTGAAATTCTTTGAACTTTTCAAAGGTTTCAGACATGTGTTTCATTAAGTAGATATACCCATATCTGCTCAAATCATCTGTGAAGGTCAGAAAATAACGATACCCACCGCGAGCCTTAACACTCATCAGACCGCATACATCGGTATGTATTATTTCCAATAACTCAGTGGCTCGCTCTATTGTTCCAGAGAATGGAGTCTTAGTCATCTTTCCTATGAGGCATGGTTCGCAAGCATCAAATGATTCATAATCAAGTGATTCCAAAAGTCCATCCACATGGAGTTTCTTCATGCGCTTTACACCAATATGACCTAAACGGCAGTGCCACTAGTATGTTGCACTATCATTATCAACTTTGCATCTTTTGGCATCAATATTATGAATATGTGTATCACTACGATCGAGATTCAATAAACCATTCGCCATGGGTGTATGACCACAGAAGGTTTTATTCATGTAAACAGAATAACGATTATTCTTTGACTTAAATGAATAACCGTATTGCAATAAATATGATCCAATCATATTATGCTCAACGCAAACACCAAATAACATTTATTTTAGGTTTAACACTAATCCTGAAGGTAAAGGGAATGTGCGATGGTGATCTTATCAACCTTGGAATCACTTCCAACACACATCGTCACCTCACCCTTAACTAGTTTCTGTTCATTTTGCAACTCCTCTTCCGAGTTACAAATCTTTGCAACTTGAACCGGTATCAAATACCGAGGGGCTACTATGAACGCCAGTAAAGTACACATCAATAACATGTATATCAAATATACCTTTGTTCACTTTGCCATCCTTCTTATCCGCCAAGTATTTGGGGCAGTTCCGCTTCCAGTGACCATTTCCTTTGCAGTAGAATCACTCAGTTTCAGGCTTGGGTCTAGCTTTGGGCTTCTTCACGTGAGTGACAACTTGCTTGCCATTTTTGAAGTTCCCTTTCTTTCCCTTGCCCTTTTTCTTGAACTATTGGTCTTGTTAACCATCAACACTTGATGCTATTTCTTGATTTCTACCTTCGCTGATTTCAGTATCACAAAGAGCTTGGGAATCGTTTTCATCATCCCTTGCATATTATAGTTCATCACGAAGTTCTAGTAACTTGGTGACAGTTACTAGAGAACTCTGTAAATCACTATCTTATCTAGAAGATTAACTCCCACTTGATTCAAGTGATTGTAGTACCCAGACATTCTGAGCACATGCTCACTAGCTGATCTATTCTCCTCCATCTTGTAGGCAAAGTACTTATCAGAGGTCTCATATCTCTTAACACGGGCATGAGTCTAAAATATCATTTTCAGCTCTTGGAACATCTCATATGCTCCATGGCGTTCAAAACATTTTTGAAGTCCCGGTTCTAAGCCGTAAAGCATGGTGCACTAAACTACCAAGTAGTCATCATACCGAGCTTGTCAAACGTTCATAACGTCTGCATCTGCTCCTGCAATAGGTCTGTCACCTAGCGGTGCATCAAGGACATAATTCTTCTGTGTGGCAATCAGGATAATCCTCAGATCACGGACCCAGTCCGCATCATTGGTACTATCATCTTTCAACTTAGTTTTCTCTAGGAACATATCAAAAATAAATCAGGGGAGCTATATGCAAGCTATTGATCGACAACACAGGTATGCAAATACTATCAGGACTAAGTTCATGATAAATTTAAGTTCAATTAATCATATTACTTAAGAACTCCCACTTAGATAGACATCCCTCTAGTCATCTAAATGATCACGTGATCCACATCAACTAAACCATGTCCGATCATCACGTGAGATGGAGTAGTTTTCAATGGTGAACATCACTATGTTGATCATATATACTATATGATTCACGTTCGACCTTTCGGTATCAGCGTTCTGAGGCCATATCTGCATATGCTAGGCTCGTCAAGTTTAACCTGAGTATCCTGCACGTGCAAAACTGGCTTGCACCCGTTGTATGTGAACGTAGAGCTTATCACACCCGATCATCACGTGGTGTCTCTAAGCACGTATTTAACTGTAGCAACGGTGCATACTCAGGGAGAACACTTATACCTTGAAATTTAGTGAGGGATCATCTTATAATGCTGCCGCCGTACTAAGCAAAATAAGATGCATAAAATATAAACATCACATGCAATCAAAATATGTGACATGATATGGCCATGATCATCTTGTGCCTTTGATCTCCATCTCCAAAGCACCGTCATGATTTCCATCGTCACCGGCTTGACACCTTGATCTCCATCATAGCATCATTGTCGTCTCGCCAACTATTGCTTCTACGACTATCGCTACTGCTTAGTGATAAAGTAAAGCTTACATGGCCATTGCATTTCATACAATAAAGCGACAACCATAAGGCTCCTGCCAGTTGCCGATAACTTTTACAAAACATGATTATCTCGTACAACAATTTATATCTCATCACGTCTTGACCATATCACATCACAACATGCCCTGAAAAACAATTAGACGTCCTCTACTTTGTTGTTGCAAGTTTTACGTGGCTGCTACGGACTTCTAGCAAGAACCATTCTTACCGACACATCAAAACCACAACGATGTTTCGTCAAGTTTGCTATTTTAACCTTCATCAAGGACCGGCCGTAGTCAAACTCGATTCAACTAAAGTTGGAGAAACAGACACCCGCCAGCCACCTGTGTGCAAAGCACGTCGGTAGAACCAGTCTCATGAATGCAGTCATGTAATGTTGGTCCGTGCCGCCATCCAACAATACCGCCGAATCAAAGTAAGACGTTGGTGGTAAGCAGTATGACTATTATCACCCACAACTCTTTGTGTTCTACTCGTGCAAATCATCTACGCATAGACCTGGCTCGGATGCCACTGTTGGGGAACATAGCATTCACACTCACGCAAGATCTATCTAGGAGATGCATAGTAACGAGAGGGGTAGAGTGTGTCCACGTACCCTTGTAGACCGAAAGCGGAAGCGTTAGGTTAACGCGGTTGATGTAGTCGAACGTCTTCATGATCCAACCGATCTAGTACCGAACATACGACACCTCCGAGTTCTGCATATGTTCAGCTCGATGATGTCCCTCGAACTCTTGATCCAGCAGAGGGTCGAGGGAGAGTTTTGTCAGCACGACGCATGGTGACGGTGATGGTGCTGTGATCTGCGCAGGGCTTCGCCTAAGCACTACGTGAATATCACCGGAGGAGTAAACCATGGAGGGAGACTCCACACACGGCTTGAAACAATTGATGTGTCTCCAAGGGGTGCGCTGCCCACATATATAAGGAAGGCAGAGGGAGGAGGCTGGCCCTAGGGGGTGCGCCATAAGGGGAAGTCCTACTAGGACTCCTAGTCCTAGTTGGATTCGCCCCCACTGTAACATCCCAAAATTCTAAATTTTGGAATGTTATATTAAATAAATAACTATGCTTGTTGTCTGATTGTTTGTCTGATTGATTTAGTGAAATTGATTGGAAATTTAAACTTTTGAAAATTGATTTAGAGGGAATTAGATGACTTTCCCAAACTTTTCCCTTTGCCTTTTGGATCCCCATGAATTCAAATTCATTCCAACACCAAAACCTAGAGTGAAGATGACATGACTTCTTCCATTTGGAATGAAAAGAGTTTTGGAAAAAAGATTTGAATTTCATCTGGAAATATTTCAAATTCAAAACTTTATGCAACTCAATGATTTTCATGAGGGAAGATAAAATGACTTCTTCAATTATATGAAATATGAGTTGGAAGTTAAAAAGTATCAAGTTGAAAGTCATTTGAAAGTGCTTTGAAACCCCCTTTCAAAAAATTGAGTTTTGGGATTTGAATTCAAATTTTGGCAAGTGGAATTCATTTCAAAATTATGCCTGACAACTACTTGAGAAAAAGTATGAGAGGAGTAACATGACACTCCAAATATGTCAGAAGAAAACAATGCCAAAAGTTTTGGATTCAAATCTGAATTTTATTTGAATTTGAAAAAAATGGATTTTTATAAAGTTTGGATTTTGCCTTTGGAAAAATGTTCAAATGATAGGAATATTCCCGATCATTTTGGTATATATATGTCCTATATAAAATATTTATAGATATTGTTTTATTTCTGTTTTTGTTTTATTTAAAAAATAAATTTTAAAAGATAAACCCCCAGGGCGCCAGCCAAGCCACCCAGGCCAGCCACGCCCGCGCCCAGCGCTTTGGCCCGGCTGACCCAGTAGGCCAGCCAATGAGCCACCGACCAGCCAGCTCTCCACACCTCGCCGCTCGCTCAATCCTCCCGATCGGTCGCCCGCTCGCCTCGCCCTCTCTCTCTCTCTCCATGGGACCCACCCCTTCGTCTACCCCACGCCCCACGCCACGTTGCTGTCAGCAGATCACGGATCCCGAAGGATCCGGGATGCCGATCCCCTCCCGATCGCCTCCCTTACCCCGACGAGGCCCCCACCCGATAAATCCCCTCCCCGCACCCCATTCTCCCCTCGCCCCTCTCCAGACCCTCTCCCTCTCGCCGAGCTCACGGAGCCAGTCCCCCCGCCGCCCGCCATTTCAGTCGCCATGAGTCTACACCCTCCGACCCCCACCGACTCCACGGAACCCTCCCGAGCTCCCAAGATCCTCCCGGCCACTTCCCCTACCTCCCCGACGCCCGGAGCCTCGGCGCCTCCTGCGCCCGCCCGCCGCCCGCCGTCGAGCAGCCGTGAGTCACCGGAGACCTCCTCGTCCGTCCGATCCCCCATCTACGGTCTAGATTAGAACCCCCGAAGGGGTAAGTTTTATTTAGAAAACCGGCCGGTTCATTCGGTTTAGTTTTAGGTTAGGGTTTATTTTTATTAGCCCGGCCCGTTTCAGTTTAACCCTAGGCCCGTTTAGGTTATTTTACGCACAGTGCGTAGTTTAGGCCCATTAGGCCATTTTTCTTTTATTTTCGTTTTCTGTTTTAACAGAATAGTTCCTGTTTTGAAAATTCATATCTTTTATTCTGTTTTAATATTTTTAGGTGATTCTTTTTTGTTGGGTTGCAAATTTCTTATAGTTTCTGTAGAATATATAATTAGCTATGTTAAAATTATTTATAATTTCTTTATTTTAGATTTAGTCAGAATAGTAAATCTGCTATAAAATGAGTTAGGAAAATTATTTTTGGATGATTCTTTTGTCCCAACTTTATTTTGACATTTCCAAACCATAGGAATTAATTTGGGTATTTTAGGATTAATAAAAACAATTTTAAGCAGAATCTTGTTAATCCTAATTAAATAACTAGCTACTGTTTTCCTATTATTTCAATTAGTAAATAAATTTATTTTTAACATGTGTTTGATTATTCTAGGTTAGTTTCTGTCATTTTATAGGATGAAATTTTATTTATAATAAATAAAAGTTTTATTTTATTTTTCTTAATAGATATTGAATTAGGCCTAATAGGAGTTTCATAATAGGTTTTAAATTAATCCTTTTGCTCCTAGTTGCTTAATGCATCCTTTTACATTAAGTTAACTTTGAAACCATGATTAGGTTATGTTAGAAATTTTTTGTTATATAAAACTATTTTAGTTGTTGTTTGAAGTAGGAAAACTTTGAATTGGTTTTTCTTTGAGTTTTTTTTCCCTTGAGTTTTGATTCGTTTGTTTTGGTGTGTTATATTACTATGCTATTGTGTTATGTGATCATATGCTATGTGCTTATTATAGTTATTGTTTGCCTCGGTAGAATTTCCGAGTGCTAAGCTTGCTACTACGAATCCCTAGTTTTCAAGATCGTCAACAAGGCAAGTTCACTTTGACCATACTTTCATACCTATGTTTACCGCATTTAGTGGCATCTTTGCAACCACCCCTCGATAGTGTTATTGAATCCTTGTAGTTGAGTAGTATGCATGAGGTAGGAACCCATCACCTGTTACCAAGCCCGGACGTTATTTATTTTAATGCTACGCTATAGTAGACGGGGTTGGTATGAGTGCACGAGAGTGGTGTGAGAATGCAGGATCTACGTCAATGACGACAACTCCATGATGGAATCTGCAAGGCGCATCTTCAAGGCCTCAAGACTTCAAGACTCAAGACAAGAATTCAATACACACTCTTTGGGTGAAGGATTTGTTGACGGGCACCTGGAGAACCCAGTGGATGGCCGGGATGCATGGAGAAGCGCCGTGACATCTTGCGAAAGCTTCACCCAGGACTCAAAGAGACGGAAGAATACTTCATGCCCGGAAGCTTACCCGTGCAAACCGCAAGTCATTATGGGCTCGCTTGGTTGACCTTAGTTGTGACTCTGGCCGACGGTACTAGCAGATGTAGAACTACGGTAGGATGGGATGAGTAGGACAAAGTGGTCGGAGGAACTCTTCTAAGACCATGTTTCGGTCGTCTTGTTCTCAAACGCATACGAAGTGCGTAGAACGTAAAAGAGGGATCGAATCTTGTGGGTAAAGTGTACAAACCTCTGCAGAGGGTTAAAACCTAATCGATTAGCCGTGTCCCCGTTCACGGACAATTTGAGCCTCTGGACTTGGATCTATCTCGAACTCTCAACACCGGATTGATAACTTAATTGTGGGCGACATATGATGATCTTGGGCTATGAGGCATCGGTTGGCGGAACCATGTCATGATAGAAAACTCCATAGTACAGACTTCATCTATTCCTTTGATGTAGGTAAAATAAAATCAGCTTTTACGCAAACAAAACTTCGGATCTGAGCCACAAAGCCATACTGCATATAGTATAGTTTATCATATGTTTTCTCTTATTGTGATCTTCTTGCCGGTACATTCAATGTCTTGACCTACACGGCTGCAACGTATCATGTTGCGGATATTTTCCTCGACGAGTAAGAGTTACGATACAGGGTTACGGTCTACACTCAACCTGTCGATGGCGTTGATGGGACTCCACACCCGTTTGATTGTTTCCGCTGAGTATTATGAGGTATATATCAGTTTTACGTTATTTATGCATGTGATTGCACTTTGATATATACATTGATGTACCGTGTGCCAAGATACCGATCCGAGGATGGCATAGAAACACGGAGGCTTGACCGTCTGAGGTCGGGTCGCCATCTGAGAGATGGTATCGAGCACATGTTGGTATGGGGACGTGACCCTAGAAATCGGAAAGCCCTAGGACAGGAAATTTCTAAAACTTTATTTTCAAAAAGACTCTTACTTCTCATCTTTTCAGATTTTATCAAATAGACCCTCTCACCTTAAATAGTTAGAATATACCCCTTTTCCCTTTTGACCACACGGAAGATCAATCAAGTCACTCCAAGAATTAAAGATATCGGACAACTGATGGCCATTTCAAAGTAACCAGGATTTCACCATGCATTAGAAGAGTTGAAGCTGCAACAATTGAAGACTACAAGACCTGAAGAATTTGAAGTTCTGAAGAATTATTTGACCTTTAGAGACCAAACCCCTGTTACACACTTTCGTTGATGCGGCGATTTGTGAGTTGTCATTTGTTTGATGTTTTCCGACAGCCACAAAATAAAAAAACCGTTTCTTCAAAAACTATTGTTTGTATTGTGTGTATATCCCTCCATCCTTCTCCCTATCTCTCTTATCTCACCCTAAAACCCTTGGAGCCAATAGATGATGAATGAAAAAGGACTGGTATTCTCTGGACCGATGAATCGGTTGGAGGCGAGCTATGGATTCAAAACATGGAGAATCAACTCAAGAAAAATTGGATTACAAGGAAGTATGAGGTTCCATATGCTCTTCAGCATTTTACCGAGAGTGCTGCAATCTGGTGGAAAATGCATCAAGCCATACAAGGATTTAATGGAGCAAGAACTTGGGAGGAATTCAAGAAGACTCTCTTGAGGTCCTGTCTTATCCGGAAGCACTACGATAACTAAGAAGAAACCTTGTGCTGCAAGATTTATGGAGAAATAGGACACACCTGGAGGAACACAAGGATGGATACCCTCATTGTGAGGAAAATCACTCAACCGAAGAATGCCCGATTGGGCAGGTTACTTGTTTCCTGTGTGAAGGAAATACACACTACCCTGCTCAATGTCAGATTTATCCCAAGGTACAAGAAGTTATGAAGCAGCGAAAAGAAGCCCGCAGGAAAATTTAGAAGAACTTGTGATGAAGGAAGTTATTGAAGACCACGATGGTGAAGGCCTAAACAGATTTTTCGCACAAGCCTGCTATTCATGTGGAGAAGAAGGACATTTTTCAGAGTATTGCATGAAGGAAAGCCAAGAGTATCTCGGAGACTTCCGACAGCAATGATGAACTTTGACCCTCGTGAAATAGAAGCTCTGATCATTACGAGAAATCCGGGAAGAGAAGGCGAAGGCATCTTCGTAACAACCCAATTTCTGCAGAGAAGGACCTGAGTCATATCACTTGTTACAGGTGCAAGGATTTAGGTCATTACGCTAGTAAATGTCCGCAGAAGAAGCCAAGAGCCCAAAGAGTAGACACCATCTCCAAGAAGCCCAAAGACTTGTCGGAAGTCTTTTGTTTTCGCTGCAAGGAAGCAAGACATTATGCTACTAAATGTCCCGACAAGATGAAAGCTGGAGTTGAGTAGTTGGAATTTTGATATTGGTAATAAGTGTAGTAGGAAGCAATTGTTTCCATAAGGATTTGGAGTTTAATTTATGTAATGAAAGTCTAGGATATTGTAATGAATTCATGAAATCAATAAAGTTAATGTGTCATGATTTCATACATGGATTTTTTGAGTTGTTACTCTATGAACAAAGAGTTTTGACCATTTTCGAGGATATGAGAAAAATATGGTCTATGGAAGAATTTGTGCATTTCAAGGGTGGTAGTACCCTGTGAGGACACCTGACCCATGGAAATGATAATGATATTCCACAGAGTGAAGTTTGGACAAAATGAGTTGGAGTTTTATTTGATATGATCGATATGAAGAAAGGAAATCTTGATGGAATTAAAAGTCGGTGTAATGTTGGAATATGGAACAAATGTAACTCCGAGGATGAGTTAAAGCTATGCAAGTATTGAAGTGGGCCCACAACCCACAGGCCGAGGAATTAATAAGGATCAAGTACTCTCGGAGGAAGAAAGTTTGGAAGAAGCTGTGATTTAAATCGACAATAAGCGTTTCATAGGAGATTACGTAAAAACCTAAGAGTTGTGAAGAGCGATAGATGTTTTGTTCAGCTTGCGAAACCATGGATTTATTCGAACTCGGTTCTAGAGAACAAGAGAAATTCTGCAATGCTTGTGAGTATGCCCAAGTGTTAGAATACGTGATTCGATATTTACGTATGTGGTAATGATTCAAATGCGGGATGGATTGGCCCCATACCGAGACTTCTATCATGAACTATCATATGTTGATGGAAAATCGAGAGAGCCTCAAAAACCTTAGAAGAGTGTCGACGCGATAAGCCATAAAACCATAGAATGGTAGGACGATGGAACCCTTCTACAGTGCAACCGTTGCCAATCGTAGGTTATACTGGCGAGATCCAACCCGACCATTTTCTGCAGGAGAAACCATGAATTGTCGACCACCATGAGATTTTCGATAGTTGTTTAGTATTGGCGACAGACCCGTCGAGAAGATGAAGACACAGTCTGGAAGAACCTTACCATGATGAAATGACACATGATATTGTGGAAAGGGTTATGCCCCTAACGAAGAGTATCGATAAAAGGATTCATACCAAGATATGAGAAGATCGACACCGCCAACCCTAAGGATGAAGTACATGAGTTTTGTCGGAACATAACCATGCTTCTAAGTGTGGTAGCACCCACGATCTTCCGACCAAAATATTTACTAGAAGACCCCCAACCCCTAACCTTTTCTTGCTAGCCTCTTGAATCTCGAGGGCCGAGATTCATTTTAAGTGTGGTAGGTTTGTAACATCCCAAAATTCTAAATTTTGGAATGTTATATTAAATAAATAACTATGCTTGTCAGTTCGATTGTTTGTCTGATTGATTTAGTGAAATTGAGTGGAATTTGAAACTTTTGAAAGTTGAATGAGAGGGAATGAAATGACTTTCCCAAACTTTTCCCTTTGCCTTTTGGATCCCCATGAATTCAAATTCATTCCAACACCAAAACCTAGAGTGAAGATGACATGACTTCTTCCATTTGGAATGAAAAGAGTTTTGGAAAAAAGATTTGAATTTCATATGGAAATATTTCAAATTCAAAACTTTATGCAACTCAATGATTTTCATGAGGGAAGATAAAATGACTTCTTCAATTATATGAAATATGAGTTGGAAGTTAAAAAGTATCAAGTTGAAAGTCATTTGAAAGTGCTTTGAAACCCCTTTCAAAAATTGAGTTTTGGGATTTGAATTCAAATTTTGGCAAGTGGAATTCATTTCAAAATTATGCCCGACAACTACTTGAGAAAAAGTATGAGAGGAGTAACATGACACTCCAAATATGTCGAGAAGAAAACAATGCCAAAAGTTTTGGATTCAAATCTGAATTTTATTTGAATTTGAAAAAAAATGGATTTTATGAAGTTTGGATTTTGCCTTTGGAAAAATGTTCAAATGATAGGAATATTCCCTGATCATTTTGGTATATATATGTCCTATATAAAATATTTATAGATATTGTTTTATTTCTGTTTTTGTTTTATTTAAAAAATAAATTTTAAAAGATAAACCCCCGGCGCCAGTAAATACACCCCAGCCCGGCCAGCTCCCCAGCGCTGGCCGGCCCACTGTGCCCAGCCCAATGAGCCACCGACCGCCCAGCTCTCCCTCACCCTCGCCTCGAATCCCCTCCCGATCGGTCGCTCGCCTCGCCCCTCTCTCTCTCATCGACCATGGGACCCACCCCTTCGCTACCCTCGCCCATCGCCACGCCCTGTCATTGTCACAGATCACGGATCTCAAGGATCCGGGATGCCGATCCCCCTCCCGATCGCCTCCCTTACCCCGACGAGGCCCCCACCCTATAAAACCCCCTCCCCGCACCCCATTCTCCCCCTCGCCCCCTCTCCGGACCCCCTCTCCCTCTCGCACGAGCTCACCGGAGCCCGAGTCCCCCGCCGCCGCCATTTCCGTCGCCAGTAGTCGCCCTACACCCTCCCGACCCCCACCGACTCCACCAGAACCCTCCCCGAGCTCCCCCGCATCCTCCCGGCCACTTCCCCTACCTCCCCGACGCCCGGAGCCCTCGGCGCACTCCTCGCCGCCGCCGCCGCCGCCGTCGAACGCCGGTGAGTCACCGGAGACCTCCTCGTCCGTCCGATCCCCCATCTACGGTCTAGATTAGAACCCCCGAAGGGGTAAGTTTTATTTAGAAAACCGGCCGGTTCATTCGGTTTAGTTTTAGGTTAGGGTTTATTTTTATTAGCCCGGCCCGTTTCAGTTTAACCCTAGGCCCGTTTAGGTTATTTTACGCACAGTGCGTAGTTTAGGCCCATTAGGCCATTTTTCTTTTATTTTCGTTTTCTGTTTTAACAGAATAGTTCCTGTTTTGAAAAATTCATATCTTTTATTCTGTTTAATATTTTTAGGTGATTCTTTTTTTGTTGGGTTGCAAATTTCTTATAGTTTCTGTAGAATATATAATTAGCTATGTTAAAATTATTTATAATTGCTTTATTTTAGATTTAGTCAGAATAGTAAATCTGCTATAAAATGAGTTAGGAAAATTATTTTTGGATGATTCTTTTTGTCCCAACTTTATTTTGACATTTCCAAACCATAGGAATTAATTTGGGTATTTTAGGATTAATAAAAAAAACAATTTTAAGCAGAATCTTGTTAATCCTAATTAAATAACTAGCTACTGTTTTCCTATTATTTCAATTAGTAAATAAATTTATTTTTTACATGTGTTTGATTATTATAGGTTAGTTTATGTCATTTTATAGGATGAAATTTTATTTATAATAAATAAAAGTTTTATTTTATTTTTCTTAATAGATATTGAATTAGGCCTAATAGGAGTTTCATAATAGGTTTTAAATTAATCCCTTTTGCTCCTAGTTGCTTAATGCATCCTTTTCTGTTAAGTTAACCTGAAACCATGATTAGGTTATGTTAGAAATTTTTTGTTATATAAAACTATTTTAGTTGTTGTTTGAAGTAGGAAAACTTTGAATTGGTTTTTCTTTGAGTTTTTTTTCCCTTGAGTTTTGATTCGTTTGTTTTGGTGTGTTATATTACTATGCTATTGTGTTATGTGATCATATGCTATGTGCTTATTATAGTTATTGTTTGCCTCGGTAGAATTTCCGGGTGCTGAAGCTTGCTACTCTGAATCCCTAGTTTTTCAAGATCGTCAACAAGGCAAGTTCACTTTGACCATACTTTCATACCTATGTTTCTGCATTTAGTGGCATCTTTGCAACCACCCCTCGATGAGTGTTATTGAATCCTTGTAGTTGAGTAGTATGCATGAGGTAGGAACCCATCACCCTGTTACCAAGCCGGGACGTTATTTATTTTAATGCTACGCTATAGTAGACGGGTTGGTATGAGTGCACGAGAGTGGTGTGAGAATGCAGGATCTACGTCAATGGCGACAACTCCATGATGGAATCTGCAAGGATGCATCTTCAAGGCCTCAAGACTTCAAGACTCAAGACAAGAATTCAATACACACCACTGGGTGAAGGGCGGTTGGCGGGCACCTGGAGAACCCAGTGGATGGCGGGATGCATGGAGAAGCTCCGTGACATCTTGCGGAAAGCTTCACCCGGACTCAAAGACGGAAGAATACTTCATGCCGGAAGCTTACCTGTGCAACCGCAAGTCATTATGGGCTCGCTTGGTTGACCTTAGTTGTGACTCTGGCTGGGGACGGTACTAGCGGATGTAGAACTACGGTAGGATGGGATGAGTGCGGACGGTGGTCGAGGAACTCTTCGAAGACCATGTTTGATGCGTCTTGTTCTCAAACGCATACGAAGTGCGAGAACGTAAAAGAGGATCGAATCTTGTGGGTAAAGTGTACAAACCTCTGCGGAGGTTAAAACCTAATCGATTAGCCGTGTCCCGATTCACGGACAATTTGAGCCTCTGGACTTGGATCTATCTCGGAACTCTCAACACCGGATTGATAACTTAATTGTGGGCAACATATGATGATCTTGGGCTATGAGGCATCGGTTGGCGGAACCATGTCATGATAGAAAACTCCATAGTACAGACTTCATCTATTCCTTTGATGTAGGTAAAAATAAAATCAGCTTTTACGCAAACAAAACTCGGAATCTGAGCCACAAAGCCATACCGCATATAGTATAGTTTATCATATGTTTTCTCTTATTGTGATCTTGCCAGTACATTCAATGTCTTGACCTACGGCTGCAACGTATCATGTTGCAGATATTTTCCTCGACGAGTAAGAGTTACGATCTGAGGTTACGGTCTACACTCAACCTGCCGATGGCGTTGATGGGACTCCACACCCGTTTGATTGTTTCAGCTGAGTATTATGAGGTATATATCGGTTTACGTTATTTATGCATGTGATTGCACTTTGATATATACATTGATGTACTTGTGTGTGCCAGACATCTTGATCCGAGGATGGCATAGAAACCACGAAGGCTTGACTGCGAGGTCGGGTCGCTACACCCACCCTTCTTTTCCTTCTCATGGAGGTGGAAAGGGGGAAGGAGAGGGAGTAGGAGATGGAAAGGGGGGTGCACCAGCCCCTTGTGGGCTGGTTAGCCTCCCTCATATGGCCCATATGGCCCATATCTTTCCGGGGGGGTTCTGGCAACCCCTCCGGTACTCCGGTATGTACCCGATACACTCCGGAACCCTTCCGGTGTCCGAATACTACCTTCCAATATATCAATATTTACCTCTCAAACATTTCGAGACTCCTCGTCATCTCCGTGATCTCATCCGGGACTCTGAACAAACTTCGGTACCAAAACATATAACTCATAACACAAATCGTCATCGAACGTTTAACGTGCGGACCCTACGGGTTCGAGAACTATGTAGACATGACCGAGGCACATCTCCGGTCAATAACCAATAGCGGAACCTGGATGCTCATATTGGTTCCTACATATTCTATGAAGATCTTTATCGGTCGAACCTCATAACAACATCGTCATCCCCTTTGTCATCGGTATATGTTACTTGCCGAGATTCGATCGTCGGTATCATCATACCTAGTTCAATCTCGTTACCGGAAAGTCTCTTTACTCGTTATGTAATGCATCATCCCACAACTAACTCATTAGTCACATTGCTTGCAAGGCTTATAGTGATGTGCATTACCGAGAGGGCCCAGAGATACCCTTCCTATACACGGAGTGACAAATCCTAATCTTGATCTATGCCAACCCAACAAACACCTTCGGAGACACCTGTAGAGCATCTTTATAATCACCCAGTTATGTTGTGACATTTGATAGCACACAAGGTGTTCCTCTGGTATTCGGGAGTTGCATAATCTCATAGTCAGAGGAATATGTATAAGTCATGAAGAAAGCAATGGCAATAAAATTAAACGATCATAATGCTAAGCTAACGGATGGGTCTTGTCCATCACATCATTCTGTAATGATGTGATCCCGTTTATCAAATGACAATACATGTCTATGGTTAGGAAACTTAACCATCTTTGATTAATGAGCTAGTCAAGTAGAGGCATACTAGGGACACTCTATTTTATCTATGTATTCACACATGTACTAAGTTTCGGGTTAATACAATTCTAGCATGAATAATAAACATTTATCATGATATAAGGAAATATAAATAACAACTTTATTATTGCCTCTAAGGCATATTTCCTTCAATAAGAAGCTAAGGTTTCATTATCGTTCAATTCACATGAAAAGGGAAGGTGTGGAACCTTCATCCTAGAGCAACAAGTATAATCATATCTCAAGCATAAATTCTGAGCATACAAATGCAACATATTAATTTGATCCCATAGCAGTTTCCCTTTTTGAGTCAAGCAATAATCCCTAAAGTATTCATGTTGATCCAACATGTCTCACATTGATACGTCTCCAACGTATCTATAATTTTATATTGTTCCATGTTATATTATATTCTGTTTTGGATGTTTAATGGGCTTTATTATACACTCTTATATTATTTTTGGGACTAACCTATGTAACATCCCAAATTTCCAATTTGGAATGTTATACATAGAGCATCATGCATATCATATTTTTCGTTGAATTCTTCTCAATCCTAGAAAATTCTACACAACTCAAGGACCCACGGGGAGAGTTGAGGATTTTCGTTATTTTCATATTTGAGTTTTCTCAAATTTTGAAAATAGGATCATTGATTTTATTTATTTTATCTTCAATTATTTCTACTACAAAAATATGAGAGAGGGAATAAAATGACTTTCCCAAAATAAAGAAATAATGAAGATTTAATGATAAAATCAAATAAGATTTTATTTTGCAGTTTTTAAGCCTTTTATTTGAATTTAGGAAAAATCGCGTTTTTCAAAAATTGCATTTAGGCCCCAAATAAATGTTTATTAAATCCGGCTTGATTTTAAAACCGGGAAAATTTATTTCGGGATTTTTGGAGTCCGTTTAGTACTTCTTTTGATTTTTTTTTTTTTCACAGAATGTTTTATATAAAAAAACGCGCATCCGCCTATCGGGCCGTGCCGAAGCGGGACTCAGCTCGGGCGCTAAACAGCCCCACCACCGAGCCCCAGCCCACCCGAGCCAGCCAGAGCCACCCGCCGCCGCCACCCATGCCGTCAGCCAATTTCGCCGCCGCCACCGCCACCGCCGACTCGCTGGAGTTCGCCGCCGGAGGTTCGCCGCCAGCCTAAACCGTGCGGTTTTAAAAAAACCGATCGGTTTTCTTCGGTTTTTGGTTTTGTTCGGTTTTTTTCGTATCCGTTTGCGTCTTTTTCTTTTCTCGGATTTAATCGCGATTTTTGATCGCGATTAGGATCCGATTTTCGTTTAGTATAACTTTTCGCTCATTTATCGAATCATGCGATTCAAGCGCCTAGAGTTTCGTCTCGAAACCCTCTTTCCGAATAATCAAATTAAACAAGATTTTGTTTCTGTAAAATTTGACTTAGATCCAGATTAGAAAAACGAAGCTGTTTTCTTTCGCCGTTAGACTTTCGTTGCTTCGTTTGATTTGATTCTTTTTGCAAACAGGAGTTCTTAAGTTGAACAATCTGGTTAGATCTATTTGAGTTTTACCTGTGCATTATATGAGTACTTATTGTATGCTTGTTTGTTTGTCTGCGATAGAATACCGAGTCGCCGCTGTTACTTGAGTCTCTAGGTTTCGCGGATCATCGCCAAGGCAAGTAACACTTTGATCATACCTTTCCTACTACCCAGTTTTATGCATTAGATCTATCCTCAAACATTGCATTGATTAGGATCTAATTAAATTGTGGGATGGGAAGTAGTTGAGGTAGTACCTATTACCTGTTTTATTATCAAACCCTTGGGAGTTACTTCTACGTTTGCTTATGCCATGCTATGCTAGTAGACGTGGATTGGGTGAGTGAATTCCATTCCAGATGTGAGATTGTTAATTAATGGTTTATTTAAGGTGGCAACTTAAACACACATCTGGGTGGATTGAGGCACCTGGTTTCTATCAGGACTTGCCTGTATTTCTTCTTGGACCGCCACCCGAGGCTCAAAGGGATCATGAGATTATTCAAACTAGAAACTTACGTGTGCAGCCACAAGCCATTATGGGCTCTGGCATAGTTGATTAAGTTATGCGAACTCTTACGGGTAGACTAGCGGATGTAGGGAAAGTAGGTTTACCGGTCTACCCACAAGTAAGGTGCTAGTGCTTACGAAGACTATGTCTCGGTCATCCGTTTCTCAAACATCATGTAGTGCGAGAAATCAAGCGGAGGCGACCGAGTCTTGTGGGGAAAAGTGCATAAGCCTCTGCAGAGTGTATAAACTAATCATGATTATTTGTGTCCCCGGTTATGGACATCTTGAGTATCTAGTACTTGGATATCATGTGAATCTCATCATGTTACTTCTAATTAATATTGTTGGGTTTTAATGAGTACTTTTAATTGGGATTGAGAATGCTGTCAACCATTCTCAATGTTTCACAACCACCATGATAGTTAATAAATTTATTCCTTTGCAGTAGGGAAAAATTGGCTTTTCGCAAAAATTGTAACCATAGAGCCTTCCACCAGCCAAATATGCATGTAGTATAGGCTATTCATTCCATTATTTCTCTATGTGTTACATTGCCAAAGATATTCCATGTCTTTGACCCGTTTCGGGCTGCAACGTTTCATGTTGCGAGAATTTTGAACGACGAGTAAGGTGCTTTTTAGGTCGTGGTTCTATACTCGATGATGCCGTTGGAGTTGATGGACTCGCTTATTCTTCCAAGCCTTCGCATATCGTATTTAGATGGCCTTAAGCCATATTTATTTCAATAAGTTCTCTCTTGAGATATTCGATTGTAATAAGTGTGTGATTGCTACTCTGTTATAAATCCTCCGAAAGTCTTGTATGGTGTCGACATTCTTGATCCAAGGATGACACCGAGCACGTAGATTAGGCTGTTTGAGGTCTGGTCGCTACTGAGAGATGGTGTCGAGCACACTTGTTGTAGGACACGGCCACTAAGCTTAAGCCTTAGATCACTACTCTTTCTCCTCTTTTCTGACTCCTCATCTTTTCTATTCTTTTAGGATGACGGAAGCAAGGAACAAGTTCACCCAGCCGGATGAAGATACACCCTTTGGACGACACCTGAAGGAAGTCACTAAGTACCTAAATATAGGATTACCAAGTTTCACCGGGACTTTCAATTCCACTTTACCCGAAGAGGAGCGCTGGAAGATTCAAGTCTACATTCCAGGAAGGACGTTTGCGCCAATCACGGAGCCCATAGAGTGTGTTTTCAATGCACCAACATGGAGTTTGGGAAAGAGCATGGCAGCTCATATCGCCATCGGACGCATTGGAGAAGTCTACAAAGAAGATCTCAAGGATACTATCTACCAGATTTGCGGACGCCGAGACGAACAATGGGAGATAGTTGGTATTAAGAAGGACCGATCCATTGCAGCTTTCATCCAGAGTTAAACCAGCACATTCGGCGCCAGAGAACCGGATGTCTTGTGGATATGATGGAGTTGAAAACAGCAAAAGCTAAGATTATCGAACTAGAAGGAGAACTGAAGGCCACTCGCAAGGACTACATGGAGGAGATTGTAGCTCTAGTGGGACAAAGCAGCGATCTTAAGGAGAAGATTGAAGAACTCATGGGAAATTCAGCACCCGGAGGAGAAGATGAAGGTAGCACCTGTCCAGATAACTACATCATCATCGACAACACCGATTCCGATCCTAGCGATGCTGACTTTGTTGATGAAGCTGGAGCAGATATTATGGAATCTTCATCGGAGCAGTTTTTCTAGTTGACCACCATAATAGTAGTAGATTTTCCCCCATTTTATTAGTCTTAGTTGCAGCACTTTTGTAACGATAGTTAGATCGTTGTATGCCCTTGTTTGAATTGATTGGAGTGATATTGTGTGATTTGTCTCATGTGCATATGGGTAGTGTTTCTCTCTAGACCTCATTCTATTCTAAATTCTCGTCTTTTCTATAAACCCTCAGATGCCTCCAGACGCGACCCGGATTTGTCTTCCCGCCAGAGATCACTCAGTTGATTCAGCAGCCAGAATGCCTTGATTCAAACATTGGTACGTAACCAAGGCAACAACAACAACCCCACCACCACCACCACCGATTGACCATCCGACTCGTTTCTTAAGGCTGAATCCGCGGTGTTTTCCGGTAAGCACCGAGCCAATAGTAGCAGATGATTGGCTCCGTAAGGTAGGGAGGGAGTTGACCCGCTGCAGGATGTCTGAGATGGAGAAAGGGTGAAGTTTGCCGCACATCAGCTCGAAGGACCCGCAAAGAAAGATGGTGGGGAGAATTTTACACCACTTACCACCTGTAGACAACTGTCACATGGGATCGATTTGACAAGCTTCTGTCTTGCCCATGTTTGTTGAGGAGCTATGGCCATGAAGAAGCGTGAGTTTTGCAACTTGCGCCAAGGAGGACAGACAGTTGGCGGTATGTGGATGATTTTAGTAAGTTAGCACGTTATGCCCCGGATAGCGTTACTCTGAGATGCAGCTAAACAACGAAGTTTCTAGAAGGGTGAATGATGAGCTTAGCATGCGGTTGATGGTAGCCACTTTCAATAACTACCAGGAGTTAGTAGATCGTGCTCTCATGATTGAAGGGAAGCAGCAAGCAGATTGAAAATCGTAAGAGGAAGTATGGACAGGGAAGTATAATTACGGAGCTCGGTGAAGCTACGCTTTACCCGAAGCCGGAGGACAATTCCAAAGATACCCATGGAGGAGGTAGCTCGCACAACCATAATGGCACCAAGAATGGGAACGGGAATGGAGGAAGCAATGGACAAAACCGCACCACCCGTCAACACCATCCAAGGTAGACCTGAGCCACATCACTTGCTTTAAGTGCCGCAAGACTGGGCATTATGCAAACGAAGGTAGCTCGCACAACCATAATGGCACCAAGAATGGGAAGGGGAATGGAGGAAGCAATGGACAAAACCGCACCACCCCGTCAACACCATCCAAGGTAGACTGAGCCACATCACTTGCTTTAAGTGCCGCAAGACTGGGCATTATGCAAGCGAATGTCGGAAGGCCGTAATGGAAATGGCAATGGAAGCTCGGGAAGAAGCGAACCCTTTCAGCAGGGGACAAGTGAACCACGTTCTTAGTGGAGGAGGTTGAAGCTCAGCCGGATGCGTGAATAGGTAAGTTTTTGGTTGAGTCATTTCTTCGCAGCTTGTTCTTTTGATCTTGGTGCATCGCATTCATACATATCAAGGGATTCGTGGATAAGTTTAGCCTACCCACTAAAACTCTTAAGACACCCATGCTAGTAAGCTCACAGAGCGGAGTATATGGCCGATCAAGGATGTTTTCAAGTGCCATTAAGTATAGGGAGGCATGTTTTCCAACGGATTTAATTATATTGGAATCCCAAGGATTGGATGTAATTCTTGGTATGGATTGGCTGTCGATGTATGGAGGAAACATCGATTGCGCCAGTAAGACAATTTTGCTTACAACACCAGAAGGAAGGAGAATCAAGTATGTATCACGGCATGAGCCGAGGAGAGCACATGTAAATTGCTTATCAGGAGTTCTGCAGGAGGAAGTACCGATTGGTAAGGGATTTTCCGATGTATTTAGGAAGAGTTTCCGGGCATGCCACCGGATAGAGACATTGAGTTTCGATTGAACTATTGCGAGCCTTTGGGCGATATCTAAGAGACCGTATAGGATGCCCGGCCGAGATTTGGAGGAAATTAAGAAGCAGATTAAGGAGTTCTTGGATAAAGGTTTTATTCGCCCAAGTTAAGTCACCTTGGGGATCACCAGTACTTCTAGTGGAGAAGAAGGATGGATCATTAAGAATGGTTGTTGATTATCGCAGATTGAATGAAGTGACCATTAAGAACAAGTACCCACTACCGATGATCAATGATCTGTTTGATCGGTTGCAAGGAGCTAAAGTGTTTTCCAAGATCGATTTGCGATCGTGATATCATCGATTGAAGATTCGAGAGCAGGATATACCTAAAGGCGGCTTTTACCACCAGATCACGGGTATGCGGGTATACCGTTATGTCATTTGGTCTGACTAACGCACCTGCTTATTTTATGAACTTGATGAACAAAGTGTTTATGGAGTTTTTGGATAAGTTTGTCGTGGTGTTCATTGATGATATTTTGGTTTACTCAAAGAATGAAGAGGAACATGAGGAGCACTTGCGATTGGTACTCGAGAAGCTCAGAGAACATCAGTTATATGCCAAGTTTAGCAAATGTGAGTTTTGGTTGAAGGAAGTTGGATTTCTCGGACATATTATATCCGGGGAAGGTATAGCAGTGGACCCCACTAAAGTTGCCACTGTGACAAACTGGGAAGCACCAACAACAGTTGGAGAGATCCGGAGTTTCCTTGGACTAGCGAGGATACTACCGGAGATTCATTGAAAATTTCTCAAGGATTGCGAAGCCTATGGCAGAAGCTGTTGAAGAAGGATACCAAGTTCATATGGGTGAGGAGTGTGAAGCTAGTTTCCAAGAATTGAAGAAACGTTTGGTTACCTCACCAGTGTTAATTCTGCTGGATCAGACCAAGGATTATGAGGTGTATTGCGACGCTTCACGTCGAGGACTTGGAGCAGTACTTATGAAAGAGGGAAGAGTTGTTTCGTATGCTTCACGACAGCTTAAGCCTCATGAGTTAAACTATGACACGCATGATTTGGAGTTAGCGGCCCGTTGTGCATGCGTTGAAAACATGGAGACATTTTCTTATTGGAAATCATTGTGAGGTGTATCTGGATCACAAGAGTTTAAAGTACATCTCCACGCGAGAAGGAGTTAAACCTCGTGCGAGAGGAGATGGTTGGAGCTCATCAAAGATTATGATATGAGATTGCATTATCACCCGAAAAGGCTAACGTTGTAGCAGGGCGCATTGAGCCGTAAGAGCCACGCGTCAACACGTTAATGATGGGAGAAATACCAAAGGAGTTAGCCGAGGATCTTGAGAGCTATGTTTGGAAATAGTTCCGAAGGCTATGTAGCGACATTGGAGATTCAGTCAACTTTGATGGATAGAATCAGGGAAGCTCAGAAGACTGACAAAGAGATTGCCGCTATAAAGGAGAAAATGAGCGAAGGAAAAGCAAAAAGATTTCGTGAGGATGAGCACGATACCTTATGGTTTGAGGACCGTGTTTATGTGCCCAATGACCCGGAGATCAGGAAGTTGATTTTACAAGAGGCACATGATTCACCATATTCGATTCACCCGGAATACCAAGATGTATTTGGATTTGAAGAATACTTTACGGTGGACTGGAATGAAGAAGGATATTGCAGAGTATGTAGCAGTTTGTGATGTTTGTCAGAGGGTGAAGGCAGAACATCAGAAGCCAGCAGGATTGTTACAGCCATTGCCGATACCCGAATGGAAGTGGGATAAACTAGGCATGGACTTTATCACGGGATTGCCGAGGACTCGTTCAGGCTATGACTCAATTTGGGTTGTAGTTGATCGTTTGTGAAGGTAGCTCATTTCATTCGATAAAGACTACCTACAAGATGCCAAATTGGCTAAGATATACATGACCAGGATTGTATGTTTGCATGGAGTTCCGAGGAGTATCGTATCAGATAGAGGAACTCAATTCACCTCAAAGTTCTGGAAGCAGTTGCACGAAACTTTGGGAACCAGGCTGGAGTTTAGCACAGCTTTTCATCCACAGACAGATGGACAAACCGAGAGAGTCAACCAGATTTTGGAGGATATGCTTAGAGCTTGTGCTTTGGATTATGGTTCCAGCTGGGACGATAATTTGCCATATCTTGAGTTTTCTTACAACAACAGCTTATCAAGCCGGTTTGAAGATGGCCCCTTTCAAGCCTTGTATGGAAGGAGGTGCGAACCCGTTGTTGTGGGATGAAGTTGGAGACCGCCGATTGTTTGGACCAGATTTGATTAAGGAGTGCGAGCGGAAAGTAAAGTTGATTCGCGATAGGCTCAAGGTAGCCCAGTCAAAGATGAGAAAAGTTATGCGGATGCAAAAGCATGAGGGACGAGAATCTGAAGTCGGAGCGAGTTTATCTTGATATCGCCACTTGAGGAATTAAGCGTTTTGTGTTAAAGGAAAGTTAAGCGCCCGATTTGTAGGACCTTATCGTATTTTGGAACGCATGGGAGAAGTTGCGTATAAGTTGGAACTACCCGAAGGATTGTCAAGTGTTCATGATGTGTTTCATGTTTCACAGTTGAAGAAGTGTCACGCAGAGATGGCTGATATACCATTGAGAGATACTGTGCCACTAGAAGCAATCCGATTGAATGATGATTTGACCTACGAGGAGAAACCGGTTAAGATTACGGAATTTGCCAATCGAGTTACTTTCGCATGACAAAGGTTATCAAGTTTTGCAAAGTTCAATTGGAGCCACCACACTGAGGATGAAGCCACACAGGAACGAGAGGAAGATTGCTTAAAGACCACCCTCACCTATTTTCTAGCCAACCCGAATCTCGAGGGCGAGATTCATCTTAAGGGGGTAGGTTTGAAACATCCCAAATTTCCAATTTGGAATGTTATACATAGAGCATCATGCATATCATATTTTTCGTTGCATTTTGCTCGATCCTAGAAAATTCTACACAACTCAAGGACCCACGGGGAGAGTTAGGGATTTTCGTTATTTTCATATTTGAGTTTTCTCAAATTTTGAAAATAGGATCATTGATTTTATTTATTTTATCTTCAATTATTTCTACTACAAAAATATGAGAGAGGGAATAAAATGACTTTCCCAAAATAAAGAAATAATGAAGATTTAATAATAAAATCAAATAAGATTTTATTTTGGAGTTTTTCGCCTTTTTATTTGAATTTAGGAAAAATGCACGTTTCCAAAATTGCATCTAGGCCCCAAATAAATGTTCATTAAATCCGGCTTGATTTTAGAAACCGGGGAAAATTTATTTCAGGATTTTTGGAGTCCGTTTAGTACTTCTTTTGATTTTTTTCTGCGCGTAATGTTTTATAAAAAGAAAAACGCGCACCGCCTTACCGGGCCGTACCCGAGCGGGACTCCGCTCAGGCGCTTTAAATAAGCAACCACCCGAGCCCCAAGCCCACCCGAGCCGCCCAAGCCCACCTGCCACCGCCACCGCCGCCCGCTTGTACTTCGCCCGCCATGCCGACTTCGCCGGAGTTCGCCGCCGCTGAGGTTCGCCGCCGCCTCGTAAACCGTGCCGGTTTTTAAAAAAAAACTGATCGCTTTTTCTCGGGTTTTTTTTGGTTTTTTTTTTTTTGAATCTGTTCGTCGTCTTTTTCTTTTTCTCGGATTTAATCCATGATTTTTTGATCGCGATTAGGATCCGATTTTCGTTTTAGTATAACTTTTAAGCTCGTTTATCGGAATCAGGCGATTCAAGCGCCTGGAGTTTAAATCTCGAAACCCTCTTTCCGAATAATCAACTTAAACAAGTTTTTGTTTCTGTAAAATTTGACTTAGATCCAGATTAGTAAAACAAAGCTGTTTTCTTCCGCCGTTTGGCTTTCGTTGCTTCGTTTGATTTGATTCTTTTTGCAAACCGGAGTTCTTAAGTTGAACAATATGGTTAGATCTACTTGAGTTTTACCTGTGCATTAGATGAGTACTTATTGTATGCTTGTTTGTTTGTCTGCGATAGAATATATACCGGAGTCGCCTTTGTTACTTGAGTCTCTAGGTTTCGCGGATCATCAGCAAGGCAAGTAACACTTTGATCATACCTTTCCTACTACCCAGTTTTTGTGCATTAGATCTATCCTCAAACATTGCATTGATCAAGATCTAATTAAATTGTGGGGTGGGAAGTAGTTGAGGTAGTACCTATTACATTTTATTATCAAACCCTTGGGAGTTACTTCTCGTTTGCTTATGCCATGCTATGCTAGTAGACGTGGATTGGGTGAGTGAATTCCATTACAGATGTGAGATTGTTAATTAATGGTTTTATTTAAGGTGGCAACTTAAACACACATGCAGGTGGATTGAGGCACCAGTTTTACGACTTGCCTGTATTTCTTCGGACCGCCACCCAGGCTCAAAGGCATCATGAGATTATTCAAACTAGAAACTTACGTGTGCAGCCACAAGCCATTATGGGCTCTGGCATAGTTGATTAAGTTGTGCGAACTCTTACGGGTAGACTAGCGAGATGTAGGGAAAGTAGGTGTACCGGTCTACCCACAAGTAAGGTGCCAGCGCTTCCGAAAGACTATGTGTCGGTCATCCCTTTCTCAAACATCATGTAGTGCGAGAAATCAAACGGAGGCGACCGAGTCTTGTGGGGAAAAGTGCGCAAGCCTCTGCAGAGTGTATAAACTAATCATGATTAGCAGTGTCCCCGGTTATGGACATCTTGAGTATCTAGTACTTGGATATCATGTGAATCTCATCATGTTACTTCTAATTAATATTGTTGGGTTTTTAATGAGTACTTTTAATTGGGATTGAGAATCTTTGTCAACCATTCTCAATGTTTCCTAACCACCATGATAGTTAATAAATTTATTCCTTTGCGGTAGGGAAAAATTGGCTTTTCAAAAAGCTGTAACCATAGAGCCTTCCACCAGCCAAATATGCATGTAGTATAGGCTATTCATTCCATTATTTCTCTATGTGTTACATTGCCAGATATTCCATGTCTTTGGCCGTTTTCGAACTGCAACGTTTCATGTTGCGAGACTTTTCGAACGACGAGTAAGGTGCTTTTAGGTCATGGTTCTATACTCGGTGATGCCGTTGGAGTTGATGGACTCGCTTATTCTTCCAAGCCTTCATTTGTTATCGTATTTAGATGGCCTTAAGCCATATTTATTTCAATAAGTTCTCTCTTGAGATATTCGATTGTAATAAGTGTGTGATTGCTACTCTGTTATAAATCCTCCGAGTCTTGTGTGGTGTCGGCATTCTTGATCCGAGGATGACACCTGAGCACGTAGATCGAGGCTGTTTGAGGTGCAGTCGCTACAACCTATTAACCATAGGCCCAGCCCAAATTGCTGTTTTTTTTGCTTATTTTAGTGTTTCGCAGAAAAGGAATATCAATCGGAGTCCAAACGGAATGAAACCTTCGGGAACGTGATTTTTGGAACAAACGTGATCCAGAGGACTTGGAGTCTACGTAAAGCAATCAACGAGGAGAGCACGAGGCAGGGGGGCACGCCTACCCCCCCCCCCCAGGCGCGCCCTCCACCCTCGTGGGGCCCAAGTTGCTCCAGCGACGTACTTCTTCCTCCTATATATACCTATGTACCCCCAAAACATCAGCAGGAGAGCCAAAACCCTATTTCCACCTCCGCAACCTTCTGTACCCTTGAGATCCCATCTTGGGGCCTTTTCCGGCGTTCCGCCGGAGGGGGCATTGATCACGGAGGGCGTTTACATCAACACCATAGCCTCTCCGATGATGTGTGAGTAGTTTACCTCAGACCTTCGGGTCCATAGTTATTAGCTAGATGGCTTCTTCTCTCTCTTTGGATCTCAGTACAAAGTTCTCCTTGATCTTCTTGGAGATCTATTCGATGTAATCTTCTTTTGCGGTTTGTTTGTCGAGATCCGATGAATTGTGGGTTTATGATCAAGATTATCTATGAACAATATTTGAATCTCCTCTGAATTCTTTTATGTATGATTGGTTATCTTTGAAAGTCTCTTCGAATTATCAGTTTGGTTTGGCCTACTAGATTGATCTTTCTTGCACTGGGAGAAGTGCTTAGCTTTTGGTTCAATCTTGCGGTGCTCAATCCAAGTGACAGTAAGGGAAATGACACGTATTGTATTGTTGCCATCGAGGATAAAAAAATGGGGTTTATATCATATTGCATGAGTTTATCCATGTACATCATGTCATCTTACTTAAAGCATTACTCTGTTCTTATGAACTTAATACTCTAGATGCATCTTTGGATAGCGGTCGATGTGTGGAGTAATAGTAGTAGATGCAGAATCGTTTCGTCTACTTGTCGCGGACATGATGCCTATATACATGATCATACCTAGATATTCTCATAACTATGCTCAATTCTATCAATTGCTCGAAAGTAATTCGTTCACCCATCGTAATACTTATGCTCTTGAGAGAAGCCACTAGTGAAACCTATGGCCCCCGGGTCTATTTTCCATCATATTAATCTTCCAACACTTAGCTATTTTTTATTGCCGTTTATTTTACTTTGCATCTTTATTTCTCTTTATCATAAAAATACCAAAAATATTATCTTATCATATCTATCAGATCTCACTCTAAGTAAGTGACCGTGAAGGGATTGACAACCCCTTTATCGCGTTGGTTGCGAGGTTCTTATTTGTTTGTGTAGGTGCGTGGGACTTGGCGTGATCTCCCTCTTGGATTGATACCTTGGTTCTCAAAACTGAGGGAAATACTTATGCTACTTTACTGCATCACCCTTTCCTCTTCAAGGGAAAACCAACGCAGGTGCTCAAGAGGTAGCATGAAGAATTTACGCGCCGTTCTTGGGAGATTCGCGCCAAGTCAAGTCAAGACATATCAAGTACCCATCACAAACTCTTATCCCTCGCATTACATTATTTGCCATTTGCCTCTCGTTTTCCTCTCCCCCACTTCACTCTTGCCGTTTTATTCGCCCTCTCTTTCATGTTCGCCTCCCTCTTTCTTTTGTTCCTCGCACTTTCTGTCGTTATGTCTGAAATTGGGGAAGTTATTGTCGATATGGACAATAATAACAACATGGAAAATTCTGATGCTCTTGCTGAAGAACCTTCTATCTTACATACAAAAACATTCCGAATCGGTAATGGTAATATTATTGGAAAAGGAGTTATTCAAGATTTCTTTACTTGTGCCGGTGCTTTGCCTTCTATGGGTAGTTCTATTCTTCATAGAATTAGTAGTCTTAAGACGCTTATCGCCATGCTTGTAGTTGAACTTGAAAGGCAATTTATGCACATGCATCCTTGCATACAAAGGATTTTCCTAGAATTTTCTAATATTGAGCATTCTTCTGTTAAGTGTGCCGCTACTATCTTTTTGGCTCATGGCTTCAGATTTATAATAGAAGAGGCCAAAGAAATCTTTGCGCACTATAGGGTGGACGCTGGCCGTCCTCCCATAGAGGCTATCCTCTTTGGTCAAGAGGAAATAATGCGTTTTCAATCTCTAGACTATGTTGCTTTTAATGAAAACCTTAGAAAAAGGGTTCCTACCAATGTTCTAGTTGATAGAATTTCTGAACTTAATAATGATTTTTTTATTTGAAATAATGAGCTAGGATATTCTCTCTAGTTTAGGCTCACGAAGTTCTATCAGAAGAATGCTTATAATGATGAATTGGTTGTGCAATACGAAGGGCCAAAGGAGGAACCTATACCTCCCAAAGTTGATCTCGGGGACTTCTGTCCCATTAAATTTAGCCCTTTTCATTACTTTTGCTTGCCTCAAAGAAAACTTACTACTGAACATAGAGAATATGAAATGAGTTTTCATGATCTATCCTATTATTATGGCAATACCTAGATCTATCCTTGCTTTTATGCCTAGCTAGGGGCGTTAAACGATAGCGCTTGTTGGGAGGCAACCCAATTTTATTTTAGTTTTTTGCATTTTGCTTCTGTTTAGGAATAAATATTTGATCTAGCCTCTGGTTATATTTGTTTTTATGTTTTAATTAGTGTTTGTGCCAAGTTAAACCTATAAGATCTTCTTGGATGATAGTTATTTGATCTTGCTGAAAATTCCAGAAACTTTCTGTTCACGAAAACAATTGTTAAAAATCACAAGAACGTGATAAAATACTGATTCTAATTACAGTAGATCAATAAACAAATTTTATAGGTCGTCCTATTTTGGTAGATTTTTATGAGTTCCAGAAGTTTGCATTAGTTACAGATTACTACAGACTGTTCTGTTTCTGACAGATTCTGTTTTTCGTGTGTTGTTTGCTTATTTTGATGAATCTATGGCTAGTAAAAGAGTTTATAAAGCATAGAGAAGTCGGAATACAGTAGTTTTAACACCAATATAAATAAAGAATGAGCTCATTACAGTACCTTGAAGTGGTGTTTTGTTTTCTTTAAGCTAACGGACTCACGAGATTTTACATTAAGTTTTGTGTTGTGAAGTTTTCAAGTCTTGGGTAAAAGATTTGATGGATTATGGAACAAGGAGTGGCAAGAGCCTAAGCTTGGGGATGCCCATGGCACCCCAAGATAATCTAAGGACACCAAAAGCTTGGGGATGCCCGGAAGGCATCCCTCTTTAAATCTTAGATCCATCGGTAACTTTACTTGGAGCTATATTTTTATTCACCACATGATATGTGTTTTCCATGGAAGCGTCTTGTATGATTTTGAGTCTTTGCTTTTTAGTTTACCACAATAATCCTTGCTGTACACACCTTTTGAGAAAGACACACATGATTGAATTTATTAGAATACTCTATGTGCTTCACTTATATCTTTTGAGCTATATAGTTTTTGCTCTAGTGCTTCACTTATATCTTTTAGAAACGCAGTGGTGGATTTGTTTTATAGAAACTATTGTTCTCTCATGCTTCACTTATATTATTTTGAGAGTCCATCAAAACATCATGGTTATTTTCTTTTATTATGTTTGGCATCCAAGTTTTTTAAAAAAAAATCTTATGAGTGTGTTGAATAGTATGAGAAGTTCGATGCTTGATAATTGTTTTGAGATATGAAGATGGTGATATTAGAGTCATGCTAGTTGAGTAGTTGTGAATTTGAGAAATACTTGTGTTAAAGTTTGTGATTCCCGTAGCATGCATGTATGGTGAACCGTTATGTGATGAAGTCGGAGCATGATTTATTTATTGATTGTCTTCCTTATGAGTGGCGGTCGGGGACGACGATGGTCTTTTCCTACCAATCTATCCCCTAGGAGCATCGCGTAATACTTTGCTTTGATAACTTGTAGATTTTTGCAACAAGTATATGAGTTCTTTATGACTAATGTTGAGTCCATGGATTATACACACTCTCTTCCTTCCACCATTGCTAGCCTCTCTAATACCGCGCACTTTTCGTCGGTATCATACACCCCCATATACCTTGCTCAAAACAGCCACCATACCTACCTATCATGGCATTTCCATAGCCATTCCGAGATATATTGCCATGCAACTTACCACCGTTTCGTTTACTATGACACGCTCTATCATTGTCATATTGCTATGCATGATCATGTAGTTGACATCGTATTTGTGGCAAGGCCACCGTTCATAATTCTTTCATACATGTCACTCTTGATTCATTGCATATCCCGATTACCGCGGAGGCATTCACATAGAGTCATATTACGTTCTAAGTTTTGAGTTGTAATTCTTGAGTTGTAAAAGTAAAAAAGTGTGATGATCATCATTATTAGAGCATTGTCCCAAGTGAGGAAAGGATGATGGAGACTATGATTCCCCACAAGTCGGGATGAGACTCAGGACAAAAATAAATAAAAAATAGGCCATAAAAAAAGTCACAAAGAAAAAAAATTAGAGAAAAAGAGAGAAGGGACAATGCTACTATCCTTTTACCACACTTGTGCTTCAAATTAGCACCATGATCTTCATGATAGAGAGTCTCCTATGATATCACTTTCATATACTAGTGGGAATTTTTCATTATAGAACTTGGCTTGTATATTCCAATGATGGGCTTCCTCAAAATGCCTTAGGTCTTCATGAGCAAGCAAGTTGGATGCACACCCACTTAGTTTCTTTTGTTGAGCTTTCATATACTTATAGCTCTAGGGCATCCGTTGCATGGCAATCCCTACTCACTCACATTGATATCTATTGATGGGCATGTCCATAGCCCGTTGATACGCCTAGTTGATGTGAGACTATCTTCTCCTTTTGTCTTCTCCACAACCACCATCCAATTCCACATAAAATGCTATGTCCATGGCTCACGCTCATGTATTGCATGAAGATTGAAAAAGTTTGAGAACACCGAAATTATGAAACAATTTCTTGGCTTGTCATCGGGGTTGTGCATGATTAATACTTTGTGTGATGAAGATAGAGCATAGCCAAACTATATGATTTTGTAGGGATAACTTTCTTTGGCCATGTTATTTTGAAAAGACATAATTGCTTAGTTAGTATGCTTGAAGTATTATTATTTTTATGTCAATATTAAAATTTTGTCTTGAACCTTTCGGATCTGAATATTCATATCACAATTAAGAGAATTACATTGGAAATTATGCTAAGTAGCAATCCACATCAAAAATTCTGTTTTTATCATTTACCTACTCGAGGACAAGCAGGAATTAAGCTTGGGGATGCTTGATACGTCTCCAACGTATCTATAATTTTTTATTGTTCCATGCTATATTATATTCTATTTTGGATGTTTAATGGGCTTTATTATACACTTTTATATTATTTTTGGGACTAACCTATTAACCGGAGGCCCAGCCCAAATTGCTGTTTTTTTGCCTATGTCAGTGTTTCGCAGAAAAGCAATATCAAACGGAGTCCAAACGGAATGAAACCTTCGGGAATGTGATTTTTGGAACAAACGTGATCGAGAGGACTTGGAGTCTATGTAAAGCAATCAACGAGGAGAGCACGAGGCAGGGGGGAGCGCCTACCCCCCCAGGCGCGCCCTCCACCCTTGTGGGGCCCACATTGCTCCACCGACGTACTTCTTCCTCCTATATATACCTACGTACCCCCAAAACATCAGCAGGAGAGCCAAAACCCTATTTCCACCACCGCAACCTTCTGTACCCATGAGATCCCATCTTGGGGCCTTATCCGGCGTTCCGCCAGAGGGGACATTGATCACGGAGGGCGTCTACATCAACACCATTGCCTCTCCGATGATGTGTGAGTAGTTTACCTCAGACCTTCGGGTCCATAGTTATTAGCTAGATGGCTTCTTCTCTCTCTTTGGATCTCAATACAAAGTTCTCCTTGATCTTCTTGGAGATCTATTCGATGTAATCTTCTTTTGCGGTGTGTTTGTCAAGATCCGATGAATTGTGGGTTTATGATCAAGATTAGCTATGAACAATATTTGAATCTCCTTTGAATTATTTTATGTATGATTGGTTATCTTTGCAAGTCTCTTCAAATTATCAGTTTGGTTTGGCCTACTAGATTGATCTTTCTTGCACTGGGAGAAGTGCTTAGCTTTGGGTTCAATCTTGCGGTGCTCAATCCCAGTGAAAGTAAGGGAAATGACATGTATTGTATTGTTGCCATCGAGGATAAAAAGATGGGGTTTATATCATATTGCATGAGTTTATCCCTCTACATCATTTCATCTTACTTAAAGCATTACTCTGTTCTTATGAACTTAATACTCTAGATGCATGATGGATAGCGGTCGATATGTGGAGTAGTAGTAGATGCAGAATCGTTTCGGTCTACTTGTCGCGGACATGATGCCTATATACATGATCATACCTAGATATTCTCATAACTATGCTCAATTCTATCAATTGCTCGACAGTAATTCGTTCACCCATCGTAATACATATGCTCTTGAGTGAAGCCACTAGTGAAATCTATGGCCCCTGGGTCTATTTTCCATCATATTAATCTTCCAATACTTAGCAATTTTTTATTGTCGTTTATTTTACTTTGCATCTTTATTTCTCCTTATCATAAAAATACCAAAAATATTATCTTATCATTTCTATCAGATCTCAATCTCGTAAGTGACCGTGAAGGGATTGACAACCCCTTTATCGCGTTGGTATCGAAGTTCTTATTTGTTTGTGTAGGTGCGTGGGACTTGAGCGTGATCTCCTACTGGATTGATACCTTGGTTCTCAAAAACTGAGGGAAATACTTACACTACTTTACTGCATCACCCTTTCCTCTTCAAGTACAACTATATCCATGGGTAGGAAGTACAACTATTTTTTTGGTATTACGTGTTCCATATCCATAACTAAAGATGGAGAACAACTTAGAAAAGAAAATAAAAACTACTTCGTGGTCAAGCTAACAAGCACACACGAGAATATTCACCCCACGCTATTGCTCCCCGGCAACGGCGCCAGAAAAACGTCTTGATAACCCACAAGTATAGGGGATCGTTTGTAGCCTTCTTCGATAAATAAGAGTGTCGAACCCAACAAGGAGCTAAAGGTAGAACAAATATTCCCTCATGTTTTATCGACACCGATACAACTCTACGCACACTTGACGTTTGCTTTACCTAGAACAAGAATAAAACTAGACCTACTTTGTAGGTGTGGTAGGTTTGCAAGATAATAAAGAACGTGAAAATAAAATTTAGGTGTTGTTTAGATAAAGAAACAATTAAGTTTAGTAAAAACGAGTGTGGATTAATGGTGTTAGGATTTGCAAAATTGCCGCTTAGCAATTGACTACGTTGCTAGATCGATAGCAAGTTTTTATGTCGGAGGGGCCACTACTAGCATGTCGTCCCTTACTTGGAGTTGTATGCACTTATGATTTGAACTATTAGCAAGCATCCGCAACTACTAACGTTCATTAAGGTAAAACACCCAACCATAGCATTAAGATATGTATTGGTCCCCCTTCAATCACGTACGTATCAACTTCTATGATTAGGCTGAAGCTGCTGTCACCCTTGCACTCCAATGCATAGTCCTATCAACATACAATTAACTCTATGGTGTGATCCACACACGCACTCATATGATGGGCACCAAAGGACAACAACATTACCACAAGCAAATTAAACCAATCATAGCAATTCACCAATTATTGGTAGGACAACAAAAATCTACTCAGACATGATAGGATGGCAACATATCATTGGATAAAAATATGAAGCATAAAGCACCATGTTCAAGTAGAGGGTACAGCGGGTTGCGGGAGAGTGGACCGCTGAATATAGATGGGGGAAGGTGATGGAGTTGTTGGTGAATATGATGGATTTGTTGGAGTAGATCGCCGTCACACGATAATTGCCCCGACGGCGTTTCGGCGCCATCGGGACAGAGCCCCCATCCTTCTTCTTCCTCCTTGGCCTCCCCCTAGATGGGAGAAGAGTTCCCCCTCTGTTCCATCGCCTGCATGGTGGCGGAGGGGCGACAGCCCTTTGAGATTGGATCTATCCCTCTATTCTCTTCTGTTTCACGTTCCTATTTTTTGGCCGAAAACCGTTTCTTATATTCCCGGAGATCCGTAACTCCGATTGTGCTGAGATTTTAACATTTTTTTTTCAGATCGAAGCTTCCTTGCGCCCGAAGTAGAGCTCCAACCAATGTACAAGGTGAGCACAACCCACCACCACACGCCAGGGGGACAGGTGTGCCCTGGTGTCTTGTGGGCCTCCTTTTGCATTTATTCCAAGTCCCAAAAATCACATATATTCCAAAATAATTCTCCATAAATTTTTATTGTGTTTGGACTTCATTTGATATGGATATTCCACAAAACAAAAAACATGCAACAAGCGAGGCGGCCTTTGAGCCTTTGGATCAATAGGTTAGTCCAATAAATCATATAAAATGTTGTCAAAAATATGTGAATGTTGTATAATATTGGCATGAAACAATAAAAAATTATAGATACGACTGAGATGTAACAATGACAACTTACTTGAAGGATCTTATTCAATCCATTGGTAGATATGGTGGACTCTCATGGCAAGAAACTGGGTTCAAGGGGTTTCAGATGCACAACTAGTGTCTCTACTTAGTACGAAGTTTTGGCTAGCAAAAAATTATAAGCAAGCACCACATGTTAGAGGATCCATGACAATATAACTTCTATGTGAATATAAGTAAACATAACTCATTACGTTGCCTTCCTTATCCAACATCAACTATTTGACCAAGATGAAAATATTTGATGGGGGCTCACAATCATAAAAGATGTCCAAGATAGTGTATTTATATGTGAATCCTCTCTTCCTTTATTAATGTTTCATGAATCGAAGCAATGACCAATGCTGTGTTTGTTAATTTCCAATCAATTTTATCAACTATACTCTTTCTATGTGGAGTTATTACTCCCCATGGGGTTAGCATATGATCTTTCATTATTTTCATTCCTAAAGCTTGAAACAAGAAAGTAAAGCAACAGAACTCAAACTACTCTTTATTATATAACTCTCATGCACGATTACATAGATAGATAGATCACTAAGCAAATAGTCAAACTAATTCATACTAAGCTTTTATTCTTCTAAATCATGAAATACTAAGGATCAAACTAAGATAGATAATGATGATAAAAGTGATGGAGATACAATACTAGGGCACGTCCCCCAAGCTTGGAATAATCCAAGGGTGCCCGTGTACTTAAGCTTGTTTCTTTGGTGACGACGGTGATGAATTGGTGGGCTTGTTTTCCAGCAGCAAGCATTTAAAATCAGTATTGACCTTCGAAGAGCACGATTTTGCTCCTCCAACGTGATAACCTCCCGAGTGAGCACGGTGTTCTGAGCACAAAGGGTTTGTAATATGTCTCCCTTTTCTATACCCTTTGTAAGGGACACGGATTTATTCCCTTCATCTCTGGCGATCTTGCCACCGATGGCCTCCTTAGTTTCCTCTTTCTCGGCGGCATCCTCCTCACCTGACGACCACTCATACTATACCTCGCTGAAGGGGCGTTTCCCCGAAGAAGGTCGCACAATCTGATGCTTGTTACATAGCCTTTGGGGAGCCATGGAGAGCTTGAAAATCTAAATCTAACAAAAAAACAGACCGAAACAAGAACCGGGGAGAAACTTGTGATACGGTGGTCAGAACATCTGGGAGTATATATGATGAATTTTTATCTTGCAAAACAATTATTCGGGAGGAAAATAGAGTCGGGAAGGCATACGAGGGGCCCACAAGGCAACATGGAGCGTCCATGGGGTAGGGCGCGCCCTGTTGCCCTGTGACTTCCTCGTGGGTCCTCTCGGTTGTTTCTTATTTTCCTAATTTTTATAATATTCCAAAATTTATGAAATTTTTAAGTCGGTTTATTTACCGTATCACGTAGCTACTCCTTTTTCTGGGTTCTAGAGTGTTCCAGAATGTCTCTTTATGTGTTCCTCTGGTGTCACCGTTTGAATAATATTGGTTTCAACATTAATGGGCATACCTGAGATATATTGTTTAATTCTTTGCCCATTAACCACCTTTGGATTAGTGCCCTCGGCATTATTGATCTTGATAGCTCCGTAGCGGTGAAATTGTTCGACGATGTGTGGTCCTTCCCATTTAGAGAGAAGTTTTCCTATAAAGAATCTGAAACGAGAATTCTACAACAGAACTTGATCACCAACTTTAAATTCCCATTTTTGAATTCTTTTGTCATGCCATCTTTTAACCTTTTCTTTAAAGAACTTGTCATTCTCATAAGCTCATGTTCTCCATTCATCTAGAGAGCTAATATCCAATAGCCTCTTTTAACAGGCAAGTTTGAAATCATTGTTAAGTTATTTAATTTACCAATAAGCTTTATGTTCTAATTCAAGAGGCAATGACATGCTTTTCCATATACCATTTTATATGGAGACATACATATAGGATTTTTATAAGGAGTTCTATATGCCCATATTGCATCATCAAGTTTTTAGACAAATTCTTCCTAGATCTATTAATGGTCTTTTGCAAAATTAACTTTGTTTCTCTATTGCTCAATTCAACTTCACCACTAGATTGAGGATGATATGGTGATGCAATTCTATGGTTGACATCATATTTTGCTAGGAGTTTACTAAATGCACCATGAATAAAAAGTGGACCACCATCAGTCATTAAGTATCTTGGGACTCCAAATCTCGGTAGATAACTTCTTTAAGCATTGTAATAGATGTGTTGTGATCAACACTACTAGTTGGAATAGCTTCAACCCACTTAGTAACATAATCAACAACAACTAAATTATGAGTATACCCATTAGACGAAGGAAAAGTTCCCGTATACTCAAAGCGCCAAACATCAAATGGTGCAATCACAACTGAGTAATTCATATGCATTTCCTGACGTCTACCAATATTCTTTGACATTCATCATAAGAAAGGATGAACTTACGTGCATCCTTGAAGAGGGTAGGCCAATAAAAACCAAACAGTAATACCTTATGTCCAGTTTTGTCTCCATCATGGTGCATTTGTATGCCTCGGAATGACACTTCCGTAGGATTTTTTCCTATTCATGCTCTGGTACACACCGTCTAATAACACCACCTACTCCTTCTTTATATAAATGTGGATCATCCCAAAAGTAATGCCTTAAATCAAAGAAGAATGTTTTCTTTTGTTGGTATTTGTAACTAGGTGGTATATATTTAGTAATATTGAAATTAACATAGTCTACATACCACGGATTATTGCAAAGTAGAAGCATTTATAACAGCTAATTGCTCATTAGGAAAACTATCATCAATAGGCGTTGGGTCATTAATAACATTTCTCCATCCTAGACAAGTTATGTACTACAGGATTCTCAGTTCCTTTTCCATCAACAATATGCAAATCAAACTCTTGTAATAAAATAACCCACCTAATCAACCTAGGTTTAGCATCTTTATTTTCCATAAGATATTTAATAGCAGCATGATTGGTGTGAATAGTAACTTTAGAATCAACAGTATAAGGTCAGAATTTGTCACATGCAAACACAACTGCTAAAAATTCTTTCTCATTAGTAGCATAATTCTTTTGAGCACTATCTAGAATCTTACTAGCATAATCAATAACATTCAATTTCTTATCAACTCCTTGACCTAGAACAACCCAATTTCTTGAGCACTAGCATCGCACATAATTTCAAAGGGTATGTTCCAATCAGGTGGTTGAACAATAAGTGTAAAAATTAAGGTTTTCTTAAATATTTTAGAGGCTTCTACGCAATCATCATAAAAAAACAAATGGAACATATTTTTGCATAAGATTAGTAAGAGGCCTAGAAATTTTAGGGAAGTCTTTAATGAACCTTCTATAGAAACCCACATGATCAAGAGAACTTCTTATACCTTTGATATCTTTAGGACATGGCATTTTATCAATCGCATCAACTTTAGCTTTATCAACCTCGCTACCACTTTTAGAAATTTTATGGCCAAGGACTATCCCTTTGTTTACCATGAAGTGGCACTACTCCCAGTTCAAGACAAGATTAGTCTCTTCACATCTCTGCAAAACTCGGTCAAGGTCGCTCAAGCAATCATCAAAATAAGTTCCGTAAACAGAAAAATCATCCATGAATACCTCAACAATTTTTCTCACAGAAATCAAAGAATATGGAAGTCATACATCTTTGAAAGTTAGCAGTGCATTGCATAAACCAAAAGGCATACATCTATAAGAATAAGTTCCAAAAGGACAGGTAAAAGTAGTTTTTCTTGATCTTCTTGTGATACAAGTATTTGAGAAAAAACAAAATAACCATCTAGGAAGCAGAAATGTGTATGTTTAGATAACTTTCTAACATTTGATCAATAAAAGGCAAGGGGTGATGATCTTTTCTAGTAGCTTTGTTTAATTTCCTGAAATGAATTACCATCCTATAGGCAGTTACAATTCTTTGTGGATAAGTTCATTTTTATCAATAGGAACAATAGTAATGCCTCCTTTCTTAGGAACACAATGAACATGACGCACCCATCTACTATCAGCTATAGGATAAATTATACCTACTTCCAAAAACTTTAATATTTCAGTTCTTATCACATCCTTCATTTTGGGATTAAGACAACGTTGATGATCAACGAAGGGTTTAGCGTCTAGCTCCATATTAATATTGTGTTTACATAAGGTAGGACGACTGCCTTCAAGATCATCAAGAGTATATCCAGTTGCAGTGCGATGCTTCCTTAGGGTTTTGAGTAATCTCTTTTTTTGTGCTCTGAAAGGTTAGCATTGATAATAACAGGATATATTTTCTTTTCATCAAGGTACGCATATTTCAGTATATCAGGTAGCTTCTTTAATTCAAACACAAGATCACTCTTAGGTGGGAGAGGATTTCTTAAAGTTTCAACAAGCAAATTATGTTTAAGGATAGTTTCTTGTTTAAATAATATCTCATTTATTATATTTATTTCCTCCATATGCATATCATTTTCATGATCTATCAAATATTGTTCTAACGGATCAGTAGGAGTGAAAGTGCTTGTTATCGACTAGAGGGGGGGTGAATAGGCGATTTTTATGAAAGTATTCAAAACACGAGGTCTTTGAAAAAAACAGTACAAATGAACCTATTGATATGCAGCGGAAGGTAGACTACACTAGACAAGCCATAGTCAAGTAAGCAATGAACTGAAAGCACGAAGACTATCGCCAGCCTAGGTAGTATGGATCGGGGATGGAAGACAGTATGAAGCCAAACAGTAATCAGTCTTCACTCAGTGAAGTCAATTAGATCAAACAGGCAAGCAATGACTTCACGAAGACAAACTGTAAAGTAAAGGGAAGTGGAGGATAGAACCAGTTGCTTGGTGAAGACAAGGATTTGGTAGACCAGTTTCAGTTGCTGTGACAACTGTATGTCTGGTTAGGAAGGCTGAGATTTAACTCAGAAGACCGCGTCTTCACCTTATTTCCCTTGAGCTAAGGACACCCATTCCTCGCCCAATCACTCTGGTAAGTCTTCAAGGTAGACTTCCAAACCTTCACAGACTATTTCATCGACGATCCACAATGACTCTTGGATGCTCAGAACGCGATGCCTAACCAATTTGGAGGATTCACAGTCCTCAAGTGTAACAAGTCTTGAGATCATGCGGATAGAAAGACTTGATGATGCCTAACACTCTTTGGCTCTGGGTGTTTTGGGCTTTGTCCTGCAAGGATCTCTCTCTCAAATGCTTCGGAGGTGGGTTGATCTCAAACGACAAAAGCCGTGCACTAACTCTGAGCAGCCACCAATTTATGGTGTAGGGCGTGGGCTATATATAGCCAGGAGGCAACCCGACCTAATTTGTCTGAAATGACCCCGGGTCACTAAGGAACCGACATGTGTCCAACGGTCGGATTTCAAACACACGCGGCAGCTTGACTTGGGCTACAAGCAAAGCTAACTCATCCAGCTCTGGATAAGATTTGCTCTCATTGTCTTTGCTTGAAGACATATGATTTGGTTGAGCATCACTTCAGTCACTCTGACTTTGTTCACTTGGACTCCACTTAATAGTACAGTGGTTATGACTCAACAAAGAAGAAAAGGAAACTAAGAAACAACGATGTCTTCGTACTCCATAGTCTTCATATGAATGTCTTCTCATGTCATAATCTTCACTGTGAATGTCTTCACAGCCCACCATTGTCTTCAATTTCTTCACACATTTTTAGGGGTCATCTCTGGTAGGTAAACCGAATCGATAAGGGACTACTACCTGTGTTATCCTGCAATTCTCACAAACACATTAGTCCCTAAACCAACTTTGTCGTCAATACTCCAAAACCAACTAGGGGTGGCACTAGATGCACTTACAATCTCCCCATTTTTGGTGATTGATGATAAACTGGTTGAAGTTTTCAATGGGGATAAAAGTATGTGAGAGTTAAGGATAAAGGCATTGTCTTCATAAGTTGCAAGAAGGCTCCCCCTGAAGATGTGCATATAAGTAGTTTTCTTTTGAATGCAAATGCGCATGGCAGGTTTTACTTTGTGGAGATCCTCTTCAACTTACGAAGACAATTCATCATGCATATATAAGAATAACGAAGATAATGACATGCACAATGAAAAATGGGCGTCCATAGAATGACTTCATGCGGAATTATCATCGCATCACAAAGTAGCGATAAAAAGCATGGCGGGGCGACCATCAAGTTTAAGTGTTACAACTCAAAAGCCAAATAGTTTAAAAAACGAGAGTTGTAAGAACTTAGCAAAAATAATGCAACCACCCAGATGGACCCGCTTGAAGACTATCAACTCATATAGTTCTCCCCCTTTGTCAGTAAGGACCAAAAAGGTTTGAAGACATAGAGTATCTACTCGTTCCCAGCTGGAGTAGATGATGGAGCAGGGTCGACGTTGGAGTTTGGTGGTGCAGACGGGCCTGCCACAGAATCTTGATGCAGTGCAGCTAAAGTCGGTGAAGTGGCGTCGTCTTCTTCATCGACGACTCTCGCAACAACAATTGCAGCCGAAGACAAATATTCAGAATCTTCAATAGATGGAGTGCGACGCCAGCTTGCATTCGGTGGAGGACTGGAGTCAAACTTGAAGTTCTTTGTGAAGCCATCTTCGTGAAGATCTTCTTCAGGGCAGAGCATTGTGAGGCTCTACCGGGACCGTGACGAACTTCATGTGCAACAAATGAGTTCTTGGTGGCCAAAGGTTGAATGTGATTAACATCCACCAAGAGACTCTGCATCTGACGCTTCAGCCAGTCATGATGCCTATCCTGCTTTTAATGTAAAGCCACCAGAAGCTCACGGTCATTGAGGACACGAGGATGCTTCTGAGGCCTTTGAGCAATTGTGGCGGTGAAGCGGCTTCGATGTGTACGGTGTGGCACTCTCATGTTTCCAGCCGGAGGATAGCGAGTGTTGCGACATTGGGCACAAGAATCCCTTCAATTGGCTGCGTGAAGCTTTGAAATTCAGCATTCTGAAGGTGGAGTGGCTTCTTGGCAGGCTCGGGGTAGATGGCTTCAATGGACAATTCAACTTCAGGCAGAAATACGGCATGGTTGCCGCTGAAGGCTGATAGTCAATGGTAGAATGAAGCTTAATCAAACGCATCACCCATAGAGCATAGAATTTCAGGCCAAACAGATCAATCCTAGAAGCAGCAAGTTGTCTGATGAAGAAATCCTGAGTATTGAATCTGATGCCATTGATGATATAGAATACCAAAGTCTTCATAACGCCTTCAAGTTTAGCTTCAAAAGAATATCCTTTGATAGGCCAGAGAGTATGCCTCAGAATATGGTACATTGTTCATGGCAAGTACTCAAGGTCCTTGACAAAGAATTCCTTTGGATATTCGGCGTCTAGGGGCAATGGCTTCATCATGCTGAGAATTTGGCTCATGTTTGGCTCTGGCTTCTGAAAAATTCTTTGCAGCTCATTCTGATGAAGCTGACAACAAGGTTCGTATAACTCACCTGGAGTGGGCAGGGAAGTAAGCTCGATGATATCCTGAGCTTTGGCTTCGTGATGAACATCACCTATCATCCACTAAAGGACCCAAGTCTTTGGATCCCTGTTGTAGCCTCGAATATGGAGAGTTGCATAGAACTACAGCAGAAGCTCTTCATTCCAATGTTCCTTGTCGGTCACGAAGGGCAGAAGTCCAACATCCCTGAAGCAGTCAAGGGCTTCCTCAAGACATGGCAGCCCATCCATAGCATCACAGTCCAGACGCTGGTGTGGATAAATCCGGTCTTGGTTGTAGAGGATGCACGAGTAATAGCTTCGCTACTGATGGCTCCAAAACCTGTCTGAGGAGATCTTGGGCTTCATGTAAGGGTTCTTAGAGCTGTCAAATAATGTATTGTGCTCTCTGAAGTCAGGTATTTGAAAAGAGCCACTCGTGGTTGTAGCAGCACTTGGAAGCCTTGGCAGCCCTAGGCTTTGGCTTCGAACTTGAGGCCTCTGCTCCACATGATAATCATATTGTGGCCGGGGTAGTGGGTGGAACCATAATGGGCCATTTGACTGTGACAAGCTGGCCTTCTCGATTGAATGCGTTTTCAATTGTATGAGGCCTTGGGGGTGGAACAACACCATCTGAGGTGATTGGCGTCACAGAGGCTTCAGCATTAACATTGGCTTCTGGCTCCACATTGTCTTCACCCATGACTGAATCATTGGCTTCAGTGGCATCGTTGGTGGCAGCCTCATTGTTTTCAACCTCCATCTGTTCAAGGACTGGAGGGTCGGACACGATCACATTCTCTTCATGAATGACTGGATCGCATGCAGGGGGTGTGGCTTCTCTTTCTTATCCTTTATCATCTTGTTTATCATCAGCTGATGCAGCCGGAATGTCTTCAGCAACTTTGGCTTCAGACACAGAGGCAGACGCAGAAAGGGTGGCTTCAGGAAACACTTGACGTGCGACTGAGCTGTGTTGCACTTCCCCTCTACGGAATGCTTGACATGGGGACCCGGTGGCACAGAGGCCTTTCGCGAAAGCCTATGGCTCTTGGCGACACGCTGCGAGAGGAGTGGTGCTGCTCCATGTAGTTGTCGTCGTCAAGCACCGGAGTGGTGACTTGAGGTGGTGGTGTTCTTGGTGTCTCATCTTGTAGGGGGGTATCTTGTTGTGGTCGCTCAGCCCATGAGTCATCTTGAGCAATTGGTGTCAATGGACGACCAATGCCAATGAGTTAACTGCTCGTGAGAGCAGGCGATGATACCAACTAGGGTTGGAGCTGAGGAAGGAATACATCATCATGCACATCGTCTTCGTGACCAATGTCTTCATCTACGTTGTGGTCAGCAACTGGAACTTCTTCACTTTCTGGAGCCTCTGTGGAAGCAGGCTCATGGATCACTAGGCGACGTTCGCGGTTGGTGGTGGCAGGGAGAGCAACTGAAATGGGTTCAACGATAAGGGGCTCTGGGCAGCAGCTCGCTCTTTCTTTGAAGACTTTGAAGCCTTTGTCTTCAATTTCTTCTTGGATGAAGCACCATCAGAGGTGTCTTTGTGCTTCCTCTTCCTGTCTTCGGCTTCAGCTTGCCTTGTCTTCTTCAACTCTGAAGCTGCTGAGGTGACCTTTGGCTTCTCAGCTTCATTATACGCTTGAACACATTTCTATGCATAGTACTTCATGCGCTCCCGTGAGCCTTTGGCTTCTTCACGCTTCTTGTGGAATTCATCCTTGAGATCATGCAACATCTTCTTGAAGATTTGCACATCAGCCACACTGAGCTTGGCCATGTTCTTCTTGAAATGCGCCTTCTCGTGATCAATCTTGTTCTTGAGCTCGACGATTTTCTGAGCTAGGGCCAACTCATTGGCAATGGCTCCATGAAATGTGACGCTTGTTGGAAATATGCCCTAGAGGCAATAATAAATTAGTTATTATTATATTTCCTTGTTCATGATAATCGTTTATTATCCATGCTATAATTGTATTGATAGGAAACTTCGGATACATGTGTGGATACATAGACAACACCATGTCCCTAGTAAGCCTCTAGTTGACTAGCTCGTTGATCAATAGATGGTTACAGTTTCACGACCATGGACATTGGATGTCGTTGATAACGGGATCACATCATTAGCGTAATGATGTGATGGACAAGACAATCCTAAGCCTAGCACAAAGATCGTGTAGTTCAGTATGCTAAAGCTTTTCTAATGTCAAGTATCTTTTCCTTAGACCATGAGATTGTGCAACTCCCGGATACCGTAGGAATGCTTTGGGTGTACCAAAGCGTCCTAGCAACGAATCGGGTGGCTATAAAGGTGCACTACGGTATCTCCGAAAGTGTCACATTGGGTTGGTACGAATCGAGGCGGGATTTGTCACTCCGGTTAACGGAGAGGTATCTCTGGGCCCACTCGGTAGGACATCATCATAATGTGCACAATGTGACCAAGGGGTTGATCACGGGATGATGTGTTACGGAACGAGTAAAGAGACTTGCCGGTAACGAGATTGAACAAGGTATCGGCATACCGACGATCGAATCTCGGGCAAGTACAATACCGCTAGACAAAGGGAATTGTATCTGGGATCGATTCAGTCCTTGACATCGTGGTTCATCCGATGAGATCATCGTGGAACATGTGGAGCCAACATGGGTATCCAGATCCCGCTGTTGGTTATTGGCGGTAGCGCTGTCTCGGTCATATACGCATGATTCGAACCCGTGAGGGTCTACACATAAGGTTCGGTGGCGCTAGAGTTGTTATGGGAATTAGTGTGCAGTTACGAATGTTGTTGAGTCCCGGATGAGATCCCGGACGTCACGAGGAGTTCCGGAATGGTCCGGAGGTAAAGATTTATATATGGGAAGTCCTATTTTGGCCACCGGAAAATGTTCAGAATTTTTCGGTATTGTACCGGGAAGGTTCTAGAAGGTTCTGGAGTGGGGCCCACCTGCATGGGGGGACCCACATGAATGTGGGTAGTGGGGGCAAGGCCCCACACCCTTGGTCAAGGCGCACCAAGATCCCCCCTTAGAAGGAATAAGATCATATCCCGAAGGGATAATATCAAGATCCCTAAAAAGGGGGATAACAATCGATGGGGAAGGAAATGATGGGATTTCTTTCCTCCCACCTTTGCCAACGCCCCAATGGACTTGGAGGGCAAGAAACCAGCCCCCTCCACCCTATATATAGTGGGGAGGCGCATGGGAGCTTCACCCCTTGCCCTGGCGCAGCTGCCTCCCTCCCAACACCTCCTCCTCCGTAGTAGTGCTTGGCGAAGCCCCGCCGAGAACCTGCAAGCTCCACCACCACGCCTGCTGCAGTGCTGCCGGAGCTCTCCCTCAAATTCTCCTCTCCCCTTGCTGGATCAAGAAGGAGGAGACGTCCCCGGGCTGTACGTGTGTTTAACGCGGAGGTGCCGTCCGTTCGGCACTAGGATCTCCGGTGATTTGGATCACGATGAGTACGACTCCTTCAACCCCGTTCTCTTGAACGCTTCCGCTTAGCGATCTACAAGGGTATGTAGATGCACTCCCCTCTCTCTTGTTGCTAGTTTCTCCATAGATAGATCTTGGTCGACTCGTGGGAAAATTTTGAATTTCACTTTCGTTCCCCAACAAAGGGCATCATGAGCTAGGTCTATTGCGTAGATTCTTTGCACGAGTAGAACACAAAGTAGTTGTGGGCGTTGATTTTGTTCAATATGCTTACCGTTACTAGTACAATCTTGTTTTACGGTATTGTGGGATGAAGCGGCCGGACCGACCTTACACGTACACTTACGTGAGACGGAGTTCCACCGGCCGACATGCACTTGGTGCATAAGGTGGCTAGCGGGTGCCGGTCTCTCCCACTTTAGTCGGATCGGATTCGATGAAAAGGGTCCTTATGAAGGGTAAATAGCAATTGACATATCATGTTGTGGTTTTCTATGAGGTAAGAAAGCGTTCTTGCTAGAAACCCATAGCAGCCACGTAAAACATGCAAACAACAATTAGAGGACGTCTAACTTGTTTTTTGCAGTGGTATGCTATGTGATGTGATATGGCCAAGAAGAATGTGATGAATGATATGTGATGTATGAGATTGATCATGTTCTTGTAATAGGAATCCACGACTTGCATGTTGATGAGTATGACAACCGGCAGGAGCCATAGGAGTTGTCTTTATTTATTGTATGACCTGCGTGTCATTGAATAACGCCATGTAATTACTTTACTTTATTGCTAACCGTAGCCATAGTAGTAGAAGTAATAAGTTGGCGAGACAACTTCATGGAGACACGATGATGGAGATCATGATGATGGAGATCATGGTGTCATCTTGGGTGACGATGATGATCATGGAGCCCGAAGATGGAGATCAAAGGAGCAAAATGATATTGGCCATATCATGTCACTATTTGATTGCATGTGATGTTTATCATGTTTATGCATCTTATTTGCTTAGAACGACGGTAGTAAATAAGATGATCCCTCATTAAAATTTCAAGAAAGTGTTCCCCTAATCGTGCATCGTTGCGAAAGTTAAATAGTTTCAAGCAACACGTGATGATCGGGTGTGATAGATTCTTATGTTCACATACAACGGGTGTAAGCCGGATTTACACACGCGAAACACTTAGGTTGACTTGATGAGCCTAGCATGTCTGGACATGGCCTCGGAACATAAGAGACCGAAAGGTCGAGGCATGAGTCGTATAGTAGATACGATCAACATGAAGATGTTCACCGATGATGACTAGTCCGTCTCCGCGTGATGATCGGACACGTCCTAGTTGACTCGGATCATGTAATCACTAAGATAACTAGAGGGATGACTATCTGAGAGGGAGTTCATAAGATGAACTTAATTATCCTGAACATCGTCAAAAGATCTTTGCAAATTATGTAAATGGCTTCGCGCTTTAGTTCCACTATTTAGATATGTTCCTAGAGAAAATATAATTGAAAGTTGACAGTAGCGATTATGCGGACAAGAGAAAGCTTATGTCCTTAATGCACCGCCAGTGTCTTTGAACCTCAAACGTCATCTGTGGATGTTGCGTAACATCGAGACATACACGTTTTGATAACTACGTGATAGTTCGCTTAAACGGTTTAGAGTTGAGGCACCAAAGACGCTTTTGAAATGTCGCGGAACATATGAGATGTTTCGAGGGCTGAAATTGGGATTTCGGGCTCGTGCCCACGTCAAGAGGTATAAGACCTCACGATTTTCTTAGCACGCAAACTAAGGGAGAAAAGCTCAATCGTTGAGCTTGTGCTCAGATTGTCTGAGTGCGACAATCACTTGAATCGAGTGGGAGTTGATCTTCCAGTTGAGATAGTGATGTTTCTCCAAAGTCATTGCCACCAAGTTGCTAGAGCTTCGTGATGAACTATAACAAATCGAGGGATAGATATGATGATCCTTGAGATATTCACGATGTTTGACACATGAAAGTAGAAATCAAGAAGGAGCATCAATTGTTGATGGTTAGTGAAACCACTAGTTTTAAGAAGGGCAAGGGCAAGAAGGGGTACTTCATGAAACGGCAAATCGGCTTGTCGCTCGGTGAAGACACCCAAGGTTGAACCCAAACCCGAGACTAAGTGCTTCGTAATAAGGGGAATAGCCACTTTGGAGCGAAATTACCCTAGATACTTGGTAGATAAGAAGGTGGCAAGGTCGATAGAAGTATGTTGGATATACATTATGTTAATGTGTACTTTACTAGTACTCCTAGTAGCACCGGGTATTAGATACCTGGTTCGGTTGCTAAGTGTTAGTAACTCAAAATAAAAGCTACGGAATAAACGGAGACTAGCTAAAGGTGAGCTGACGATATGAGTTGGAAGTGTTTCCAAGGTTGATGTGATCAAGCATCGCACACTCCCTCTACCATCGAGATCGGTGTTAAACCTAAATAATTGTTATTTGGTGTTTGACTTGAGCATAGGCATGATTGGATTATGTCTGCTTAATACTGATTTATTTATTTAAGGAGAATAATGGTTACTCTTGTTTATTTGAATAATACCTTCAATGGTCTTACACCTAAAAGGAATGGTTTATTGAATCTCGATCGTAGTGATACACATTTTCATGCCAAAAGATATAAGATAGTAATGATAGTACCACTTACTTGTGGCATCGCCATGTAAGTCATATTGGTGTAAAAGCATGAAGAAGCTCCATGTTGATGGATCTTTGGACTCACTGCGTTTTGAAAAGTTTGAGACATGCAAACCATGTCTATTGGTGTATACACATGAAGGAACTCCATGCGGATGGATCGTTTGGACTCACTTGATTTTGAATCACTTGAGATATGCAAATCATACCACATAGGCAAGATGGTGAAAAGCCTCGTTTTGGTAAGATGGAACAAGATAGCAACTTGTTGGAACTAACACATTTTGATGTGTGCAGTCCAATGAGTCTTGGAGGCATCGATGAGTATCGTTATGTTCTTACTTCACGGATGATTTAAGTAGATATCTTGAGTATATTTACTTGATGAAACACAAGTCTGAATTATTGAATGGTTCAAGTAATTTCAGAGTGAAGTTGAAGATCATTGTGACAAGAGGATAAAATGTCTATGATATGATCATAGAGATGAGTATCCTGAGTTCTGAGCTTTGTACGCAATTAAGACATTGTGGAAATGTTTCACAATTAATACCTTTGGAACACCATAGTGTGATGGTGTGTCCGAACATCATAGTTGCACCCTATTAGATATGGTCCGTACCATGATGTCTCTTACCGAATTACCACTATCGCTCATGGGTTAGGCATTAGAGACAACCGCACTCACTTTAATAGGGACCACGCACTTCCGTTGAGACGGCACTGTTTGAACTATGGTTTGGAGACACCTAAGTTATCGTTTCTTAAAAGTTTGGGCTGCGACGCTTATGTGAAAAAGTTTCATCGTGATAAGCTCGAACCCAACGGATAAATACATCTTCATAGGATACCCAAAATGGTTGGGTATACCTCCTATCTCGAATCCGAAGCAAAAGTAATTGTTTCTAGAAACGGGTCCTTTCTCGAGGAAAAGTTTCTCTCAAATGAATTGAGTGGGAGGATGGTGGAGACTTGATGAGGTTATTGAACCATCACTTCAACTAGTGTGTAGCAAGGCACAGGAAGTTGTTCCTGTGGCGCCTACACCAATTGAAGTAGAAGCTTATGATAGTGATCATGAAGTTTCGGATCAAGTCACTACCGTACCTCGTAGGATGACAAGGATGCGTACTACTTCAGAGTGGTACACAATCCTACGAGCTATGGAGAAGCGATGGTGGGCCCGGATTCCGACGAATGGCTCGAGGACATAAAATCCGAGAAAGGATCCATGACTTTGGTGGACTTGCCCGATGATCGGCAAGCCATTGAGATAAATGGATCTTTAAGAAGAAGACAGACGTGGACGGTAATGTCACCGTCTATGAAGCTCGACTTGTGGCGAAGAGTTTTTCACAAGTTCAAAGAGTTGACTACGATGATATTTTCTCATCCGTAGCGATGCTTAAGTCCGTCGGAATCATGTTAGCATTAGCTGCATTTATGAAATCTGGCAGATGGATGTCAAAAGCAGGTTTCCTTACCGGTCTTCGTAAGGAAAGGTTGTATGTGATACAATCAGAAAGTTTTTGTCGATCCTAAGGATGCTAAAAGGTATCTTTGGCTCTAGCGATCCTTCTAAGGATTTGGGGTAAGCATCTCGGAGTTGGAATGTGCGCTTTGATGAGATGATCAAAGATTTTGGGTTTATACAAAGTTTTGAGAAACTTGTATTTCAAAAGAAGCGAGTGGGAGCACTATAGAATTTCTGATGAGTATATGTTGTTGATATATTGTTGATCGAGAAATGATGTAGAATTTCCGAAAGCATATGGGGTTATTTGAAAAGTGTTTTTGAATAGAAAACCTAGATTAAGCTACTTGAACATTGAGCATCAAGATCTATGAGGATAGATAAAAAACGCTTAATGGTACTTTCAAATGAGCACATACCTTTACATGATCTTGAAGGTGTTCAAGATGGATCAGTCAAAGAAGGAGTTCTTGCACGAGTTGTAAGGTATGAAGTTATACTTAAAGCTCGACCACGACTGAGAAGAGAGAAAGGACGAAGGTCGTCCCTATGTTTTAGGACGTAGGCTCTACGGTATGCTATCTTTGAGTACCACACACGATGTGTGCCTTGCCACGTGTCGGCAAAGGGGTACAAGAATGATCCAGAATGGATCATTGGACGTGATCAAAATTGTCCTTGGAGTAATAAGGACATGTTTCTCGATTATGTAGGTGATAAAGAGTTCGGCATAAAGGGTTACGTCGATGCAAGCTTAACACCTATCCGGATAGCTCTGAGTAGAGATACCGGATACGTATAATGGAGCAACAATTTGGAATAGCTCCAAGTGGAACGTGGTAGCGGCATCTACAATATGTCATAAAGTTTTGTGAAATACATAGGGATCTGAATATTGTAGACCCGTTGACTACAACCTCTCTCACAAGCATAACATGATCAAACCTTAACTCATTGAGTGTTAATCACATAGTGATGTGAACTAGATTATTGATTCTAGTCAACTCTTTGGATGTTGGTCACATGGCGATGTGACCGTGAGTGTTAATCACATGGCGATGTAAACTAGATTATTGACTCTAGTGCAGAGTGGGAGGCTGTTGGAAATATGCCCTAGAGGCAATAATAAATTAGTTATTATTATATTTCCTTGTTCATGATAATCGTTTATTATCCATGCTATAATTGTATTGATAGGAAACTTCGGATACATGTGTGGATACATAGACAACACCATTTCACTAGTAATCCTCTAGTTGAATAGCTCGTGGATCAATAGATGGTTACGTATACAATACCATGTACAATGGATGTCGTTGATAACGGGATCACATCATTAGCGAGAATGATGTGATGGACAAGACCCAATCCTAAGCCTAGCACAAAGATCGTGTAGTTCAGTATGCTAAAGCTTTTCTAATGTCAAGTATCTTTTCCTTAGACCATGAGATTGTGCAACTCCGGATACCGTAGGAATGCTTTGGGTGTACCAAACGTCACAACGTGAATCGGGTGGCTATAAAGGTGCAATACAGGTATCTCGAAAAGTGTCATTGGGTTGGTACGAATCGAGGATCGATTTGTCACTCCGGTTAACGGAGAGGTATCTCTGGGCCCACTCGGTGGGACATCATCATAATGTGCACAATGTGACCAAGGGGTTGATCACGGGATGATGTGTTACGGAACGAGTAAAAGAGACTTGCCAGAATTTAGATTGAACAAGGTATCGGCATACCGACGATCGAATCTCTAAAAGTACAATACCGCTAGACAAAGGGAATTATATACGGGATCGATTGAGTCCTTGACATCGTGGTTCATCCGATGAGCTCATCGTGGAACATGTGGGAGCCAACATGGTTATCTAGATCCCGCTGTTGGTTATTGGCCAGAGAGCTGTCTCGGTCATGTCTGCATGATTCCCGAACCGGTAGGGTCTACACACTTAAGGTTCGGTGACGCTAGAGTTGTTATGGGAATTAGTGTGCAGTTACCGAATGTTGTTCGAGTCCGGATGAGATCCGGACGTCACGAGGAGTTCCGGAATGGTCCGGAGGTAAATATTTATATATGGGAAGTCCTATTTTGGCCACGGAAAATGTTGGGATTTTTCGGTATTGTACCGGAAGGTTCTAGAAGGTTCGGAGTGGGGCCTACCTGCATGGGGGACCCACATGAACGTGGGTAGTGGGGGCAAGGCCCCACACCCTTGGTCAAGCGCACCAAGATCCCCCTTAGAAGGAATAAGATCATATCCCGAAGGGATAAGATCAAGATCCCCAAAAAGGGGGATAACAATCGATGGGGAAAGAAATTGAAAGTCGTTATATCGACTAGAGGGGGTGAATAGGCGATTTTTATGAATTCTTCTACGAGGAATTTGCGGTGAGGAAATTCCTTAACGAAGAACTATTAGCGATGGAATAAGTACTCGAAGTAAGCATAGCGAGAATACATGCATGGTCATCATGATGAAATGAAGACAATCAAAGAGCATGTAAAGCGTAAACACGAGGATAGCACAAGATGAAGACAAAGCGGTGAAGAAATCGAATCGAGGAAATTGAGAAAGTCTTGATCAAAGTCTTCAAACACAGATATGAATGAACAATCAACACAAGAATGAGGAAATGAATGAGTTGAGGAAATGGAACCGATTAGGGTTGGTGAAGACAATGATTTGGTAGACCGGTTCAAAGCTATTTGTCTCGATTGTATTCGTCTGGTTGGAGCGGTGAGTATTTAAACTCGAGGACACACACGATCCCGGACACCCGATCTACGAAAGCACGCAGCTCAGACACCCAGTCCTCACTGTATTCTCCTTGAACTAAGGTCACACAGACCTCGTCCAATCACTTTCGTGGTAAGTCTTGAGCGACTTCCAAACCTTCACAGACTTGGTCACCAAGCGATCCACAATTCCTCTTGGATGCTCTAGACCATGACGCCTAACCGTCTGGAAGAAGCACAGTCTTCAAAAGGTAACAAGCGTCGGATCCACTCAGATCAATTTCTTGATGATGCTCAATCACTTTGGGTTTGTGGGGGTTTGGTTTTGGGTTTTCCTCACTTGATGATTTTCGCTCAAAGTCCTCTGAGGATGGGTTGCTCTCAAATGACAAGTGTCAAGTTCTCTCGGAGCAGCCAACCAGCTAGTGGTTGTAGGGCGGCTATTTATAGCCTAGGGAGCAGCCCGACATGATAAGACATAAATGCCCTTCAATGATATGACCGCGTTAGGTGGATAAGATATTTTGGGAACAGTGGCCAAGAAGACAAGCAACGGTCGGAAATTGACTCTCAAATTCCTCGGGGCTATCATGTTCCTCCTTTGTGTAGGCAATCCGCCTTTGGCGAATTCCTAACTCCTCGGTCGAACAAATTCTCAGCTGACCGTAAGAACTTCGTCTACATCCGATGAAATTGACTGAACTGTATGAGATTTCCAAAGGCTTCACTCGAAGGGATTGGTAGGTGTAGGATTTTGAGTTGAGCATCACATGGAAATTTTTCCTTAGTATTTCCTCGACCCCCTTAATAATGCAGTGTTTCCTATGACTCAAGAAAGAGAAAAGCGAAACTATGAAAACAAAAGTCTTCAAGCGCTTCATGTTCCTCAAATGAATATCAAGTCTTCAAGGTCACACCAATTTCTTCACTTTCAAAGTCTTCGTAAAGTCGAGTCTTCAATCGAAGAACTTCATTTTTAGGGTCGACTTTTTACGTAAATATCAAACTCCTCATAGACTTATAGCCCCGTGTACACTCATAAACACATTAGTTCCTTAACCTATAAGTCTCCAATACACCAAAATCACTAAGGGCACTAGATGCACTTACAATCTCCCTTTTGGTGATTGATGACAATATAGGTTAAGTTTTCAACGGGATAAACATATGAAGTGTAAATACTGATTTTGAGGAATTTGATTGCAAGATATAGAAGAACTCCCCCGAAGATGTGCATAGTGAGGAATTTGCTTTTGAGGCAATGCACACTTGAAGATTTGAATCATGGAGATCTCCCCTATATCTTGTAATTCATTACCGCATTTGATATATAATATGAAGAATTTGAAATGCATGATGAAATATGGTGCCCGATGCAATTCAGCATGCGTGCAATAATATTAATGAGGAATAAGCATGCAAAAAATGCATCCAAAGTATCGGAGCTAGTGCAACAAAAGTATCGGTAGCACCATCGGGTTCAAGATTACAACTCGATCCAATAAAGTTTTAGAAGAACGAGAGTTGTAACTTAGCAAAAAATGATATAAGCCCATATAATAGACCCGCTGAAGACTAACTCAAATTTCTCCCCTTTGTCATCAAATGACCAAAAGGATCGAAACTGAGGACTAACGCCTCAAGAATATCAAGTTGATGGAGGAGCGCCAGCCGTTGTCGAGGGTCGGTTGTTGTAGTAGGGCCTGCCAGTGATGTCGCCCAAATCTTCATTTTCATCGTTGTCGCTAGCGATGAGGAATAAGAATCGCCACCAATGGAGGAATCTTGACCCTCTTGAATTTCTTCGGCGGAGGTGCGACCAGTCAAATTCTTCCTTGAGACCCATCGTCTCTAGTTCTTCAAAGCGCTATAGACATGAGAAAGAACAGCCCAGTGCGGTTGAATGTTTCATGAAGGTAGTAATCTGGTTTTTCTTCACTTTGCATTGTGTGTCGAGGTCATGTTGTGAAGAATTGCACCAAACCGACGCTTGACCCATTTATGATTGCGATCAACCTTCGATGAAGACCGAGGAGTAACTCACGATCGATCATCACCACAAGTGCTTTGTAACTTGAGGATTTTGCTTTCTTTGAGGTATTTCTTGGCGAGTCATGTGTGGCAGAGTCATCATTGGTGGAGTAAGATGCTGCTTTTGAATTGACCATCCAATGGACGAATGCCTTCATCTATCACAGCAATGACCTTGCCTTTGTCATCAATCGAGGAAGCTGTCCGCTTGAGGACTTCAATTGGAGGCAAGTAGCTGCGATTGGTTTAGAGTATCGACTTTGTAATTGAGTGAAGACCTTGCCCCGATGAACCTCATAATCCAAAGGCGCATAAGGCTTCAAATTTCAAATGGTGACATAGCAATGTTCGCGAGTCCTCATGAAGAAATCATAAGTTAATGGGAACTCCATGAATGATGTTGAAAAGCATATTCTTCATGATGCCAACGACTTCTTCATCATTTGAGTCGTGGCCTTTGATAGGACTCATTGTCTTCGTCAGAATTCGATAGATAGTCCGAGGCACATACAATAATTACTTGACGAGGAATTTGGTTCGTGGGGCCTGCCCTGGCTTCAATGGCTTCATTAGCACTTGCATATAGTGATTTGAAAGTTACGGTTCGTTGTAGATGCGGCGTGCACCGTCAAGGGAGGACCGAGAGGAAGGACACGAAGCAATTCGATTCTTTGGTGCCTTGTAGTGAGTGTTTTCGAGACATCCGATCCAACAGCCATGAGTTCACATCTTCGCCGTCTCCAAAGGATATGAAGTGTTGCGAGAATCGAAGAATAAGTTCTTCATTCCAGCCACGTATATCGGTCTGAAATTGTAAGTCTGATCGTAAAGCACTGCGAGGGGTGGCTCAAGCACGGCGGAGATTCCATGTCCACATGAGGAATATGTGCATGATCGAAGATTTTTTCCTTGTTGAATAGCACAGAGGAATAAAATTTGCTTGACTAGCAGTCCGTAAACGCCTCTTCCTTATGCGAAAGCAGAGTCATAAGGATTATAGTCGATGAAGAACACATGCTCGCCATAGAAGTCTTGACCTTGAACTTCGCTTGTTGAGAATGGATTCTTTGGCTTTGGAAGTGGAGTGTCGATTGAGTTGCATCACGACTTACGGAATCACAATCTCAGGTTCTTCAGGCTGAGGAATTTCTGGTTCCTCTTCAGGTGCATTCTGAGGATCAGCAGCAGCAGCAGGTTCTTCAGCACTAGTGGCTGGAATTTCTTCATGCACGGAGCCCAGTTGAACAGTTGGTGCAGGGGATCGAGGAATTTGTTGAATCGGGGTGAAGAGTGAGCGAATTTGGATGCCGACTATCCCGTAAGTCATCATCTATTCTTGGCGTTGTGCTTCCAATGTCCACATCTTCATCTTCAATTTTCTCAACACCAAACCTCATCAAAGTGGGCTGAGGCATAGGTGAGGGAATGATTGGCGTTGAGGATAGCATCCACCTCAATTTCTTCATCAATCTGCTTCGACGAAGCAGCGTGAATGATTTTCTTCATCGATCATTTGGGGATCACATAGTCTTCATCAAATGGAACAAGGTCCTTTGATGGAATTGATGAAATAGGAACAACATCAATTGGATTTTCAAAGGAGCTGGTCATTGGCTTCATTTTCTTGTGATCGAAGAATTTGACGCAGCAGATGCCTTCCTTTTCTTCACTTTGCAGCTCGCTCTGCGACCTTGGTCTTCTTCACTTCATAGGCGTAAGGAAGAATTGGAGTTGATGTAGGCGCAGGATGAGTGAGGAATCTGGTTGATTTTCTTGAGCGCATAGTAGTGCAGCTTGCCTGATCTCTTCGATTTCTTGGTAGCGCACCACTAGTGGATGCCACAGCAATTTCTTCGGTGGCTGGAATGGGATCATCGACCTCGAACTAGCATTTTCTTGAGCGAATTTCATCGTGGTCTTTGGCATGTTCTTTCGGCCGGCTGAGTCGAGGCTTCACTGAGGAATTTCCTGTTGCGTTAGGGGCTGCAACATTTGTGAAATTCTTCGTCGGGTTAGCGAATCTGACCTTGGCTCCTCGCCAATCAGCATAATAAGCATCGAAGTCTTTCTTTGAGGTCTTGAATTTCAGTCCCAACCTTTAGAAGTTCCTCGGTGTCATCTTGACAACATTTTTCTTGAGGAGCTTCTCCTTTACGTATTGTGATTTCTTGATCTGCACTGGCCTTCTCAAATTTCCATTTCTCTTCAGCGATGAAATGGGTCAACATGTGACTTTGACCGAGTCGAGATGAAGATCGAACACGCAAGGGTGTTAGGGTCCTTGTGCGAGAGGTCAATGAAGTCGAGGATCTTCTTCGGATCAAAAGCGATGGCACAAGGTGTGCCTTTGGCTCTAGCGGCCTTCTCTTGTCGGGCCGATGATTTCGCAAGTTCATCATCGTAAGCTTCATCATCGAATGGCACATGGAATGCGACTGTTTCTTCTTCGGACTTGGCCGAGGACCTCGTCCGGTGATAGCTTTGGTCTTCAACAGGTAGGGACCTGATGAGGAAACTGGTGCAAATTTGAAGAACTTCTTTGAGACACCGGATGCAATCGAGAAACCTGCAGTTCTTTGACATGAAGTCGGATGCATGTGAGCCGAGGACTTTGATGGAAGCAGTTGAGGACTTTGGTGGAGCGAGGCAGCATGAGGAATTTGCCGTGAGGGTACTGTTGGTGAAGCACTTGGCTTCTTAGAGGCTTCTTTGGCATAGATTTCCTCGTTTTAACAGAGGCCTCGATGGCAAAGTGGGCTGTGGCGTAATCCTCATTGAATTTCTTCACTACCTCCTTGGCTTGTTTAGCCAATTTAGCTTGGCGCTTAGCCCATTCATCAGAAAGTCCTCACCACGCTTGATGTTGGTGGGATCGGCCTACTTGGCCAAGTGCCAATGGAGCTCTTGGGCATGGAGGATTGAGTGCAAATTTCTTCATGTACTTTGGAGTAACATATCTATACTCCCTCCATTCCCGTACCCATCTCCGTTCAATCCTCTGAATGCGCACCTTACGCTGATTTTTGTTTTCTTTGCCAAATTTGGCTTCATCGGGTGTCGCGATGAGTCAAGGATATATTTCCTCGGGGATTTCAAATGCAGTCATGACCTCGTGTTTCTTTCCTCCTTTACGTGGTTTCTTACCATCCGCCATGTTCTTGAGCTTGAGGAATCTGAACAATTGAGTTCTCTCAAGAAGTGTGCAGTTTTTCTTCGAGGAAACTGCAAATGAGTTAAGTTGATGAGAACCTAGTGATTCAAAGTTGCACATTTGTACCTGCGGAATGAGCGAGTATAGTTGCGAGGAATTTGGAGAGGTCATATGCTCTCGTTCTCGAAGGTTTTTCAAAAGAACAAGTTTTGAGGATTTTGACGGATGTGCCTTGAAGAATTTCACTAAGCATTCTTTGTCTTAGGTTCCGGTGAGTTGTATAGACCGAGGATCCACACAATTGAGGAATCATGAAGAAAAATCATTGCTTAGAGAAAGCGAATCAAGAGCATATGATGTGTGAGATGTTCATATGTGTGAAGATTTGAAGAATAAGCACCTTTGAAGATTTTCAGGAAAGCTTGAGAATCAAAGCGAGTAATAAAAGTAACTTTTAATTACCCGAAGTGAAGAACACGACGAACCCGAGAAGAACAGTTGGGAAGTTCGTCTGCTCGGATCTTCCACGCCCTAACTTGGAGCGAGGAAGACAGCTACGGCTCTGGCGGAGTGAGGATTTCCATGTCGGCGAAAGTACGTCAAGCGTCGAGGTCAAGGCAAGGAAGCTTTTCCTCACCGCTGACGATGGAGTAGCGGCGGCGCTTAGGGTTTGAGGAGCTCGGGAGCGAGAGAGAGATCGAGCGCGATAAAGAAGTGAGGAAGGGAGAGGGGTATTTATAGACACGGTGAAAAGCGGATCGCCGAAGATTTAGGGCGAACATGCCCCCGACCATTTCCCTTCTCCACGACATGTGTCACCCCGCGTCTTGTGTAGTGGAGATCGTGTCTGATCGTGGGTGAATAAAATAATGCATCGTGGGATGCGGAACGGTTTAATGGTAAAACCGAAGGTTTGGATAAGATCAGTTATAAAGTTCCGTCGCAATTTCTTCAAATTGCCGAACACAAAGAAGATTTTGAACGAAGTTTCAAATAGAACGCACATGAAGAATTTGTGAATGGATTGGGTTGAGTATAGCATAGAGGGAAGGTCCGATCACATTCACTTAGCGAGAAAAATGCAACATGAAGAAATAGCCATAAGTGAATGCAGAGAGGACATAAACTCATATATATATATATATATATATATATATATATATATATATATATATATATATATATATATAGCTAGTGAAAGAAAGACGACGGAAATAAAGTGAAGATTTTGCAAAGTTGAAGAATTTGAAAAAGCAAGAATTTCAAAGCGAGGAAAAACTCAAATTTGAAGATTTTCAGCTTTGGTGGTGGCGTGACCCAATCAGTATAAGAATGATGATTTGGACACCGGCGTACAATTGTCGTAGGGTTACGAGAATCAAATTCTTCATTAATTTCTTCACACTTAGAGTGTTATTCTTCATTGATTGAAGAAAAGCGTTTAAGTCATGTGTTGCACATCTAAGTCATCAATTTTGCATAAGTGTCAGGATGTGTGTCCTTTTCAAAGAACATTCGAAGATTCTAAGATATTTAGCTCACACCGCAACTTGCTAAATCTCTTCTCATCCAAGGGCTTAGTGAAGATATCAGCTAGTTGTTCTTCAGTCTTCACATGCTCGATGGAGATGTCGCCCTTCAACGCATGATCACGAAGAAAATGATGACGAATTTGAATGTGCTTTGTCTTCGAGTCTTTGAAGCTGGGTTGTGAGCAATCTTGATGGCACTCTCATTGTCACAAGAGAGAGGCACATTCTTCACGTTGATGCCGTAGTCCTTGAGAGTTTGCTTCATCCACGAATTGAGCACAACACGAGCCAAAGAAGCAATGTATTCAGCTTCCGCAGAGATGCGGTGATACGTGATTCCTGTTTCTTCGAGGACCAATGCACTAAAGATCGTCAGGAAATGACAAATGCCGGATGTTGACTTGCGGTCCACACGATCACCAAAGATAGTCGTAGTCGTAATATCCAATGAGATCAAAAGTGGAGCCCTTGGGGTACCATAATCCTAGTGTTGGTGTGTGAGCTAGATATCGAAGAATATGTTTCACGACCTTATGGTGTGATTCCTTCTGCAGCTTGAAATCGGGCACACATGCAAACACTAAGCATTATATCAGCCTAGATGCACATAAGTACAATAAGGAACCAATCATGGAACGGTATACCTTGTGATCGAAGTCAATACCATTTTCATCGATTGCATAGATGGCCATTTGTGGGCATAGGAATTTTGACGCCTTTGCAATCTTGCATGCCGAATTTCCTCGAAGACATCTTTGAGGTATTTCTCTGAGATATGAATATGCCATTTCATTGCTGACTAATTTGAAGACCTAAGAAGAATTTCAACTCTCCCATCATAGACATTTGATATTCTTCACTCATCATATAGGCAAATTCATCACTATAACGTTGGTCAAGACAGCCAAAGATAATATCATCAACGTATATTTGGCACACAAACAGTTCACCATCATAAGATTTAGTAAAAAGAGTAGGGTCAAGTGAACGGTGTGAAACCATTCTTTACGAAGAATTCCTTCAATGTATCATACCACGCTTAGGGGGCTTGCTTGAGGCCATATAGAGCCTTATTGAGTCTCAAGACTTTGTCGATTCTTCGGATCTTCAAAACCCGGGGGTTGAGCAACATATACTTCTTCCTCAAGCTTACCATTGAGGAATGCACTTTTCACATACATTTGATATAAAATGATATCATGATGGTTATCATAAGCAAGTAATATGCGAATAGCCTCAAGTCTAGCAAAAGGTGCAAAATTTTCATCGAAGTCAATTCATTCAACTTTGTGTGTAGCCTTGAGCTACTAGTCGTGCCTTATTCCTCACCACAAGGCCATTTTCATCTTGCTTGTTGCGGTAGATCCACTTTGTGCCAATGATATTATGCTTGCGAGGATCTCGGACGTTTGACCCGGTTCCCGACTTTGTTGAGCTCTCGAATCGATGTAATTCTTCTTGCATGGCCTGAATCCACTCGGCTCGTAAATGCTTCATCTACCTTAGTGGGCTCTGTGATAGAGACAAAAGCATAGTACCCACAAAAGTTAGATAAATGTGAAGCTTTTGAGCGTGTGAGAGGACTGGCGCTTCAATGTCATCGATGATCTTGTCATCTTGTACTTCTTTTGCAACGCTAGGATGAGCTGGTTGACGTCGAGGTATTTGATCTTTTTCCTGAGCTCCATTTTCTACAGCATTATCTTGGTGCATCATTTCGGCGTTCTTGGCGCTCTTTGGAATGAATTCTTCAGCAGATTCTTCAAAGAGGAATGACATCCTCGTTGCCTTGAACTTGATGGACTCCTCGGTCTGGTTCATCTAACACGGAAGGTAGGTGCTCTCTTTGCGAGCCATTAGTTTCATCGAACCGCACATCTACAGTTTCAACAACCTTGTGAAGGGCGATGTTGAAGACTTTGTAGGTGTGCGTAGTCCCTTCCGTAACCAAGCATAAAACCTTCATGTGCTTTCGGTGCAAATTTAGCATTGTGATGAGGATTTCTAATCCAACATTTGGCAATCAAGACTTTGAAATAACTCACATTGGGTTTCTTGTCGTTGAGGAGTTCATAGGCGGTCTTCTTGAAGAATTTGTGAAGATATACTCTGTTGATGATGTGGCACGCCTTGATTATCAATTGCATCAATCCGTAAACGATAAAGGCTTTGTATTCATCAAGCATAGTGCGAGCCATCTCAACGAGAGTTCTGTTCTTGCGGCTCCACGGCGCCATTCTCATTGAGGAGTATAAGGAGCAGATAACTCATGAGTAATACCAAGTTCATCAAGATAGTCATCAAGACCAGAATTCTTGAACTCGGCCCATTGTCACTCCCCGATGTGCTTGATCTTCACATCAAAGTTGGTTGAAGCCCTCGAGGAAAATCGCTTGAAGACTTCACGCACTTCATGTTTTGTAAGTAACAATGTGTACCCATGTGTAACGAGAGTAATCATCAACAATGACAAAAACCATATAGTGATGCATCATTAGAGACAAATTTGAGTAATGGTTAGGTCCAAAGAGGTCCATGTGAAGCAATTCAAATGGTCGAGTAGTGGTCATGATAGTCTTATTTGGATGCTTGGCCTTGGTCATTTTTCCACTTCACGAGGCACCACATAAGTGATCCTTGAGGAATTTGACATTCTCAATGCCAATGACATGCTTCTTCTTTGCAAGTGTGTGCAAATTCCTCATGCCTGCGTGACCAAGTCGTCGATGCCATAGCCAGCCTTCTGAAGCTTTTGCAAGTAGACACACGGCTGGTTGTGGTCCTATAGAGAAATCAACAATATACAAGTCTCCTCTCCTAAAGCCTTCAAGACTTTGGAATGGTGGGTTCCATAACCACAACACAACGATACTTGCCAAAGACAACAACCATATCAAGATCACAAAGCATTGAGGATCGACATGAGGTTGTATCCTAAGGACTCAACAAGCATGACTTTGTCCATGTGCATGTCCTTAGAGATGGCAACCTTACCAAGACCCAATACCGACTTTTGCCTTTGTCAGCAAAGATGATATGCTTCAGATGTGACGGTGATAAGGAAGCATCCATGAATAGATTCTTGTCACCAGTCATGTGATTTGTACATCCACTATCGAGGACCCACTCAGTGGCTTTGGGTTGATTATCCTGCAGATGAATTAGTGTAACTTACGATCTCATATACTTCATCGGGAAGAATATGATATCATGATCATCGATGAATTTCATCAAGCATTAAAAGCAAGATGAGGACGTGTGAAATGAATGTTCATTTCATCATGATTAGCTCAAGGCCCTTTCGGGCATGTTTGTCGTGTCCCTCAAAGAAATTCTTCAGACGTTAAGGCACGCCTGAGACCCGACCCATGCGTAAGAGATTAGTTCTTTTCTTCACCACCCACATCCAAGGGGTGGAAAAGAGTTCATCATTCTGCGAGCACCATAAGAGAATGGTGGCATAGAGGCCAAACCATTTCGCTTTCACATAAGAGGGGTTAGGGTAAGCATATGAATAAGCGGAGAAATTCTTCGAGGACTTATGAACATAATGATTTGAAGAATAATGCACATATTCATAGCCCTTAACTCTACCCTCATGAAATAGAGTTGTTAGCACGATGATAATCATATGAGGACTTTGATCCTTTTGAGGAATTTGATCCACGTGAGGAATTTGGTCCGTATGAGGACTTGGATCCATATGAAGAATTTTGTCCATATGAAGAATTTGATCTGGGGTTCCTTTTCTTCACAGGTGGTGTCATGAAGACATTCACCAAGACTTTCAAGGCGCTTTCTTGGGAACCCAGATTTTCTTCATAGGGGAACCGTTCTCAGCTTAGTGCAAACATATCTAGCAAATACTTCACCATTCTTATTTTTGAACAGTTTATAGTTGGAGTCAAATGACTCATCGTAAGAATGAGGAGATTCACATGTAAAGCCAGATAAGTTAGATGGATCAATCGGAGGTCCCTTTGCAAAGCAACCCACGAGGTTTTGGGGTACCGCCAAAGCTTCAATATGTTCCATCAAGATTGAGTTTCCTCTCAAAGGCAATACCCTCTTTTCTAGGGTTTACGTTGAGGATCTGCCTTTTAAGCACATCACAAAGAGTCTGATGCCCTTTGAGGCTTTTATACATGCCTGTCATGTACAATTCCTTCAGTCCTGCATTGTCAGTGATACTAGCAATATCCTCAGATGAGGAATTAGTGATAGCAGGAGTAGGTGAAGAATTTGTAACAGTTGAAGCATTAGAACATTCAGGTGAAGAATTAGCAGATTCACGTTCAATGCAATTCTTTAAGCATGGAGGAACAAATTCTTCACGAGAAGCGCTGATTTGTTGAGCAAGTAATGAATCGGCGCTCCTTCGAAGATCTTCATAACTCACTCTTAGCTTCTCAAGATCTTGCTTTCTTTGAAGAAATTCATAAGAAAGTTTCTCATGATCGGAACAAGAGAGTGTTATGATGACCTTGAAGGTTATCAAACCTAGACCAAGTCTCTCAAGATTTTCGGTCGAGGGCTTGAGTGCGATCCATTTCTTCACCCAACATATCATCACTTTTGTCCAAAGATGTTTTGAACCTTTTCAAAAGCCCTTTGTTGTTTTATAGCAATCTTGGCAAGTTTAGAGTAGCTAGGCTTGAGATCCTCATCGATTCATTTTCACTAGATTCGTGAGGAGGTGTAGTTGAGTACCTTGGCACCTTTTGCCATGAAGCAATAGGTGGGAGCGTAGTCATCATCATCTTCATCAGATTTGTCGGCGGGATCGCTTTCTTGATGTTGAAGATGGACTTCTTGACGAAAGCGATGTAGCTAGAGCAGGACTAGCCACACCAGATTCAGATTCTTCGCACTCCTCCTCTTCCTCATGTTCCTGATTCAAATTCTTCGTGAGTCCATTTCCTTGCCAATGAATGCCCGAGCCCTCTTGGAGCTGCTCTTCTTGTGAGATGAAGGCTTTGAGGATTTTGATGACGAAGATTTTGATGATTTCTTCTTTATCTTCGCATCATCGTAATAATCCTTGTATTTCTTCTTCTTCAATTCCCTTTCCCACTGAGTACAAACTTGAATGTAGTGACCAGGTTTCTTGCATTTTTGGCAAAGTCTTCTCTTATAGTCACTGGATGAGGAATCACTGTTTCTTGAGGATTTTCCAAAGCACCACGCTTTTGAGAGCTTCAGAATTTCTTCATTTAACAAGTGGTAGCTCCTGCTCAATTCTTCAGATCACCAAGGCTACTATCGTAGTCTTCACACTCGCATTTCGCATACGACCTTGGCTTCAGAGCACGTGGTTTGCCATAGCTCGAACCATAGAGATCTCTTTTCGTTAGAAGTGAAACTCATGAGTATTTAGCCTTTCGAGGATATCGGCGGGATCAAGAGCCTTGTAGTCAGCCCGTTCTTGTATCATCGATTGCCAGAGTGTCAAATGAGGAATCGTTTATCTCAATAATTTCTTCACCACCTCATGGTCGGTGATGTCAAGGGCACCAAGCGCTTGAAGCTCATTTGAGATGTCGGAGGCGATCGAAGGTTTGTTGAACATTTTCGTTGTCGAGTCTTTTGAAGCGGTTGAAGAGATTACGAAGAACATCAACTCGAGAGTCACGCTGAGTTGAGACTCCTTCATTTACTTTGGACAGCCCTATCCCGTATAAGCTTAGCAGCTTCCAAAGCACTCACTCTTCCATACCGTCCTTTACTCGATGGCCACATATGATATTCTTCGCTTGAGAATCGAGTTGCTTGAATCTCTTCACATCAAGAGAGTTCGGTGAGGGTGTGACAAAGGAACACCATTTTCCACAACATACCGTAGATCGTTGTAAATTGCCTCAAGATGCATTCGCATCTTGTTCTTCCAATAGGGTAGTCCGTTCCATCAAGGTAGGACACCCAGCCAAGACCTTGATCATACCTGCCATTTACATAATCGAATCTCCGGTGGTTAAACCAAAATCACACGTAACAAGGGAGTACCTCGCTCTGATACCTATTGAAAGTGCGTTATATCGACTAGAGGGGGGTGAATAGGAGATTTTTATGAATTCTTCACTGAGGAATTTGACGGTGAGGAAATTCCTTAACGAAGAACTATTAGCAGCGGAATAAGTACTCGAAGTAAGCATAGCGTAATACATGCATGGTCATCATGATGAAATGAAGACAATCAAAGAGTATGTAAAGCGTAAAACACAGGATAGCACAAGATGAAGACAAACAGATCAAGAAATCGAATCGAGGAAATTGAGAAAGTCTTCTACCAAAGTCTTCAAACACAGATATGAATGAACAATCAACACAAAGAATGAGGAAATGAATGAGTTGAGGAAATGGAACCAGTTAGGTTGGTGAAGACAATGATTTGGTAGACCAGTTCAAGCTCTTTGTCTCGGTTGTGCGTCTGTTGGAGCGGTGAGTATTTAAACTCGAGGACACACAGTCCGGACACCCGATCCGAAAGCACGCAGCTTCTCAGACACCCGATCCTCACCAGATTCTCCTTGAACTAAGGTCACATGCACTCGTCCAATCACTCGTGGTAAGTCTTCAGGCGACTTCCAAACCTTCACAGACTTGGTCACTCGGCGATCCACAATTCCTCTTGGATGCTCTAGACCATGACGCCTAACCGTCTGGAACAATTCACAGACTTGGTACAAGAATGATCCAGGAATGGATCATTGGAAAGCGGTCAAAATTGTCCTTGGAGTAATAAGGACATGTTTCTCGATTATGTAGGTGATAAAGAGTTCTAAGATAAAGGGTTACGCCGATGTAAGCTTAACACCTATCCGGATAGCTCTCGAGTAGAGATACTGGATAATGATAATGGAGCAACAATTTGGAATAGCTCCAAGTGGAACGTGGTAGCAAGATCTACGATATGACATAAAGTTTTGTGAAATACATAGGATCTGAATATTGTAGACCCGTTGACTACAACCTCTCTCACAAGCATAACATGATCAAACCCGTAACTCATTGAGTGTTAATCACATAGTGATGTGAACTAGATTATTGATTCTAGTCAACTCTTTGGATGTTGGTCACATGGCGATGTGACTGTGAGTGTTAATCACATGGCGATGTAAACTAGATTATTGACTCTAGTGCAAGTGGGAGACTGTTGGAAATATGCCCTAGAGGCAATAATAAATTAGTTATTATTATATTTCCTTGTTCATGATAATCGCTTATTATCCATGCTATAATTGTATTGATAGGAAACTTCGGATACATGTGTGGATACATAGACAACACCATGTCCCTAGTAAGCCTCTAGTTGACTAGCTCGTTGATCAATAGATGGTTACATTTTCCTGACCATGGACATTGGATGTCGTTGATAACGGGATCACATCATTAGCAGAATGATGTGATGGACAAGACCCAATCCTAAGCCTAGCACAAAGATCGTGTAGTTAGTATGCTAAAGCTTTTCTAATGTCAAGTATCTTTTCCTTAGACCATGAGATTGTGCAACTCCGGATACCGTGAGGAATGCTTTGGGTGTACCAAACGTCCTGGCAATAATCGGGTGGCTATAAAGGTGCAACATGTATCTCGAAAGTGTCTGTTGGGTTGGTACGAATCGAGATCGATTTGTCACTCCGGTTAATCTGAGAGGTATCTCTGGGCCCACTCGGTAGGACATCATCATAATGTGCACAATGTGACCAAGGGGTTGATCACGGGATGATGTGTTACGGAACGAGTAAAGAGACTTGCCAGAACGAGATTGAACAAGGTATCGGCATACCGACGATCGAATCTCGCAAGTACAATACCGCTAGACAAAGGGAATTATATACGGATCGATTGAGTCCTTGACATCGTGGTTCATCCGATGAGCTCATCGTGGAACATGTGGGAGCCAACATGGTTATCTAGATCCCATTTGTTGGTTATTGGCCGTAGAGCTGTCTCGGTCATGTTCTGCATGATTCGAACCCGGTAGGGTCTACACACTTAAGGTTCTTGACGCTTAGAGTTGTTATGGGAATTAGTGTGCAGTTATCGAATGTTGTTGAGTCCCGGATGAGATCCGGGACGTCACGAGAGTTCCGGAATGGTCCGGAGGTAAATATTTATATATGGGAAGTCCTATTTTGGCCACCGGAAAATGTTCAGAATTTTTCGGTATTGTACCGGGAAGGTTCTAGAAGGTTCCGGAGTGGGGCCCACCTGCATGGGGGGACCCACATGAACGTGGGTAGTGGGGGCAAGGCCCCACACCCTTGGTCAAGGCGCACCAAGATCCCCCCTTAGAAGGAATAAGATCATATCCCGAAGGGATAAGATCAAGATCCCTAAAAAGGGGGGATAACAATCGATGGGGAAAGAAATTGAAAGTGCGTTATATCAACTAGAGGGGGGTGAATAGGCGATTTTTATGAATTCTTCTCTGAGGAATTTGCCGGTGAGGAAATTCCTTAACGAAGAACTATTAGCAGTGGAATAAGTACTCAGAAGTAAGCATAGCAGAATACATGCATGGTCATCATGATGAAATGAAGACAATCAAAGAGCATGTAAAGCGTAAACACAGGATAGCACAAGATGAAGAAGACAATGCATCAAGAAATCGAATCGAGGAAATTGAGAAAGTCTTCATCAAAGTCTTCAAACACAGATATGAATGAACAATCAACACAAGAATGAGGAAATGAATGAGTTGAGGAAATGGAACCGATTAGGTTGGTGAAGACAATGATTTGGTAGACCAGTTCCAAGCTGCTGTCTCAGCTTATGCGTCTGGTTGGAGCGGCTGAGTATTTAAACTCGAGGACACACAGTCCCTGGACACCCGATCTCTGAAAGCACGCAGCTCGGGACACCCAGTCCTCACCGTATTCTCCTTGAACTAAGGTCACATGCACCTCGTCCAATCACTCGTGGTAAGTCTTCAAAGCGACTTCCAAACCTTTCACAGACTTGGTCACTTCACGATCCACAATTCCTCTTGGATGCTCTAGACCATGATGCCTAACCGTCTGGAAGAAGCCACAGATCTTCAAAGGTAACAAGCGTCGGATCCACTCAGATCAATTTCTTGATGATGCTCAATCACTTTGGGTTTGTGGGGTTTGGTTTTGGGTTTTTCCTCACTTGATGATTTTCGCTCAAAGTCCCTCGGAGGATGGGTTGCTCTCAAATGACAAGTGTCAAGTTCTCTCGGAGCAGCCAACCAGCTAGTGGTTGTAGGGGCGGCTATTTATAGCCTAGGGAGCAGCCCGACATGATAAGACATAAATGCCCTTCAATGATATGACCGTTAGGTGGATAAGATATTTTGGGAACAGTGGCGCCAAGAAGACAAAGAATGGTCGGAAATTGACTCTCAAATTCCTCGGGCTATCATGTTCCTCACTGTAGGCAATCCATGCCTTTGGCGAATTCCTAACTCCTCGGTCAGAACAAATTCCTCAGCGACGAGAAGAACTTCGTCTACATCACCGATGAAATTGATCGAATCAGTATGAGATTTCCAAAGGCTTCACTCGAAGGGATTGGTAGGTGTAGGATTTTGAGTTGAGCATCACATGGAAATTTTTCCTTAGTATTTCCTCGACCCCCCTTAATAGTACGGTGTTTCCTATAACTCAAGAAAGAGAAAAACGAAACTATGAACACAAAAGTCTTCGCGCTTCATGTTCCTCAAATGAATATCAAGTCTTCAAGGTCACACCAATTTCTTCACTTTCAAAGTCTTCAGGAAGTCGAGTCTTGATCGAAGAACTTCATTTTAGGGTCGACTTTTTCTCAGAATATCAAACTCCTCATAGACTTATAGCCACTGTACACTCATAAACACATTAGTTCCTTAACCTATAAGTCTTCAATACACCAACATCACTAAGGGGCACTAGATGCACTTACAGAAATGATTGGATTTCTTTCCTCCCACCTTTGCCAACGCCCCAATGGACTTGGAGGGCAAGAAACCAGCCCCCTCCACCCCTATATATAGTGGGGAAGCGCATGGGAGCTTCACCCTTGCCCCTGGCGCAGCCCTCTCCCTCCCCAACCCCTCCTCCTCCGTAGTAGTGCTTGGCGAAGCCCTGCCGGAGAACTGCAAGCTCCACCACTACGCCGTCGTGCTGCCGGAGCTCTCCCTCAACTTCTCCTCTCCCTGCTTTGGATCAAGAAGGAGAAAGGCGTCCCAGGCTGTCTGCGTGTGTTGAACGCGGAGGTGCCATCCGTTCGGCACTAGGATCTCCGGTGATTTGGATCCACGATGAGTACCGACTCCTTCAACCCCGTTCTCTTGAATGCTTCCGCTTAGCGATCTACAAGGGTATGTAGATGCACTCCCCTCTCTCTCGTTGCTAGTTTCTCCATAGATAGATCTTGCTGACTCGTAGGAAAATTTTGAATTTCTGCTACGTTCCCCAACAACGCTGATGTCCACGGGCAGCTGCAGGTCATCTATACTAATGCTCTGGTCATCAAACCATTCATCGATGAAGTTGTTCAAAATATCAACATCAAAGAGGGGCAGATCATTGAAGATCTCCGCCTCTTGCTTGCTCTTGATCAGCATCTCTAGAGCATCATCACCAAGATATTCATCACTTGACAGATCAATGGTGTCTTCCTCGTTGCACAGAACGGTAGCAGGAGTCAGGTTATGCCCTGAAATTTTCTTGGGCTTCTTGGTCTTCTTGGTCCTCTAGGAGACACGAGATAAATCTTCGTGATCAAGATAATCGGTTCGTGGAGGTGCATCCTTCAATGGCTTCATAGGCGAAGCAGTTGGTGCAACTCAGGGCTTCGAAGCTTTTGTCTTCTTCTTCTTCTTCTTCTTCTGCTTCTGTGGTGCTGGCGCATCTTCAGATTCTACGTCATCAGTTGATTGATCCACCGTGGCCCTCTGAGCCGCAATGTGGGAGAGGAGCCCATCTAAGCTTGTGAAGGGGCCAATGACATTGGGATTGGCGTCACGTGTGCCATCCGGCTTGGAGCAGACGGACCAGGGTTGAAGTTGAGTCTGAGATCCTTCTTGTCCTTCGCAGCTGACTCCTTTGCGAACTGGTAGTTGCGCTTGAACATATTGTCGTCACGACACCATAATAAGGATGATGGGTCGGCATTCTCAGGCTTCGGTCCTTGGACCATGCAAGGATAGAAGCCTTGGGCAATAGCTTCATGCATCGACTTGGGTTACAGATTCTTGTAAAGAATAGTGCCCCACGGGCGCTTGACGACATTCTTCTCAGCATATTTAGTAGTGACGAAGTTATACTTGAACCACTATTCTGCCCAATATCTTCGGATCCATTGGATTCGGGTCTTGCGCTGATTGTAGTTCTCCTCCGGATCGGTCTCATACATCTCATACAAATCCGGAGGCAGATCTAGAGCAGTATTGCCATGGCGCTACCGGCCACCTTTCCTTGATGATTTCTCAGTGGCCATGATATTCAGACAGATAGGCTTCAGAACAGTGAACGGCTTCCATCTACTTGTCAAGCAAGAACTGGCTTCAGGGGAGTGAATATGATGCTGTAAGAACTCTGCAAATGAATGCAGACTATGAGAACCAAGGGATTCTCCCACGAACATGTACCTGTGACAACATTAGAGATGCGAGGGAAGGGGAAGAGGTCATATGCATTCTCAGAAGATTTCGAAGCTAAATCAGTTTGAAGACATTGACCTCATAATGCGAAGACATTCCCTTATTTGAAGAGAGTTGGTTCCAGATTTGTACGAATCCATGAATAAGTACAAGTGAGGAATCTAACTAGTTATGAAGCATAAGTGAACATACTTTGCAAGATATGAGATTCAGAAAGAGACAGATCCAGATTTGGAAGTGTAGAAACCACTTTTGGTCGAAGTGGATGGATTTGATTGATCAAAAGAAGATCAAAAAGTGATATTTATTTAACCCAACAAACTGCTAGACGAGGCAGATGGGAGGCTGAGCAGCCCAATCTCCCGTGCCCTAACTTGGCGGCAGAAGACACCTACGACGGCGGCGGAGAAGACGAGGCCCGCGGCCGGCGTGAGGACGACGTCGAAGAGGTCGCGGCAACTAAGCGCTTCGTCTCCGGTGTCGACGTGAGCTAGAGGTGGCACAAGGGTATGAGCGAGGTGGCGAGGTGGAGGAGGAGATAATGACCGTGCGGGGTGAGTATTTATAAGGTAAAGGGTTGCACAGCGTAATTACGTAGGTGCCCCTGGCGATTCACATCTAATGAACACGAGGCATGCATGCAACTCATTGGAAGTTGTTCCATGTTCCCACGCACGCCTGGTTTGTCGGGTGGTCGTTCCGGCTTCTCCAGTATTCAGGCAAAAGAGATATATCATTGAAAGCAGTTTTAAATGTGTGTCTCTGTATCTTCAGCTGACAAGGACCCAGTGAAGACACTCGACACGTTTCAACAGAATGCATATGACTAGACAGATAGAGTTTGAGGAAGAAGCACAGAAGGGATTAGGGTCCGATCACATTCACTTAGTTCAGAAAAATGCAAGTTTGAAGACATAGCTATAAGTGAATGCCGTAGAGGAAAAAACAAGCATATATATAAATATATCAGTATAAGACCAAATCACCATTGCGAATATAAACCGGGAAGTCAAATCAATGTTGAAGACAAACCAAATGCGAAGATAATGCAATTATGACGCCAAATGAAAATCTTTGAGAAAGTTTGGTGGTGGCGTTACCCACCGTATAGGAAGTATTAGACCCAGACACGATGCACAATTATCATGGCGCTCCAAAGTCAAATTCCACATTAATGTATTCACACTTACAGTGTATGTCTTCATTTATTGAAGATATACGTTACTTCGTGTGTTACACATCTAAGTCATCAACATGCATAAGCGTTAGGATGTGTGTCCAATCACAAGACATTTCTGGATTCTAAGATATTTAGCTCACACCGCAACTTGCAGAACCTTTTCTCATCCAAGGGCTTTGTGAAGATATCTGCCAATTGCTCTTCAGTGTTGACGTGAATGATATCAATATCTTCCTTCATGACATGATCTCTAAGAAAGTGATGACGGATCTGAATGTGCTTTGTCTTCGAGTGCTGGACTGGATTGTTGGCAATCTTGATGGCGCTTACATTGGCACGCGATGAGTGGCACATGCATCGTGGATGCCATAGTCCTTGACAGTTTGCTTCATCCATAGAAGTCGGCGGAGCAAGATCCAAAGCAATGTATTCGGATTCAGCGGTGGAGAGTGATACACAGTTACGCTTCTTTGCGCACTCACCAGCGGAAAGAGATCGTCCAAGAAAATGACATGTGCCTGATGTGGACTTGCGATCAACCTTGTCACCAAGATAATCAAAGATTCCGAGAATCCAACTAGATCAAACTCCGAGCCCTTTGGATACCATAATCCTAGTGTTGGGGTGTAAGCCAAATATCAAAGAATTCGCTTCACAGCTAAGTGATGCGATTCCTTTGGTGCCGCTTGGAATCGGGCACACATGCAAATGAAGCATTATATGAGGCCTAGATGCACATAAGTAAAGTAAAGAACCAATCATGGAGCGGTATACCTTTTGATCAAACTCTTACCATTTCGTCGGGGCCCAATTGGCCTTTGGTTGGCATTGGCGTTGTGTACCCTTTGTAGTCTTGCATTTTTTGACTGGAAACTGTGAGGCAACAGCCCCACAGTATTTTATTAAAGCTCAACCATCAAAATACAAAAGGTTATGGAAAGTAAACTAGGGGAAAGTACTTACCTATTTACCTATGTACATATTTACAGGTAAAGATACATAAATACATAGAGCCAGCTAGGGCAAAGAATTAATCCAGTGCAACAGCAAAGGTTTTAGGCTAGACTTGAATCTGTGGGACAACAGAGTAACATCATGGATGAAGTTCCTCCTCCATGGTGCAAATGTGGGCCTTTCATTTATGAAGATCCGTCCATTCCTGAGCAGCCATACATTCCATGCAGCTAGATAAACAACCTCTTTGAAGAATGGTTGTCCAAAACTCTTCCTTGCAGCAATCAAACACTTTCGATGGGGGACAAACCAGCTAACCACTGAATGTGCAAGTAGTTCCAGACTCTTGTGCTGAATTGACATGTGAAGAAAAGGTGGTCTCTGTCCTCATGAGCATGAGCATAGCATAAAGGGCAAGTGTTGTCCTCCTGAGGCGATCGCCAGTGCCTCCTGACCAGAAAATCTCTGGTGTTGAGCCTGTCATTGAGCATTAACCACGCAAACACCTTTATCTTCATGGTAGACCTACTTTCCCATATGCATTTGGCTGGTGTATCAGTAGGGAGATGAGCATGCATCACTGTATAATAACTCCTGGCAGAAAATTTTCCTTTGCCAGGTGTCCAAGACCAAGAATCATTGATCCTTTCATCAGCATTTAGGTCTAGGAGACCAGCCTGTACAGTGATCATCTCATCCATTGCTTCTGATGACAAGGGCAGATGGAAGAGTTCAGACATATCAGGAGTGTTAATAATATCAAGACCAAGAACCATTGATCCTTTGTAGTCTTGCATTCCAAACTTCTTCAGGCAATCTTTGAGATACTTTTCTTGTGAAATGAAGATGCCATTGCTCATTGTGGATTTGAAGACCAAGGCGAAATTTCAGCTCACCCATCATGGACATCTCGATATTGCTCTTGCATCATATGCCCAAACTCATCAACTTTGTATCTCTTGTCGGTCGGCCGAATATAATGTCATCCACATAGATTTGGCATACAAACAGTTCACCATCATATGTCTTCGTGAAGAGAGTGGGATCTAGAGAACCAGGTTTGAAGCCTTTGCTCTTTAGGAAGTCTTTGAGTGTGTCATACCAAGCTCGAGGTGCTTGTTTGAGGCCATATAGTGCCTTGTTGAGCTTCTATACCATGTCAGGACGCTTTGGTCTTCAAAACCAGGTGGTTGTGCAACATACACTTCTTATTCAGTTTTGCCGTTGAGAAAGGCACTCTTTACATCCATTTGGTACAGAAGAATGTTGTTGTGGTTGGCATGGGCTAGCAGTATGCGAATGGCTTCAAGCCTAGCCACAGGAGCAAATGTTTCATCAAAGTCAATCCCTTCAACTTGTGTGTAACCTTGAGCAACAAGACGAGCCTTGTTTCTGACAACTTGACCATGCTCATCTTGTTTGTTTTGATAGACCCATTCGGTACCGATGATATTGTGCTTGCGAGGATCTGGACGCTTGACTAGCTCCCATACAGTGTTCAACTCAAACTGTTGAAGCTCTTCTTGCATAGCTTGAATCCATTCAGGTTCCATGAAGGCTTCATCAACTTTCTTGGAGTTACGATATTGAGACAAATGCAAAGTGCCCACAGAAATTTGCTAGATGTGTTGCTCTTGAACAGGTGAGTGGACTAGTTGCATTGATGATATCAATTATCTTCTCAATCTGTACTTCATTTACAACACGAGGATGAACTGGACAAAGATTTTCTCCTTGCTGATCATTGTCTTCATCTTCAGCATTGGCTTCAGGTTGAGCAGTGTCTTCGGGCTGATTAGGTGCAAAAATGATGATTACCTCTTCAGCCTGTGCATCTGAAGGTATGATTTCTCTAGTACCCATAAGCTTGATAGATTCACTTGGTGCAGCTTCATCTAGCACATTTGGCAGCTGCTCTCATTGCGAGCCGTTAGTCTCATCGAACCGCACATCCACAGTTTCAACCGCTTTATAGTGAAAGAGATTGAAGACTACGTAGCGATCTGAGTCCTTTCCGTAACCAAGCATAAAACCTTCACGTGCTTTGGTGCAAATTTTGAACTGTGATGCGCATCCTTGATCCGACACCTAGCACCAAATACTGCTGAAATAGGCGGCGTTTGGCTTCTTACCCGATCGAGGGAGCTCATATGATGTCTTCTTTAGAAACTTGTGAAGATAAACATGGTTGATGATGTGGCATGCAGTATCAATGGCTTCATGCCAGAACTTCCTTGGAGTCTTGTACTCATCAAGCGTCGTTCATGCCATCTCAATGAGGGTTCTGTTCTTGCGCTCCACTATGCCATTCTGCTGAGGTGTATGGAGCTGATGTGTGATGCCCAATGTATCAAGATAAGTGTCGAGGCCGGTGTTCTTGAATTCTATGCCATTGTCACTTTGAATGTGCTTGATCTTGATGCCATAGTTGGTCATGGCACGGTTGGCGAATCATCTGAAGACATCCTGCACTTCAGTCTTGTAGAGAATTATGTGCACCCATGTATATCTCGAGTAATCATCGACAATGACGAAGCCATAGAGGCAAGTAGTGGTAGTGAGGGTAGAGTAGTGAGTAGGGCCAAATAAGTCCATGTGAAGAAGTTCGAAGGGACGTGTCGTCGTCATGATTGTCTGCGAGGGATGCTTGGCCCTAGTCATCTTTCCAGCTTCACACACACCGCATAGATAATCCTTCTTGAACTTGACGCCCTCGATGACTATGACATGCTTCTTCTTCACGAGAGTATGTATGTTCCTCATGCCCACATGCCCTAGCCTCCGATGCCAGAGCCACCACATGCCCTAGCCTCCGATGCCAGAGCCAGCACTCTGAGGCTTTTGCTAGAAGACATACGGCCAACTGTGGTCCTGCTGAGAAATCTACCATATACAGATCGTATTTTCGATACCCTTCGAAGACTAGAGATTTGTTAGAGTCCATAAGCACAAGGCAATGATATTTTCCAAATATCACAATCATGTTCAGATCACAAAGCATTGATACAGACATTAGGTTGAAACCATGGGATTCAACAACCATCACTTTATCCATGTGCTGATCCCTTGAGATTGCAACTCTACCTAGGCCCAATACCTTGCTTTTACCAATGTTAGCAAATGTGATGTGACTTTTGTCAGATGGACATAGGGTTGAATCCATAAGAAGACTTCGATCACCAGTCAAGTAGTTAGTGCATCCACTATCCGTAATCCACTCAGAAGCCTTTGGTGTCGTACCCTTGGCACCACGTGCCATGAAGCAGTAGGAAGGAGCAGAGTCGTCCTCATCATTAGCACCAGCGTTGGTGACGAGGCCATTATCTTCGGTGTTGAAGATGGACTCGTCGACATAAGCTGAAGCTAGAGCCAGGCTTGCCACGCCTGAATCAGACTCCTCCTCATACTACACCTCTGCCTCCTCAGAAGCAGACTCCTCCTCTGAATCCATCTCCTTGCCAATAAACGCACGAGCCTTGTGGGATGAGCTCTTCTTGTGAGACGAAGACTTTGATGAAGACTTTGAGGATTTGTTCTTCTTCTTGTGATCAGAATCATATTCCTTGCTCTTCTTCTTCTTCTTGGTCTCATTGTCCCATTGAGGACACTCAGAGATGTAGTGACCTGGTTTCTTGCATTTGTGGCATGTTCTCTTCTTGTGTTCACGAGTAGAAGCTTCATCATATCTTGAGCTAGATCTTGAAGACTTTCTGAAACCTTTCTTCTTGGAGAACTTCTGGAACTTCTTCGCGAGCATAGCTAGTTCCTTTCCAATGTCTTCAGGATCACCAGAACTGCAGTCAGATTCTTCTTCAGATGAGGAAATGACCTTTGCCTTCAAAGCCCGGGTTCGGCCATAGTTGGGGCCATAGATATCTCTCTTCTCAGATAATTGGAACTCATGTGTGTTGAGCCTCTCAAGTATGTCAGACGGATCGAGATCTTTGAATTTAGAACATTCTTGAATCATCAGGGCCAGGGTGTCAAATGAGCTGTCAAGTGATCTCAGAAGCTTCTTGATGATTTCATGCTTGGTGATCTGTAACATCCCAAAACTCTAAATTTTCGAATGTTATATAAATAAATAACTATGATTGTTTGTTTGATTGTTGTGTGATTGATTGTGTGAAATTGAGTTGAAATCGAAACTTTTGGAAGTTGCATGAGAGGGAATAAAAGGACGTTCCCAAAACTTTCATCTTGGATATTTCTTGATCTCCGTGAATTCAAATTCATTTCATTATAAAACCCTAGAGTGAAGATAATATGACTTCTTCCATTTAAAGAAATGAAAGCGGGGTTAGAAAATGATTTGAATTTCCATTTGAAATATTTTAAATTTAGAAACTTTAAGCAACTCAATGAGTTCATGAGGGAAGATAAAATGACTTCTTCATATTTGAAGAAAGAGAGTTGGAAGTTTCAAAGAAATAAATTGGAAGTCACTTTCAAGTTATTTGAAACTCATTTTCCATTTGAAGTTGTTTGAGAGTCCAAATTCAAATCCAATTGGGAGTTATTTGAGTTTCTTTTCAAAATATTTTTCTCCTAAAAATATATAAATGGAAATAAAGGTAAAATGATTTCCTTCAATAGAAAATTAAGAGAAAATAAATTTGAAATCATTTTGCTATTTTAAAAAATGATTTTTTATTGATTTTAAATATAACTTGATAGCATTGTTTGACTTTTATGATTTATTTTGGATTTTATTTGAACTTGAAAACAGTTCATCTTATTCGAGGTATTGTCCTGAGCATTTTGGTATATAATATGCCTATGTAATTTCTTGTTTTATTTTTTATTTTTATTTTGCTCTGTTGTAGTTTTTGTTCTATAAAAAAAAGACACACGCACTTGCTCCCGACCACGCTGGGCCGATACCACCCACTTGAGCCGAGCAGGCCGAGCTTGCCAGCGCCTCTGCCACCGCCACGCCCGCCTTATTTCGCCTCTTCCCCTCGCTTGCCTTGGCCTTATTTGCCAGATGGGGCCCGCTCCCAGTCGCCCCCAACCTCCCGCTCATTACTTTCCGGATAGAACAGGCGCTCGCGCTCCCGCAACCACCGGCGCCATTGCCCCGGGATAAGGCCTATCCGCCGCGACCCCGAGCCCTCTCTCCGCGCCTATAAGAAGCCCTCGGCCCCCTCTCTCCATTCTGCCACTTCGTTTCGCCCTCACATCGCTCATAGCCGTCGCCCCGTCCATTTGGATCTCACCGGTGCTGAAGCTCTCCGCCCGTTGTTTCCGTCGTCGGTGGAAACCCCAAGCCCTCTCCTCTCTGTCAAAAATTTGTTCCTTGCCATCCCGCATCCATTTGACATATTTGTTGCCCCTAGGTTTTCGCCGAGACGCCCGCCGACGACCTGCGTCCTCATGGGAGCATGGAGCCGCCATCCCGCGCAGCTCGACCTCGGCGTCCCGACCACGAGCCGCCTCCACCACCGTATAGCCCTCGACGCCCGATCCGTTAAATCTTCTCCCCGCCGCCACTTGGACCACGCAGCCGCCCGTCCGCCGCCTAAAGCGAAAGCAATGCGTCTCGTGTAGGTCGCCCGCTCTGCAAGTAAGGCGAGCCCCTCTCGTTCATTTTTTATTTATTTATTTTAGTATTAGATCGGTTAACCACAGTTTTGTTAAACTGTGCGGTTTAATGAAAACCGCTCTTCTGTTTTCTTCTTATTTAGCCGTGGTAGTGTTTTTTTACTTAGTGGCCGTTCATCGTATAGCTGCTGCAGTGAACACTCTTCAGCTGTAAGAAATCCATGCGTGGCGATCCACGAATAAAACTTTCACGGCCAAGTCCACGAGTTTTAGTTTAGCCCCTAAACTTAGATTGGCCACAACTTTTTAACCGTAGATCCAAACTCGATGAAACCAACGGCAAATTCTTCGTATTGATTAGATCTATCCAGTAGCATCATGTTTGTAAAATTTTTCCAAATTCAAATTTGAACTTTATTCAGATTTGAATTCCAACTTCAAATGGCCATATCTCCTAAACCGTAGCTCCGATTGATGTGATTCTTTTTGCACCGTGTCACCGTTGCCAAACCCTATCACTTGGACCTATCTCATGATATTTTTCACACATTAGGATCTGTCCATAGTAGTTTTACTCGTATGCCTTGTATGCACTATGCTTCACATCACAAATTTTGAACCCCATGCCCTGTGTTGTTTTGCACTTAGTATTTTCTTTTGATAGTTAAGTGTGTTGAATGTTCATTTGGATTTTCCGAGTCTTTTCATGTTGCATGTTATTTGGTTCTCCGAAATGATTGCTTATGTGAATGCAATGTTTGACCTTATAGATTTTCATCGGAGAGTGACGAATAGCTCTATTAAGTAAATTTACGAGAAGCGATATGATCTTCATCAACTATTACCGAGCAAGTTCACATTTGACCATTCTTCCAATTACCTATGTTTATATTATGCACTTAGTCCTTTTGTGGTAGGATTGCATGGTAGGATTTATTGTTGCCGGATGGGTATGCTGCTACCTAGTAGTTCATTGAGGTAGGTTTGAACCATATACCTTTGTCACCACCGCGTAAGTTTAATTTTGCCTCGCCAATGTAGACGTGGATTGGGAAGTGTTCATTGTGAGAGATGAGTGACAAAGTAGTAAGTAGAACCAAGATAACTTAATGAACTACCTGGCGGAGGTTTGGTTTGAATGGTGGCGAAATGCGGTGGGAGCATGCATGGTTAATCCATGGTGGTGCACCATTAGTGGTCCGTCTGCCCGAGCTCAAAGAGATCAATCGTATTATCATGTCTAGAAGCTTACGTGTGCAGCCACAAGCTAATATGGGCTCGCTTAGTTGAGTAGATAGTATGACCTCTTCCGGGATAGGCTAGCAGATGTAGAATGAGTAGGTGTACCGGCCTCACACGCATTGCAGAACTTCTCTTCTCCACGAACTGGGTTCGGGTAATCCATTGGTTCTGCAAGCCAAACAAAAAAAAACTCTATCGTTTCTTCACAACTCTTGGGTTTACGTAACCTCCTATGGAACGTCTGCTGATGAAATCACAACTTCTTCCAGAATTCTTTCTGCAACAAGGTTGTGCTTGCTTCTTTTTAAATTCCAGTCCTGTGGGTTATGGCCCACTTCAACACTTGTATATCTTTAACTCATCCTTGGAGTTACTATTGCCTCATATTCCAACATTACATGCCCCTTAAATCCAATTTTACTTCATTCCTTCATACTCTTGGGGTAACCATCATAACTAAAACAAAACTCCAACTTATTTTGTCCAAACTGCACCTACGGAACAACATTTTCCTTTCCATCGGTCTAGTGTTCACAGTGGTTTAACCATTAAAACAAAATGTCTTTGGTTCATCCATAATTTATATTCTCTTCATATCAAATCCTTTATTACATCCTTAACCACTACTCAAAACTCAGGTTCCAAAAGTACTTTATTACAAATGTTGCCATCCACATAGTTTGGTATGGTGAAGCATTACTTCCATCTTTATTCATTTGCCATACTTGAAGATGCTTGATCCCACTAGAAGCATGCGATGTGATCCTTCAAATCATCGATGTTTTGCTTCATCGTGGTGACCATGAGCTTCATGTCCATCATCTCTCAGCATGTACCTCCCTCGGTATTCACGAGTGTGACGAGTCTTGCTTCTAGTATTTCTCCAATCGGCGTATGGCCTCCATAGAAGCTTCACGAACAGAGTCAAAGAATGTTGCTCGTGGTACTCGAGAAATGAAAAAGTATTGCCCCATAGTCTTTGGGCAGACTCCTTCACACGGTGGAGGTGTACCTCCACGTACCAAAGTTCAACTCCATTCTCCATGAAAGGATAACCCTTATGTAGACTGCATCTCCTTCAAGATGAATATGCTTCATCATGTCCTTCAGGATTTTTGGGTAATCCTGATCACTAGTCGTGGTCATGATCGCTTCGGGCCCTTGAGAAAAGACTCGTAAAGGGCTGTCATCTGCAGCATAAGATAGAAGGGGTACTTTCGAGGATAAGGAATGTATTTCCTTGGGTGAAATGTGGTTGTTTTCCGGAAAAAGTTTGGAGTGAGCTTGTCCATGGGTTCAAGGTTTATGTTTGAGTGAGACAGTGAGAGAGGTACTCACAATCAACAAACAACTCATAACATCTCATATGAGATCCCAACCACATCAACTTTTATTGCTTCATGAGCTATTACAATCAACTCAACATCCTCAATGAAAATAAAGTATATTCCACATTTATTACATGCTTTATTCCAATATCAAGATCTCAACTACTCTGCTCAAGCTTTCCTCGGGTCTGAACATTCTCTGGCAAAATGTCCTACTCGCTTTGCAGCATAAATAAATGACTTGAGACAAATCCGCAGGCTTCTTGGTGGCTATCTTGATTCCTTGGGTTCTTGGCTTCCTTCTTTGGGCATTCGCTAGCATAATGACCTAAATCCTTGCACCTGTAACAAGTGATATGACTCAGGTCCTTTCCTGCAGAAATTGGGTTGTTCTGGGGACACATGCTCCTTCTCTTCCTGGACTTCTTCTTTCCGATCAATTATTCTATCTCTTGTGGATCAAACTCCACTTCTTCTGCCGGGAAGTCTCCTAGATACTCTTGGCTTTGCTTCATGCAATACAGTGAAAAATGTCCTTCTTCTCCACATGAATAGCATGCATTGGAGTAAAATCTGTTTAGGCCTTCTCCATTAGGGTCGTCAACATCTTCCGTCATCACAAGTTCTTTTAAACTTTCCCCGAGGGCTTCTTTCGTTGCTTCCTTGTGCTGCTTGGTAATTTCTTGCACCTTGGGGTAAATATGACCTCAAGGCGAGGCGGTGCGTAGTTCCTACACACAAGAAACAAGTAACCTGCCTAGTTGGGCATTCTACTGCTTGTTGACTTCCTTCACAAATAGGGCATCCATCCATGAGTTCCTAATGGGTGTGTCCTATTTCTCAGAATATCATGAAGGCACAAGGTTTCTTCGTCGGGTTATCACCATGCTTCCGGATAAGACGGGATCCCAACAGAGTCTCCTTAAATTGCCCCCAAGTTTTTGCTCCATTATATCCTTGTATGGCTTGATGCATTTTCCACCAGGTTGCAGCACTTCTTGTAAAGTACTGAAGAGCGTATTGAACCTCATACTTCCTTGCAACCAAATTGCTCCTGAAGTGATTCTCCATGTTTTGAATCCATAGCTCTGCCTCCAACTGAGTGATCGGTCCAGAGAATACAAACCCATCTTCATTCATCATCTATTGGGTCCAAGGGTTTTGGGATGAGATATGGGAGAGGGATAGAGAGATATACACACAATACAAACAATATAGTTTTGAAAATAAGTTTTATTTGCTGCTGTCGGAAAAAAATCACAAAATATGAAAGCTCATAAATCAAAGCATCTGACGTGAGTATAAAACAAGGGTTTGGTCTTCTAAAGGTCATATAAATCCTGGAATTCTTCCGTGTCTTCATATTCTTCGAGTCTTTGACTGTCGTAGCATTAATTCTTCTAGTGTATGGTGAAGTCTGATACCTTGTCCTTCTCGGAGTAATCTTATTAGTTGATCCTCCGTGTGGTCAAAGGGAAAAGGGGTATTGTCTAACTATTTGGGGTAAAAGGAAAGATTTGATAAAGCTCAGAAAAGAAGAGAGGTAAAGGATCTTTTTGAAAATAAAGTTTTAGAGAAATCATTTCCTAAAGGGAATTCCAGCTTCTAGGGTCACGTCCTCTGACCAACATGGGCTCGATACCATCTCTCAGAGCGACCCGACCTCAAAGCGGTCAAGCCTCAGGTATCTCTGTGCCATCCACTGGATCGGTATGCTTTGGCACACACGGTACATCAATGTATATATCAAAGTGCAATCACATGTATAAATAACGTAAAACTGATATATACCTCATAAGTCTCAGCGGAAACAATCGAACGGGTGTGGAGTCCCACCAACGCCAACGGCAAGTTGAGTGTAGACCGTAACCCTACAACGTAACCCTTACCCGTCGTAGAAATTCCTGCAACATAAGACGTTGCAGCCGTGTCAAATCAGACATTGAATGTCTTGGCAAGTCACATTATAAGAATAATGAACCTATTTGTACATGCAATTTGGCTGGTGAAAAGCTCTAAGTTTAGTTTTTGCATAAAGCTAGTTTTTCCCTAGAATAAAAGATATTATTCTATCACTACAATATAGTGTAGGATGAGTTGGCAAACCCAACTCAACCCATTCCCAAAGTTTCATTTAAAACCCAACTGTTTAATTAAGGGTGATGAGATCCCCAAAGATTTCCACTACTAGATGCTCAAGTTGTCCGTAATCGGGGACACGGCTAATCGATTAGGTTTTAACACTCTGCAGAGGTTTATGACTTTTCCCCACAAGACTCGATCGCCTCCCTTGAAGTTCTCGTGACCGCCTTTGCATGGCGTTTGAGAACAGGATGACCGAGACATAGTCTTTCGAAAGTATTCCCCCTTAACCCACGGATAGGCCGGTACACCTACTCATTCTACATCTGCTAGCCTATCCCGGAAGAGGTCATACTATCTACTCAACTAAGCCAGAGCCCATATTGGCTTGTGGCTGCACATGTAAGCTTCTAGACATGATAATACGATTGATCTCTTTGAGCACAGGCGGACGGACAACTACTGGTGCACCACCATGGATTAACCATGCATGCTCCCACTGTACTTCGCCACCATTCAAACCAAACCTCCGCCCAGGTAGTTCGTTAAGTTATCTTGGTTCTACTTACTACTTTGTCACTCATCTCTCACAATGAACACTTCCCAATCCACGTCTACATTGGCGAGGCAAAATTAAACTTACGCGGTGGTGACAAAAGGTATATGGTTCAAACCTACCTCAATGAACTACTAGGTAACGGCATACCCATCTGGCAACAATAAATCCTACCATGCAATCCTACCACAAAAGGACTAAGTGCATAATATAAACATAGGTAATTGGAAGAATGGTCAAATGTGAACTTGCCTGGTAATAGTTGCTGAAGATTATATCGCTCTCAGAAATTTACTTAATAGAGCTATTCGTCACTCTCCGATGAAAATCTATAAGGTCAAACATTGCATTCACATAAGCAATCATTTCGGAGAACCAAATAACATGCAGCATGAAAAGACTCGGAAAATCCAAATGAACATTCAACACACTTAACTATCAAAAGAAAATACTAAGTGCAAAACAACATAGGGCATGGGGTTCAAAATTTGTGATGTGAAGCATAGTGCATACAAGGCATACGATTAAAACTACTATGGACAGATCCTAATGTGTGAAAAATATCGTGAGATAGGTCCAAGTGATAGGGTTTGGCAACGGTGACACGGTGCAAAAAGAATCACATCAATCGGAGCTACGGTTTAGGAGATATGGCCATTTGAGGTTGGAATTCAAATCTGAATAAAGTTCAAATTTGAATTTGGAAATTTTTTACAAACATGATGCTACTGGATAGATCTAATAAATACGAAGAATTTGCCGTTGGTTTCATCGAAGTTTGGATCTACGGTTAAAAAGTTGTACAATCTAAGTTTAGGGGCTAAACTAAAAACTCGTGGACTTGGCTGTGAAAGTTTTATTCAAATCGGCCACGTGGCAGATTTCTTACGGTGAAGAGTGTTCATCGCAGCTATAATACGATGAACGGCCACTAAGTAAAAAAAACACTATCAGCGGCTAAATAAGAAGAAAACCAAGAGCGGTTTTCACTAAACCGCATGATTTAACAAAAGCTGTGGTTAACCGATCTAATACTAAAATAAATAAATAAAAATGAGCGAGAGGGGCTCGTCTTACGGTAAGGCGACCTACACGAGACGGTGCTCGCTTTAGGCGGCGGATGGGGGCGGCATTGCGGTGGTCCATGCGGCGGGAGAAGACGAACGGGATCGGCGCGTCGAGGGCTATACGGTGGTGGAGGCGGCTCGTGTCAGGGACGTCGAGGTCGAGCTGCGCGGGGATGGCGGCTCCATGCTCCGGCGAGGATGCAGGTCGTCGAAGCGGCGTCTCCGGCGAAACCTAGGGGCAACAAATATGTCAAATGGATGCGGGATGGCAAGGGAACAAATTTTTGACAGAGAGGAGAGGGCTTGGGGTTTCCACCGACGACGGAAACAACGGCGGAGAGCTTCAGCTCGGTGAGATCCAAATGGACGGGCGACGGCTATGAGCGATGTGAGGCGAACGGTGGCGTAATGGAGAGAGGGCGAGGATTCTTATAGGCGCGGAGAGAGGGCTCGGGGTCGCGGATAGGTCTTATCCGGGCAATGGCGCGGTGGTTGCTTGAGCGCGAGCGCTGCTCTATCCGAGCGAAACGAGCGGGAGGTTGAGGCGACACTGGGAGCGGGCCCCATCTGCAGCGTGGCGCGATATAGCGAGGAAGAGGCGGGCGGCCGAAGGCGAGCGGCGTCACGGTGGCCTTGGTGCGAGGCGGCCTGGCTCGGCCTGCTATGGCCGTGGGCGGCTCGCTGACGGTGGCTGGGCCTGTGGCAGCAGTGCGTGTGTCTTATTTTTATAGAACAAAAACTACAACAGAAGCAAAAATAAAAATAAAATAAAACAAGAAATTACATAGGCATATTATATACCAAAATGCTCGTGACAATACCTCGAATAAGATGAACTATTTTTCAAGTTCAAATAAAATCCAAAATAAATCATAAAAGTCAAACAATGCTACGTTATATTTAAAATCAATAAAAATCATTTTTAAAATAGCAAAATGATTTCAAATTTATTTTCTCCTAATTTTCTATTGAAGGAAATCATTTTACCCTTATTTCCATTTATATATTTTTTTAGGAGAAAAATATTTTGAAAAGAAACTCAAATAACTCCCAATTGGATTTGAATTTGGACTTTCAAACAACTTCAAATGGAAAATGAGTTTCAAATAACTTCAAAGTGACTTCCAATTTATTTCTTTGAAACTTCCAACTCTCTTTCTTCAAATAATGAAGAAGTCATTTTATCTTCCCTCATGAACTCATTGAGTTGCTTAAAGTTTCTAAATTTAAAATATTTCAAATGGGAATTCAAATCATTTTCGAACCCTGCTTTCATTTCTTTAAATGGAAGAAGTCATATTATCTTCACTCTAGGGTTTTATAATGAAATGAATTTGAATTCACGGAGATCAAGAAATATCCAAGATGAAAGTTTTGGGAACGTCCTTTTATTCCCTCTCATGCAACTTCCAAAAATTTCGATTTCAACTCAATTTCACACAATCAATCACACAACAATCAAACAAACAATCATAGTTATTTATTTATATAACATTCCAAAATTTAGAGTTTTGGGATGTTACATGATCTCAGTGGCGCCAAGTGCGCGAAGCTCATTTGTGATATCGGTGAGGCGATCAATTGTGAGTTGGGCATTCTCATTGTCGTTTCTCTTGAAGCGGTTGAAGAGGTTGCGAAGAACATCAATCCTTGAATCTCTCTGAGTTGAGATGCCTTCGTTGACCTTGGAGAGCCAGTCCCAGACTAGCTTCGTAGTTTCCAGTGCACTCACACGACTGTACTATCCTTTGGTCAGCTGACCATAGATGATGTTCTTGGCAGTAGAATCCAATTGAATGAACCTCTTGACATCAGCAGCGGTGAAACCTTCACCGACCTTGGGATCGCCATTGACATACCAGAGGTCGACGTCAATGGCTTCAAGATGCATGCGCATCTTATTCTTCCAGTAGGGGTAATCAGTGCCATCGAAGACGGGGCACGCACCCGAGACCTTGATTGTCCCTGTTGGTGTGATTGGCTGGTTTTTCGGGGGTGCCATGTATCTGGCACAAGCGATCGAGTATTCGGTCCAAGTTGGACGGGCCCTGGGTCTTTCTTTTGAATGGCTTCTTCCGCTGACCGGGTTTAGAGCCTCTGAATCCGGCATTGACGGCCGTATCTTCAGTATCGCCGCGTTAATGCGCGCTTGTTCTTGCTTAGCGACGCGACCGCCATTGCTGTCCTTGGTATCCGGACTACCGGGATGTTTGGCCAAGTTGTTGCTTCGAGCTAGCCTCGCTGTCCTCTCCCGCACAAAAGCGAGTCATGAGGGTTGTGAGGGCTGCCATAGATTTCGGCTTTTTCTGTCCTAGGTGCCGGGCAAGCCACTCGTCATGGATATTATGTTTGAAGGCTGCAAGGGCCTCTGCATCCGGACGATCAACGATTTGATTTTTTGTTTGTGAGGAACCGTGTCTAGAACTGTCGCCGATTCTTCCGCTGCTGAATTATGTGGCTAAGGTCATCGGGCGTCTAGTGGTCGCACATATGTGCCCTGAAGTTATCAAGGAATGCGGCTTCCGTGTCCTCCCAACAACCAATTGATTCTGGCCGGCAAGCTATTGAGCCAATGTCGAGCTGGTCCTTTAAGCTTGAGTGGGAGGTATTTGATGGCATGTAGATCATCACCGCGGGCCATGTGGATATGGAGGAGATAATCCTCGATCCAGACCGCAGGATCTGTGGTACCATCGTATGATTCGATGTTTACGGGCTTGAAGCCCTAGGGGATTTGATGATCCATTACTTCATCTGTGAAGCATAGTGGGTGTGCGGCGCCTCTGTATTGGGCTATATCACGACGTAGCTCATATGAGCTTTCTCTCATCGTGTTCGCCCGGCCGGTTTCTTTGTATCCGGTGGCGCTAATCATCCCGCTGTTGGGCGCCCACGCGATCCGTAGATCGATCTTGTATGTTTTGCCTTATCCTCCAATATATCTCGCAAGTCCGGCCGCGTTTTCCGTGCCTTGGTACTTTTTGAGCGGTGTCGGGTGTGGCTTGAGCGAGGGCCGAGAGGCTTCTGCAGTCATGACCCGCAGGGTGGCGATACGCCATGTCGTCTGTTGGTGACTTGGGTGCTTCCTCCTCTAGTCGAGGCAACGGCCTGCGCTTTGGGGTAGCTTTTGGAGGGGCGTTCGAGTTCATACTCTTCGCTGCAAGGACTTCAGTCCATCCGTCACCTAGCAGGTCTTGATCAGTTCTAAGTTGTTGCCGCTTTTTCTTGAGGCTGCTTGCGTGGCTATAAGCCTGCGTTTGAAACGCCTCTGTTGGCGGGATCCTCGAGCACGCGACAAATTAAATGCGTAAATCGTCGAGGCTTGCCTCATCTTCGGAGGGGAGGCGCATAATTATCGCCTCGACCTCTCTTTCTGCCGCATCGTCGTGCGGACTTGCTTCTCCCTCCTCTGCGCTGAGTCCCTCGAGGGTTCTTCTTAACCGCCCCGGTGTTATTATCTCCGTGCGGAATCACCGCTTTTATTGTGGCGGGATTTAGAGCGCGCCACGACGTCAAGGCTTCTACCGCTGTTTCTTGGAGGGTCATCCTCCGTTGTTCCATCGCCGTTCCCATCTTTTGGGATGTCCACCATGTATATGCCATATGACGAGGTGGCCTTCCAAAGTGCCCTATAGGCGGCTGGTCTTGGTCGCCTCGGCGCCGCCGTCCATACCGCCGATGTCTTGAAGTCGTAGTCTAGCATGTCGGTTAAATCATCGACAAGTGGCTACAAAGTGGGTGGTGGGTGGGCGTTGAATTTCTTCATCGTCCGCATCTCCAACCTTCCTGTCCGTAGTCCGCCAGGGCTCTCCGGATAAAGATAGAGACTTTAGTAAATTCAGGATGTCGCCAAAGGGCGAGTGCCGAAAGATGTCCGCGATAGTGAACTCCATGACCGCGCCCAATCGGATTCGATTAAGGGGGCGCGAGGGTTCGGAGTCCGGAGAGGAGTCCGGCACCTGGAGTCGAGGTCTTCGCAGCGACAGGGATGGAGTTCGGCTCGATCACCGTAGAGATTGTAGCCCCGAGGCGGTGTCCAACCACTGCGTCTCGATCGGGAATCCGGCCCGGATTAAGGGTCGAGCGGATCTTTGATGCGGCCTCGAGGCCTTTGTTACCGCAGAGCTAGATCATGCCCATCGAGACAAAGTGCAAAGACGCTTTGCGGCAGCTCGAATCCGTCGAAGATCAAGTCTCCGCGGATATCGGCTGTATATTTCAAACTTCCAAATCTGACCTGATGGCTAGGGGCATAGCTTTCGATCTGCTCCAGATGGCTGCTTAATTGGCCCGCAGTGCAAAGCCGCCGAACACGAAGATCTGTCCGGGGAGAAAAGTCTCACCCTGGACCGCGTCGTTGTTGATGATCAAAGGAGCCATCGGGCCTATCGGTGAAGACACAGAGGAACTCTCAATGAAAGCACCAATGTCGGTGTCAAAACCGGCGGATCTCGGGTAGGGGTCCCGAACCGTATGCGTCTAGGCGTATGGTAACAAGAGACAAGGGACACGATGTTTTTACCTGTGTTCGCCCTCTCGATGGAGGTAATACCCTACTCCTTCTTGATTAATATTGATGATATGGGTAGTACAAGAGTAGATCTACCACGAGATCAAGGAGGCTAAACCCTAGAAGCTAGCCTATGGTATGATTGTTTTTCGGCCCCACGGACTAAAACCCTCCGGGTTTGTATAGACACCTGGATAGGTAAGGGTTACACAGTAGCTCGTTACAATGGTAGGAGATCTACATATCCGTGTCGCCAAGCTTGCCTTCCACGCCAAGGAAAGTCTCATCCGGACACGGGACGAAGTCTTCAATCTTGTATCTTCATAATCCAGGAGTCCAGCCGTGACGATAGTCCGGCTATCCGGACACCCCCTAGTCCGGGACTCCCTCAGGTGCCATCTTCAAGCTGGCCTGGTAGCTATTGTTGTATGAAAACTCCGCATAGGGCAAGTTGTCATCCCAACTAGATCCATAGTCTAGCGCACAAGCTCTCAACATGTCTTCCAGAATCTGATTGACTCTCTCAGTCTGTCCATCTCTGTGGATGAAAAGTTGTAATGAACTCGTCCGTTCCCAATGTCCGTGCAGTACTGTGCCAAAACTTTGAAGTAAACTGTGTTCCTCTATCTGATACGATGGTCCTCAGAACTCCATGTAGACACACAATCCTGGTCATATATATCTTGGCCAACTTCGCACTTGTGTAAGTGGTTTTCACAGGGATAAAGTGAGCTACTTTGGTCAAGTGATCCACTACTACCTAGATAGAATCATATCCCGATCGGGTCCTGGGTAATCCGGTGATAAAATCAATGCCAAGCTTATCTCACTTCCATTCGGGTATTGGCATAGGCTGCAGTAATCCTGCCGGGCTTCGATGTTCCGCCTTCACTCTCCGACATACATCACATATGGCTACATACTCAGCAATATCCTTCTTCATACCAGTCCACTAGAAACGCTCCTTCAAATCCAAATACATCTTGGTGTTTCTGGGGTGTATCGAGTATGGCGAGTCATGAGCTTCCTGTAGTATCAACTTCCTGATTTTTGCATTATTGGGCACATAAACACGGTCCTCGAACCACAAGGTGTCGTGCTCATCCTCACGAAATCCTTTGGACTTTCCTTTGCTCATTCTCTCCTTTATCTCGGCAATTTCCTTGTCATCCTTCTGAGCTTCACGAATCTTTCCCAACAATGTAGACTGAACTTCCACCGCTGCAACAAAACCTCTAGGAACAATCTCCAAACGAAGTTCCCTGAGATCCTCGGCTAACTCCTTTGGCAACCCTCCCGTTAGGAGAGTATTGGCATAACTCTTCCGGCAAGGCGTCTGCTACGACATTGGCCTTGCCTGGATGATAGTGCAGCTTCATGTCATAATCCTTTATAAGCTCCAACCATCTCCTCTGCCTGAGGTTCAGCTCCTTCTGGGTGAGTATGTACTTCAAACTTTTATGATCCGTGTACACATCACAACGGTTTCCAATAAGAAAGTGTCTCCAAGTCTTGAGAGCATGCACTACGGCTGCTAACTCCAAATCATGAGTGGCGTAATTTAACTCATGCGGTCCAAGGCTACGTGAGGAATATAAAACAACTCTTCCGTCCTGCATAAGCACTCCTCCAAGTCCTAAGCGAGAGGCATCGCAATACACTTGGAAATCCTTGCGTATATCCGGCAGAATCAGCACTGGGGCTGTAGTCAGTCGTTTATTCAACTCCTGGAAACTAGCCTCACATTCTCCTGTCCATTTGAACTTAGTGTCCTTCTTCAACAGCTCCGTCATGGGCTTCGCAATTTTAGAGAAATTCTCGATAAATCTCCGATAATATCCCGCGAGTCCAAGAAAACTGCGGATTTCTCCAACTGTGGTGGGTGATCGCCAATCGGTGACTGACTTAACCTTGGTGGGGTCTACTGCTATACCTTCTCCTGATATAACATGTCCAAGGAATCCAACTTCCTTCAGCCAAAATTCACACTTGCTGAACTTGGCATATAACTGATGTTCCCTGAGCTTCTCGAGAACTAAACGCAAATGCTCCTTGTGCTCCTCTTCATTCTTTGAGTATACCAAGATATCATCAATGAACACCACAATAAACTTGTGCAAGAACTCCATGAATACCTTATTCATCATACTTATGAAATAGGCAGGGGCATTAGTCAATCCAAATGACATAACCGTATACTCATAAAGCCCGTACCTTGTGGTGAAAGCTGTCTTAGGTATATATTTTTCTCGAATCTTCAACTGGCGGTATCCTGATCGCAGATCGATCTTCGAAAACACTTTAGCTCCTTGTAGCTGGTCAAACAGATCATTGATCATCGGCAATGGGTGCTTGTTCTTGATCGTCACTTCATTCAGCACACGATAGTCAACAACCATCCTCAATGATCCATCCTTCTTTTCAACCAAGAGTACTGGGGCTCCCTATGGCGATGAACTTTCTCGGATGTAACCTTTCTCCAATAACTCCTTAATCTGCTTGTTGATCTCTTCCAGATTATTCGCGGGCATCCGGTATGGTCTCTTCGATATAGGCCCGGTGCCTGCAACAACTCTATCAAAAACTCGATGTCTCGAGCTGGCGGCATGCCTGGTAGTTCCTCTGGAAACACTTCCGGGTAATCCTTCACAACAGGCACTTCCTCCTGAACAACTCCTGAGAGGGAATTTACTTGGGTTCTCCTTGGGCGCATGCCTGGATACATACTTGATCCTTTTTCCCTCCGGGGTGGTAAGGTAATTGACTTATCGGGCGCAATCGATGTTTCCTCCATACATCGACAGCCAATCCATTCCTAGTATCACATCCAATCCTTGCGACTCCAGAATTATTAGGTCAGAGGGGAAAACATGACTACCTATGGTTAATGGCATCTGAAAACATCCACTGCTTGCCATATACTCAGCTCCGGGTGAGGTTACTAGCATAGGTGTCCTAAGAACTTTAGTGGGCAACTTATACTTATCCACAAATCCCCTTGATATGTATGAATGCGATGCACCAAAGATCAAAAAGAACGATTGCAAGAAATGACTTAACCAAAAACTTATTGATAACCGCATCCGGCTGCTCTTCAACCTCCTCCACGCCACGTGGTTCACATGTCCCCTATTGAAAGGGTTGGACTTCTTCCCAGAGCTTCCATTGCCATTCCCATTCTTCACCTCAGGGCACTCAATGGCATAGTGTCCAGTCTTCCCGCACTTGAAACAAGTAATGTGACTTAGGTCCTTCTTGGCGGGTGTGACTGGATTGGAGCGGTTCTGATTGCTGCTTGCTCCATTCCCATTCCCATTCTTGGGGCCATTATGATTGTGAGAACTTCCTCCATTGTGAGTGTGGCCTCCATGGTTATGGGTGTATCCTCCCGAGTTCGGGGTAAAGCGAGGCTTCATTGAGCTCCCAAATTGTACTTCCCTTGTCCATACTTCCTCTTGAGGCTCTCAGTCTGCTGCTGCTTCCCTTCAATCATGAGAGCTTTATCTACCAACTCCTGGTATTTGTTAAATGTTGCCACCATCAACTGCATACTCATCTCATCGTTCAGCCCTTCCATAAACTTCTCCCGTCATGGCATCCGTGGGCTTACACATCATCTGGGGCATAGCGAGATAACTTGCTAAACTCATCCACGTACTGCCCCACAGTATGGTACCCATGGCATAAGTTGCGAAACTCATGCTTCTTCATGCTCATAGCTCCAGTTGAGACATGGGCTCTGCGGAATGCTTGCTGAAACTGCTCCCAATTGACATTGGCTATAGGGAATGTGGATGTATAATTCTCCCACCATGAGGCTGCTGGTCCATCCAATTGATGTGCGGAAAAACACACCTTCTCAAAGATCTCGTGGCACCTATGCGGTGGTCAACTCCTTCCAATCCTGCCAGTGAGCCTTGATCAAGAACTATTGGCTCGGTGCATCTTTGGAAAACACCGGTGGCTGCAACCTCAGAAAACGGGCTAAGTTGTCAACTGGAGGTGGTGGCGGTGGGTTATTGTTGTTGTTGCCTTGGTTCTGGACTAGTAGCTGCATCAAGGCATTCTGCTGTTGGTTTAACTGAGTGAGCTCCGGTGGGAAGACAAATCCGGTATCACGTCTCGGAGGCATCTGATGGGTTTAGAGGGAAGAGATTAGAATAGAACGAGGTCTAGTGTGAAAGCACTACCCATATGCACATGAGACAAAACACAATCATATCATAACACTCAATCAATCAAGCAAGGGCATACAATCAATCTAGCTATTGTTACAGTGCTCAGACTATACTATATACATGGGGGAAATACTACTTGATCATATGGTGGTCTACTAGAAATTTTGATCGGTGGAAGACTCCATGATATCCGCCGGCCACTTTCGCCTTCATAGTCATCATCACTTTTGCCGGGTCGGAGTAGGTGTAAATGCGATGATGATGTAATCTTCAGAATGAATGTCTTTGGATTGATTGTCATCTCCTCCTGGCGCGGGATCTCCTATGAATATTCTGAGCTTCTTTATCAGGTCGTCATTCTTCTCCAATAGTATTGCGATTTCCTCCTCGTATCCGTCGCGTGTAGACTTAAGTTCCTCTTCTAGCTCCATGTTCCTGGTCATCGCCTTCTTCAAATCTATCATGTCTTTGGCAAGACTTTGTCCCGGTTCTCCACAGGCGTGTCAATGTGTTGGTTTAACTCCTGGATGAAAGCTGCAATGGACTTGTCCTTCCTGGTGTTGATCATCTCCCATTGCTCATCTCGGCGCCCACATATCTGGTAGATAGTGTCCTTCAGCTCCTGTTTGTAGGCTTCTCCAATACGTCCCGTAGCAATGTGGGCTGACATGCTCTTGCATAGACTCTGTGTTGGTGCATCAAACGAAAACTCTATGGGCTCATTGGATCGCCGTGAATGTCCTTCCTGGAACTTGAACTCGAATAATCCAACGCTCCTCTTCTAGTAAAGTGGCAGTGTAGGTCCCAGTGAAGCTTGGTATTCCTATGTTCAGGTACCCAGTGACTTCCTTCAAGTGCCGTCCAAAGGGTGTGTCTTCATCTGGTTGTGCAAACTTGTTCCTTGAGTCCGCCATCCTAAGGAGTAGAAAATGGAGAGGAGTCAGAAATGAGTAGAGAAGAGTGACCTATGGCTCATCTTAGTGGTCGTGTCCTACATTCAGCGTGTGCTCTGGTACCATCTTGTAGCGACCTGACCTCAGACGGTCAAGTCTCTATGCTTAAGTGTCATCGCTGGATCGGTAATACTGACACACACAGTACTCGAAGGATTTATAACAGAGTAGCAATCACACACTTATTACATCAAGTATCTCAAAAGAGAACTTATTACAATAAATATGGCTTAAGGCCATCCAAATAAGATAACATCGGAAGGCTTGGAAGATAAAATGAGTCCATCAACTCCAACGGCATAGCTGAGTGCACGACAACGGCCTAGCTAACCTTACTCTTCGTTCGAAAAAGTCTGCAACATGATACGCTTGCAGTCGAAACGGGTCAGCACATGGAATATGTCGGCATAGTAACACAATGAGAGCAATCGAATGTAATAAATGCTATCACTACATGCATATATGGCTGGTGGAGGCTCTATGGTTAATATGTTTTTACGAAAAGCCATTTTTTTCCTACAACAAATGGATATATTTTATTTAACTATCATGGTAGTTGAGCAACATTGAGAAGGTTACTCCAACTCAATCCCAATTTAAAAGTAATTATTAACCCAACAAATTAAATTAGAGTAATGAGATCCATATGAAAATCCAAAAACCAGATAGTCAAGATGTCCATAACTGGGGACACGGCTAACCATGATCAGTTTGTACACTCTGCAGAGGTTTGCGCACTTTTCCACACAAGACTCGATCTCCTCCGTTGGATTTCTCACACTACATGGTGTTTGAGAAACGGATGATCGAGACACAGTCTTTCGTAAGCACTAACTCTTTACCTGTGGTGGGCTACACCTACTTTCCCTCTACATCCTGCTAGCCCACCACCGAAAAGAGGTCATTGCTCTGTCAAACCGGCGGATCTCGGGTAGGGGGTCCCGAATCAATGCGTCTAGGCGGATGGTAACAGGAGACAAGGGACACTATGTTTTTACCCAGGTTCGGGCCCTCTCGATGGAGGTAATACCCTACCCTGCTTGATTAATATTGATGATATGGGTAGTACAAGAGTAGATCTACCACGAGATCGGAGAGGCTAAATCCTAGAAGCTAGCCTATGGTATGATTGTTGTTTGTCCTACGGACTAAAACCCTCCTGCTTTATATAGACACCGAGATAGGGTTAGGGTTACACGTAGTCGGTTACAATGGTAGGAGATCTACATATCCGTATCGCCAAGCTTGCCTTCCACGCCAAGGAAAATCCCATCCTGACATGGGACAAAGTCTTCAATCTTGTATCTTCATAATCCAGGAGTCCGCCAACGATGATAGTTCGCTATCCGGACACCCCCTAGTCCAGACTCCTCAAGAGCCCCTCGAACCAGGCTTCAATGACGACAAGTCCGGCGCGCATATTGTCTTCGGTATTGCAAGGCGGGTTCCTCCTCCGAATACTTCATAGAAGATTTTGAACACAAGGACAGTGTCCGGCTCTGCAAAATAATTTCCACATAAAACCGTAGAGAGAATAATATTTACACAAAATCAATCTGCGGACGTATTCTGCAGCGTGCCATCACGCCACGGCCAAGTCCTTATTCAAATTGTTTTTACCATACCACCTCAGTGTGTTTAGCGAGGCGGTTTGCTTGGCACGTCTTGTCAAAGCAGAGATCGTGTCCCCCTTATTCCGGGATTCTCATTAATACGGATGTGGGTAACCCAACCGTGCCCGTTGGCACACCTCCTCTATCGATGGCGAGTCCCAGTCGGCCACGGGGAGGGCTCTTGGTATTCAACCTCTTTATAATGAGACCAAGGCCCTCTTCCTTTTTTCAATCTCAATCGAATCCGCCCCTTGCTTCGAAGTTCCAACACCAAGCTCCAGATTCAGCGCCGGACCTCCGAGGATGTCCGGCTTCGACCGCAAGGCGGTGGATGCCTTCCTCCGCTACGGAAGAAGACGTGCGAAGGCTGAGAGACGCTCGATATTTGACCGGCGAAATTTCGCACAGGCTACCTGCCCAAGGGCAGGTTATTCCTAATCCCAAGCCTGGTGAGAGTGTAGTGTTCATGTCTCACTTCCTTCGGGGTTTAGGTTTCCCAACGGATCCCTTTGTGCGGGGGCTCATGTTTTATTATGGGCTGGAATTCCATGACTTGAATCCGGAGTCCATCCTCCACATCTCGTCATTCATTGTCGTATGTGAAGCCTTCCTCCATATTACCCCTCACTTTGGATTGTGGCTCAAGACCTTCAAGGTGGAGCTGAAGATGATCGAGGGGCAACAGGCAGAATGCGGAGGGGCGGTCATAAGCAAGTGTGCTGATGCTCCGTGGCCCGAGGGCTCTTTTGAGGAGGAGCTTGGTTTGTGGCAACGGGAGTGGTTTTATATCACCGCCTCTGTGGGCACCAAATGGAGTGGCGCTACCCGCCTTCCGGCCAGTCCACCACGGTGGGTGGCATCATGGGTTAACCGGGGCTCGACTGGGGCCGCCCAAGGACGTTCCTCACAGGTGGCCGATTCGAGACCTCCAAAAAAGAGAGATCAATCTGGTCATGGCGGCGCAGGTTATGCTAATTCGGCGCCTTCTGCCCTGCAAACGTCGCCCCCTTTGTCTATGGGAGTTTAATCCGGAGGGACCACGAGCTCTCCAACATTTTATGGGTGCGATGCCCGTTGAAATGTATAAACTATTCTTCGGATCACAAGAGAGGTGTCCGGACTTGACTGAGGATGCAGGACTAAGCTGCAATCGCCCAGATACTCAAGTAAGTAGTCCTGTAACCGGACATGCTGTTCATTCATTTACCATATATATGCCCTTTAAGGGAGCCGTTTCTTGAACAGGAGTGGATAGCCAAGGCAAAGTTGATAAGGTGTCCGGCTCCCTCCCGTGAGACCACGCCGGATCCTATGTCGACCAAGATGTTGAAGGCCGCGCTTTTTGAAGAAGGCGAAGGAGAGCTGGAAACAACTGCCTCCACGAAGGAGGTTTTCAAGGAAGGAGGAATCAAGGATCCTACCTTCCGAGGAGAGAAGAGGACCGCCTCCGAAGACCCGGAAGCCAAGGCCTCAAAGCGGGGAAAGAAGTCTTCGTCAGACAGTCCGGCGCGGGGAAATACCCCAGCCGCACTATTTCCCCGATGGGATCAGCCCTCCAAATGAGCCGTAAGTAAAAAGAAGGGTCTTGTGAATAAAGGATATCCTCAGATTTATTTCAAGATAACCGAAATTGTACCTTGTAGTTCGGATCTCAACCCTACTCAGCAGAGCTCGCCTTCGGGGATCTTTCGTCTCGAAATGATGGAGAGCGCAACGCTTCCACCTATCGCGCCTTCATGTGAGGCGGGGACCCCGAGGTGTCGCCACAGAGAGTTTTTCGAAAGTCCGCTGGGCCGGAAGGTCCGCACCAACCGGGCGCCACGGGTCGGAGGAGTCAAGGACCTGCTCGGGCGAAGTGTCTATCTCGTAAGATCACCGCGCGCTTAATGGTACGGTGATTGAAAGAATTGCTCCACCGAGAGCGGATTGCACGAAGCCGCCGTAAGTTTATCGACGGGTTTGAGGTACGAGAGAAAAAGATGATGTACCTTCCGACGCTTATGCATATAGAATGCGCCTGTATAGATAGTAGCCCTGAGACTCGTGATGTTGTCAAAACCGACAACAGGCCGAGGATCATAATCTCAAGACTAACATGTCGCCGTTCTTATGCAGGTGGCGGGCGTCCGTGGCACAGCCGGATCGACAAATTTGCCGAACTAGAGCGGCGATTTGATTTGAGGCGGACGCGATATCGCGCTGGTCAATAAACGGTTTGACGAGTCACAAGGTATGCGACTCCTCCGCATGGCACCGGTAAGGGAGCTTGACGCCCATGCCTTACTATTTGTATGCTTTGATGCAGATGGCGTTGTCGCTGCGTGGAGAGGCTGCGACGGAACTCGCCCGAGCTAAAGAGCAAGCCCGAAGAGTAATGCGGCCGCTTTAAAGGCGCATCAAGAGCTGAAAGCCGAACGGGCTGCTCACCGCCAAGCAAAGAGGAAATGGCCAACATGGGCCTGTGAAGAATGCTACCGATCACGCGGGGTTCTTGAAAAGAACGTCAAGTGGAACAAGAGGGCCTGAAAAAGGCCACCGCCGAAGCCAAGGATGCCTGCTCCGCCACGAGAGCTGCCAAGGAGGAGCTGAGTCGGGCCGATTTGCGGCCGGAAGACCGCTTTCGCTGCGGAGGAGATATACGGATCCGGCGGCATGCTCGCTGACAAGCTGTGGAGTTCGGAGGATGCTTATCTCGACTTAGCGGCGAACGCCGCGGACGCGATTGAGCACTTCTCGTGCCGTAAGGGGCCGTATGGGAAGAGCTATTTTGGTCGCAATTCCATAGTCCGGAGTGTCCTCTTCCGTTAGCCGATCGGTTGGCCGAATGGGCCGAGCTGAATCGATTATCCGGACTTGCCATGAAGCATGTCATGACTCATTTGTGGCCAGCGGACTCACCAAGAGTTATTTTGGCTTAGTGCAGCAGCCTTGGTGCCGTATCGCTGACGACGCAATGAAGCGGTCGGCGTGTATTGAGGGTGCGCGGATGGCTCTTGCCCGTGTCAAGACATACCGGGCGGAGATGAAGGCCACCGATGTTGCATCCTGTGATTCGGACAAAAGCCGAGTACCGCCGAGCACTATTTTATGGAAGTTCCGCAGGCGCTGCTTAATAGAGATGCAAAGGTTCGAAGGATGTTATGTTTGAATGACATGTGTAATTTTATGAAACATCGTTTTCGATTTGATGTAAGAGCTTTTTATACTTGTGCCTTCGAGTAGCAAACTACCTCCCGCGGCGGCCGTTAATGTATATGTGTATATAACTTTGAAGATGGCAGTCCTTGGCTTCATTTCACGCACATAGTGCGGGGTGTTTGCAAAAGGCTCATTTTCACACTTAATCCAACGCCTTGCTCCCCGTGAAGGAGGTGATAGCGTAGTAAACTAGGCAACCGGACTATAATGCTTTATCGCCTCACTTAGCCATAGGGGTTCGATGGTGGGCTTACGATATAGCCTCGGGGCACCACACTCTCCCGAATGCGGGTGCGTATGTGCCTGACCGAAACGGTCCTTCGCCTATGCGGAGGAATTCTAAACATTCTGTGGGTCATCGAGTGGTTGACTAGTCTCACGCTACATCATGATCGGTTTTCGGCTTTCTCTCTTGAGGTGCTCACCAGCCGAACCGGGCACAATCGCAGTAGTTCTCCACAGTGCCGTTAGGCGATAAAACGGAACGTAAGGCAGCAAAACACAGAGCCGGGCAAACCCAACATTTGACCAAAGACATGATTCGAGATGATGCATATAAGGCCTAACTTTCGAGACGCCTAACACTTTAAGGTATTCGGTCTTTATGAAAACGGGCAGAACAATGCCCAAAGCCCCCGTGTCCAGTATGCACAAAAATTCGACGCTGCCGATGCCAAAACGCCACCTCCTCCTCGGTTATAGCAAGAAAGCGGGGATGTGTATCAACAAGAGACAAGAAAAAGGTTTACGAGGGTCTTAATCGAAAAGAATCCTTGCAACGGGTCCTCATCGCGACGCTCGCTACCGTGTCTCCGCGCAGCCGTATCCTCGGACGGGTGTAGCACGGTGTTCATCTCGTAAGAGAGAAGAACTTAGTTTGAAAAAAGATCGTATGGAAATGTAATTGGAAATGATCATAGTACGATTCAAAAATGAATAAAATTGAGCTTTATTGTCTGTTGTTGTACATGCGTGGAGCCCCTTGCAAGGGGGTACGCGGCTAGTAAGCATCATGTTTATTTATACCGGACTCGCCTTAACCGTGTCCGGGGTCTAAACGACCTGCTTTAGACGCTTTTGGCCAAGAAGGTCAGATTATTGTGAGGCTGTTAAGGCGGTCTCACATTCTTTCCTTAAGGGACGCCAGACAGCTTCCCTTAATGAAATGATGCCTCGTGGACCTGCATTTTAAGTTTAAGAGATGCATAATGCGGTATTGCGTTAAAGCGGGCGAAAGCTTCAAGCGTCCCAAAGAGTGCTTGATGGCTACTTTTAAATGGGGCGATGTGGAAGACCAACTTTTCGCGACGGAAGTTGTCGGGTGAGCCTAACATAACTTCCAATAGTAGGGAGCCCGCATAATGGGCGTGTGTTCGCATTATTCCTTGGAAGGAAGTGTTGCTATGGCTAATCCTGTTTGGGTCTATCCCCATATTGCGGACTGTCTCCAGATATAGCAGGTTTAAATCACTGCCGCTGTCCATTAGGACTTGTGTAAATTGAAGACCGTCGATTATAGGTTCTAGTATCAAGGCAGTCCATCCTGCGTTCCGGATACTTCCGGAATAGTCTTGATGGTCGAAGGTTATTGGTTTTGACAACCAGTTGGGACTCATTGGGTAGACTGCGGCGCGCGTAATTCAATGGGCGCCGCTCTATTTTGGTTACTTGAAGTAAGTTTACTGTTTTGACCTCTTGTGGGAAATTCTTTTGTTTTCCGGGGCTCTGCTTTGTGGTGCTCGTCATCATCCTCACTTGGTGCGTCGAGCCCCTTGTGTTCGGGCGTTGAGTCTGCCGGATCGCTTGAAGACCCAACAATCTCTGTGGGTATGGTTTGCGTGCTTCCGGGTACTGTGGATTTGGCATATCCTGTCCAGGATTTTGTTTAAGTTGGATAGCTCATCGCTATTATCCTTGAGGGGCAGTATTGTAATGTTCTGCCGTGAGCTTTTGAATCCGGCGATAACTGCCGCTCTCTATGGACTGTACCCCATAATCCGGTGCGCGTCCTTGGTGCGCCGTGGTTTCGCTTCTATCTCCTCGACTTCGGATGTACTTTGGGTCAGCTGGTATTACATCTTGCCGACCAACTATCCTCTCCGCCGCAAAAGCGGGTCATGAGGCTTGTTAGTGCGGCCATTGTTCTTGGCTTTTCCCGCCAAGGTGTCCGGCGAGCCATTCGTCTCCTGGACGTTGTGTTTAAAAGCTGCTAAGGCTTCGCGTCTCGACAATCGACTATTTGGTTCTTTTTGGTGAGGAACCTGCTCAAGAATTTTCGGGCTGACTCACCGGGCTGTTGGGTTATGTGACTTAAATCGCTCAAGGCCCCGAGGTCGGACATAGGTTCCCTGAAATTGGCTCCGGAAAAAGCATCCTCAAGCTCTTCCCAACTACCAATGGTGTTTTCGGGAGGCTTTTAAGCCAATGCCGGGCTGGCCCTTTGAGCTTGAGGGGTAGGTATTTTATGGCGTGAGATCATCTCCTCGGCCATGTGTATGTGGAGGATATAATCCTCATCTGAGACTCTGTGGTCATTGTTCCGTCAGATGCCTCTATGTTTACGGGTTTGAATCCTGCTGGGAATTCATGACCCAGCACCTCATCGGTGAAACATAGAGGGTGCGCGCGCCTCGTATGTTGGGTATCTTGCGTGATGTTCGGACACTTGACGTGTTGTATTGTTTGCTAGAGCTTGTTTCCTTGGCCCATATATAGATCTCGATTGGGCCGTCCTTTTGGTGTGAATCCTTATGCGGATCGCTGCGTCGGGCTTGTGCGGCGCCGCTTGCCGCCTATGTGTGCCATGTGGTCGCGTCTATCCTACCGGCGGTCTCTTTGTTTTTTGATCGTGGGGGCTCTACGGCCTCCTCGTCAATTCGGCGATGAGTTTGCGCGGGTAGCTCTTTGTTTGGCATCGTTGTCGACGTATTTGTTCCGTGGTTTTGAGTAGTTTGCTCCATCTAATTCTGAGTGCATCTTCCGCTGTTTTGAGCTTCCGCTGCTTTTTCAGCTACGCCAAGCGGCAACGAGCCTTTTGTGGAGGTTCTTGTGCTCCAACAACTTGTCCGGTGTGAGATCGTCCGGACTGTTATGTTCGCCGGGGACGGGTTGTTTATCCAAGTTGTCCTGTTCGGACGGTTGTTCAGTGGCGTGTTCGTCGTCCACCGGTTCGACCTGCTCGATGGCCTGGTCTGTGTGGCTGCCGTTTTTGTCGAGGAGGGACTTGGTGCGGCGTTTACGTTGCCATTTAGACTGCTTTTCGAAGGATTTATCCTTCATAGCGTCCCGTTGTTCCTAATCGTCACTTCCTTTAGGAGTATCCACCATGTAGACATCGTGAGATGAGGTGGCTGTCCAGTATCCTATAGGTGCTGGTTCGTTGTTATCTCCTACATCGTCGCCCATACCATCGATGTCTTGAGTCGAAATTGAGCACGCCGTTTAAACTTTCGACGGTGGCTACAAAGTGGGTGGTGGGTGGGCATCGAATTTCTTCGCTTTCCAGATCCCAACCTTCCCGACCATAGTCCGCCAGGGCTCTCCTGACAAAGAGAGAGAATTTAATGAATTCAGGATGTCGCCAACGGGCGAGTGCTGAAAGATGTCCACGGCGGTGAACTCCATAACCGGCGCCCAATCGGATTCGACTGGCAGGGGCGCGGGAGGTTCGGAGTCCGGAGATAAGTCCAGCACCTCGGAGTCACATGCTTTGCAAAGGACAGGGATGGCATTCGGCTCAATCGCCGTAGAGATCGTAGCCCCCGAGACGGTGTCCAGCCACTCGTCCTCGATCGGCGAAGTCGGCTCCGAACTAAGGGTCGGAGCGGGACGCCGGTGCGTTCCTCCAGACACCTTTGCTCGACGGCAGAGCTAGATCATACCCATCGAGACAAAGGCGGGCGCGCTTGGTACGTGGCTCTAATCCGTCGAAGATCAAGTCTCTGTGGATATCGGGCCAGTATAGCTCAAACTTCCAAATCCGACACGATGGCGGCGTAGCTTTCAATCTGCTCCAGATGGCCTAGCCGAATTGGCTCGCAGTGCAAAGCCGCTGCATACGAAGATCTGTCCGGGAGAAAAATCTCACCTGGACTGCATCGTTCTTGATGATTGAAGGAGCCATCGGGCCTACAGTGGACGACACGGAAGGAACTCTCAATGAAAGCACCAATGTCGGTGTGGAAAACCGGTGGATCTTGGGTAGGGGGTCCCGAACTGTGCGTCTAGGCGGATGGTAACAGGAGACAAGGGACACGATGTTTTTACCTGTGTTCGGGCCCTCTCGATGGAGGTAATACCCTACTCTGCTTGATTACTTTTGATGATATGGGTAGTACAAGAGTAGATCTACCACGAGATCGAGAGGCTAAACCCTAGAAGCTAGCCTATGGTATGATTGTTGTTTGTCCTACGGACTAAAACCCTCTCGGTTTATATAGACAATTTCGGATAGGGTTAGGGTTACATAGAGTCGGTTACAAAGGGAGGAGATATACAAATCATTGTAGCCAATCATGCCTTACACCCCAATGAAAATCCCATCCCGACACGGGAACAAGTCTTCAATCTTGTATCTTCATAATCCAGGAGTCCGGCCAACGATGATAGTTTGGCTATCCGGACACCCCCTAGTCCAGGACTCCCTCAGTCATGCAACATACTCAACTATGCTAGAGCCCATAATAGCTTGTGGCTGCACACGAAAGTTTCTAGCATGAATAATCTTATGATCCCTTTGAGCCTGGGTGGCGGACCGTAGGATGATCACACGGGTACTCCAGGATATCCTAGGACAACACTAGATTCTCCAGGTGCCAAAACCAACAATCCACCCAGATGTGTATTAAACTTGCCACCTTAAGTTGAACTATTAATTAATAATCTCACATCTCTCATTGATTCACTCACCCAAACCACATCTACGAGCATAGCATAGAAATATAAGCATAACGTAGAAGTAAATCCCAAGGGTTTGGTAATAAAGAGGGAAATAGGTTCTACCTCATCAACTACTTCCCAATACCCAGAAGTTAATCACATCCTAATCATGAAATGTTTGAGGATTGATACTAATGCATAAAAAACCTGGGTATGAAAAGAGTATGATCAATGTTTTACTTGCCTTGCTGACGATCCGCAAAACCTAGTGACTCGTAGTAGCATGCTTCGCACTCCGGGAATTCTATCGCAAGCAATCAATAGCATACATAAGCAATCGAGAAAAGATGCACGGGTAAAACTCAAATAAGAAGACCTAACCAGAAAGTTCAACTAAAGAACTCCGGTTTGCAAAAAGAATCAAATCAAACGGAGCAACGAAACTCAAACCACGAAAGAAACAAGATACATTTACTAATATGGACTAAAGTCAAATTTTATAGTACCAAAATCTTGTTCAAGTTGGTTAAACAGAAAGAGGGCTTCAAGACGAAGATCTAGACGCTTGTTTCACCTGATTTGGATAAACGAGCGAAAAGTTATACTAGAACAAAGATGAGGGCAGAAATCGCGATCGAAAATAATCGTGGAAAACCCTGGAAAAAGAAAAACTCACGAATAGGCTAACGAACGAACGTTCGCTGCCTGCGGCTAACGGACGAACAACGTTCGTTGAAATGAACATACGGACGAATGTCCACTATTTAACTGAACCGAGAAAAACCGAAACAAAACCGGTCTAGAAAAAAGAACGAACTAGGGTTTCTTAAAAAACCGAACGTTGGTGGCGGCTATACCTCCGGCGGGATCGGGTCCGGCTGCGAGGTGGCGGCGTGGCGTGCATCTTGTGCGCCACGGATCGGGCGGGCGGGCGGCGTGGGCTAGGGTTCAAAGGCGTATTTGGGTGAGGTGAGGCGCCCGGCTCGGGAGGGCTTTAAAGGGCCCCGAGCGCGGTGCCCTAGCCGGACCCGACACGGTAGGTCAAGTTACTTTTTAATAAACCCCACACGGAAAAAACAATTAAAAGAAATACTAGACAGACTCCAAAAATCCTGAAATAAATTTTCACGGTCCTCTAATAATATTGCGGACAAAATGAACATTTATTTGGGCCTCTAATGTAATTTCGAAAAACGCATATTTTTCCTAATTCAAATAAAATTGCAATAAAATCCAAGTAAAAAATCTTATTTGATTTTAATATTTTTCAACCAATATTTCATTTATTTTGGAGAAGTCATATTATCTCCTCTCATATATTTTAATATGAAATATTTGAGAGAGAAAAATAATAAGAATCAAAGTGATCCTTGTTTTGATATTTGATAAAATTCAAATATGAAAAACGTGAAATCCCCAACTCTCTCCGTAGGTCCTTGAGTTGCTTAGAATTTCGAGGATCGCAAATCGAAATGCAATAAAAATATGATATGCACGGATGACCTATGTATAACATTCCAAAGTGGAAATTTGGGATGTTACATAAACGGAATCACACAGAACAAGGGAGCACCTTGCTCTGGTACCAATTGAAAGTGCTAGTTATCGACTAGAGGGGTGGTGAATAGGCGATTTTTATGAAAGTATTCAAAACACGAGGTCTTTGAAGACAAACAGTAGAAATGAACCTATTGATATGCAGTGGAAGGTAGACTACACTAGACAAGCCATAGTCAAGTAAGCAATGAAGTGAAAGCAAGAAGACTATCAACAGCTAGGTAGTATGCATCAGGATGGAAGACAGTATGAAGCCAAACAGTAAATGTCTTTCACTCAGTGAAGTCAATCAGGTCAGAGAGGCAAGCAATGACTTCACAAAGACAAACTGTAAAGTAAAGGGAAGTAGAGGATAGAAACAGTTGCTTGGTGAAGACAAGGATTAGGTAGACCAGTTCCAGTTGCTGTGACAACTGCGCGTCTAGTTAGGGAGGCTGCGCTTTAACTCAGAAGACCGCGTCTTCACCTTATTCCCCTGAGCTAAGGACACCCAGTCCTCGGCAATCACTCTGGTAAGTCTTCAAGGTAGACTTCCAAACCTTCACAGACTTCGTTCATCAGCGATGCACAATGGCTCTTGGATGCTCAGAACGCGATGCCTAACCGGCTGGAGGATTCACAGTCCTCAAGTGTAACAAGTCTTCAGATCACGCGGACAGAAAGACTTCACTGATGCCTAACACTCTTTGGCTCTGGGTGTTTTGGGCTTTGTCCTCGCAAGGATCTCTCTCTCTCAAATGATTTTGAGGTGGGTTGCTCTCAAACGACAAAAGCCATGCACTAACTCTAAGCAGCCACCAATTTATGGTGTAGGGGGTGGGCTATCTATAGCTAGGAGGCAACCCGACCTGATTTGTCCGAAATGACCCTGGGTCACTAAGGAACCGACATGTGTCCAATGGTCAGATTTCAAACACACACGACAGCTTGACTTCGGCTACAAGCAAAGCTGACTCATCTAGCTCTGGATAAGATTTGCTCTCATTGTCTTTGCTCGAAGACATAGGATTTGGTTAAGCATCACTTTAGTCACTTTGACTTTGTTCACTTGGACTCCACTTATGTAGCGACTCGGACCTCAAGCAGTCCGATCTCGTGCTCGTGTCATCCTGGATCAAGAATGTCTTGACACCACACAAGACTCAAGGATTTATAACAGAGTAGCAATCACACACTTATTACATCGAATGTCTCAAAAGAGAATTTATTAAAATAAATATGGCTTAAGGCCATCTAATAACGATAACAAATGAAAGGCTTGGAAGATAAGCGAGTCCATCAACTCCAACGGCATCACCGAGTATTGAACCACGACCTAAAAGCGCCTTACTAAATCAGTCTGAAAAATGCTCTAACATGAAAGTTGTAGCCCAAACGGGTCAACACATGGAATATCTTTGGCAATGTAACACATAGAGAGTAATGAAAGAATAAGCCTATACTACATGCATATATGGCTGGTGGAAAGCTCTATGGTTACAGTTTTGCGTAAAGCCAATTTTTCCCTACTGCAAAGGAATATAATTATTTAACTATCATGGTGGTTGTTAAACATTGAGAATGGTTGACAGCATCCCAATTAAAATTGTCATCATTAAAAACCCCACAATATTAATTTGATAGTAACATGATGAGATTCACATGATATCCAAGTACTAGATACTCAAGACGTCCATAACCGGGGACACGGCTAACCATGATTAGTTTATACACTCTGCAGAGGTTTGCGCACTTTTCCCCATTAAGACTCGATCGCCTCCGTTGATTTCTCGCACTACATGGTGTTTGAGAAACGGATGACCGAGACACAGTCTTTCAGAAGCGCTAGCACCTTACGAAGGGTAGACCGGTACACCTACTTTCCCCTACATCTGCTAGCCTACCCGTAAGAGTTCGCACGACTTAATCAACTATGCCAGAGCCCATAATGGCTTGTGGCTGCACACAGAAGTTTCTAGTATGAATAATCTCATGATCCCTTTGGGCACAGGTGGCGGTCCAAAAAACAACAGCAATCCTGGAATACCCAGTACCTCAATCCACCCATATGTGTGTTTAAGTTGCCACCTTAGATAATCCCTTAATTAAGAATCTCACATACATCATGAATACACTCACCCAATCCACGCCTACTAGCATAGCATGGCAATATAAGCAAACGTAGAAGTAACTCCCAAAGGTTTGATAGTAAAAGCAGGTAATAGGTACTACCTCAACTACTTCCCATCCCACAATTTAATTAGATCCTAATCATGCAATGTTTGAGGATTGATCTAATGCAATAAAACCGGGTAGTAGAAAAGGTATGATCAAAGTGTTACTTGCCTTGTCGATGATCCATGAAACCTAGAGACTCAAGTAATAGGCGGCGCACTCACGGGTATTCTATCGCGAGAAAAACAAACAAGCATACAATAAGCACTCATCTAATGCACAGGTAAAACTCAAATAAGAGATCTAACCAGAAAGTTCAACTTAAGAACTCCGGTTTGCAAAAAGAATCAAATCAAACGAAGCAACGAAAGTCAAACGGCGAAAGAAAACAGCTTCGTTTCACTAATCTGGATCTAAGTCAAATTTTACAGAAGTAAAAACTTGTTTAAGTTGATTATTCGGAAAGAGGGTTTCGAGACGAAACTCTAGGCGCTTGAATCGCTGATTCCGATAAACGAGCGAAAAGTTATACTAAAAGCGAAAATCGGATCGTAAATCGCGATCAGAAAATCGCGGATTAAATCCGAGAAAAAGAAAAAGCGACGAATAGTTAACGAATCGAGCGTTCGTTAACTAGATCTAAGCGACGAACACGTTCGTTAAAACGAACGAACGAGCAACGCCGCTAAATAACCTAACCGGAAAAACCGATCTAATAAAAACGGAAACTAAAACCGGACGAAAACCGAACGGTTTGAAAAAAAACTTCTTGTGGTTTCGAGGCAACCTCTCGGCGGACGGTGGTTCGTGAGCGGAAGCAGCGGGCGGCGGCGGCAAGCCAAGCGGCGGCGATTTGCTAGGGTTTCATGGTGGGCTGGTGTCTTTGGCGGCTCAAGGCGGCTATTTAAAAGCGGCCCAGTGTCCCGCTTCAGTACGGCCGAAAGTCGGTTCGCTTTTTAAAAATTAATTCAGCAGAAAAACAAACAAAAGAAATACTAAACGGACTCCAAAAATCCCGAAATAAATTTTCCCCGACTTCTAAAATCAAGCCGGACTAGATGAACATTTATTTGGGGCCTAAATGCAATTTTGAAAAACGCACATTTTTCCTAAATTCAAATAAAATGACGAAAAACTCCAAAATAAAACCTTATTTGATTTTATTATTAAATCCTCAATATTTCTTTATTTTGGGAAAGTCATTTTATTCCTCTCTCATATTTTTGTAATAGAAATAATTGATGATAAAATAATTAAATCAAATGATCCTATTCTCAAAATTTGAGAGAACTCAAATATGAAAATAACGAAATCCCCAACTCTCTCCGTGGGTCCTTGAGTTGCGTAGAATTTCTAGGATCAAAACCCAAAGCAAATAAAATATGATATGCATTGATGATCTAATGTATAACATTCCAAATTGAAAATTTGGGATGTTACAACTTAACACTACGGTGGCTACTATGACTCAGCAAAGAAGAAAAGGAAACTACGAAACAACTATGTCTTCGTACTCCATAGTCTTCATATGAATGTCTTCTCATCTCATAATCTTCACTGTGAATGTCTTCATAGCCCACCATTGTCTTCAATGTCTTCACACATTTTTAGGGGTCATCTCTGGTATGTAAACCGAATCAATAAGGGACTACTACCTGTGTTATCCTGCAATTCTCACAAACACATTAGTCCCTCAACCAACTTTGTCGTCAATACTCCAAAACCAAGTAGGGGTGGCACTAGATGCACTTACATGGAGGCATGGAAATAGAAGCAAAACAAATAATTTCATCCGTACTAGGCAGTTCTTTATCATGAGGTTGTCTACGAAACTAGAAGAAATTAAATTCATGAGATACATCACCAAAATTAACACTGACTATTTCCCTAGTGCAATCAGTTTTAGCATTAACAGTGTTCAAGAAAGGTCTACCAAATATAATGGGACAAAAATCATCTTGTGGTGATCCAAGAACTAGAAAATCAGTAGGGTATTTGATCTTACCACACAAGACTTCAACATCTCTAACAATCCCAAGCGGTGCAATAGTATCTCGGTTTGCAAGCTTAATAATGACTACAATATCTTCTATCTCAATAGGTGAAATGTCATGCATAACCTCTTGATATAAGGAAAATGGAATAACACTTACACTAGCACCCATATCACATAAACCATGATAACAATGATCTCCAATTTTAACAGAAACAGCAGGCATGCCAACTGCATGTTTGTTTTTGTCTAATTTAGCTTGCTTAGCAATCCTAGTTGTACATGCCCATCAATATTATCAACCAAAAGATCTTTGATCATTGAAACATTAGGTTCAACTCTAATTTGTTTAGAGGGTTTAGGTGATTTAACATTACTCTTATTAGCCATAGTTGTTACCTTTAGCATGTTCCTTAATCCTAACAGGGAAAGGAGGTTTCTTAGCATAAGTAGTGGGTACAACTAGATCAACATTATAAATAATTTTTTCAATTTTAACTATAATAGGTTCCTCACAAATTTCTTCAATAGGTGGGTGAAATTTAAACTACTTCACCTTAGGGAGATCAACATGAGTAGCAAATTATTCACAAAAACTAGCTACCATCAGAGAGTCAAGTCCATATTTTGTGCTAAGCTTATGAAAAACATCTGTTTCTATAGAAGACTCAACGCAATGAAACTCATGATTTATACCTTACTCGTTACCTTTTTCGACGTCCCAATCTTTAGATTTATGCTTAATTCTTTCCAAGAGATCACATTTGAATTCCATAGTTTTCTTCATAAAGGAACCACTAGAAGAAGTATCGAGCATTGATTGATCACTATGAGAAAGCCGAGCAAAAAAGTTTTATATAATCATCTCTCTTGAAAGCTCATGATTGGGTTATGTGTGCATCATATATTTAAGCCTCTCCCAAGCTTGAGCGATACTCTCTCCTTCACGAGGCCAAAAATTATACATATAATTCTGATCACGATGAACCAAATGCATAGGATAATTTTTTTTGGTGAAACACCGGCTTTAACTGGTTCCAGTCTCATGTTCACGTATCATCCAATAGCCTATGCCATGTCAATGCCATTGCCCTCAAAGATAAAGGGAGTACTTTCTTCTTAACTCCATCCTCCGATAAAACTGCAAGCTTAAACAATCCACAAATTACATCTATATAGATCAAGTGCATATCAGGATGTATTGTTCTATCTCCTGCATAAGGATTAGCTAGTAGTTTCTCTAGAAATACGCGAGGGAATTTCATAATAAATATTTTCAGTAGCATCAGTAGGTTGAGGAACGGCTCTTACCACTTCCGTTCGAGGTGAAGATACCCCGAACAAGCCCCACAAAGGAATATTTTCCGTAGTGACAAGTAGCAATAAACTTCAGCACGTAATAAAAATGTTTCCTTACCAAAGGCGCTTCACTCCACGGTAATAGTGCCAGAAAAGAGTATTGATGACCTACAAGAACAGGGGATCAATCATAGTCCTTTCGTTAAGTAAGAGTGTCAAACTCAACGAGGAGCAGAAGGAAATGATAAGTAGTTTTCAGCAAGGTATTCTCTGCCTGTACTGAAAGTAGCGGTAACAGATAGTTTTGTAGTAAGACAATTCGTAACAAGTAGAAAGTAACGATAGTAGCAAACATTTAGCAAGGTGTCCCAATCCTTTTTGTAGCAACGGACAAGCCGTAAAGTTCTCTTATAGTAACCAAGTGGTCTCCAGGACACATGGGAATGCTCGTCTAGTCACGTTCATCATGTGTTAGTTGATTCGTGTTCACTACTTTGATAATTTGATATGTGGGTGGACCGGTGCTAGGGTGTTGTTCTTACTTTAACAAGCAACCCTCTTATGATTACCCCCTCTCACAAGAATCTGCAACTACGAAAGAAGAATTAAGATAAACCTAACCACAACATGAAACATATGGATCCAAATCAACCCCTTACGGAATAACGCATAAAATAGGGTTTAAGCTTCTATCACTTTCACAACCCATCATCTACTTATTACTCCCAAATGCCTTCCCTTAGGCCCAAGTATGCTGAAGTTTCATGTAGTCGATGTTCACATGACACCACTAAAGGAAGAGCAACATACATATCATAAAAATATTAAACGAATACCAACTTCACATGATTACTTATAACAAGACTTCTCCTATGTCCTCAAGAACAAAGGTAACTACTCAAAAATCATGTTCATGTTCAAGATCAGAGGTGTATTGAATATGCTTAAGGATCTGAACATATAATGTTCCACCAAATAAACCAATTAGCATCAACTACAAGATGTAATCAACACTACTAGCAACCAATAGGTACCAATCGAGGTTTTGGGACAAAGATTGAATAGAAGAGATGAACTAGGGTTTGAGATGAGACGGTGCTAGTGAAGTTGTTGATGAGGATTGGTCCTCCCATGTTGAGAGGATCGTTGGTGATGTCGATGGGTTCGATTTCCCCCTCCCGGAGGGAAAAATCCCCGGGGGAATCGCTCCACCGGAAAACAAAAGTGCTCCTTTCAATGTTCTGCCTCGACACGGCGGCGCTTCGTCCCAAAAGCCTTCTCTTATTTTTTTTCTAGGGAAATAGGCTTCATATAGTAGAAGGGGGCACCGAGGGCTACTGTGGGCCCCACAAGGCATCGGGGCCGCCCTGGGGGAGTCGGGGCGCTCTGTTGCCTTGTGATCAACAAGTGGCCCCCTCTGGTGGTTCTTTGTTCTAGTATTTGTTTATATATTCAATAAAAAATCTTTGTCAAGTTTCGTGTGATTTGGAGATCTCAGAGAATAGCTATCTTTGGTGTAGCTCTTTTATTCCCGTAATTCCATTGCCGCCAATTTCCCTTTCATGTCAATCTTGCAAATTAAGAGAGAAAAGACATTAGAATTGCATCATAATGACAAAATTCATTGTAAATATTAGTAGGAAAACATGATGCAAAATGGACGTATCATTGGCATGTTGGGACATGCTAGGTGGTGACACTGTTTGGTAACACTAAAGAATTTATTGTGCTAACCACTTTAGGAAATATAAACCTCCTGATCAAGTCTTGTGACTAGTAACCCCCAAACATAACTCATTCTACCACATGTCCCTGCCACAGGTTGGGTAAGGTTTAGTAAGTTGTTAACACCTTTCCTGCACACACCATACAGAGGGGCCACGATGAGGGTTCCATGGCCATGGATTAATGCCAGTCATCGGGTTAGGCGCATGGGTGTATTCCGTTGAGACCGAGAGGAGGGCACCCCTTATTTTTGCGTGCGTTATAAATATGATTGTGATTCCATGCTATTTGAGATGCACTACAAAAAAACACTTCCGTGATGATACGTGTTTGTCACAGTAGGTCACGTTTTCTGTCATGCATGTACATCCATGATGATTTTATGACAGAATCAAGATAGTCATACTTGTGTTGTCCTAGAAGTGTTCCATGACAATACCGAAATTATCATCATAGAGTGTCCACTTCCATGACGATAAATGGCGTGTCATGGAAGTGTTTTCCTCAAGGGTAACCAACATGTGGCATCCACCATAACGGGTCGCTGTTGTCGGCGTCCTGGGAACGGGGGTACCCAGACTTGCTTGCCTGAGGCCCACGGCGTGGCTCCCTCAACGGCCCAGTACGGCCCAGCTTTAGCAGCGACAACTCAAGACCCTCGCGAGGGGCCAAGCCTCGCAAGGCGGATGATGCCAAGACCTCCCTCAGGGGCGGCCTCACAAGGCTGGCTCCTGAGGAGCGGAGATCTCAATGCAAGGTGCACCTCGTGAGGTTCATATGACGTGAGCCATGATGACCAAGGCCAGGCGTCGTGGCCTTGATGTACCAGTTTCTTCTTTGGTGTTAAGGAGGCAAGCGTAGGCGCAGAGTCCCAAGCAATCAAGCAAAGGTTTCCATATCAGTGCAACGAGACCAAGACCACCAGGACCGCAGGATGGATGTCATCACGGAGCCCACCGCAGTGTCACCACCAGAGCCTTTGCAGGCGAAGACTACTTTTGTCAGGCTAGCTTGTACTAGTTTTTCCCCTTCAAATTCAGCTGTTGTGGGATCCCTTCCCGCCTACATTTGGGAAGAGGACCAAGCCTATAAATAGGACTTCGCCACCACCATAGAGGAGGGATCGATTCCACCCGAACCACATCACCAGCTCATCGAGCTCAAGAACACCTCTCCTCCCAAGGTTGTTCATCCACTGTACTAGTTCATCCTCAGCCCCTCGAGGCAATCCACGACCAAGCTGGAGTAGGGTATTACACCGCAAGGTGGCCCGAACCAGGATAAACTATTGTGTCTCTTGTCCCTTGGGTTCGTCGAGCTAGGCCGTTGGATCGTCGTGCAGGCAGATAGGAAAGAGACAATTCTTTGCATGCACCCCAGAGTTTGAACCTTTCAAGGGTATGCAGAACCCCGAACCCAACATTTGGCGCGTCGGGTAGGGGTGCATCGAAGCCTCTCTTCCGTCAACCGACTCGCCGCGGTTCCACGATCTTCATGGCGGATGCTCGTCGAGCCCGTGCTGAGCATGGAGCCGCTCTTGCCGCTCGCGTCGCCCAGACGGCGCCCGACGGCGGTCCTCCCCGTCGTTCTCCATCACCCGCTGCCAACGCCGCCAACGGCCCTGCGGGGCACGAGCAGCAAGCTTCGTCGCTGCACCCCTCCGTGCGGCGGGACGGACGCACCGCCACCCCGTCGCTGACTCCGGCTGGTTTGTCATCTCACGCTCGTCGCAGGCCGGTGGACGCGCAGGCCGCGTAGCTCATAGCCTTGCGACTCCCTACCGCTTCTGGCCGACGACCTCTACGAAGACTGGCTGGACCGCATCGCCGAGCTTGTCAGTGCCACTGGGGGCTCTCCTACACCGTCCCTCTAACTACCTCGCCCGCCTCCCGTCGCGGGCGACATAGCCCATGGAGCGCCTACACCACCTCCCGTCACAAGACGCTGCCCTCGGACCGAGAAGGCGTCGAAGGCGGCGACTCCACCACACAGGGCGCCCGCACTCGAAGAAGAAAGCTGCCAGGAGGTCCAGCGGCCGCAAGAAGGTGCTCCAGCGCACCCTGCACCACCGCGTCAAGACTATGCGGCACCTGCGGTGGTGGCGCGTGAGTACCAAGACCAGGCTCTACCTGCACGACGGGCTCCAGTGACCACTGTGGGCTGTCGTGCCTTCACTCCTGAGCTACGCAGCGTCACCTGGCCTGGCAAGTTCAAGACCGACCTGCCTCCACGCTACGACGGCATCCTCGACCATGCGGAGTTCCTGTAGCTCTACGGGCTGAGCATCGAGGCGGCCAGCAGCGACGAAAAGGTCATGGCGAACTGGTTTCCCATGGCCCTCAAGGATGGCGGGCGTTCGTGGCTCCTGAACATGCCCGCAGGATCGATGTCCTCCTAGGGCGAGATTTGCGAGCGTTTCGTCACCAAATTCCAGGGGACGCGCGACCGCCCGCCTGCCACGGGTGACCTGCGGTGCATCAATCAGCAGCCAGGGGAGACCTTGCCGAAGTACATCTAGCACTTCAACAGCGTTCGCCTCAAGATCCCCAAGGTCTCGGATGAGGCCATCATCTCGGCATTCTTCGATGGTGTCCGTGATGTCAAGATGAAGGAGGAGCTCGCCATCCACGAGGACCTCGTGGTAACGGCTCGAGATGTTCAACATGGCAACCAAGTGCGCGAGAGCTGAGGAGGGGCGCCTCTCCCTCCTCGAGCTCCCCGCGGCCGACCCAAAAGACAAGAAAGCCAAGGTCAAGGACGTGAAGCGCAAGGGGGCTGTTGTGCTTGCGGCAGAGCCAGACATGAAGCGCGGCTGCGACCACCCATAATCGTCTAAGGGCAGCCGTCCTTTCTGCGTCTTCCACAACGTGCACAACCACAACACCAATCACTGTCAAGAGCTCAGGGCCATACACGATGGACGCCTCGGTCGACACCCCGAGCGCAATGATCGAGGCTATGGCTGTGGAGGAGGTCGAAGTGGAGGACGATGGGACGACCGCGGCCCCCGCCAGGAGTTGTGCGACCAGCCTCATGAGGACCGCTGGCAAGGCCAGCCTCGTGAGGGCACCTGGAGAGACCAGCCTCGTGAGGACCGTCCTCAGGGCAATGCCGGCCTCCCTCCACTGCTACCACCACCAAGAAGGAACAACGACCACCACCAGGACGAGGTGGATGGGGGCTTCTAGGAACCTCAGGCCATCGCATGCATCCTAGGTGGCGCTCAGGCCCCGGCCTCCCCAACGCATCTTCAAGCAGCTCACTCGTGAGGTGAACGCTGCCCTCCCCAGGCTCGAGGCCACGCATCCGCTCAGGTGGTCCAAGTGCACCATCACCTTCAGCTCATCTGACCAGTTCAAGTGCGCGGCGCCTGCCGGTGCCCTCCCGATGCTGTGCTCGCCCGTCATAAGCAACGTCCTTGTCACCAAGACCCTTATCGATGGAAGCGCGAGGCTCAATGTTCTTTCCATCGAGACGTTCGACCGTCTCCAAGTGCGATATGATCAGCTACAGCCCACCAAGCCCTTCTCAGGAGTGACCGACGGCTCCACCACCCCGATAGAGCAAATCGGCCTCCCTGTCACCTTCGGCCAGCGCGACAACTACTCGCACCGAAGCTCATCGACTTCGACGCCGCCACATCCGCCTTATACATACAATGCTATCCTTGGATATCCGGCCCTGGCCAAGTTCATGGCGGTGACCCACCATGGCTACAACATCCTCAAGATGCCAGGGAACCGCGACATCATCACGATCGCCTGCGAGGAGAAGGACGCGGTGTGCTCCCTCGAGCGCGCCTACCAGGCTGCGGCGATCGAAGACCCAGACCGCGAAGGCGCCATCTACCCTCCTGAGGTTGTCCCCAAGAAGAAGAAGCAGCTACCCCGCCAAGAACCTCGGGAGAGCGGTGTCTCTAGCCACACCACCTCAGAACCTGCGCCCACGGATGGGGCGCCTCCCTCTCTCGTATAGGAAGTCGTGCCTGGTGCCCTCCTCAGGCTGGGCTTGGGGGCTCTCTTCTGGAGGGCCTCTGACTTAGCCAGCGTCACGAGGGAGGCGCTCAGGCACCACATGGAGGCATGCTTCATCGCAAGCTTCCCTCATGAGGGCACAACGAACGGGGTGCCCGGTGCTCAAGAGTTCATCACCAGGACGACCGAGGATCTTCAAGAGGCGAGAGACATGCGCGGCAACAGCCGTCTGCCACCTGGCACGGCTCCTTGTCCTAGCGAGCACAATGAGCTGCGCGTGTGCGTCAACATTCCAATGCTCAACAGGGCCGCATCCTAGGAACGCTTCTGGCCCTCGCACGCTGGTCTATGCGAGGTTCCACCGCACAGCTATGTTCGCATGCCATTCGGCTTGCCGAACACGACTGTTACCTTCCAGCATTGCATGCGGAGCATTCTGGCGGCGCAGGAGGCCAGGCACCACGCGGTCCTGGCAGAGATGGCGACGGTTCTTCGCGAGCCCACCGGACCTCCAGAGCCTCCTGAGGTTCGGGACCCAGGTGGCTCGTGAGGAGCAACCTCTTCATCACGCATCTTCAGCTATTTCAACATCTCTTCAGCAACGATGCCAGGTGACATTTTTCGGTTTACTCTGTTGGGGGCGCCCCTCGGGCCGCATTATCCCCAGACCGTATTGGCCTATCCCTATGGCATGTATCTTTCTTGCATCTTCTAGTCGCTTCTTGGGCGCCTCGGGCTGCATCTGTCGTCTGTGAGTGAAAGTGCGTTATATCGACTAGAGGGGGTGAATAGGCGATTTTATGAATTCTTCAACGAGGAATTTGCCGGTGAGGAAATTCCTTAACGAAGAACTACTAGCAGCGGAATAAGTACTCGTAAGTAAGCATAGCAGAATACATGCATGGTCATCATGATGAAATAGAAGACAATCAAAGAGTACGAAGCGTAAACACGAGGATAGCACAAGATGAAGACAAACAGATCAAGAAATTGAACTGAGGAAATTGAGAAAGTCTTCACCAAAGTCTTCAAACACAGATATGAACAAACAGTTAACTCGGTAATGAGGAAATGAATAGGTTGAGGAAATGGAACCAGTTAGGTTGGTGAAGACAATGATTTGGTAGACCAGTTCAACCTGCTGTCTCGGTTATGCGTCTGGTTGGAGCGGCCGAGTATTTAAACTCGAGGACACACAGTCCCGGACACCCGATCAAAGCACGCATCAGACACCAAGTCCTCACCGTATTCTCCTTGAACTAAGGTCACACGGACCTCGTCCAATCACTCATGGTAAGTCTTGAGCGACTTCCAAACCTTCACAGACTTGGTCACTCGGCGATCCACAATTCCTCTTGGATGCTCTAGACCATGACGCCTAACCGCTTGGAAGAAGCACAGCCTTCAAGGGTAACAAGCGTCGGATCCACGCGAGGATCAATTTCTTGATGATGCTCAATCACTTTGGGTTTGTGGGGTTTGGTTTTGGGGGTTTCCTCACTTGATGATTTTCGCTCAAAGTCCTCGGAGGATGGGTTGCTCTCAAATGAAAAGTGTCAAGTTCTCTCGAGCAGCCAACCAACTAGTGGTTGTAGGGGTGGCTATTTATAGCCTAGGGAGCAGCCCGACATGATAAGACATAAAATGCCATTCAATGATATGACCGTTAGGTGGATAAGATATTTTGGGGACAATGGTGGCGCTAAAGATGTTAGAACGGGTCGGAAATTTTACTCTCAATTTCTCGGGGCTATCATGTTCCTCATTGTAGGCAATCCAAGACCTTTGGCGAATTCCTAACTCCTCGGTCGGAACAAATTCTCAAATGACCAAAAGAACTATGTCTCTCGCCAATGGCCCGATGAAACTGACCGAATCAGAGGAGATTTCCAAAGGCTTCATTTGAAGGGATTGGTAGGTGTAGGATTTTGAGTTGAGCATCACATGGAAATTTTTCCTTAGTATTTCCTCGACCCCCCTTAACAGTACGGTGTTTCCTATGACTCAAGAAAGAGAAAAACAAAACTATGAAAACAAAGTCTTCGCGCTTCATGTTCCTCAAATGAATATCAAGTCTTCAAGGTCACACCAATTTCTTCACTTTCAGAGTCTTCAGAAAGTCTTCAGAATATCAAAGTCTTCAGTCGAAGAACTTCATTTTTAGGGGTCGACTATCTCTGTAAATATCAAACTCCTCATAGACTTATAGACCTGTGTACACTCATAAACACATTAGTTCCTTAACCTATAAGTCTTCAATACACCAAAATCACTAAGGGGCACTAGATGCACTTACAATCCCCCCCCTTTTTGGTGATTGATGACAATATAGGTTAAGTTTTCAACGAGGATAAACATATGATGTGTAAATACTGATTTTGAGGAATTTGATTGCAAGATATAGAAGAACTCCCCCTGAAGATGTGCATAGTGAGGAATTTGCTTTTGAGGCAATGCACACTTGAGGATTTGAATCATGGAGATCTCCCCCTATATCTTGTAATTCATACACACATTTGATCTATAATATGAAGAATTTGAAATGCATGATGAAATATGGTGCCCGATGTAATTCAAAGACATGCGTGCAATAATATTAATGAGGAATAAGCATGCGGAAAAATGCATCCAAAGTATCGAGCTAGTCTGCAACAAAAGTATCTGCGCACCTTCGGGTTAATTATTACAACTCTATCCAATAAAGTTTCATAATAAAATTAGTTGTAACTTAGCAAAAAAAATGATATAAGCCCATATAATAGACCCGCTTGAAGACTAACTCAAATTTCTCCCCTTTGTCATCAAATGACCAAAAGGATCGAACCGAGGACTAACGCCTCAAGAATATCGAGTTGATGGAGGAGCGCCTTGACATTGTCGGGTCGGTTGTTGTAGTAGGGCCTGCCGCAGTTGTCGCCCAAATCTTCATTTTCATCGGTGTCGCGCGATGAAGAATAAGAGCTGGCCGCCAATGGAGGAATCTTGACCCTCTTGAATTTCTTCTATGGAGGTGCGTACTACCAAATTCTTCCTTGAGACCCATCGACTCTAGTTCTTCAGCTATAGACATGAGAAAGAACAGCCAGTGCGGTTGAATGTTTCATGAAGGTAGTCTTGGTTTCTCTTCACCGCATTGTGTGTTGAGGTCATGTTGTGAAGAATTGCACCAAACCGACGCTTGACCCATTTATGATTGCGATCAACCTTCCGATGAAGACCGAGGAGTAACTTCACGATCACCATCACCACCGGTGTCAGAGCTTGAGGATTTTGCTTTGCCGAGGTATTTATGCGAGAGTCATGTGTGGCGAGTCATCATTGGTGGAGTAAGATGCTGCCTTTACGGAATTGACCATCCAATGGACGAATGCCTTCATCTATCACAGCAGCCGCCTTGCCTTTGTCATCACCGAGGAAACCGGTCCGTTTGAGGACTTCAATTGGAGGCAAGTAGCTGCAGTGGTTCGTAGTATCGACTTTGTAGTTGAGTGAAGACCTTGCCTGATGAATCTCATAATCCAAGGCGCATAAGGCTTCAGCTCAAATGGTGACATAGCAATGTTCGCGAGTCCTCATGAAGAAATCATAGAAGTTAATGGGAACTCCATGAATGATGTTGAAAAGCATATTCTTCATGATGCCAACGACTTCTTCATCATTTGAGTCGTGGCCTTTGATAGGACTCATTGTCTTCGTCAGAATCCGATAGACAGTCCGAGGCACATAAAGTAATTCCTTGACGAGGAATTTGGTTCGTGGGGCCTGCCCTGGCTTTAATGGCTTCATTAGCACTTGCATATAGTGATTTGTCAGTTCAGGGTCATTGTAGATGCAACGTGCGCTGTCAAGGGGAGGACTGAGAGGAAGGACACGAAGCAATTCAGTTGTAGGTGCCTTGTAGTGAGTGTTTTCAGACATCCAGTCCAACACCCATGAGTTCACATCTTCAGAGTTGCCTGTGATGTGCAGCGTTGCGTAGAACTGAAGAATGAGTTCTTCATTCCAATCGCAGATGTCAGTGCAGAAATTCAGAAGTCCTGCATCGTAAAGAACACTGAGGACTGGCTCGAAGCACGGCAGAGATTCCATGTCCACATGAGGAATATGTGCATGATTGAAGATTTTGTCCTTGTTGAATAGCACAGAGGAATAAAAGTTTGCTTGACTAGCAGTCCAGAAATGCCTCTTCCTTATGCGAGCAGAGTCATAAGGATTATAGTCAGTGAAGAACACATGCTCGCCATAGAAGTCTTCCGCCTTGAACTTACCTTTGTTGAGAATGGATTCTTTGGCTTTGGCGATGGAGTGTCGATGAGTTGCATCACGACCTCTGGAATCACAATCTCAGTTCTTGGTGAGAATTTCTGGTTCCTCTTGAGGTGCATTCGAGGATCAACAAAGAAGAAGAAGTTCTTCTTCAAAGACTAGCGGCTAGAATTTCTTCATGCACGGAGCCTAGTTGAACAGTTGGTGCAGGGGACTGAGGAATTTGTTGAATCGGGGTGAAGAGTGGTGAATTAGGATGCTGACTATCCCAAAAGTCATCATCCATTACTGGCGTTGTGCTTCCAATATCCACATCTTCATCTTCAATTTCCTCAACACCAGCCTCTTCAAATGTGAACCGAGGCATAGGTGAGGAAATGATTGGCGTTGAGGATAGCATCCACCTCAATTTCTTCATCAATCTGCTCGACGGGCAAAGAATCGATTTTCTTCATCGATCCGCTTGGGATCACATAGTCTTCTCCAAAAGGAACAAGGTCCTTTGATGGCATGGAGGAAATTGGAACGGCATCGATTGGATTTTCAAGTGAGCTGGTCATTGGCTTCATTTTCTTCGCAGCCGAAGAATTTGACGCAGCTGATGCCTTCCTGTTCTTCACTGCAGCTCGCTCTCCAGCCTTGGTCTTCTTCACTTCATAGGCAGATAGAAGAATTGGAGTTGGGGTAGGCGCAGGAGGAGCTGAGAATCTGGTTGATTTTCTTCGGTATGGCTAGTGCAGTTGTTCCTGATCGCTTCGATTTCTTGAGCGCACCACTAGTGGATGCCACAGCAATTTCTTCGGTAATTTGGAATGGGATCATCAGCCCTGGAACTAGCATTTTCTTCAGCAGGAATTTCATCGGTGGTCTTTGGCATGTTCTTCAGTCGGTGAGTGAGGCTTCACCGAGGAATTTCCTGTTGCGTTGGGGCTGCAACATTTGTGAAATTCTTCGTCAGGTTGACGAATCTGACCTTGGCTCCCTGCCAATCAGCATAATAAGCATCAAAGTCTTTGCTGAGGTCTTGAATTTCAGTCTGGACCTTGAGAAGTTCCTCAGGTGTCATTCTGACAACATTTTTCTTCGTGAGCTTCTCCTTCAGATTGAGCTTTCTTAATCTGCTGGCCTTCTCAAATTTCCATTTCTCTTGAGGAGATGAAATGGGTCGACATGTGACTTTGACCAGGAGTTAGATGAAAATCAGGCATAGGGGTGTTAGGGTCCTTGTGCCGTAGATCAATGTAGTCGAGGATCTTCTTCGGATCCAAAAGCAAAGCACAAATGTGCCTTTGGCTCTAGCGGCCTTTGCTTGTCGATCTCGATGATTTCGCAAGTTCATCATCGAGGCTTCATCATTAGATGGCACATGGAATGCGACTGCTTTCTTCTTCGGACTTGGCCGAGGACCTCGTCCAGCAGTAGCTTTGGTCTTCAACAGTGTGGGACCTGATGAGGAAATTGGTGCAGCTGAAGAACTTGCTAAGACACCAGATGCAATCGAGAATCCAGCAGTCCTTTGACATGAAGCCGATGCACAGGGAGTCAAGACTTTGATGGAAGCAATTGAGGACTTTGGTGGAGCAGGAGCAAAGCATGAGGAATTTGCCACGAAGGCACCGCCGAGGAAGTTGGTAGTGAGGGCGTATTTGTTGGTGAAGCACTTGGCTTACGCGAGGCTTCTTTGGCATAGATTTCCTCGTTTTAACAGAGGCCTCGATGGCGATGGTTGTGGCGAGAATCCTCATTGAATTTCTTCACCTGCCTCCTTGGCTTGTTTTGCCAATTTAGCTTGGCGCTTAGCCCATTCATCAGGAAAGTCCTCACCATGCTTGATCTTTGGTGGGATCAGCCATTTGACCAGTGCCAATGGAGCTCTTGGGCATGGAGGATTGAGTGCGAATTTCTTCATGTACTTTAGAGTAACATATCTATACTCCCTCCATTCCCGTGCCCATCTCCGTTCAATCCTCTGAATGCGCACCTTGCGCTGATTTTTGTTTTCTTTGCCAAATTTGGCTTCATCAGGTGTGCAATAATCAGCATATATTTCCTCAGGGATTTCAAACGCGGTCATGACCTCAGGCTTCTTTCCACCTTTCTGGGGCTTCTTACCATCTGCCATGTTCTTCAGTTGAGGAATTTGAACAATTGAGTTCTCTGAAGAAGTGTGCAGTTTTCTTCGAGGAACGCTGCAAATGAGTTAAGTTGATGAGAACCTAGTGATTCAATGCCAGACATTTGTACCTGTGAACAGAGTATAGTTGCGAGGAATTTGGAGAGCTCATATGCGTTCTCAGAAGGTTTTTCGAAAAGAACAAGTTTTGAGGATTTTGACCAGATGTGCCTTGAGGAATGAATTCATTAAGCGTTCTTTGTCTTAGGTTCCACAGTTGTATAGATCGAGGATCCACACAATTGAGGAATCGTGAAGAAAAATCATTGCTTAGAGAAACGAATCAAGAGCATATGATGTGTGAGGTGTTCATATGTGTGAAGATTTGAAGAATAAACACCTTTGAAGATTTTCGTGAAAGCTTGAGAATCAAAGCGAGTAATAAAAGTAACTTTTAATTACCCGAAGTGAAGAACACGACGAACCGAGAAGAACAGATGGGTAGTTCGTCAGTTAGATCTTCCTTGCCCTAACTTGGCGGAGGAAGACAGCTACGGGCGGGCGGAGTGAGGATTTCCGCAACCGGGCGCGAAGTACGACGGCGACGAGGTCGAGGCGTGAAGCACTTCTCGCCGTGACGATGGAGTAGCGGTGGCGCTTAGGGTTTGAGGAGCTCGGCGAGAGAGAGAACGGTCGGCGAGGTAAAAAGAAGTGAGGAAGGGGAGAGGGGTATTTATAGACCACGGTGAAAAACCGTTCGCTCAAGATTTGGGACGAACGTGTTCTCGCCTCTTTCTCCTTCGCTGACATGTGTCACCCACGCATCAAAAAGTGGAGATCCTGTTGGATCGTGGGTGAATAGATAAGTCTATCGTGGGAAGCGGAACGGTTTGAGCGGCAAAACCGAAAGTTTGGATAGGATTAGTTTTAAAGTTCCGTCAATTTCAATTTCTTCACCGACACGGTGAAGATTTTGAACGAGTTTCAAATAGAACGCACATGAAGAATTTGTGAATAGATTGGATTGAGTATAGCATAGAGGGAAGGGTCCGATCACATTCACTTAGCGTAAAAATGCAACATGAAGAAATAGCTATAAGTGAATGTCAGAGGACATAAACTCATATATATATATATATATATATATATATATATATATATATATATATATATATATATATATATATATATATATATATATATATATATATATATATATATATATATATAGCCAATGAAGAAAGACGGAAATAAAGTGAAGATTTTGCAAAGTTGAAGAATTTGAAAAATCAAGAATTTCAAAAGCGAGGAAAAATTCAAATTTGAAGATTTTCAGCTTTGGTGGTGGCGTGACCCACCGTATAAGAATGATGATTTCGCACACGGTGTACAATTGTCGAGGGTTACGAGAATCAAATTCTTCATTAATTTCTTCACACTTAGAGTGTTATTCTTCATTGATTGAAGAAAACGCTTTCTTCATGTGTTGCACATCTAAGTCATTAATTTTGCATAAGTGTCGGATGTGTGTCCTTTTCAAAGAACATTTGAAGATTCTAAGATATTTAGCTCACACCGCAACTTGCTAAATCTCTTCTCATCCAAGGGCTTAGTGAAGATATCACTAGCTGTTCTTGATCTTCACGTGCTTTCGATGGAGATGTCGCCTTTAACACATGATCACGTAAGAAAATGATGACGAATCTGAATGTGCTTTGTCTTCGAGTGCTGAATCGGGTTGTGTGCAATCTTGATGGCACTCTCATTGTCACAAAGAGAGAGGCACATTCTTCACGCTGATGCCGTAGTCCTTGAGAGTTTGCTTCATCCACAGCAATTGAGCGCAACACGAGCCAAAGAAGAATGTATTCAGCTTCCGCAGAGATGAAGGATACGCAGTTCGCTTTCTTCGAGGACCAATGCACCAAAGATCGTCCGAGGAAATGACAAGTGCCAGATGTTGACTTGCGGTCCACACGATCACCAAAGCATAGTCAGTCGGAATATCCAATGAGATCAAAAGCAGAGCCCTTGGGGTACCATAATCCTAGTGTTGGTGTGTGAGCTAGATATCAAGAATATGCTTCACAGCCTTTATGGTGTGATTCCTTCGGTGCAGCTTGAAATCGGGCACACATGCAAACACTAAGCATTATATCCGCCTAGATGCACATAAGTACAATAAAGAACCAATCATGGAACGGTATACCTTGTGATCAAGTCAATACAATTTTCATCAAGGCATAGATGGCCATTTGTGGGCATAGGAATTTTGACGCCTTTGCAATCTTGCATGCCGAATTTCCTCAAGACATCTTTTGAGGTATTTCTCCCGAGATATGAATATGCCATTTCATTGTTGATTGAATTTGAAGACCTAAGAAGAATTTCAACTCTCCCATCATAGACATTTGATATTCTTCACTCATCATATAGGCAAATTCATCACTATAACGTTGGTCAGTACAACCAAAGATAATGTCATCAACGTATATTTGGCACACAAACAGTTCACCATCATAAGATTTAGTAAAAAGAGTAGGGTCGAGTGAACCGGGTGTGAAACCATTCTTCACGAAGAATTCCTTCAATGTATCATACCACGCCTCGAGGGGCTTGCTTGAGGCCATATAGAGCCTTATTGAGTCTCAAGACTTTGTCAGGGTTCTTTGGATCTTCAAAACCTGGGGGTTGAGCAACATATACTTCTTCCTCAAGCTTACCATTGAGGAATGCACTTTTCACATCCATTTGATATAAAATGATATCATGATGGTTAGCATAAGCAAGTAATATGCGAATAGCCTCAAGTCTAGCAACAGGTGCAAAAGTTTCATCGAAAATCAATTCCTTCAACCTGTGTGTAGCCTTGAGCTACAAGTTGTGCCTTATTCCTCACCACAAGGCCATTTTCATCTTGCTTGTTGCGGTAGATCCACTTTGTGCCAATGATATTATGCTTATGCAGGATCTAGACGCGTTTGACGGTTCCCAGACTTTGTTGAGCTCGAATCGATGTAATTCTTCTTGCATGGCTCGAATCCACTCCTGCTCAGAAATGCTTCATCTACCTTAGTGGGCTCTGTGATAGAGACAAAAGCATAGTGCCCACAAAAGTTAGATAAATGTGAAGCTTTTGAGCGTGTGAGAGGACCCGGCGCTTCAATGTCATCGATGATCTTGTCAACTTGTACTTCTTTTTGCAACGCGAGGATGAGCTGGTTGTCGCCGAGGTATTTGATCATTTTCCTCACACCATTGTCTTCAAAGATTATCTTGGTGCATCATTTCGACATTCTTGGCGTCTTTGGAATGAATTCTTCAGCAAATTCTTGATTGGAATGACATCCTCGATTGCCTTGAACTTGATAGACTCCTCGGGTGCTGGTTCATCTAACACGTAGGTAGGTGCTCTCTTTGCGAGCCATTAGTTTCATCAAACCAAGCACATCTACAGTTTCAACAACCTTGTGAAGGGCGATGTTGAAGACTTTGTAGGTGTGCGAGTCCTTTCCGTAACCAAGCATAAAACCTTCATGTGCTTTTCGATGCAAATTTAGCATTGTGATGAGGATTTCTAATCCAACATTTGGCAATCAAGACTTTGAAATAACTCACATTGGGTTTCTTGTCGTTGAGGAGTTCATAGGCAGTTTTCTTGAAGAATTTGTGAAGATATACTCTATTGATGATGTGGCACGCAAAGATCAATTGCATCAATCCAGAAATGATAAGGCGCTTTTGTATTCATCAAGCATAGTGCGAGCCATCTCAACGAGAGTTACGTTTCTTGCGCCCACGACGCCATTTTGCCGAGGAGTATAAGGAGCAGATAACTCATGAGTAATACCAAGTTCATCAAGATAGTCATCAAGACCAGAATTCTTGAACACAGTTCCATTGTCACTCCTGATGTGCTTGATCTTCACACCAAAGTTGGTTGAAGCCCTCGAGGAAAAATGTTTGAAGACTTCCTGACTTTTCCCTTTGTCAGCAAAGATGATATGCTTCAGATGTGACGGTGATAAGGGAGCATCCATCAATAGATTCTTATCACCAGTCATATGATTTGTACATCCACTATCGAGGACCCACTCAGTGGCTTTGGGTTGATCATCCTGCAAATGAATTAGTGCAATCTTACGATCTCATATACTTCATCGGTGAAGAATATGATATCGGGATCATCGAATAAATTTCATCAAGTAGTAAAACAGATATAGCAAGATAGGGACGTGTGAAATGAATGTTCATTTCATCATGATTAACTGCGTCCTTTCAGCATGTTTGTCGTGTCCCCAAAGAAATTCTTGAGACGTTAAAGCACGTGCCGAGACCTGACCCTAGAAGAGATTAGTTCTTTTCTTCACCACCCACATCTCAAGGGGTGGCAAAGAGTTCATCGCTCTGAAAGCACCATAAGAGAAAGGTGGCATAGAAGCCAAACCATTTCGTTTCATAAAAGAGGGGTTAGGGTAAGCATAAGAATAAGCAGAGAAATTCATCGAGGACATATGAACATAATGATTTGAAGAATAATGAGCATATACATAGCTCTAAGCTCTACCCCTCATGAAAGCAGAGTTGTTAGCACGATGATAATCATATGAGGACTTTGATCCTTTTGAGGAATTTGATCCACGTGAGGAATTTGGTCCGTATGAGGACTTGGATCCATATGAGGAATTTTGTCCATATGAAGAATTTGATCTGGGGTTCCTATTCTTCACAGGTGGTGTCATGAGGACATTCACCTGAAGACTTTTAAGGCATTTCTTGGGAACCCAGATTTTCTTCATAGGGGAACCGTTCTGCTCGCAGCTTAGTGCCAACATATCTAGCAAATACTTCACCATTACGATTTTTGAACAGTTTGTAGTTGGAGTCAAATGACTCGTCGGAAGAATGAGGAGATTCACATGTAAAGCCGGATAAGTTAGATGGATCAATCGAGGTCCCTTTGCAGCAACCCATGAGGTTTTGGGGTACCGCCAAAGCTTCAATATGTTCCATCGGCATTGAGTTTCCTCTCAAAGGCAATACCCTCTTTTCTAGGGTTTACTGTTGAGGATCTCGCTTTTAAGCACATCACGAGAGTCTCGATGCCCTTTGAGGCTTTTGTACATGCCTGTCATGTACAATTCCTTCAGCCCTGCATTGTCGTTGATACTAGCAATATCCTCGAGATGAGGAATTAGTGATAGCAGGAGTAGGTGAAGAATTTGTAGCAGCTTGAAGCATTTGAACATTCGTGTGAAGAATTAGCGATTCACGTTCAATGCACTTTAAGCATGGAGGAACAAATTCTTCCTCGAGAAGCGCTGATTTGTTGAGCAAGCAATGAATCGCGCTCCTTCGAAAGATCTTCATAACTCACTCTTAGCTTCTCAAGATCTTGCTTTCTTTGAAGAAATTCATAAGAAAGTTTCTCATGATCGCATAAGAGAGTGTTATGATGACCTTGAAAAGGTTATCAAACCTAGATCAAGTCTCTGAAGATTTTTCGATCGAGGGCTTTAGTGCGATCCATTTCTTCACCCAACATATCATCACTTTTGTCTAGCATATTTTGAACCTTTTCGAAAGCCCTTTGTTGTGTTACGGCAATCTTAGCAAGTTTAGAGTAGCTGGGCTTGAGATCCTCATCAGATTCATCTTCACTAGATTCAGAGGAGGTATATTTGAGTACCTTTGCACCCTTTGCCATGAAGCAATAGGTGGGAGAGTAGTCATCACTATCTTCATCAGCTTTGTTGGTGAGGTCTTTTCTTCGTGAGTTGAAGATGGACTTCTTGACGAAAGCGATGGCGAGAGCTAAACTCGCCACACCAGACTCAGATTCTTATGATGCCTCCTATTCCTCATGTTCCTCGGATTCAGCTTCAGAGTCCATTTCCTTGCCAATGAATGCCCGAGCCTTCTTGGAGCTGCTCTTCTTGTGAGATGAAGACTTCGAGGATTTTGATGATGAAAATTTTGACGATTTCTTCTTCTTCTTGGCATCATCGTAACTGTAATCCTTGTATTTCTTCTTCTTCAATTCCTTTTCCCACCGAGGACAATCTTGAATGTAGTGACCAGGTTTCTTGCATTTGTGGCAAAGTCTTCTCTTAAAGTCCTTTGGATGAGGAATCAACTTTGCTTCTTGAGGATTTTCCAAAGCGACCACGTCTTGAGAACTTCCGGAATTTCTTCACGAGTAGTGCTAGCTCTGGCTTAATTCTTGAGGATCTCCAAGGCTACTATCGAGTCTTCACACTCGATCTGCATTACGCCTTGGCCTTCGTGAGCACCGTGGTTTGCCATAGCTCGAACCATAGAGATCTCTCTTTGACAGAAGCTGAAACTCATGAGTATTTAGCCTTTCGAGGATATCGGCGGAGATCAAGAGCCTTGTAGTCAGCCCGTTCTTGTATCATCGGCCAGAGTGTCAAATGAGGAATCAAGCGATCTCAATAATTTCTTCACCACCTCATGGTCGGTGATGTCAGTGGCACCAAGCGCTTGAAGCTCATTTGAGATGTCAGTGAGGCGATCGAAGGTTTGTTGAACATTTTCGTTGTTGAGTCTTTTGAAGCGGTTGAAGAGATTGCGAAGAACATCAACTCGAGAGTCACGCTGAGTTGAGACTCCTTCATTTACTTTGGACAGCCTATCCCGGATAAGCTTAGCAGTTTCCAAAGCACTCACTCTTCCATACCGTCTCTTTACTCGAGATGGCCACATATGATATTCTTCGCTTGAGAATCGAGTTGCTTGAATCTCTTCACATCAAGAGAGTTCGGTGAGGTGTGTGACAGTTGGGGAACACCATTTTCCACAACATACCGTAGATCGTTGTCAATTGCCTCAAGATGCATTCGCATCTTGTTCTTCCAATAGGGTAGTCCGTTCCATCGAAGGTAGGACACCCAGCGAGACCTTGATCATACCTGCGGTCGACATAACTAAAACTCCGGTGGTTAAACCAAAATCACACGTAACAAGGAGTACCTTGCTCGATACCAATTGAAAGTGCGTTATATCGACTAGAGGGGGTGAATAGGCGATTTTATGAATTCTTCACCGAGGAATTTGCGGTGAGGAAATTCCTTAACGAAGAACTACTAGCAGCGAATAAGTACTCGAGTAAGCATAGCGAGAATCACATGCATGGTCATCATGATGAAATGAAGACAATCAAAGAGTACGTAAAGCGTAAACACGAGGATAGCACAAGATGAAGACAAAGCAGATCAAGAAATTGAACTGAGGAAATTGAGAAAGTCTTGATCAAAGTCTTCAAACACAGATATGAACAAACAGTTAACTCGATAATGAGGAAATGAATAGGTTGAGGAAATGGAAACCGATTAGGTTGGTGAAGACAATGATTTGGTAGACCCGGTTCAAGCTGCTGTCTCGGTTATGCGTCTGGATTTGGAGCGGCCAATTTGAGTATTTAAACTCGAGGACACACAGCCCCGGACACCCGATCCTTGAGCACGCAGCTCAGACACCAAGTCCTCACCAGATTCTCCTTGAACTAAGGTCACACGGACCTCGTCCAATCACTCGTGGTAAGTCTTCAGCGACTTCCAAACCTTCTGAGACTTGAGTCACTTTCGGCGATCCACAATTCCTCTTGGATGCTCTAGACCATGACGCCTTCTAACCGTCTGGAAGAAGCACAATCTTCAAGGGTAACAAGCGTCGGATCCACGCAGGATCAATTTCTTGATGATGCTCAATCACTTTGGGTTTGTGGGGGGTTTGGTTTTGGGTTTTTCCTCACTTGATGATTTTCGCTCAAAAGTCCTCGGAGGATGGGTTGCTCTCAAATGACAAGTGTCAAGTCCTCTCGGGCAGCCAACCAACTATTGGTTGTAGAGGCGGCTATTTATAGCCTAGGGAGCAGCCCTACATGATAAGACATAGATGCCCTTCAATGATATGACCGTTAGGTGGATAAGATATTTTGGGGACAGCTGGCGCGCAGCACAGCAACGGTCGGAAATTCTACTCTCAAAATCCTCAGGGCTATCATATTCCTCATTGTAGGCAATCCGATCCATGGCGACTTCCTAACTCCTCAATCGAACAAATTCCTCGGCGTGACCGGAAAGAACTATGTCTACATCAGTGAAATTGAATTGGTAAAGAATCGTATGAGATTTCCAAAGGCTTCACTTTCGAAGGGATTGGTAGGTGTAGGATTTTGAGTTGAGCATCACATGGAAATTTTTCCTTAGTATTTCCTCGACCCCCTTAACAAAGACGGTGTTTCCTATGACTCAAGAAAGAGAAAAACTAAACTATGAAAACAAAGTCTTGGCGCTTCATGTTCCTCAAATGAATATCAAGTCTTCAAGGTCACACCAATTTCTTCACTTTCAGTCTTGAGAAGTCTTCGAATATCAAAGTCTTGATCGAAGAACTTCATTTTTAGGGGTGGAAACTATCTCTGTAAATATCAAACTCCTCATAGACTTATAGACCTGTGTACACTCATAAACACATTAGTTCCTTAACCTATAAGTCTTCAATACACCAAAATCACTAAGGGGCACTAGATGCACTTACACAGAGGCAGCAGATACCTAGGAGGTGGCCGCTCGCACCAAGGGCTCGACACCTCCGACCTCACAACTACGTTGCGGCGGTGGGCCAGCCTCTTCTTTGGCGGAAGTGGCCCGAGCTCGTCGTAGGGGTTTTTCCCTTTCTCTGCAGCCGAGAACCTCCGAATCGGCGCCATGGGTGTCACCACTGGCAATGAAGCAAGCAAGGAGGAGCAAGCGGAGCAGAAAGAGATGAGCGACGGTGGCTCCGCCCCTCTTCCCATTTATAGCCAGAGGGAGGCCAACCGTCTACCTCCATGTTCGCATGTAAAGATAACCCTTTTTGCATGCAGCAGGGACTCGTCAAATCAGGCAGTTGTCGAGGCAGCATGGGGAAGTGGAGACGCCCACGTCCAATCAGTCGCCACGCGTCAACCAAGGGCGCATGCTGTAGGGGCCCGCGGCGCTCCGCACAAGCCCCTTGGCTTCGCCTCGAAGCCAAGTCCGAGCGCTCCTTGGGCCGGGGCTCTTGTCGTGATGCAGAAAGCGGGTGTCCCCAGACTTGCCCAGCCTGGTGGCTCACGGCGTGGCTCCACCAAATGACCCTATACGGCCTATCTTCACCAAACACTTAAGACCCTCGCAGGGGCCAAGCCTCATGACCAGACGACCTAAGACCTCCTCGGCGGCCTCACGGTGGCTCGCAAGGAGCGGAGAGATCAAGGCAAAGGACACCTCATGAGGTTCTGGACGCATAAGCCATGACGACCCACGACTAGGCGGGCGCCCGGTGGCAATGATCTCCTCGTTCCTCTTCCGTGCTAAAGGGGCAGGCGGCGGCGAGGAGTCCCGAGGCATCTGGCAAAGGTTTCCATATAAGTGCAACAAGACCAAGACCAGCAGGACGGCAGGATGGAGGTCACCGTGGAGCCCAAGACGGCGTCACCACCAGAGCTTTTGGCAGGCGAAGACTACTTTTGTCAGGATAGCTTGTACTAGTTGTTCCCCTTAAAACTTGGCCGTTGTGGGATCCCTTCCCGCTCAATATTTGGGAAGAGGACCAAGGCCTCTATAAATGGGACTAGCCACCACCATAGCGAGGGGAGGAGGATTGGGATCACCCTGACACCACACCAGCTCACCAAACACAAGAACACCTCTCTTCAGGAGGTTGTTCTACCCTTGTAATGCTATTCCTCCTCGGCCCAAGAGGCAATCCACTACACCACACCTTTGGGTAGGGTGTTACACCACATCGATGGCTTAAACGATGTAAATCTTGTGTCCCTTTGTTCTTTGGGTTCGTCGAGCTAGGCCATGAGATCGTGGAGCGTGGTAGCTAGAAGGAGGAGAGAACTTTGTGCGCACCCCAGAGTTCGAACCTTAAGGGTTTTGCCGGAACCCGTGATCCGACATTTGGCGCGCCAGGTAGGGGTTCGCTGAAGCTTTCCTCTCGTCGATCCGCGCTTCAACACTCCACTGTATCCATGGCCGACGTTGGTCGAGCCCGCGCTGAGCGCCGGGCCGCCCTCGCCGCCCGCGTCGCTTAGACGGCTCCTGTCGGTGGGCCTCCCAGTCATTCTCCGTCACCCGCCGCCAACACCATGATGACCAACAAGTATAGGGGATCTATCGTAGTCCTTTCGATAAGTAAGAGTGTCAAACCCAACGAGGAGCAGAAGGAAATGATAAGCGGTTTTCAGCAAGGTATTCTCTGCAAAGTCTTGAAATAAGTGGTAACAGATAGTTTTTGTGACAAGGTAAATTGTAACGAGCAACAAATAACAAGAGTAAATAAAGTGCAGCAAGGTGGCCCAATCCTTTTTTGTAGCAAAGGACAAGCCTGGACAAACTATTATAATAGGAAAAAGCGCTCAGGGACTCATGGGAATATCGTCAAGCTAGTTTTCATCACGCTCATATGATTCCACGTTCGGTACTTGCTGATAATTTGATGATATGTGGGTGGACCAGTGCTTGGGTGTTGTTCTTACTTGAACAAGCATCCCACTTATGATTAACCTCTATTGCAAGCATCCGCAACTACAACAAAAGTATTAAGGTAAACCTAACCATAGCAAGAAACATATGGATCCAAATCAGCCCCTCACGAAGCAACGCATAAACTAGGGTTTAAGCTTCTGCCACTCTAGCAACCCATCATCTACTTATTACTTCCCACTGCCTTCCTCTAGGCCCAAATAATGGTGAAGTGTTATGTAGTTGACGGTCCAATAACACCACTAGAAGCTAGACAACATACATCTCATCAAAATATCGAACGAATACGAAATTCACATGACTACTAGTAGCAAGACTTCTCCCTTGTCCTCAGGAACAAACGTAACTACTCACAAAGCATATTCATGTTCATAATCAGAGGGGTAACAATATGCATTAAGGATCTGAACATATGATCTTCCACCAAGTAAACCATCTAGCATCAACTACAAGGAGTAATCAACACTACTAGCAACCTACTAGCACCAATCCCGGACTTGGAGACAAGAATTGGATACAAGAGATGGAACTGGGTTTGGAGATGAGGCAGTGGCGATGAAGATGTTGATGGAGATTGCCCTTTCCGGATGAGAGGAGGCGTTGGTGATGATGATGACGATGATTTCCCCTCCCGAGGGAAGTGTCCCCGGCGAACAGCTCTGCTGAGCCCTAGATTGGTTCCGCTTGAGTTCCGCCTCGTGGCGGCGGAGTCTCGTCCCGAAGGTTCCTTCTGATTTTTTTCTTGACTAAAGACTTCATATAGGAAGATGGGCGTCGGAGAGCCACCAGGGGCCCACGAGGTGAGGCGCGCCCGAGGCGCCTCCCACCACTGTGAGCAGGGTGTGTGGGCCCCAGCCTTCATCTTTGGCGACGATTTTTCCTTATTTATTTTAAGGTATTCCGTGGAGTTTCTGTGACTTTTGGAGTTGCCCGTAATAGGCCTTCAATATTTGCTCCTTTCCAGCCCGGAATCATTTGCCATTCTCCTCTTCATGTAAACCTTGTAAAATAAGAGAATAGACATAAGTATTGTGACATAACGTGAAATAACAGCCCATAATGCAATAAATATCGATATAAAAGCATGATGCAAAATGGACGTATCAACTCCCCCAAGCTTAGACACGGCTTGTGCTCAAGCGAAAAGCCGATAACAATAAATATGTCCTCATGTTTTAGAGGTAGAGGCGTCGATAAAATAAAATACGGACATGCAGGCATCATGATTATTCTCATAACAGCAACATATATAGATTTTGTCATATGATTACTTATGTTCAAGTGATGATATTTTCACAATGCGAAAGTATGAATCAGAAACCTTGTTGAGCACCAACAAGTTATAACCTCAGTCATTGAAGCAATCGCAATTTATCATAACATCGGAAAGAGTCTATGTCAGAGCTTAAAAGCAAGTCCACATACTTAACTAACATTTAGTCCTTCATAATTGCTAACACTCACGCAATACTCGTGGTTATGGAGTTTTAATCGGACATAGAGAAAGATAGGGGCTTATAGTTTTGCCCCTCAACCTTCTACCTCAAGGGTAATGTCAACAATAATAACTCATGCTCCCCTACATGCAATTAGATATGTATATCATGTTCTTTCCAACATCTTTGAAAGCTTGCCAAAGGATAAAATGAAAAGGAAAGGTGAAGATCACCGTGGTGCTTGCATAAGGTAAATGATAATAATAAAAATAGGCCCTTTGCGGAGGGAAGCGGAGGTTGCCATGCGCTTTTATGGTTGGATGCACAAAATCTCAATGCGAAGAACGTCACTTTATACTTCCCTTGTGATATGAACCTTTATTATGCAGTCCGTCGCTTTTAATACTTTCATAACACAAGATCGTATAAAGATTATTTCTCCCACACCAATCAAACATACATAATTAGAGCAATTTTTATTTCTTCGCACCGATGTCAACATACTCGAAGGATCTTACTCAATCCATAGGTAGATATGGTGGACTCTCCTGGCAAAACTGGTTTAAAAGGTATTTGGAAGCACAAGTAGTATCTCTACTTGGTCTTTGAGAATTTAATAGCTAGCATGAGGGGGAAAGGCAAGCTCAACACGTTAGAGGATCCATGACAACATACTTTATCTCGAGATGTGTGAAAACATAACTCATTATGTTGTCTTCCTTGTCCAACCTCAACTCTTTAGCATGTCATATTTTAATGAGTGCTCCCAATCGTAAAAGATGTCAATAATAATATATCTATATGTGAAACCTCTCTTTCCGTATTACTTCCTATTAATTGCAACGATGACCAAAGCTATGTTGCCAACTCCCAACAACTTTTAATCATCATACTCTTTCTATGTGAAGTCATTACTTTCAATAAGATCAATATGAACTCTTTGATTCTTTTTATTCTTTTTCTTGTATTCACCCAAGATCATGGCAAAGTAATCAAGCCCTTGACTCAACACTAGACTTTATTATATAGCTCATAGACTCGATTACAAAGAAGGATCATAAGACAAAACTCAAAACTAGATCATGCCAAAACTTTATTCTACTAAATCAAGATACTATTAAAAGGATCGAACTAAGAAAGACAGTAAAGATAGGAGTTGTGATGGTGATACGATACCGGGGCACCTCCCCCAAGCTTGGCAGCTGCCAAGGGGAGTGCCCATACCCATGTGATTATTTCATCGGAGGTGATGGAGGTGGTGATGATGACGGTGGATAATCACACATCAAGCGTAATAGCTCCTCCAACTTGCGGATAATGCCCTTGAGCCAAGCAATATGATCCTTCAACAAAAGATTCTCCTGTGTGAGATACTTGTTCTGTATGCGGCCTAACTCAATCATCTTGAAAGCTTCAATCTGTGTTGGAGTGAAAAGGTTAGGTAAAGGTTGATGGATGTCTTCTTCTTTCACCACCGGAGCTTGAACCTCCATGGCCTTCTTGATCTCTTCTGGTTCTTCTCTTTTCAACTCTATCTTCATTAACCAAGTATCCTTGTCTTCGTTGTTGGAGGAGGGAGAAGTCATGGTGCTCTAAATCTGCAATGAGACAGCTCGAAACGAAAACGAGAGGATATTTGCGTGATAATGGAGTCAAAACCTTCGGGAGAATATATAATAAATTTTTACCGACCAAAATACGTATCGTGCAAGAATACGGAGTCCGGAGGGCACACGGGGTGCTCACGAGGTAGGGGGAGCGCCCATGGGGGTAGGGCGCGCCCACCACCCTCGTGGGGCCCTCGTGTCCTTCCGACTGCTACTTATTTTTCTAAATATTCCAAAACGAAGAGATATTGCCTTAAAATTGTTTTGGAGTCGGTTTACTTACCGTACCACATACCTATTCCTTTTCCGGATGCAAACGGTGCAGAAAGTGTCCCTTATGTATTCCTCCAAGGTTACGATTTCAATAATATTGGTTTCAACGTTTATAGGATTACCGAAATATAGTGTTTGATCCTTTGACCGCTTACTCACCTTCGGATTTGTGCCTTGAAGTTGTTGATTTTTATAGCACAGGAATGATAGACCTCCTCGATAACGTAGGGACCTTCCCATTTAGAGAGAATTTTTCCTGCAAAAAATCTTAAACGAGACTTGTATAGCAATACATAATCACCTACATTAAACTCACGCTTTTGTATCCTTTTGTCATGCCATCTTTTAACCTCTTCTTTGAACAACTTAGCATTTTCATAAGCTTGGGTTCTCCATTCGTCAAGTGAGCTAATATCAAATAACTTTTCTCACTAAGCAAGTTTGAAATCATAGTTGAGCTCTTTAATAGCCCAATATGCTTTATGTTCTAGTTCGAGAGGTAAATGACATGCTTTTCCATAGACCATTTTATACGGAGACATACCCATAGGATTCTTATATGCAGTTCTATAGGCCCATAATGCATCATCAAGTTTATTTGACCAATTCTTTCTAAACCTATTAATGCCTTTTGCAAAATTAATTTGAGCTCTCTATTGCTCAATTCTACTTGACCACTAGATTGCGCGGTGGTAAGGAGTTGCAATTCTATGATTTACGTCATATTTAGCAAGCATTTTACGGGAAGCACCATGAATACAGTGTGAACCACCATCAGTCATTAAATATCTAGGGACTCCAAACCTCGGAAAAATAACTTCTTTAAGCATTTTAATAGAAGTGTTATGATCAACACTACTAGTTGGAATAGCTTCTACCCACTTAGTAACGTAATCAACAGCAACCAAATTATGTGTTTATCCATTTGAGGCAGTAAAAGGTCCCATATAATCAAAGCCCCAAACATCAAATGGTTCAATAACAAGTTAATAATTCATAGGCATTTCTTGAAGTCTACTAATATTACCTATTCTTTGACATTCATCGCAAGACAAAACAAACTTACGGGCATCTTTGAAGAGAGTGGGCCAATAAAAACCGGATTGCAATACCTTATGTGCATTTCTATCTCCAGTGTGGTGTCCTCCATAAGCTTCGGAGTGACACTTATGAGATCTATTCCTGTTAGGTGCTCGGTACACAACGCCTAATAACACCATCTACTCCTTTATAAAGATGTGGGTCATCCCAAAAGTAATGTCGCAAATCATAGAAAAACTTTTTCTTTTGTTGGTATGTGAAGCTAGGTGGTATAAATTTAGCAACAATATAATTAGCATAATCAGCATACCATGGAGTGCTTCGAGAAGTGCTTATGACATTTAATTGTTCATCAGGAAAGCTATCATCAATAAGCGGCAGGGTCATCAAGAACATTCTCTAACCTAGACAAGTTATTGGCAGCGGGTTCTCAGCTCCTTTTCTATCAACAATATGCAAATCAAATTCTTGTAGCAAGAGAACCCATCTAATAAGTCTAGGCTTTGCATCTTTCTTTTCCATAAGATATTTAATAGCAGGATGATCAGTGTGAATAGTTACTTTAGAATCAACAATATAGGGTCTGAATTTATCACAAGAAAATACAACTGCTAACAGTTCCTTTTCGGTAGTAGCATAATTTCTTTGAGCATTGTCAAGAGTCTTACTAGCATAATGGATAACATTTAATTTCTTATCAACTCTTTGCCCTAGAACAGCACCTCTGACATAATCACTAGCATCACACATAATTTCAAAGGGTAAATTCCAATCGGTGGGTGAACAACAGGTCCAGGAGACTAATGCTTTCTTAAGTATTTCAAATGCTTCTACACAATCATCATCAAAAACAAATGGTACATCTTTTTGTAATAAATTAGTCGAGGTCGAGAAATTTTGAGAAGTCCTTGATGAACCTCCTATAAAATCCGGCATGACCAAAGGAAACTTCTTATACCTTTGATGTCCTTGGGACTGGCATCTTTTCAATAGCATCAACCTTGGCTTTATCAACTTCAATACCTCTTTCGAAACTTTTGTGCCCCAAGACAATACCTTCATTAACCATAAAGTGGCACTTTTCCCAATTCAAGACAAGATTAGTTTTTTCACATCTCGCAAAACTCGATCAAGACTGCTCAAGCAATCATCAAAAGAGGATCCATAGAGCGGAAAAGTGCGTCCATGAAAACCTCACAAATCTTTTCACAAAAGTCGGAGAATATAGCCATCATGCTCTTTGAAAGGTAGCAGTGCATTACATAGACCAAAAGGCATACGTCTATAAGCAAAAGTACCAAAAGGGCATGTAAAAGTAGTCTTTGATTGATCTTTAATAAACCACGGGTATTTGAGAGAGAAACCGAATAACCATCTAGAAAGCAATAATGTGTATGTTTGCATAATCTTTCTAGCATCCAGTCAATAAAAGGTAAGGGCTAATGATCTTTCTTAGTAGCTTTATTTAATTTGCGGAAATCAATTACCATCCTATAACCTGTGATAATTCTTTGAGGGATCAATTCATCTTTATCATTAGGGACAACATTAATACCTCCCTTCTTAGGGACACAATGGACAGGTGAGGGAGTCTGGATTAGGGGTGTCCGGATGGCGGACTATGACCTTTGGCCGGACTCACGGACTATGAAGATACAAGATTGAAGACTTCGTCCCGTGTCCAGGATGGGATTTTCCTTGGCGTGGAAGGCAAGCTTGGCGATACGGATATGTAGATCTCCTACCATTGTAACCCGACTACATGTAACCCTAACCCTATCCGGTGTCTATATAAACGAGAGGGTTTTAGTCCATAGGACAAACAACAATCATACCATAGGCTAGCTTCTAGGGTTTTAGCCTCTCACGATCTCGTGGTAGATCTACTCTTGTACTACCCATATCATCAATATTAATCAAGCGGAGTAGGGTTTTACCTCCATCGAGAGGGCCCGAACACAGGTAAAAACATCGTGTCCCTTGTCTCCTGTTACCATCCGCCTAGGCGCACGATTCGGGACCCCCTACCCGAGATCCGCGGTTTTGACAATCGACATTGGTGCTTTCATTGAGAGTTCCTTTGTGTCGTCACCTTTAGGCTGATGGCTCCTTCAATCATCAACAACACGGTCAAGGGTGAGACTTTTCTCCACGGAAAGATATTTGTATTCGGCGGCTTTGCGCTGCGGGCCAATTAAACAGCTATTTTGGAGCAGATTGAAAGCTACGCCCCTGTCCATCAGGTCAGATTTGGAAGTTTGAACTACACGGCCGACGTCCGCGAAGACTTGATCCTCAACGGGTTCGAGCCACAGCCAAGCGCGCCGCACTGCTACGGTGGGCATGATCTAGCTTCTTGGCCGAGCAGGTGTCACAGGCCGCACCATGTCGCTCGACCCTTTAGCTCGGGCCATTGCGCCGATCGAGGGCGGGTGGCTGGACACCTCCTCGGGGCTGCAATCTCTGGCGATTGAGCGAACACCATACCTGCCCTTTCTTGAGGCCCGTGACTCGAGGTGCAGGACTCCTTTCGGACTCCAAACCTTCCGCGCCCCTGCTAATCGAATCTGATTGGCGCCGATAATGGAGTTCACCGCCGCGGACATTGTTCAAGCACTTCGCCCTTCGCGACATTCTGAATTCACTAAAGTCTCTCTCTTTATCGGAGAGCCCTGGCGGACTATAAGTCGGCAAGGTTGGGATGCAGACTGACGAAGAAATTCAAAGCCCACCCACCACCCGCCGTAGCCACTGTCGGTGATTTAATCGACATGCTCGACTTGACCGACCCGAGACATCGGCCAGTATGGGCGGACGATGCGGGGAGATGAACAAGAACCGGCGCCTATAGAGGGCTGGAAGGCCACCTCGTCGGATGACATATACATGGTGGACACCCCAAAAGAAGAGGAACGGCGATGGAACAACGGAGGATGACCCTCCAAGATAGCCTAGCCTTGCGCATCGCCAGCGCCCGCTCTAAATCCCGCCACAAGCAAAAGCAGCGATTCCGCACGGAGATAATAACACCGGACAAGTGCAGAAGACAACCCCCCTCTAGCGAGGATTCAAGACGGGAGGATGGAGAAGCCAGCCCTCATGAGAGAAGCGGCTGAGAGAAAGAGGTAGAGGGCGATAATTACATGCCTCCCTCAGAAGGCGAGGCAAGCCTCGGCAGACGATGAATTTGTCGTGCTGAGGATCCCAGGCCGAACAAGAGCGTTTCAAAGCGCAGGCTCATAGCCACGGCGAGCAGCCTCAAGAAAAAACAGCAACAACTTAGAGCTGACAAGACTTGCTAGCCGACGGATGGTGATGTCCTCCTTGCGAGAAAATCTGAACTCGAACCCCCCAAGAGCTACCCAAAGCACAGGCTGCTACCTCGATTAGAGGAGGAAGCACCTAGACCTACATCACCCGGTGCATGCAGCCAGCCGGCCAAGCCACCTCGTGGGCCACGCAGAGGCCTCTCGGCCCTCCACTCAAGCCACACCCAGCGTCGCTCAAAAGAATACCAAGACACGGGAAATGCGCTGGACCCTGCGAGATATATGGGAGGGAGACAAGGCAAGGTAAACAAGATCGATCTATGGATCGGCGTAGGCGCCACGACCGTGGCGATAGCAAATCATGCGGATATGTAAATCCCGGTCGGTAGACTGATGAGACAAAGCTCATTTGAGCTACGTCGTGATATAGCCCAATACAGAGGCGCCACACACCCACTATGCTTCACAGATGAAGTAATGGATCATCAAATCCCCGAGGGTTTCAAACCCGTAAACATCGAATCATACGATGGCACAACAGACCCTGCGGTATGGATCGAGGACTCTCTCCTTCATATCCACATGGCCCGCGGGGATGATCTACACGCCATCAAATACCTCCCACTCAAGCTTAAAGGACCAGCTCGACCTGGGCTTAACAGCTTGCGGCGAGAATCAATTGGTTGTTGGGAGGACACGGAAGCCGCATTCCTCGACAACTTCGGGGCACCTATGTGCGAACCACCGTATCGCCGATGACCTAAGCCACATAATCCGGCAGCGGAGAATCGGCGGAGCAATTCCTAGACACGGTTCCTAACCAAGAAAAATCAAATAGTCGACTGTCCGGACGCAGAGGCCCTTGCAGCCTTCAAGCATAACATCCGGTGGCCGAGTGGCTTGCCCTAAGACTCCACAGAAAAAGCGAAATCCATGGCAGCCCTCACGACACTCATGACCCGCTTTTTAGCGAGGAGAAGACAGCTGGCTGGCTCGTAGTAATAACATGACCAAGATCCACAGTAATTTGGATACCAAGGACAGCATGGGCAGGTCGGCGTCACAACAAGCAAAAAGCGCCGCATTAACTGCGATAATCGCGAGGATCTGGCGATTAATGCAGGATTCGTGAGGCTCTAAACCGGTCGTGAAAAAGCCATTCGGAAGAAATACTCGGGCCCGTCCAATTTGGACCGAATACTCGATCGCTTCGTGCGGATACACGGCACCCGAAAATCAGCCAATCACACCAACAGGGATTGTTGGGTGTTCAAGCAGGCGAGCAAGTTAAATGCCGAAAACAATGACAAGGGCTGCATAGCGATGGCGAGGAGGAGCCCGACCACCGAACAATAGGGGACAAAGGGTTTCCCCCACAAGTGCGGACGGTGAACATGATATACGCAACCCACATACCCAAAAGGGGCGGAAGCATGCACTCGAGGGGCGTATATGCGTTGGAGCCGATCGCCCCAAAGTTCAACCCATGGTCCTCCTGCCCGATCACTTTTGATCGAAGGACCACCCCACTAGCATCCGCCATGGCGGATTCGCCGCGTGGTTTTAGACCCAATCATTGTGGATTTCACCTCACTAGAGTCCTTATGAATGGCCCGGTAGCAGCAACCTGAACACCTTTATCGGATATAGTGCAAAAAATGGGCATAGATCCCTCAAGGATTAAACCCACAAAGGCGACCTTTAAAGGCGTCATACCAGGTGTAGAGGCCAAGTATGCGAGGCTCGATTACACTTGAGGTGGTCTTGGATCCCGGATAATTTCCGAAGCGAGGAGTTAATCTTCGACATAGTCCTGCTCCGCGATGGCTATCACGCACCGCTTCGGATGAACCGCATTTGCAAAGTTCAATGCGGTGCCGCACTCACGCATACCTCAAGCTCAAGATGCGGGCCCTCGAGTCATTACGGTCAATGGAAACACTGAGCGCTCTCTCGGACGAAGGAGCATCTGGCGGCCCTCGTGGCGAAAGTACAAAGCAGCCTATCAAGGCAATTCTCCAATCCGGCTATTAAGCGTCCGGACACCATCAAAAGCGGCGCCGGAGTAACCTACAACAAGACCGCTGGCATCGTTCGAGCAAGCATAGCAATGCGGCCCTAACCCCAGCCCTCGCGAAATTGCGAAACCCGATGCTTCGCGTACATAACTACGCTCTGGAAATACCATGGGCATAGGGGAGGACACGACCACGGCATGCCCAAAATACGGCTCAACCGCACAAGGGCTCCCGATTTTGTCATTCCTTTTTCTTTCTTTCTTTCTTACTTTCAAGACTCCACTCTCCGGAAGGCTGTCCGACAAAGATAATCGCCCGAACACACGATGCCAACAGCGAGGGAGGCGGCTACGTCGAGTGTCGGTGGTCTCTATAACGAGCTAAATACTTGTTTCACATATAATCCGCAGCTTCGCCCTTGGAGAGGGGACATGTTAAATAGTCCCATCTCTTGCTTATCGCACTATTTGTATCGTTACGATTTTACCGCAGACTTTTCGAATAAACAATGCATAGCTTTTTGTCTATTATTGCATTCCTTTTTTATATATAAAATATGTTCGATTATGACATTATGCAACCGTACACTTTAGTGCAGCCAATACACCAGGGGCTTGATTACCTCGGAATATGGTGTGAGAAGTCCGAACACTCTCATGAGTGCGGCACCTTTGAGCTTATAGCATTATATGCATCGGCTCCGAATCATGTCTTGGGTCTATAGTTGGGTTTGCCCGGCTCCCATGTTTTGGTACCTTACGTTCCGTTATATCGACTAAGGTATGCCTTTGGGAGAACTACTGCGATTGTGCCCGGTTGAGCTGGGTTAAGCACCTCGATGAAAGCTAAAAAGCCGTCATGATAGAGGCGAGAGCTGGTCGCTGTTAGAGAGGTTTCGAGTCCCTAAAGACTTATGCCGCTTAGGCGAGGCGGCTTTGTCCGGCCTAGGCGTGGATAGCGCCCGAACTCGGTCTTCCGAATACTAGGGGCTTAGCGAAATTTAAAATTATAGAATTCTATGGCTAAGTGAGAGTGTTCAAGCATTATAGTCCGATTGCCTTGTTCGTTGTGTTGAGCGCCTCCCTCGAAGGATCCAATAATGGGAACAAGAGCGCTCAAGTTTATCCCAAACACCCGGCACTTTCGTGGCATGGAAGCGGAAATCGACGACTCGCCATCTCTCAATTTAATAAGCGGCCGTCTGAGAAGGTAATATTTTAAATTCAAAAGAATTGCTTAGCGCATATGAAACAAGTTTTCAGATTACCACGAGGATAACAAATCGGGTGAGTTTACTCAAAATTACATCTTTGGAACACTCATCATCCGATATAAGCGGGCACCCTTGAGGGCGCCCTCATAATACATCTCGGGCTTGCGATGCTCCTTGCCCGTGATGGTCCGTCCGTCACAAGCTTCTCGGCGTCCATCTTGCCCCAGTGCACTTTAGCGCAGGGAAAGACCTCTGAGCACCTTCGATGCATCTGGGCGCTTGATGACTTCAAGCCTTGGACGAGCATCCACCGGTAGCCTACCAGCCAGTAGCTCCGGGCATGACCTCACCCGGGCCATAGCAGGACTATAAGGCCCTTCATGGCACTGTTCGGCCCACCTTATGGAGCTTCGACCAGCTGCTTGGCTGAGTCGCTCAAAAAACGCCGGGTGTCCGGCCTCAACATCTTGGGACAGAACACCTTCTCCGTCGAGCTCCCCACCTCGGCTCGGTAGAATCTTGGCGGCATCGGACACTGCTTGGGGAAGATCTGCGAATGCTCTGGAGAGCTCCGACTCGGGTAAGTAACAAGTAATTCACTTTTCGCATGCTTGCTTTGCATAAAGAATGCCTTACCCGCCGCTATCTTCTTCATCGCCTCAATTTCTGGAGGGCTTTTTGGGCTTGACCTTGGCAGATTAGGCGCTTTCAAGGGCAGCGAGGCTCGGACTCTCGAGTCTTTGAGTCACGCTCAAACTCGTGTTTTTCCACGAGGCACGGAGCTCTTCGCTGCACCTCCGCCACCAGCGCCTTCTCTCACTTCAGTGCGCTCCACGGCCGCATTGTTTTGACCTTGGACGCCAGCTTTCTTAAGGATCGCCACCTCATTTGTGGCCCTGCATACTCACATTGATCCTGTCATTGTTTTTGCAACCCACATCTTTTTAATATATACTTACATAAGGTATTACTTACCTTCCTTGTCCTCGAGCTGCTTCTTGGCAAGGCCGAGCTCGATCCTCGGACCGCTCGAGGCTCCTGCTTCAATACATTGACCTCCGATCGGTCTGGCAAATGTCGTGACTTCTGACACTTTGCATTCCCATGTTGACACACTTATGTTAGACTCCTGTGTATATCTTTTTAGATCCTCGGTTAAACTTTTCTTTCAGAACACCAAAGCTGAGCATCGAGGGCTCTTGTCTATGTGGTAATATTTTTACATATCTTAAATACATACCTCAAAGCACATTAGGAGGGTGGCACGAACTTGATCAGCCCGCTCTTGGTGGAGTGAACCTTTTGGATCACCGCACTCATAATAGTCACGGTGCTCCTCGTCGATGGGCGCCGTTAAGCACCTCCTAGCAAATTATCCGGTGCCTCCGGTTGGGCCGGAGGTCACCGGCGTCGTAAACTTGCCCTTCTCACTAGGGGCTGCTGCCGGACTCGGAACCGTTGTGAAGGTTCTTGTGCGGTGTCCGGCCTAGGGCGGACTTGGAGCCCTTAGGGGTTTTATCCCCTTTTCGCCGAGTGCAGGAGGTGCGCCTTGCGGGCGCCTCCGGGACCACCTCCTCCTGGCTTGGCCCTTTGGGACTCCACCTCGGCACCATCCGCGGGCGCGAGGAGAGGAGGCGATCGGAAGTGAAGTGCTGTTCACATCCGGCGAACCCAGGAACCTTTCGATGAAGCGCCGAGCCCTAGGCTCGAGGCGGACTACGTGATCATATCCGGCGTTAGAAGGTACTTGCTGCAATAAAGGAGCATGCCATGAGTTATTCTGGTATCCGGATACTTATGATTTCTTGCCGAGGCTTGGCCCTGGTGGCCACTCTTCTTCACCGTCGTCGGCGTTGGTGGAAATAGTCCGGGAGAAGGTCCTTCCTTCTTGGACCTCCTCCTCCCGGTTAGGCGGCCTTCCTTTTCTTCTCTCCCCCGGCGGAGAGACCTCTCTCTCCTCCTCCTCGTTTTCATGGGAGGAGTCCACCTCGAGTCATCGGATGATGAGTCCGACACCACTGGCCAGGAACTCTTTCGAGTTCCGTGGCCTTTCTTCTTAGCCTTCTTCTCCGGCACCACGTAAGGTGCAGGGACCGGCAACCCGTCAAGAGGGCATCTCTTTGGATCTTCGAGCAAAGGAGCAGACAATCGATCTGTCTGGTCTTCTTACGCCATTCTGTCAAAGGCAGGAGCTTAGATCCGCATAGAGTTAAACTATGAAAAACAAGAATCCCGTAGAGGGTAGAACAAGCTTACTCTATTTGGCTTTTGGCGCTTTAGCGAAATTCACAATCCTCGGTAATGGGAGGGAACCTCGGCGCCCTTGAATAGCACCTTCCGGGAATCCTCGTGCGTTGATTGAAGAGCACTGGTCGAGTTTAGTCTTTGGGGCAGGTTGAACTCCCACAAGTTAAAAAGCCCGTCGTTGACACGGGAGGATCCGGCGGATGAGCATGACTGGACTACGTTGACAAGTTTAACCTTCTTGTCCACGGGTCTTGGGCCTTGAGTTTGGAGTCGGTCGGCTCTTCTGAATTACCCACGACAGGGCCTTCTCTTTCCGGGAGGTGAGCCATGTGGGGATGCAGATTGGAATTTGGGGCCTTTGCCCATTTAAGTCCAGCGGCTCGGTGATGTAGAACCACCCCAATTGCCACCACCTTTATGGTTTCCACGAAGGAGCCCTCGAGCCATATAACGTTGGGCATCTTGCCCACCATGGGCGCCTCCGCACTCCGCTTGCTGGCCGCCCACTACCTTGACTTGACATTGAAGGTCTTGACCATAAGCGAAGTGGGGCTTGATGCGGAGGAAGGCCTGTATAGCGATGATAAGCGCCTTGAGATGTTGAGGATGAAGTTGAGGGCGGATCATGGAAATCCAGGCCGTAGTAGAACATGAGCCCCGGACAAATGGGTGAAGTGGAAAACCTAGTCCGGCGGAGGAAGTGGGTGAGGAACACCACCCTCTCATGGGGCACAGGGGTGGGGAATGAGCTGCCCTTAAGCAGGAAGTCTTGCGCGATGTCTTTGGACAAGTATCCGGCTTTCCTTAACTTTGATGTGTCCCTCCGTGGCCGGAGGAGGCCATCCACTTGCCTCCGCTCCGGACATGGCTGGAGAAGGTTGAGGTGGGAAGTGCGGACTTAGGCGCTAGAGCTCGAGTCTTGTGAAATGGATAAGCGTGGGAGAAAGAAGGCGTAGATGAAAAGGTGGATCCTTATCCCCTTATATGGGCGAGACGAAACTATGTGCCCCCACCGACTGGTAAAACTCGCTTATCTCCCAAGCGCCGTAAATTAATGGCGCGGTTGGGTTACCCACGCCCGTATTGATGAGAATCCGGAATAAAGGGACACGATCTACTGCCGACAAGATGTGCCAAGGAAACCACCTCGCTAAGTGCTTGAGGTGGGGACGGTGAAAAGCGATTGAATAAAGGCTTGGCCGTGGTGTGATGTCATCGCTGCGAAATCGTTAGCGATTGGATTTGTGTAAATATTATTCTCTCTCACGGTGGTATGTGGAACTTATTTTGTAGAGCGGACACTACCCTTGTGTTCAAAATCTTCTATGAAGTATTGGAGGAGGAACCCGCCTTGCAATGCGAAGACAATCACTTGCCAGGACTAAATGCGTCATTGAAGCTTGGTTAGGAGACTCTTGAGGAGTCCTGGATTAGGGGGTGTCGGATAGCGGGACTATAACCTTTGGCGGACTCTGGACTATGGAGATACAAGATTGAAGACTTACGTCCCGTGTCGGATGGGACTTTCCTTAGCGTGGAAGGCAAGCTTGGCGATATGGATATGTAGATCTCCTCCCATTGTAACCTACTACGTAATGTAGTAACCCTCTCCGGTGTCTATATAAACGGAGGGTTTTAGTCCGTGGGGCGAAACAACAATCATACCATAGGCTAGCTTCTAGGGTTTTAGCCTCTACGATCTCGTGGTAGAATCTACTCTTGTACTACCCATATCATCAATATTAATCAAGCGGAGTAGGGTTTTACCTCCATCGAGAAGGGCCGAACACAGAGTAAAAACATCGTGTCCCTTGTCTCCTGTTACCATCTGCCCTAGGCGCATGCATTCGGGACCCCCTACCGAGATCCGCCGGTTTGACACCGACACCCGTAGCATGCACGTATGGTTAAAGTTGTGTAAAAAATTTGAAACATGAAGTGTGCACAGCTTGTGCATCCTTATGAGTGGCGGTCGGGAAGGCGATGGTCTTTTCCTACCAATCTATCCCCCTAGAACACAGCGTAGTACTTGATTTTGATGACTTCTAAATTTTTGCAATAAGTATATGAGTTCTTTTGACTAATGTTGAGTCCATGGATTATATCGCACTCTCACCCTTCCATCATTGCTAGCCTCTTGATTACCGTGCATTGCCCTTTCTCACCTTGAGAGTTGGTGCAAACTTAGCGGTGCATCCAAACCCCGTGATATGGTACGCTCTTTCACACATAAACCTCCTTATATCTTCCTCAAAACAACCACCATACCTACCTATTATGGAATTTCCATAGCCATTCCGAGATATATTGCCATGCAACTTTCCACCGTTTCATCATGACATACTTTACTTTTGTCATATTGCCATTGCATGATCATGTAGTTGACATCATTATTTGTGGCAAAGCCACCATGCATTATTTTTCATACATGTCACTCTTGATTCATTGCACCATCCCGGTACACCGCCGAAGGCATTCATATAGAGTCATATCTTGTTCTAGTATCGAGTTGTAATCATTGAGTTGTAAATAAATAGTAGTGTGATGATCATCATTTAATAGAGCATTGTCCCCCCCAAAAAAGAGAAAGGCTAAAAGAAAAAAAGAAGGCCCAAAAAAAAGAAAAAAAAAGAAAAAGGGGAAATGCTACTATCCTTTTTTCCACACTTGTGCTTCAAAGTAGCACCATGTTCTTCATATAGCGAGTCTCATATATTGTGCTTCCAAGTAGCACCATGTTTTTCATATAGAGAGTTTCATATGTTGTAACTTTCATATACTAGTGGGAATTTTTCATTATAGAACTTGGCTTGTATATTCCAGCGATGGGCCTCCTCAAGTGCCCTAGGTCTTCGGTGAGCAAGCAAGTTGGATGCACACCCACTTAGTTTCTTTTGTTGAGCTTTCATACATTTATAGCTCTAGTGCATCCGTTGCATGGCAATCCCTACTCCTCGCATTAACATCAATCGATGGGCATCTCCATAGCTCATTGATTAGCCTGGTTGATGTGAGACTTTCTCCTTTTTGTCTTCTCCACATAATCCCCATCATCATATTCTATTCCACCCATAGTGCTATATCCATGGCTCACGCTCATGTATTGCGTGTGAAGGTTGAAAAAGTTTGAGATTATTTAAGTATGAAACAATTGCTTGGCTTGTCATCGGGGGTATGGAAGTTGGGAACATCTTTGTGTGAAGAAAATGAAGCATAGCCTAACTATATGATTTTGTAGGGATGAACTTTCATTTGCCATGCTATTTTGAGAAGACATGACTACTTTGATAAGTATGCTTGAAGTATTACTATTTCTTTTATCAATATGAACTTTTATTTTGTATTCATTCGGATCTGAATATTCATACCACAATTAAGAAGATTTACATTGAAATTTATCCAAAGTATCACTCCACATCAAAAATTCTTTTTATCATTTTACCTACTCGAGGAATGACGAGGAATTAAGCACTGGGGATGCTTGATACGTCTCCAACGTATCTATAATTTTGATTGCTCCATGCTACTTTATCTGCTGTTTTAGGCAATATTGGGCTTTATTATCCACTTTTATATTATTTTTGGGACTAACCTATTAACCGGAGGCCCAGCCCAGATTCTTTGTTTTATGCCTATTTCGGTGTTTGAGGAAAAGGAATATCGGGCGGAGTCAAAAGCGGAGCGAAATCAACTAGAAGTTATTTTTTGGAAGGAAAGCCACCCGATGGACTTGGAGTGCACGTCGGGAAAGAAGGGAGGTGCTCACGAGGGTAAGCGCGCCCCCTCGTGGCCCCCGGTCCACAAGCGTTCTCCTTTCACCCATATATACCCTCGTGCCCTAAAACTTCCAGAGCAGAAGATAGATCGGGAGTTCGCCGCCAAGAACCTCTGTAGCCACCAAAGACCTCTAAGGAGCCCGTTCCAGGCACCTGCGGAGGAACCCATCACCCGGTGGCCATCTTACGTCATCCGGCGCTCTCCATGAAGAGGAGGGAGTAGTTCTGCCAGGGCTGAGGGTATGTACCAAGAGCTATGTGTTTGATCTCTCTCTCTCGTGTTCTCGACTTCACCACGATCTTGATGTATCATGAGCTTTGCTATTATAGTTGGATCTTATGTTTCTTCTCCCCTCTACTCTCTTGTGATGAATTGAGTTTAGCCTTTGAAGTTATCATATCGGATTGAGTCTTTTATGAGAACACTTGATGTATGTCTTGCCGTGATTATACGTGGTGACAATGGGATATCACGTGCCACTTGATGTATGTTTTGGTGATCAACTTGCGGGTTTTAGTGACATTTGGGAACCTATGCATAGGGGTTGGCTTCGTTTTCTTGATTCTCCGGTAGAAACTTTGGGGCACTCTTTGAAGTACTTTTGTGTTGGTTGGATGAATCTGAGATTGTGTGACGCATATCGTTTAATCATGCCCACGGATACTTGAGGTGACAATGGAGTATCTAGGTGACATTAGGGTTTTGGTTGATTTGTGTCTTAAGGTGTTATTCTAGTACGAACTCTAGGGTTGTTTGTGACACTTATAGGAATAGCCCAACGGATTGATTGGAAAGAATAACTTTGAGGTGGTTTCGTCCATCGCGTTGCCGGGGAGGGCCTCGGCCTCGATGGGCCGTGGCGCCTGCTTGTTTTCCTCGTCAACGAGGTTGATGGCAGAGGCGGCGCTTTGGTGGGTTGGCATGCTTGGAAAAGGTGGATGTGGTACAGGCTACGCTTGTCGCCTCCGTGCATCAGCGCCCCCTATCATAATATAGCGAGGATGGCGGGAAACATGTGAGAAATGGCGGGAAGCGGTGGCGTCTTCATAAAACGCCATCAATTAATGGAAACTTAGCATCGAGCTAGCACAAGAAGTAGATGATGATCGGATGAACCACGGACCACACTAGGAACCCGTCGGTGATGAATTCATCAATCCCAAAGCAGTTGAATACTAACAGCGTTTGCCCACAACACACATGGCCTATTCCATCACAAATAGGTCGGATGGATCAACTGTATGCCACGCATGTATACATTGTCAAAAAGTAATGCGGTAGACCTTCTTTAACATGTGTTAAAAATAATAATAAATAAAAAAACAAGGACGTCGAGGTTAAATTAGCTGAGGGAATGGGGCATTTCGGTCATTTAACCGAAATAAAGCATCCCATCAGCTAATTTAACATTGACACAACTTCCCATCCAGTCACCCATCCGATGGCTGCTCCAGCCTGAGCACACTTGACTTCATAGTTTTCTTACATGAGCTACTGGTGGAACAGCTAGTCCTTGCTGATAGGAATGCCTCTTCGCATCCTTTTGGCATATCCGGATGACCGCCCGTCCCACAATGGCCAATAGATGTTGTGTAGACAGAGAATATCATATACGTCTTATTGGAAGCAATCGTCTGCGTTATTATCGGTCTTCGCACACATTTCTGATTATAGACCTATTTGCCGCGTATCACACACATCTTGTTATATTGAACCGTTTCTGTTCTCTTGCCTAATCACAAACAGGTCATCCGAGTGAACCGTATGCTGTACATCGCATACACCTTGATCGGGCTGACCGTTTCTTTTGTGTTGCCTAATCACAAACAGTTCGTTCGAGTGAAATGTATGATGTACATCGCACACACCTTCATCTGGCTGCCCATTTCTTTTGTTCCTCCTCATCGCAAATAGTTAATTGAACTGAACCGTATGCCCTTCATCATAGACACAACTAAAATCTGAACCGTGTTTGATGCATCCATCATCGCAAACGTTTTATACATTTCTGACGGTTTTCCTACACCGCCGTTTGCGATCATTGCATCGCATACAGTTTCTCGAAGGGTCTCTAATCGTAGTGTCACGTTAGCAGCATCGTGCAGTAGTGAATGCTTGTCTATTTCACTTTCACTTTCCTTTTTGAAAAGTTTTGTGTTCGCCTCTATATTTTTTTTTGTTTTCAAACTTTATAAAAGCACTCAACAGAAATAAATGACTCTCTAAAACTTCCGGGTTGTCTCCTTGGCAGCGCTTTCTTTAAAGCCATTAAGCTAGGCATAAAGTGCTCAAGTAATGGATCCACCCGGATCCCAAGGTATATCAAAGCCAATTTTAATTAACAATGATTTGTAATTTAGTAGTGAGCAAAAAGCAACATATATCATGTAATGAAAAGTCTAACTCTCTTCCTATGCATCGGCATGTCATAAAAAGAACAATTCATGCACACAAAGTAAAGGCCAATGCATAGTATAAACAGTTTCTTGCAATTTTATTGTGTTGGAAACATAGAGAGGTGGAGATGTAGTTCCTCTCTCATAATAATTGCAAGTAGGAGCAGGAAGCACATGCATATTATATTCATCAAAATTATCATGTGCAACGGTAAAAGGCCACCCATCAATATAATCCTTAATAAGTGCAAACTCTCCGATATAGTGTAGTTTGGAGAATTCAAAAAGATAATAGGACTATCATGTGTGGGTGCAATAGCAACAATTTCATGTTTAACATAAGGAACCATAGCAAGTTCATCTCCATAAGCATAATTCATATTGGCATCTTGGCCACAAGAATAGCAAGCATCAAGTTCATCAAAAAGGATATTTCAAACGAATCAATGGGATCATAGCAATTATCATGGCATTCATCCTTCGGTAAGAATGAAGGGGCATTAAATAATGTATGAGTTGAAGAGTTACTCTCATTAGAAGGTGGGCATGGGTAGCTAATCCGATCCTCCTCCTTTTGTTCTTCGCTCTCCTCATCATCTTTTTCATCCAATGAGCTCACAATTTCATCAATTTCTTCTTCCATAGACTCCTGCAAAATATTAGTCTCTTCTCGGACAGCGGAGACTTTCTCAATAAACTCATCAATATCATAATTGTATTTATAATTCTCATAGCAATATTTAAGGATAGCTAAATTTTTAGGTCTATAAACTGAATCATCAAAATCTTCAAACTCTTTAAACAAAGATTCAATTTCACATGCACCCTTAAAAGCAACAAATTCTTCTATTTGTTCCATAGAATAGTAATCATATATACCATTAGCATAAGAAGCTAAGGTTTCATTATCATTAAATTTGCATGAAAAGGGAAGATGTGGAGCATTCATCCTAGAGCAACAAGTATAATCATATCTAGAGCATAGATCCCAAGCATACCACTTCAATATATGAATTTGATCCCATAACAATTTCCCTTTATGAGTCAAGCGATAATCCCTAAAGTATTTGCGTTGATCCAACGTGTCTCCCATTACATAATTGAATGGGGTTTTCTCAGGATTATTAAAGTAGTGCATAATATCTTTCACATAATGAGCATCGAGGGTTTTAGGAGGTTCCCCATCTCCATGAGTAGTAAGTAAACCTATTTATTTTTGGTATTTCGTGTTCCATATCCATAACTAAAGATAGAGAACAACTTATAACAGCAAATAAAATCTACTTAGTGATAAAGCAAACAAGCACACACGAGAATATTCACCCCACGCCATGGCTCCCCGGCAATGGCGCCCGAGAAAAAAGGTCTTGATAACCCACAAGTATAGGGATCAAGCTGTAGCCTCTTCGATAAGTAAGAGTGTCGAACCCAACGAGGAGCTAAAGGTAGAACAAATATTCCCTCGGGTTCTATCACCACCGATACAACTCTACATGCGCTTGGAGTTAAACTTTCTTAGGAAACAAGTATGAAACTAGAAGTACTTTGTAGGTGTGATAGGATAGGTTTGCAAGATAATAAAGAGCGCGTAAATAAAAATTAGGGGCTGTTTAAATAAAGACACAACTAAGTTAGTTTTAGTAGAGAGCTTTTTGTCACGAGGAAGTTATTTGTCCCTAGGCAATCGATAACTAGACCGGTAATCATTATTGCAATTTTATTCGAGGGAGAGGCATAAGCTAACATACTTTCTCTTCTTGGATCATATGCACTTATGATTGGAATTCTAGCAAGCATCATAACTACTAAAGATCATTAAGGTAAAACCCAACCATAGCATTATAAGGCATCAAGTCCTCTTTACTCCCATACGCAAACAACCTACTTACTCGGGTTTGTGCTTCTATCACTCACGCCACCCACCATAAGCAAATCATGAACATATTGCAAACCCTACAGTGGGGATCCCTCATGCTTGCGCGACACGGAGAGCACCATAGGACAGCACCAATAATAAAACATGCAACTCAAACCAATCACGGTCATCAATTAACCCATAGGACAAAAGCGGATCTACTCAAACATCATAGGATAGCCATACATCATTGGGAAATAATATATAGCGTTGAGCACCATGTTTAAGTAGAGATTACAGCGGGTAAAGAGGGTTACACCGCTGCATAGAGGGGAAGAGTTGGTGATGACGGTGGTGAAGTTGTTGGTGTAGATAGTTGTCGCGATGATGGCCCAATGACGTTCGGCGCCTTACGGGAGAGAGGGAAGAGCCCCCTTCTTCTTCTTCTTCCTTGACCTTCCCCTTATGGTACAGCGAAAAGAGTGAAACAGCAGCTAATTACAAGAGCCTCGCAGTGTGCAATATAGCTACGAGATCACAGTAAATGCATTGGAATTTCACTTTTCGTCTGGTTGGCCTTGTTCTTTGAACAGTTCACCTACAAGAAGATAGATTTGTGTGACACATGCGTAAATAGGACTTCAACATGTGATCTGATCACATATATATAATGTACACGATACTTGGATCGGTTGGTGTTTAACAAGGCCCTCAGGTCTTCATCCGATATATTTTCCAATGGAGATGTTTGGGAAATTTCACTTTATTAGCCTTGCCTTCAAAGTGAGTTTTCCTCAAGTTATACCGATCTTGTCCTGAGCAGACTTGAAAACATGGGTGCAAGCTTGTGCAGTTTGCATCATCTTGGCTATCCAACTTGAACCTTATCTGTTGAAAATTATGGGAGTCTCATTATCGACAACCTAGAAAGTATGGGACGAGCAAGACGATATTACTAGTTTCCATACATAACCATACTTACGGATAAATGGTCGAGGAAGGTGTTGAACTGGGTTTACGTCTTTTTCATTCTGTCTTGAATCCATGTTGGGAGGATACGTACATGACACCTAATGACAACCGCTGCCTCTGATACTAACTTGGTGACTCTGCAGCATCACATGGCCTTTTTAAACCTGCCGCATAAGCGGATCTCCATTCTTCCTCCTCTAGATTTAGTTAACCTATCGAGCATTATCCACGATGTTTGTTTCCTCTTGCGCCTAGGTGCTAGTCCAACAACGAACATAGGAAGTGTTAGTGTACATCAAAGCGTGAGACTACATATAAAGAAGCATGGAGCGTAACTTGACTCCAGCAACTACCTTCTTGCTGTTGAAGCTCACAAGGTTCATCTGATATTGCCAACTTCGTCTTGTGTCAAGAGTGCTTGGGAAGTAGTGTCGGTGGCAAGGGATCTTGGGAGCGTCTTTGCTAGCTCGGTTGGCCTTACAGTATGTCGTGCGATTGGTAATCTTGTGGTCGGTGTTGCAAGAACTAGGGTTGTCTCTGCTTGTTTGGTGGCAGCTATTTGTTTCTGTTTTGCTTTTTTTGCAGCTCGTGTAGCATGGGATGCCGTGTTTGTAGAATTTTCCGCTGGACTTTGTGAAGGTGTTTAGCTTTCATTGCTTCACGAATATCACTCTACCAAGTTAAAACTGTCTCGTCATAAGTGCCATTTCAACAAATTAGTAGTACAAGCTAGAAAAGAATGAACCATGTTCTTCGTTTAATTCGATCTTTGTTTGCAGCCGGAGCCTCTTCCCCGACGACGTCGTCCACAACAACACCTCGACGTCCCTCATCCACCGTACCGGATGAGGATCCGTCGTCGATCTCATCGTCCCGCCGGTACACCCACCCCGTCCTCCCCCTCCAACGAGCTTCCCCGCTGGTCCCCTCGTCTGTCGCGCCCCCTCCCGTCCCACACCGCCGTCGTCACCTGCATCACGGAAGAGCATCATCATCACCGTTTCCTCGGATGAAGCTGCGGCCTAATCGGGCGCCACCAAAGAGGTTGTACACTAATCGCCGCATTTTCTTCTTGATTCGATCTCACGGTGCTGCGGCGCTCGATCGCATGGCCGACAGCGGCAGACTCCATCCGCAATGACATCGCCGGCTACTTCCTTCATGGCGTCGCTCCCTCGTGGCGGCGTCCACATCGATAGGAGCTCTTGCTGCTTTAGCTCTCGCTTCGCCTGCTTTTCTGCTCTTGCTCTCGAGACCCTGCACAGTCTGCTCTTGCTTGCTCTTTCTTGCTCTCGCTCTTGCTCTTGCTTGCGATGCTGCTCGATTCCTTCTGCCTTGATCGGCCCGAATCGACTTTTAGGTCGATCAATTTTCAGGGGTGGGGTGGGGGCTCGGCATGGGGTGAAGGAAGAACCAGCCCTTGTGGGGTGTGGGGCTCACGGAAGGTACCCACTATGTATCTTAGGGTTCAGGATGGGGCGGTGGTCGCCGTGGCGGTGGCCAGGCGGTGGCGTGGGGATCGCGGAGAAAAAGCTTCGGCAGGAGGGGCCTAGAGGGATGGCAAGCGGCGCGGACGGCGGTGGGGAGTGTTTTGAAGTGGCGGCGGGGTCTTTGTGTGGCAGTGGTGGTGGCGGCTCGAGGTGGAGGTTGAAGATGAACCGCAGGCCCTTGATTTGGTATCCAACGGCTGCAAAATCGTGACGAGAGATGAAAAAGTCGATCGACGGCGTGTAGCCTCACCTTGCTAGTGCGTTCGATTTAAATGACCAAAATTCAGTTTGACAGTTAAGTTCGGTTTAATGATTAAGTTCAGTTTTGACAGTTAAGTTCAGAGATGAGCGGCTGATGTATTTACATCTAGCACTTTGTGGTTATGTATTTTACGTCATGTATTAGAGATGCTATTAGAATTCCCTCGAGTTAACATTGTTCGTTGTCTCTCTTGTCACCGCTTTTCCCCAGTGCTGCTCCGCCCGCCAACTCACGGAGCTGCTCCAACGTGAAACCCTCCATCATAGCGGAGTAGTACCTCGGGCTCCATCTCCAGACGCCTAAGATCTTCTTCCCCTCCTCCGTGACAAAGTCGGCGGAGCATCCTCACCGCCAACCCAATCATGCTTTGAGATCGACATGGCTTCGCCAAAGAGGTTGTACACTTGTTGCATCTCTTTTTTACTCTACATGTTATATATATTTTCCACTGAGCACTCGTAGTAACGGAAAATACGATTATTTTATCCTACTATATGACAAGCAATGAGGTACCAGGCAACTTAGCTATCTGTGATGGACTCTCTTGAATGCCATCATTATTTATCTCTCTGCGTTTGAGCTGTGCATTTGTCGATGGGCACAGGAGTTGAGCTAGTATGGCGTTGGCACAGGTCCAAAGTAATAGAAGTAGCACAAAAACATTTTTAGTGTAGGATTTTCCTTGCTCAAGCCTGCCTACTAGAATCGCCCGATGCTTGAAAGGAAAAGTGAATGAAAAACATAGGAATTGGAAAGTTTTCTATGGTACTACTTTTCATGAATTTGGTGCAAAGGAATGGAGCAAAGGAAAACTGTAGGATTTGTTCTTTTAGTGTCTCCTTGAAAGAAAAACCGTAGGAATTCTAATTTCCACTTCTCCTCCTTTTCATATTCCTATTCATCAAGCACAAGACTAAGAGATAGTAGCATAATAGCATTATAACCATACATTTTCTTGTGGTTTGACTTAACCTCACCATGCTTTTTGCATCCTGTGATCTTCCAATTGTTGTGAATCAAACACCCAGTTAGCGGAAATCCTGTGTTTTTAAATTCTCATGTTTTGCACATGCATTCCTATCATATTCCTGTCTATTTCCTATCCCTGCATTGTTAGAATCCTCAAATTCAAACAAGCCCTTACTCAATTACTTCTGTTATAGATATGTGTCAAAGAAAACCTTGTGTGGTTTGTCCTGCTCCTGCGGCGCTGTGTTTGTTGGGGAACATTGCAGAAAATAAAATTTTTCCTACGGTTTCACCAAGATCCATCTATGAGTTCATCTAAGCAACGAGTCAAGGGAGTGAGTTTGCATCTACATACCACTTGTAGATCGCGTGCGGAAGCTTTCAAGGGGATGGTGATGATGGAGTCGTACTCGCCGTGATTCGGATCACCGATGACCAAGTGCTTTGAGCGGACAGCACCTCCGCGTTCAACACCACGTGCAGTGCAGACGGCGTCTCCTCCGTCTTGATCCGGCCAAGGAGGAAGGAGAGTGGTTGAGAAGACAGCTCCAGCAGCGGCCTGACGGGCGTGGTGTTGTTGGTGCAGCGATACTCCGGCAGGGGCTTCGCCAAGCACGTGCGGAGGAGGAGAGGTGTTGGGGGTGGGAGGGCTGCGCCTTGGCTTGGGTGTTTAGCCTCCCCTCACCCCTCTATTTATAGGGAAGGGAGAAGGGGGCCGGCCCCTCTAGATGGCATCTAGAGGCGGCTGACCAAGGGGAGGGGACTTGCCCCCAAGCAGGCGCCCCTCTAGGGTTCCCCCAACCCCTAGGCGCAAGGGCCCAAGGGGGTGCGCCCAGCCACCAGGGCTGGCTCCTGCCCACGCTTGAGGCCATGTGGCCCCCGGGAGGTGGCCCCTCAGTGGACCCGGAACCCTTCCGGTGGCCCCTGTCAATACCGATATGCCCCGAAACTTTCCGGTGTCCTGTTTGACAACTTCCCATATATAAATATTTACCTCCGGACTATTCCGGAACTCCTCGTGGCCTTTGGGATCTCATCAGGACTCGAACAACATTCGATAATCACATACAAGTCTTCCCTAATAACCCTAAGCGTCACGAACCTTAAGTGTAGACCCTCACGGGTTCGGGAGACATGAAGACATGACCAGAGGCGGCTCTCGGGTCAATAACCAACAGCGGGATCTGGATACCCATGTTGGCTCCCACATGCTCCTCGATGATGTCATCGGATGAACCCACGATGTCAAGGATTCAAGCAACCCATTATACTATTCCCTTTGTCGGACGGTATGTTACTTGCCGAGACTTCGATCGTCGATATCCCAATACCTCGTTCCGGTCTACGTCACCCAGGCAAGAATCACTTTACTGCATCTGCGTAATGCATGATCCGTGACGAGACACTTGGTCACTTTGAGCTCATTATGATGATGCACTACCGAGTGGGCCCGGTGATACCTCTCCGTCATAATGGAGTGACAAATCCTGTCTCGATCCGTGTCTACCCAACATGAGACACTTTCGGAGATACCTGTAGTGCACCTTTATAGTCACCCGATTCACGTTGTGACGTTTGGTACACCCAAAGCACTCCTACGGTATCCAAGAGTTACACGATCTCATGGTCTAAGGAAGAGATACTTGACATTGGAAAAGCTCTAGCAAAAGCGAACTACACGATCTTGTGCTATGCTTAGGATTGGGTCTTGTCCATCACGTCATTCTCCTAATGGCGTGATCCCGTTATCAATGACATCGATGTCCATAGTCGAGGAAACCATGACTATCTCATTGACCAACGAGCTAGTCAACTAGAGGCTCACAAGGGGACGTATTGTGGTCTATGTATTCACACGTGTATTACGATTTCCGGATAATACAATTATAGCATGAATAAAAGACAATTATTATGAGCAAGGAAATATAATAATAATGCTTTTTATTATTGCCTCTAGGGCATATTTCAACAGTCTCCCACTTGCACTAGAGTCAATAATCTAGTTACATTGTGATGAATCGAACACCCATAGAGTTACGGTGTTGATCATGTTTTGCCCTTGTGAAGAGGTTTAGTCAGCGGATCTGCGACATTCAGATCCGTATGCACTTCTAAATTTCTATGTCTCCATCTTGAACATTTTCGGGATGGAGTTGAGCGGCAACTTGATGTGCTCGGTATTCTTGTGCAACCTTTGGGCTCCTTGGCAAGTGCAATAGCTCCGGTGTTGTCACCTGAAGAGTTTGATCGGCCCCGACGCATTGGGTATGACTCCTAGGTCGGTGATGAACTCCTTCACCCAAATTGCTTCATGTCTTTGCCTCCGATGCTGCCATATACTCCGCTTCACATGTAGATCCCGCCACGGCCTCGCTTCTTGTTTGCACCGCACTACCATCGCTCCACCATTCAACATATACACGTATCCGGTTTGTGACTTAGAGTCATTCCAGATGCATGTGAAGCTAAGCGTCGGCGTAACCCGCTGCGAGCTCTTCGTCACCTCCATAAACGAGAAAACATGTCCTTCGTCCTTTTCGGTACTTTAGGATATTCTTGACCGCTGTCCGGTGTTCCTTGCCGGAATACTTTGGTACCTTCCTACCAAACTTACGGCAAGGTTTACATCAGTGCAGTACACAGACATGGCATACATAATAGATCCTATGGCCGAGGCATAGGGATGACTCTCATCTCTTCTTTATCTTTTGCCGTGGTCGGGCATTGAGCGAGCTCAATCTCACACCTTGCGATCTGAGCAAGAACCCTTTCTTGGGCTGATCCATTTTGAACTTCTTCAAAATCTTATCAAGGTATGTGCTTTGTGAAAGACCTATGAGGCGTCTCGATCTATCTCTATAGATCTTGATGCCTAATATATAAAGCAGCTTCTCCAAGGTCCTTCATTGAAAAACTTTTATTCAAGTAGGCCTTAATGTTGTCCAAGAGTTCTATATCATTTCCCATCAAAAAGTATGTCATCTACATATAATATGAGAAATGCTCTGAGCTCCCACTCACTTTCTTGTAAACGCATGCTTCTCCATAAGTGCTGCATAAACCCAAGCGCTTTGATCATCTCATCAAAGCGAATGTTCTAACTCCGAGATGCTTGCACCAGCCCATAAATGGATCAGCTGGAGCTTGCATACTTTGTTAGCATTCTTAGGATCGAAACCAAAACCTTCCCGGCTGCATCATATACAGCTCTTCCTTAAGATAACCGTTAAGGAGCAGCTGTTTTGGCGTCCATCTGCCATATCTCATAATCATAGTATGCGGCAATTGCTAACATGATTCAGACGGACTTAAGCTTACGCTACGGGAGAGAAAGTCTCATCAGTAGTCAATCCTTGAACTTGCCGATAACCCTTAGCGACAAGTCGAGCTTTATAGATGGTGACATTACCATCCGCGTCCGTCTTCTTCTTAAAGATCCATTTGTTTTCTATCGCTTCGCCGATCCTTGAACCGAAATGCAAGTCAAAGTCCACACTTTGTTTTCATACATGGATCCTATCTCGGATTGCATGGCTTCAAGCCATTTGTTGGAATCTGGGCCCGCCATCGCTTCTTCATAGTTGAAGGTTCACCGTTGTCTAACAACATGATTTCCAAGACAGGGTTGCCGTACCACTGCAGTGCGGGCGTGTCCTAGTGGACCCTCTGAGGATTCGGTAGCAACTTGATCCGAAGTACCTTGATCATCATCATTAATTTCCTCTCCGGTTGGTGTAGGCACCATAGGAACATTTTCCTGGTGCACTACTTTCCGGTTCAAGAGGTAGTACTTCATCGAGTTCTACTTTCCTCCCACTTACTCCTTTCAAGAGAAACTCTTTTCGTAAAGGATCCGTTCTTGGCAACAAAGATCTTGCCTTCGGATCTAAGGTAGAAGGTATACCCAATGGTTTTCCTTAGGGTATCCTATGAAGACGCATTTTCAGACTTGGGTTCGAGCTTTTCAGGTTGAAGTTTCTTGACATAAACATCGCATCCCCAAACTTTTAGAAAGCGACAGCTTTGGTTTCTTCCCAAACCATAATTCATACGATTAATGTCGTCTCAGCGGATTTAGACGGTGCCCTATTCAAAGTGAATGTAGCTGTCTCTAGAGCGTATCCCCAAAATGATAGCGGTAAATCGGTAAGAGACATCATGGATCGCACCATATCCAATAGAAGTGCGATTACGACGTTCGGACACACCATTCTGTTGAGGTGTTCAGGCGGCGTGAGTTGTGAAATGATTCCACATTTTCTTAAGTGTGTACCAAATTCGTGACTTAAATATTCTCCTCCACGATCCGATCGTAAGAATTTTATCTTTCGGTCCACGTTGATTCTCTACTTCATTCTGGAATTCCTTGAACTTTTCAAGGTCTCGGACTTGTGTTTCATCAAGTAGGCATACCCATATCTACTCAAGTCATCTGTAGAGTGAGAACATAACGATATCCTCCGCGAGCCTCAACACTCATTGGACCGCACACATCGGTATGTATGATTTCCAACAAGTTGGTTGCTTTCGCTCCATTGTTCGGAGAAGCGGAGTCTTGGTCATTTTGCCCATGAGGCATGGTTACGCATGTGTCAAATGATTCATAATCGAGAGACTCTAAAAGTCCATCAACATGGAGCTTCTTCATGCGCTTGACACCAATGTGACCAAAGGCGGCGATTGCCACAAGTATGTGGGACTATCTTTATCAACTTTACATCTTTTGGTATTCACGTTATGAATATGTGTAATATTACGCTCGAGATTCATTAAGAATAAACCATTGACCATCGGAGCATGACCATAAAACATATCTCTCATATAAATAGAACAACCATTATTCTTGGATTTAAATGAGTAGCCATCTCGTATCAAAGCGAGATCCGGATACAATGTTCATGCTCAAACTTGGCACCAAATAACAATTATTAAGGTTTATAACTAATCCCGTAGGCAAATGTAGAGGTAGCGTGCCGGCAGCGTCACATCGACCTTGGAACCATTCCCGATGCGCCATCGTCACCTCGTCCTTTGCGATCTCCGTTTATTCCGCAGCTCCTGCGTGAGTTACAAATATGAGCAACGACACGGTATCAAATACCCGGGAGTTACTACAATCTTGGTAAGGTACACATCAATTACATGTATATCAAATATACCTTTAGTGTTGCCGGCCTTCTTGTCCGCTAAGTATTTGGGGCAGTTCCGCTTAGGTGGCCCTTCCCTTTGCAATAAAAGCACTCTGTCTCAAAGTTTGGGTCCATTCTTTGACTTCTTCCGGCAACTTGCTTGCAGGCGCGGCAACCTCCTTGCCGTCCTTCTTGAAGTTCTTCTTGCCCTTGCCCTTATTGAACTTAGTGGTTTTATTGACCATCAACACTTGATGTTCTTTCTTGATTTCAACCTCTGCGACTTGACATTGAGAGAATGCCGGAATGGTCTTCACCATCCCCTGCATATTGTAGTTCATCACAAAGCTCTTGTAGCTTGGTGGAAGAGGCTGAAGGATTCTGCCAATGACCGCCTCGTCAAGGAGGTTTATGTCCATTTGGGACGGTGGTTGTACAACCCGGACATTTTGAGTATGTGCTCAGCGATGTAACTATTTTTCCTCCATCTTACAATAGAACTTGTCGGAGACTTCATATCTTCTCGACCGGGCATGAGCTTGAAAAACTAGTTTCAGCTCCTCGAACATCTCATATGCTCCGTGTTGCTCAAAAGCGCTTTTGGAGCCCCGGTTCCAAGCTGTAAAGCTATGCCGCCTTGAGCGAGGGAGTAATCATCAAGACGAGACTGCCAAGCATTCATAATGTCTTGGTTCTCTCGGGATCGGTGCATCACCTAGCGGTGCTTCTAGGACATATTGTTTCTTGGCTGCTATGAGGATGATCCTCGGGGTTCGGACCCGATCCGAATAGTTGCTTTGCCATCGTCTTTCAGCTTGGTTTTCTCTAGGAACACGTTGAAGTTCATGTTGACATGAGCGTTGGCCATTTGATCTACAAGATATATTTGCAAAGGTTTTAGACTAAGTTCATGATAATAAAGTTCATCTAATCAAATTATTTTAATGAACTCCCCTCAGATTAGACATCCCTCTAGTCATCTAAGTGTTACACGATCCGAAGTCGACTAGGCCGTGTCCGATCATCACGTGAGACGGACTAGTCATCCTCGGTGAACATTCTCATGTTGATCGTATCTTCCATCGGCTCGTGTTCGACCTTTCGGTCTCCGTGTTCCGGAGGCCATGTCTGTACATGCTAGGCTCGTCAAGTTAACCCTAAGTGTTTTGCATGTGTAAAACTGTCTTACACCCGTTGTATGTGAGCGTAAGGATCTATCACACCCGATCATCACGTGGTGCTTGAAACGATGAACTTTAGCAACGGTGCATGTTAGGGGAGAACACTTCTTGAAATTTTGTAAGGGATCATCTTATTTACTACCGTCGTTCTAAGTAAACAAGATGCATAAACATAATAAACATCACATGCAATTATATAAAGTAGTGACATGATATGGCCAATATCCTTATAGCTCCTTTGATCTCCATCTTCGGGCTCCATGATCATCCTGTCACCGGCATGACACCATGATCTCCATCATCATGATCTCCATCATCGTGTCTTCATGAAGTTGTCACGCCCATCTAGCTACTTCTACTTCTATGGCTAACGCGTTTAGCAATAAAGTAAAGTAATTTACATGGCGTTCTTCAATGACACATGCAGTCATACAAAAATAAAGATAACTCCTATGGCTCCTGCCGTTGTCATACTCATCGACATGCAAGTCGTGATTCCTATTACAAGAACATGATCTCATACATCACAATATGTCATTCATCATTCATCACAACTTCTAGCCATATCACATCACATGACAATTGCTGCAAAAACAAGTTAGGCGTCCTCTAATTGTTGTTGCATCTTTTTAATGGCTGCAATTGGGTTCTAGCAAGAACGTTTTCTTACTGCGATTAACCACAGCGTGATTTTTGTCAACTTCTATTTACCCTTCATAAGGACCCTTTTCATCGAATCCGCTCCAACTAAAGTGGAGAGAGCGGACACCCGCCGACCACCTTATGCAACTAGTGCATGTCGATCGGTGGAACCGGTCTCCACGTAAGCGTGCGTGTAAGGTTGGTCGGGCCGCTTCATCCCACAATACCGCTGAAGCAAGATAAGACTAGTAGCGGCAAGCAAGTTGACAAGATCTCGCCCACAACCAAATTGTGTTCTACTCGTGCAATAGAGAACTACGCATAGACCTAGCTCATGATGCCACTTTGTTGGGGAACGTTGCGGAAAATAAAATTTTTCCTGATTTCACCAAGATCCATCTATGAGTTCATCTAAGCAACGAGTCAAGGAGTGAGTTTGCATCTACATACCACTTGTAGATCGCGTGCGGAAGCGTTCAAGGGATGGTGATGATGGAGTCGTACTGCGTGATTCGGATCACCGATGACCAAGTGCTGAGCGGACAGCACCTCCGCGTTCAACACACGTGCAGTGCAGACGGCGTCTCCTCCGTCTTGATCCAGCAAGGAGGAAGGAGAGGTTGAGGAAGACAGCTCAACAGCGGCCTGACGGGCGTGGTGTTGTTGGTGCAGCAAAGAAGACTCGGCCAGGCTTCGCCAAGCACATACGGAGGAGGAGAGGTGTTGGGGTGGGGAGGGGCTGCGCCTTGGCTTAGGTGTTCAGCCCTCCCCTCACACCTCTATTTATAGGGGAAGGGAGAAGGGGGGCCGGCCCCTCTAGATGGCATCTAGAGGGGCGGCGTGACCAAGGGAGGGACTTGCCCCCCAAGCAGGCGCCCCTCTAGGGTTCCCCCACACCCCTAGGCGCCAAGGGCCCAGGAAGTGCGCCCAGCCCACCAGGGCTGGCTCACCTGCCCCATGCAGCCCATGTGGCCCCGGAATGGCCCCTCCAGTGGACCCTCGGAACCCTTCCCGGTGGCCCCAGTACAATACCGATATGCCCCCGAAACTTTCCGGTGTCCGTTTGGCAACTTACCATATATAAATTTACCTCCGGACTATTCCGGAACTCCTCGTGACGTCCGGGATCTCATCAGGGACTCCGAACAACATTCAGTAATCACATACAAGTCTTCCTAATAACCCTAGCGTCACCGAACCTTAAGTGTGTAGACCCTACGGGTTCGGAGACATCTGAACATAATGACCGAGGCGGCTCTCGGTCAATAACCAACAGCGGGATTTGGATACCCATGTTGGCTCCCACATGCTCCTCGATGAAGTAATCGGATGAACCACGATGTCGAGGATTCAAGCAACCCCGTAAACTATTCCCTTTGGCAGACGGTACGTTACATGACCCAGACTCGATCGTCGGTATCCAATACCTCGTTGATCTCGTCACCGGCAAGTCACTTTACCAGTACCGTAATGCATGATCCCGTGACCCGGACACTTGGTCACTTTGAGCTCATTATGATGATGCACTACCGAGTGGGGCCCGGTGATACCTCTCCGTCATCACGGAGTGACAAATCTCGTCTCAATCCGTGTCAACCCAATGAGACACTTTCGAGATACACCGTAGTGCACCTTTATAGTCACCCGATTCACGTTGTGACATTTGGTACACCCAAAGCACTCCTCGGTGTCCGGAGTTACACGATCTCATGGTCTAAGGAAGAGATACTTGACATTGGAAAAGCTCTAGCAAAAAAGCGAACTACGATCTTGTGCTATGCTTAGGATTGGGTCTTGTCCATCACGTCATTCTCCTAATGGCGTGATCCCGTCAATCAATGACATTCGATGTCCATAGTCGAGGAAACCATGACTATCTGACCAACGAGCTAGTCGACTAGAGGCTCACTAAGGGACGTATTGTGGTCTATGTATTCACAGTGTATTACGATTTCCGGATAATACAATTATAGCATGAATAAAAGACAATTATCATGAACAAGGAAATATAATAATAATGCTTTTATTATTGCCTCTAGGCATATTTCCAACGATGTACCACCCATTTAGCTGCTCCAACGACCGGAAGGGTTCTGCAATGAGGATCCGCTCTCCGACTGTCTTTCGCCGCCTCGGATCTTCTTCCCCTTGTGACATGTACCACGACAACTGCGTACCATCATCAAGCTGAGCAGATGACCTTGAGGACTACAGGTCCGCCAAGAGGTCACACTCTTCCGTGTCTGCTTACGTTGTCGTCGCTTAATATGATGACATGCTACATTATCGTTGTGTTCACCTATTAGACTCCGAGTCAGGTCCAAACTAATGCTGAAACTTGAGTTTTTAAATGGTTGTGGGGTACATATTGGGGCAGCAACGTCTACTATGAGTTTCATGTTGGGTGCAAACAAACATTAAAGGAGCCATTATCTGTATTTTTTAACTAAAGCTATTATCTGCCTGCTATCATTGGTTTTGGGTCTATCCACAGTTTGCTACCATCACTCTTGATTTGTGCATGCACTCCTTACATAATCTCACTATGTTTTATTCCTATGCATGCCGGTTATTGTACACAATGGAACCGATCATGTAGAGCAAAAGAGGCGAGCCTTGCGTGGCAATAAAATTTCATGCACGATCGTTCCATGATGGGTGCAAAGGCAACCCCTCCACCCATTTCGGATCGTAATCAAGAGGAAGATAACTGCTCGAGGGGGATTAGGAAGGAGAAGACCAACCTATTTACCCCATGAGGTCTTCGCTCTAACTTGGCATGCTGATGTTGCTAATATCATGCATATGGTGCCTTACATTGCTTACTATATACATTAAAGATGTCATCTGCTTAGTTTAGACATGCTTTGTGTCAATGCCATCTGTTTAGTTTCTTTATCGTATATGTGAAACATGCAATGCCATCTTGTCTAGCCAGGCATCATATATGTGAATTTTGCAATGCCACCACAGTTAGCTAGGTCATCTTATATGTGAATTATATCATGCCATCATTTTTTATCACGTGTTAAATTTGTCAACAATTTTAGTACATTCAATTACTCTTCTTGTGCATCGACCATTACGGCACGGTCATGGAAAAATCTGGAGTGGAAACAAGGTCTTCAGAGCGGAACAATGCTATCTCGACGAAGCGCATGTCTTGCTGGTTACCGATAGCTCCTTAGAGGAGGATTAGAGAGCAGATGACCAGTCATATTCCCCGAGGTGCATGCCCTAACTTGGCGAGGTTATGTTGCTAATATACGTATGTATGGTATCTTGCATTGCTATGTCATTTGCTTAGTTTAGACATGCTTTGTGTGAATGCCACCTGTTTAGTGTCTAATTACCATATATGTGAATTATGCAATGCCATCTTGTTGCAAGACATTATATATGTGAATTATGCAATGTTATCTTGTTGCAAGGCATTATGTATGTGAATTATGCAATGCCATGCTGTTTATGCAAGCCTCATATATGTGAATTATATCATGCATTCCTTTTTGTATTTCTCATTGCTTTTTGTCGAAAATGTTTGTATATTCAACTCGCTTCTTCCCTGTGCATCAGCCATTTGAATTGTTGATGGAGAAATGCTGGAGTGAAAACAAGGTCTTCGTGAGCGTATAATGCTACCTGCTTGAATCGATATCTTCTTTGATTCTGAGATAGCTCTTAAGAGGAGGATTCAGAGGCGGATGACCAAATCCTATTATCCCCGAGGTGTATGCTCAAACTTGGCGGGGGTTATATTACTCATATAATGCATATGTTGTATTGCAATGCTTAGTTTTACATCATACACACAATATTGAATGCCATCTTCTTAGTTGACACATCATATGTCGATTGCCCTCTGCTCACTTCCTTAGTATATAAATCATATATTTGAATTATGTCATGCCATGATGTTTACATAGACAGCATGTATCTGAATTATGGCATGCCAACCCATTTTCTAAAGACATAATATAGTTATATCATCTCATCCTGTTTACATAGTCATCATATTTTAAATTATGTCATTCTATTAAATGAATTATATCATGCCATCATGTTTCCATTGACGACATGTTTGTGATTTATGGCATGCCAACCACTTTAATAGACACATCGATATGGTTATATCATGTCATCCTGTTTACATAGTCATCATATTTTGAAATATGTCATTCTATCCTGTTTAGTTAGCCATCATACTTGTGAAATTATGTCATGCTATCCTGTTTAATTAGCCATCATATATGTGAAATTATGTCACCGCTATTCTGTTTGCTTTAGACAACATAAATGTGAATTATTTCATGCCTGTTTTTCTTCCCTACTATCCATTGCACTGTCTATCTTACAATGTCCATACATTCAATTACTTTTCTTGTTTATCAACCATTTCAATTGGAGGGAGTGATGGCAGATGTCTGTGGGAGTAAAAACACGGTCTTCGAGAAAAAGATCGTCCTACACCTGCCGATGCAGATAGAACCACGGTTGTACTTGCCCAAGAACCAGCCCCACCACACACATAACCCACACTCATGCAGTTGTACCCCTACCCGGTTGGACGGAAGAACCGGCTACACCCTTCTAACCCCAACCCCGGTAGATAGACACCCGGCCTCCCGTTAACACAACAACCGTCTCCACCACCAGGCACCCAAACATGAGCAGTTAGTAAGGCAACCGCAAAGGTGCCCAAATCACGAGGACCACCACTCCGAACCCAAGTCAACGCTTAGGCGTAAGAAGAATTGTTCAGGTCAGGTTCCGTAGCTATGGTTCATACTACTTTGCTCTTGCATCACTGTATTTACTGATACCAACCAATTTCAAATTTGAAGGATGCAATTGAAACTCCAATGGCGCAACATGTATGTTTTAAACCTGTTTCTTCAACGTGTTTGGCTATTTGCTGTTGTAACTTGCTCTATGTTGATTTCAGTTTCAATTGAATAAACAGTTATATTCTCATGCCATGCACATTACAAGTGTTGTTATTGCTGTGTAGTTTCCCACACTTATATTCTGTCTATGTCTGCTTTGTCTTAAATAGATATGATTCGAATCAGATTCTATCTTGATTTGGCAACATAAACTAGAATGATATAGACCATACAGTGACCATACTACATAAATATATGTTTGTTTCATGCTGTTATCTCGTCCACCTTACTACTGAACTGGTTTACCAAAATGAGTTCGATATACTACATTGTAAACCTGAGATGTGTTTATTTGTTTCTCTTTTAGAACGCGGATAAAATATTGGAGAAGAGTACCCTGTTATGCAATGTTAAAGGAAGTAATGCAGATAAGGTTCAAGATAGTGAGAAATCCCTGTTGGTCTCCAAGAAAGGTGATAAAAACTATATTGAAGACACTGAGACAACCCCAAAGTCCTGTCTTGATGTAGTGTTCGAGTTATTAGCTACCATCGGCTGCACCAGCTCTTGAACTCGTTGCACTCGAATCGGCCGGCTTCTTGAGTCTCAACTTCAAGTTGAAAGACATCGATCGAGATGTTATGCGACAGAAGCCGAAGGACCGAGGAAGTCCTGCGAAATTCAGATGCATACTTTCTTTAGCAACAAAGCTATTTGGAGGACTTAAGCGCCAAACAAGAGAAAGTTAATAAGCTTGCTAAGCATCTTGCCGACATTATGGGTACCGGATATTGTTTCTTGAGCTCTTCTCAAGTGGTTTCGATTACGGACTTGTTTTCTTGCTGCGTTTATATCTTTCTGTGTTCCCTATATTTGCAACCGTGGCGAACTTTGATGCCCAGTGGATGTAATATGTGTAATAGCCGTGATAGCCTAGTGTAAGTTGCTTGCTTATTTATTTCCTTGTTGTCTTGTTTATTTGTTTGCTTATAGTGAGTGCAATTATTTTTCTGCGGTTTGCTAGTGGTTGCAATAACCTATTATTTAAAACTAGGCCACAATAAACGCCACAAGAGTGACACCGGCCTCTACGGGTCCGTGAAACACCCTGGCCTTCTATGGGTCAGAGAAAGCGATGGGGCCTTCTACGGGCCGTAGAAATAGTGGGCCTTCTACGGGCCATAGAAACAATGGGCCTTCTACGGGTCGTAGACACAATGGGCCTTCTACGGGCCGTATCATCAATAGGCCTTATACGGGCCGTATGATTGATTGGCCAAACATGGGCCAAACAGACCGCGATACAGCGTTAAGAACGGGCTAGAGTTGGAATCGTCCGTTCATGGGTCACCATAACGGGCCATCGTTAATAGGCCGTGTTGATGACGCTATGAAAACGGCCCAACGACAATTAACGGACCACAAGCGGGCCGAGTGTCACCACGGGCTGAATTTGGCCCACAAGCAGAAAATGACAGTAACGGGCCGTAAGTAAACGAATGCTGGAAATGAGCCCAAGAATAAATGGGCACTGAGAAGGCCAAAAGATAACATGGGCTGGAAACGGCGGAATAACAGGCCGTTAATGGGTATAAAGTGATACACTGTTCTATACGGGCCAGTTTCACCATGGGCCGTTAATGGGTGTAAAGTGATACACTATTCATTATGGGCCAGTTTCACCACGGGCCGTTAATAGGCCAAGTGTTACATAGGGCCTCATATGGGCCAAAAGACGTCATGGGCCAGAAGTGAAAATGGGCTGGAATCATATTGGACGGCCCAGATGACGCCATCGGGCCCTAATTGAATAGGGCGTAACGGGCCTTGGGTTAGCGGGTCAGTAAATGGGCTATATGCGCAGCGGTGCCGTTAACGAAGCTTTCCATGGGCTGGCCCGCCACCTTTTGACCAAGTCAAACGGGCGGCCTTTTCACAAAGAATGGGCCTCTGTTGGGCGTGCCACGGTGTCGACGTATCATAGGCGCCTTCGTCCAATGAGTGGATGACATCTGTCCCGGCGGTGAGCCGACACGCAGTGTTCCTCCAGCCAATGATGATTTTACATGTGGAAAATCCCCATTGGTCGGGCCTGTTAACGGGTTATCGGATCCAAAACCCGACCCGATAAGCTTAACGGCGTTCCGTTACGGTGGATACCACGTGTCGATCACCCTTGACGAAAGCACTTATACGGCGGCGTGATTTATCGTCATGGAAGTGGACACTTCCGTGATGATTATTTTCGTAATGTCATGGAACACTTCTCTGACGACACGTATGACTATCTTGGTTCTGTCATAAATTTTTCATGGATGTACATGCATGACAAAAAACGCGACCTACTATGACAAACACGTATCATCACGGAAGTGTATTTTTTTTGTAGTGCATGGACCCACGCACGCACGCAACACTCTCACATACACACGCAGCCACACACGCACGCAACACTCACACGCACACACGCACGCATGCATGCCCACACCAGTACACCACACGACCAACACACACTCTCACGCTCAAGTGCTCAACCTACACATGCATGCGCACATCAGCCCCATGCAGGACACATACACAACCAGTGGATTCCTGCCGCATCGGGTTGGAGCCTTTATCGGGCCTGCGTAAATTTTGTGTTTATCCGACCTTTTCCCTATGCGAATCGGCTGTGGGACCCACAAGGAACATGGTCAATTTAACTAGTCAACATGGTGCCACGCATGAACTATTTGGCCGGTCAACAGAGTGCAATCCGATGCTGAATCGCGTGAGCAAGTGGACCGGATAATCACCGCAAACGTATATAGTGATCAATCAGCTTATTCAAGTTTGGTGGACCGTATTACGCTTTTTCTCTATAGGCCCTCCAAAACTACATCTCTACACGTTCTCGCATGTTACATCTAACAACTATGCAATACAACACTACTACTACACTCTAACACAATAAATCATATGTGTTTTTAGTTTTACTAGATATCATATTGTTACTTATAATTATTTAGTTTGCATACATTAAAATTGCCTTTGAAATGTATGGCAGATTATCATCACACAGGGAAAAAATCCCGCCCTTCTCGCTTAATCGGGTTTGTATCGATGGATCGTATAAATGCTGAAAACTATAGTACTATACAATACAAGTGACGATTCATCGGGCCGTCAGGTCGCTCTACTACTCCATCAGAAGAGTGGAGCGCTTCGCTTTCATAAATCTTCTAGTCCTTTCGCCGACATGTGGGACATCGAGCTACGGGTCCACGTGCCATACCGCATATAATGCGTAGCAGCCGGGTGAAGCACCCGATCATGGCGCCGGCGTAGCAATGAGCAATGAGGCATCAAATCACAAAGAAGCACCTTTCCCGCAGTTAAGTTGGAGGGACGAAGTAATAATGCTAAAAAAAAGAAGTTGGAGGGACGAAGCAACCGTCATTTCACTCGTTGCTGAATCCGCACTCCCTCATCTTCTTCAACTTAACCATGTGTTGCTTCTGCCGTTGTTCTCGCCTCATGTGGGACGCCGGATCGGCTTGGTAAAAGCATAGCGACGCGTGGGACCAAGATGTTAGCAAACCGCCATCCATGACAAAATCACCTCCTTTTACTAATCTTGATTCTATAATTTTTAGATCAATATAATTGAGATTTGTATAGATAGCACACAGGAGCAAAACCAAGTGGTACGCTTAAGGGCATCCACAATGTGTAGCCAAATGTGAAATAGCATTTGGCATCGTGGGAACCATTGTGACGGTGTTGCCCAAAAGCCAAAAAGATGGAACCGAAGCTCCTGATTGATTGATTGAAGGAATAGAAAAATGCAATGTCTCTCCTCTTTCTCCCATGCTTGGACGCATGTAGTACAAAGATAGAGCATGAGTCTACTCCCTCGTCTCCTTCTATCACAAATCACAAAGCGGTTGAGGCGCCAAATCACAAAGCACGGACAAAGCAACCATCATTTCACTCTTCACGACTCCGCTTCTCCATCGCCTTCTTCGAGAAACCATCTCACCGCACTAGTACTCCTAGTAGTAGTACTAGTAAAGGACTTCTGGATGCAAATAAAGGCGGTTGTCTCAAATTTTTTGCAAAGCGGCACTTATGGAACACTTACCGTGGTCTCCCTCAATGGTGTTCTCCTAATCGACGCACATTGCCAAACCACAAAAAAAAAAATCGTCGGACGCCACCGCAATGGGAAGGAAGTCAAATATAGTTACTACCTCCATTTTTTGTACACAAGGCCAAGATTATCAAAATTACAATTTGCAAAGGGCCAAGAACACTAATCGAGGCAAAATTGATGGGGTTAGCAAACCAAGGACATTAATATCCCCGCATGCATGCGGAAGTGAGAAGGTTGGTTTGCATATGGCGCCTGCATTAATCAAGCGATGAGGAGTGAGATGGTTAGCTCTTTGGTCTTTCGAGAAAAAATACGCATTAATTGACACATGAAACGAGGATTGTATCGATCAAATCCTGCCAAGGAAAACCCCGCCTTTCTTTTTTAACACTAGTACTCCTAGTAATCGCACGTGCCTTATCCTGTTTGGGTCTCGCCTTGCATTGCCAAACTTAGCCACACATTTTGCCAAGCTTGCCTAAAGTTTTCAAAATGAGAAGGAGGTACACTTGCGCACGGGGTTGTCGGCGGTTGCACCGCACCCTCACACGGTCGCTCACGCTGCACGGCTTGACCGCACCACATTCCTCACACAGCTCCTGCACGCCGCCAAACCCAACCAAGGGAACGCACCCTCATCGACATGTGTCGCATGTGAACAAACCAAACTCAGCCATCCTATCGCCGACACATAATTTTCGTTCATAGAGTATGTTTATCCAACCGCATGTTGGGGAGTATCCGTCACATTTTACCTGCGGTAGTCCTGTTGGGGAAGAAGAAGAGGTGAGGAAGAAGGAAAGAAGGGTTAGGAGACGAGGATATTCATCCAACCGCTTTGAAATGGTAGACTGACCCAAGTCAAAGCGACTTGCATAATAAATATAGTATGTTTTACACAACAAAGATCCATAAAAACAACAACATAAAGAAAAACTATCACTGCTCGCGGAAAGAGACGGCCTCGTCGTCTTTGGCTGCCGGCGTGAACCAGCCGTCGCTGCCGACGTGTGTCTCTGCACCGTGGTTGTCCTCGGCCTCTAGCTACTCCTTCAAGCGGAGCGTCTCGCGCTTCTGCCGGGCGAGAGCACAGCCGGTTCAAGTCGAGGGCGCCCGGCTCACTTCGCAGAGGGCCTCAATGGCAGCGGCATCTGCACGCTCGGCCGAAGTCGAGCCTCCGCCGCCCGGTTCAAGTCCGGAGGACGTCCGGTTGCGCTCAGAGAGGCGTCGATGAGAGCGGCATCCAGCAGCTCTGCGTCGAGTCGAGCCTCACCGCCCGGTTCATGTCCAGGACGTCCGGTTCCGCCTACAGGAGGGCCTCGTTGGCAGCGGCATCCGCGCGCTCCGCCTCAAGTTGAGCCTCCGCCGCCCGGTTCACATCCATGACATCCGGTTCCGCCTGCAGGAGAGCCTCGATGGCAGCAGCATCATGCAGCGCTCCGTGTCGAAGTTGAGCCTCGCCTCCCGGTCCTCCTTTAGTATCGCCATGTTGAACCGCTAGTCCGCCGCACCATGGGGACTTCGAGGCGCCCGACACGAAGTCGACGTCCATCATCTCATACCCATCGGGGCCTTCTGCGCCGCGCGACCTCCGCGGTGAACATTGGATCGGCTTCCTCCTCCTCGTGGCTTGGCTCCGGAGAACTCGGGGATTGTACGCCGCAGCGATCTTGGGAACGGAGTGCGTGGCGCCCGACCGCCGCCAAGCGATTCTGCCAGCGCTCAAGGCGTCAACATCTTGTAGTAAGTGATCTTTGGCGCACCATGGCTTTCCCGCGAACTAGTGGACGCTTGATGCGGGCTAGGGGATTGAAAGGTGGGGGAATGGGCTGGAGATTTGGTGTGGTTTTAGGGTAGTGGCTGGCGTGGGCGACAATGAAGGTTACTCGTGTGAATAGTGGTTTGCGTGACGACCGGTCAATCGGTTTTGACTGTACATCGCTCTTGTCGCGTTAGCGTTGCAGCCCGCACGCTGGACCCTCCACGTCGCTCACCGAATGGAGCAGCGCTTCGTCTTGCGTTTTCGCTCGCTTGTGGGACCCCTTGATTGAGAGCAAACCGGCGTCCCTCCCCTCCCCGCCCAGCGTCATTTATTATACCACCACTCCTCCATTTTATGCGGAGTAAATATAAACAGAGGGAGTATACTCACGGATGAGGATCCCCGACGTGGTCGAACCCATTGAGTAAGCGACATACGGGCCTAGTAAGCATGGGGTCCCCGATAGAAGTGACCGAAGGGAGGGTAAGGCGGATACCTACGCCAGATGATCCAGCTTCCACTATACTACTTTGACCAAATGTTAGAGTAATAATATATGACATGCAACTTACACAAATGTTAGAGTAATAATATATGACATGCAACTTACACAAAGCATACAGGGTCTAATGCGTTTTTGAGGCTAACTTTGACCAAATGTTAGAGTAATAATATATGACATGCAAGTTACACAAAGCATACGGTCAATTTACATTATGTGAAGGAGTTTCAATGATATAATTTCCACATTATACATCTCATGTACTATTAATCTTGTCAATAGTCAAATTGGAAACCATCTCGAGTACAAATCTAGGAGTAATGCGTATGAATCTAACAATATTGATTGGGCGTTGTTGAATGTTCATACCTTTTTATCATAGTAGAGATACTTTGACTACACATAAAACTTATATGTAAAGTAGAAAGGACAGGAGGGAGTATATTGTATGCGTTCAAAAGCAAACGAACATTGAATACCCTTTATATATGATTTACGGATGCTATGATCACGGTTCAAAATTTTGAATCCGCCTTAGGTATCACGTGCCCCACTCGTTCCTCTCGATTTCATCTAAAGTCCGAGATCTATTGAAAGAGGACTAGGGTGGGTACATGCGAATGATACTCGGCGGAATGTTCAAATGAGGCATGCGGAGGATGGACTCATTTGGATGGCGACATGGTCGATGGAGAAGAGGGTTGGAGAGGAATTAGAGATAAGCAAACACCACATGATTTTACTTGAACGGCTCAAATAAACAATAAGTTGTCTCACTTGGCCTACATAGTGAAAGGCCTAATGCGCAACGAATGAGCACTTTCATGCTCGAATATGGCTAGGAAAACAGGAAACCGACATGTGGGGCACACCCGTCGGAGACGATGTAGCGTGGAGACTAGTCCAATGGAGGAGCTGGCCCACGACCTCCTTGCCACCGCAAACAACCCGTTCATGTGGGTGCGTTGGGGTGAACAACGGGCGCAGCTCCAACACCGCCTCTGAACACGGCGACCAGCGGTGAGCGACATGCTCATATCGCCGCTACACACGGTCGGTTTCGGTGTCTTTGAGGGTGGCGTTAGTGCTTTGTGGCACGACCAACGATATGTTTGGTTTGTGCCCAAGGTTGCCCCATCAAAGCATTGGGTAGCCAAAATTTTGGTAGAGGTATTGGTTGCCCATGATTTGGCCGACATTGGCAAGAAAATGAACTAGAGTTGGCTAGAGTTCATTGGCATGCCAAAGAAATGGCAACCATCCAAACAAAGACCAATCTTTGGGTCATGACCAAAATTTTGGTTGAGGTATTGGTTGCCTATGATTTGGCCGACATTGGCAAGAAAAATGAACTAGAGTTGGCTAGAGTTCATTGGCATGCCAAAGAAATGGCAATCATCCAAACAAAGACCAATTTTGGGTCATGACCAAAATTTTGGTTGAGGCATTGGTTGCCCATGATTTGGCCGACATTGGCAAGAAAAATGAACTAGAGTTGGCTAGAGTTCATTGGCATGCCAAAGAAATGGCAACCATCCAAACAAAGACCAATCTTTGGGTCATGACCAAAATTTTGGTAAGGTGCACTTTGGCCACAATCCAAACACACCCCAACACCCGGCTCGTCGAGGATGCACGGGGCGCCATGACGCAGCGTCCAGCGGAGTGGTGTAGCGCGCATATCGCATCTTTTGGACCTGAGACCATGCCAGGTCGTCTTGCTTTTTCAATGACATGCGGGGATCACATTTGAGCAAAGGGCATATCCAACGTTGCCACGACCGCGGTGACTACCCCCGGCACACCAAATCCCTCGTCCCTCGCCAAGGTCAGCTGGTCGTTTCCCAATGGCGCCCGAGCTGCCCGCATTCATGTCGTCCGTTCGTATGTCATCGTTAAGAGGCTCGGTGCCCAAGGAACCAACTCCGGCGACTTAATGATGGCGCACCCGGACGCTTGGCCTCACGGAATGCGCTACTTAAAGTGGCAACGCTTGGCGCCAATAACCTCCACGCCATAGCGCATCGTCCTCCTACGGCACCACATCCGCCATGACCGCAGTGCGAACGCTCGCTGGAGGAGAGCTTGTCTTCGAGGATGAAGCTCGAGGTCGCCGCCCTCGCTCAAGTCGCCTCTCGTGGCCTTAATGGCGTAGCGTGACGAACGCGGACGGTATTTACTGGCGGTGGCCACGCTGGCAACCGACGGCGACGGAGAACCTGCGTCGACCACGCGTCCTACTTGCCGCCGTCAGCGTCCGGCACCGCCGAGGTCGGGGACTCCTCCGAGGATGAGTAGGGCATGAGAGGCGGCAAGGCATGGTGTGCCAACTGGCGGTCCGTATCCCGTGTTCTACTCTTCCTCGCCGGAGGACTTTTCTTCCTTCACTTCACGGGTCTTGAACCCACCCCCGATACATAGAGATCGTAGATGGAGGGACGTCGGTCGCCGCAAGTAGAATAGGTTTAGGGTCGGGTTTCTTTTATTTTTCTGTCCTATAAAAGTTCGAAATGTAATGAAAATCTGCCGTGTTTGCATTAATCTCGGCGGTGTATATGAACTTTCACAATAATATACATATTGTGGGAGTACTATAAGATGCTCGTATGCGTTGTAATGGAAGATCAAGATCTTGTGGGAGAAAAGGATGAACGAGGGAAAGCCTTATCTGCAAATGTGGAGAGGAGTGCGGGCAAATTGTCATAGTTTCCTTCCTATCTGTTTGATATAGATCGGACGGCCTATATTGCAGGATGACAGGCACACCATCATCACCAACTTTGCTTTTTATTGAACCGAGACAAATCTAAAAACTCCAACTAAGCCAACCTCCCAGCATATCGCGCGGGAAAAGACCTGGCCGCGCTGTTTTAGTCGGGATTACCGGATTACTAGTAGTAGAATCGATGGATTGCGCGAAGCAACACTTTTGTTTTTGAGGGGGCGAAGCACCTACTAGTTTAAAAGGAAAAAAGGCGGTACACTCACATCACTTCTGTCGCGGTCGCATTGCACCCCACACACGTTCGGTCCTGCACACGGCTCACGCAAACGGAACGCACTTCGGCTTGCCTCTTCACTGACATGGGACTGCACTTGGAGAAACCGACCATGCGCCTAAACTCCCCGCCCTGCCACGCCAAAATCCTCCCCCACACACACAAAAGTTCCCCCCAAACATGATTCAACCGCCCTTGACCAAAAATTCCCCAAACCCCCTCCCGTCCCCCTCCACTCCATTCGCTCATGGCAGCCGCCCTCCCGCCGAGCCGTCGTCGGCGCCATGATTCGTCGAGGGGATGCAGCGATCCTCTCGCTCCCACAATGACGCTCGTAGACTGCCGTCCTCTAGCCGCGCCGCCACCTCGCTACGTTCTTGTGGGAGCCGACGGGCGGTCACGGGCCGCCACCCGGGCGACGTTAATGGAGACGACGGTCAGCTTCTCCCACAATGCAGCGCATTCTAGACTGAGGCCCCGTTCATGTCGTTGTAGCGCTGAATGTTAGTTGATAGATGCTGTTAATCTTACTGTTTGCCGAAGTAGTTTACTATCAATATGCTCTGCTTAAGAAGCTCCCTTGCCCTGATACGCACTCAATCTGCTTAGCTGAGATGGCATGCCAAGGCCGATTAGTTGCTAAAATATCCTGCCATATATTTATTATGACGTAGATTGCCATGGTCTAGTAGCCAATCTGTTAGGTGAAATAGCTCTACACCGTTTTATACTCGATCTTTGTTGCTGCGACGGCCTTCGATTACTCATTCATGCATGATACTGACAATCACTACTTTGATGTAAGGCAAACACATGATACCAGGATGGAATCTGTACGAAAAACAGGACGGCATGGCATGTTCACAACTGTTTGTGTAAACTAAGCAGAAACCATTCTAGCAAATAAGAAGCAATGCAAGCTAGACACCACATGAAAGATGCAACCAATATGACTCGCCAAGTTAAAAGCGTCCCATCATAAATGGAATTTCAACAAATTAGAAGCAGCGCATGCTATAAATCATATGAAAGATGCAACTAATATCCTTGCATATACTAAAGGTGTCTCGTCATATTGATTGATGCGGGATACAAAAAAAACAACAGTTTTATGTAAGGACATGCTTAATAGACAGATGTACTATGTACTAAATACAGGAAGGCATGTCACATTAACAGATATAATGTACTATAAGCTAAGCAGGCTAGCACATGCAGTTTAACCAGATTGGAAGAATTACAATCTAGACACCATATGCAACATGCAACCACATATCACGCTGCCAAGTTAGAGCAAGCACCTGCGATGCTAGTGTAGCGGAAATGCTGTAATCAACTATAGAGCTACATTCACTATCTTCATCTAGCATTTCTGTTTCTTGAGAATCATGTCGGGAGTCTGACGCTGCATTCTTTATATGAGTACTCCCTTGCCTGCCTGCCTCGCCATAAGTGATTGATGAGGGATACACAAGAACATTAGTTTGATGTAAGAACATGGTTAATACACAGATGTACTAGTATGTACCAAAAAGCAGAAAGGCATGTCATATTCAAAGGTATAATGTGTAAGCTAAGCGAGATGCAATTTAACCAAATTGGAAGCAATACAAGCTAGACATCCGGTGGAGTGGTGAGCATGATCATCTAGGACCGAGAGCACAGTGGGAGGCAGGCTGCTTCACCACCATCACAGCCTTTTTAGTTGGCTTCCAAGTGATGCCTATCTTTCTTTGGGCTTGTCACTTTGGCTCGGCCAAAGGCTACGACTAGCTATTTGTCTTCCGGTGCTCCGGGATGGTGGTTCATGTAAAAATATCTTTCCTTATCTTGATAAAGACTGACTTGACCTTTGAATACAAGCTAGACACCATATGCAACATGCAACCACATATGACACCGTGAAGTTAAAGCAAGCACACAGGATGGTGGTTCACGACGAAGCGAGATCATCAACTCCAGAGCTACGTTCCCCGTCTCCATCTGCTGACACTACACCCTTTAAAGTCTTAAAACGTGTCTGGCCTAGCCGCTACCACGCTGGAGCGACTTCTCTCTTCTCTTTTCTGCTTTTGTCAAGGCAGGGTCTGAAATACCCGTGCATAAAAACACAATAGTGAGAGTATGGGTGAAGTGTGTGCAGAAATAGTGCACTGTAAAAGTAACCGATAGCAGGAGGCTGAAAAATAAATGACAGGAGACATATGATAGCTTTACAATATTGCATGGCAAACAAAATTAGATTCTACTCCGTATGATTTTGTAATATATGAGCACAGGAAATGCAGGTACTCCTCCAGCACACCACCACATGTGGTCCTATCAAGATAACAGTCGACTAAAAATAAATAGGTCAGTCGATTTTTTTATGAACCGTCCAGATCTATAAGGAACAGGCGAATGGCCTTCGCTCTACCTCCCGCCACCACTTGTTGACGATCTTTCTCGAACCGCCAACGACCACCGGCCCAGACCCTGCCTCACTTGCCCGCCTCCCATCGACCTCACACCACCGCCGTGCTTGGGAGCGCCCAAGCCATCCCTTTAATCCCGGCCGACCTCCCGGATCGAGGCGCCCGGTGCTCTAGGCCGCACACGCCCCTAAGATAAACACTAAGTCTGCTTCCCGGCTTAATAGTCGTACTAGCGCTGTTACGCGGGAATGCTTACATTAATTGGGAATCAACTGGCGTAAATTGAAATTAGGAGGCGGCGGACCTCTAGCTAAGGTGAAATAGTATATGAAGAGAAACCTTGTGCATCACGAGTTACTAGGAACATCTAGTATCAAGAAGAAGCGGTCAACTAGTGTCTTCGTGGGATGAATACCGCGTGCAAGCAGAGGCGTAAGATTTGCACGAATAAGGGAAGAGGAGTACCTTCTTGATTGTTGGTGTGGTCACCTCCACATGTCGCGCCCGATCTTCTTCATTTTACCGGGAAACCGATGTTCTAGAGGGTGCGAGCTTGGACGAACCCATGGCCAAATTGTTGACTGTGTTGCCATGGCGTATGTCGACGGAGGGGAAGCGGTCCGAGGCGGCGAAGGATGGCGTGGCAGGAACAACTCCGGTGCGGTGGAGGGTGGCGGTTGGGCGGCAGCGGTGAGGCGCAGGACGGCGTGGTTGAACTGCCTTTCGCATGCAGACGGCTCGGCCTCGGCTTCAACTACTAGCCGTGGAGGGCGTTGCGGTTGAGGTTGCGGTGGGCATTGACGTCGGGGCATCGGCTCCGGCGTGATAGAGGAGGCGGTGGTTGATGGGTGGGATGGGGTGGCCAGACGGAGGACGCCGGGGTTTCGCGGTGGTGGAGAGGTAGTTTTGGCGCCCACGGAGTACCGAATGGGAATCGGACGGGTGGGGGAACCATGTTTCTGTCTGGGACGCGATTGTTTTTGTCTTTTTTTGAGCGGAAAGATGGGACGCTTGTTTGAAATTTGGGGAAAGTACAAACTTTGCCCCCCCTCTTAATTTCGGACCTACTGCGAGTCGGGGGTAGGATGGTAATCCCAGGTGTCCCAAATAGTGGGTGGGAGCGATTTCGGCCGCGCGCATGTGTGCTTAGGAGGCCATTGTGTATGAATGTTTTCCGGAGGCGGTTGCATGGTGTCTAGATGAAGCTACAAACCTACCCCGGTTTAGACCTTTGGACGTCGGGCCGGTAGGTTTCACGGGTCGGAGTTATTAGAAAAGTAATTTCCTTGTACTACCAAACATTGGTCTCATGCGGTTTGGGCGAGTAGAGGCTCTTTTGGCGCCGTTCGAAATTTTTGAAACACAAGCATTCACGTTTAGAGTACTCTTGAACTATGAGGATTGACCTAAATAGACAATGTTATATTTGACCTTGTATGTTTGAAAACCTCATTAAATTATCCGCTTCTTTTGAAATTTTGATACTTGAAAATCCTATAACTACGATTATTTTGGAATGGAGGAGCTAAATTTGAATCTATTTTGTACCGCGACTACATATGCTATTATGTACAAAATCGTAGCAAAGATTGGTGCCCCCATAATTTTAGGTATGGTTTACAAATACCATGATATCAAATTCAAACAATTGAATGGACTTCATGTTGAATTCAATTTTTTTAAACCACCTTAAGTTGAATTCAAATGTATGCTAGTCCATATGTAGCTATTTATAATGTCCATTGTGTAACTTTTGTATGTATAATGTGCTTTACACACACAACATGAACTATACTCACGTTTATATTCGATTGCTAAAGCGATGCATTGTCTGGAGTTCAAAATACTAACTATGTGGATCAATTATGTCGAATAATAATATAGACATGCTCAAATTCGATAGAATTTAGATGTCTGATGGATCAATGACTGCTATTCATGCGTGAATTGCAAATATCATGATCCCATCCTAATATTTGGATACAATTTATATCTTTAATCAATGTGTAGAGCAGTCTTTTACGTGTAGTTTCACTCTCCATCGGTGGTCTCTCACACATGCTCACACTCTCTCCCGAGGTGTCTTTCTCGCACTTTACATGCTCTAGATATAACCCTCCCTCCCTCGTAACCATTTACAACTGTTTTCACTAACCTTTATCACAAGCACTCTTCCTCTATAAACATACACACACACAATCCTCATCGACCCTTTCTATATACATGTACCTGCCTACGTGTCTCATGTACGCACATTATCTTTACGCCTGTCTTTCACGCATTGTCTCACACCTCTCTTCCTAATCGACGATTATGATTCTAGCAGAGCATTCTATAGGATGCCCCTTAAAGTTAGGTTGGATGAATAGTAATATCAGAGATAAAGGGGTTACCTTAGTCCGAGAACCTAGGGATACAAATCCTAGACGGCTTTGTCAGTGGACACAGAGTCCTTCACAATACTGATATCTTTGTCTTGTACGACTAGTCATCCATTGGTCTTCCAAAATGAGTCATTGGCCGACCAAAGTGGCCTTGAGGACGGAACCGACCAAATAAAGGGCCTCACCTGGACCCACGGACCTCATAGCGGTGACACACCCTCTGCCCCCACGTCTCATTATCTTCTCACACCCACACATACCAACACAAACACCACACACACAGAAAATTTCTCCTGGTGCCTCTATTCCCTCCCCCCTTGCATATACACACTCAAGGGAATGGAATCTCTTGTCGTGACGTCATATTTGTCTCTCTCTCTAGACGACTCTCATTTCTCGTGCTATCTCTCCCACGCCCCCCCCCCTGTCGGCCCCTCTATCCATGCCTCTCTCGAATACGTAATACACACATACCTCTCTAGGCCCCGCCAAATGCATCAACTACACATTCACACATGTTACATCACGTACCCCATTGATCTAAAAAGCCCTCTCTTCACGTTTATTTCGCATACAACATTCCTTTTGAATAAAGTGTGGCCAAAAAATTATTTTAGAGTTTCTACATATATACAACATTACATAGTTATATGGAGGAGTACGAACGCTAATTTGCATTGCATGGTGCCCACAATGATATTTATTCCGCAATGTGAATTTGTATATTTTTATATTATATACAAAGTAAGTCATAATAAAGAGAAAGCGAAGAGCATCTCTCTCCATCGCATACACCCCCCTATAATGCCTTTTCACGTATGCACACAAAACTATCTCCGAGTCCTCTAAAAGTAAGCCCCCAGAAAATTCACGCGTGTTTCATCTTTCTCTCGTGATATATGCAATGACGATCATTGTATTTGAAGCGAAAGCACGATACATACATTGGACTTCAGAATCCACTCATTACGGACACCGTTTACGTTTAGTGGTTATTATACAGTCACGGGCTCACCGTACAACTCTGTATTTGCTCATGACATGACTAGTTGACCAGTTAAACGCTCCACGTGGCACCTATAGTGTTGCATCACATTATCTCACTACCATCGTGCCCACCTATCGACTTGTATCTACTCGACATCTACACTCTTATAAAATACATAAAATACACTCTTATAAAAAACAGAGTTGGTGATGATGGTGTGCCTGCCATCCTGCAATATAGGCCGTCCGATTAATACCGACGGTTTAATAGGGAAAGAAACTATGGAAATTTTGCAAAAGGTACCCACACACCTCTCCACATTTGCAAATAAGGCCTTCCTCGCTCATCCTTTTCTCTCACAAGATAAACAAGTCATACAAATGCATCTTGATGTTACGTGCAACGCATTTACGAGCATCTTCTTTAGTAAGAATGAAAACAAACGACAAAAAATATTTTTGACGGTGGTTCGAAGTCATGACCGCGGGCACAGCGGACAAGGTGGCCTTGTATTGGTATGCTGAGCTGTCTGTTTTAACACACAGGAGCTGGTGTGGTGATTATACACACATGCACGCATGCACACAAACTGCATCCACGCAACACTCACACAAACACATCACTACAAAAAATAGACACATCCGTGACATTTTGGGCCGAACAATTTTTTTTTCTGTCATACATATGACACTTCTATGACGATAATTGTGACAAAACCCGGTATCATCATGGATGTGGTGGGCTCCTACTTCTATGACAAAAAATCATGACAATAAATGGGCTTTTCGTCCTGGGCGGGCCGGAGACTCAGCTGCATGACATTCTTTGGGCCGTCCATGATGGTAAAAACCGTGGTAGAAGCGAGGGGAGGAAAATTTCGGAGAGTTGCTTGTTACGGTGGGAGGTCGGGGTCGAGCAATGCGCTGCTTTCTCGTACACGACGCTGCGTGTGTGCGAGGTATTGGCTCTAATCGAACCCGAGCGAGGCGTTGGGCTCTAATTGAACCCGGCGATTGCACCGCAGCTACGCTACTATCGAACCCGGCGATCGATCGATGGCTGTTAATCGAACCCGATCGAGCGATTCGCTTCGCTATCGCTGCTAACGAAGCCGATCGATGCTGCCTCAGGATGAAGCAAAGTGAGTGTTGCGGGGGGGGGTTTGGATGAACAAAGGAGCGGTAGCATTTGCCTTTTGGATGAACAGGACCCCGTGGTGTGGAGGGCTGGATGAACAAGAGACGGTGGAGGGGTGCCCGTGGAGGGGTGGTTGAACAGACCCCGTGGTGTGGAGGGCTGGATGGACAAGAGCGGTGGAGGGGTGGTTGAACAGTAGCCGGTGGAGTAGCGCGCGGTGGAGGCTGGATGAACAGGGAGCCCGTGGAGGCTGGAGGAGGTCGACGGTAGCCCGTGGAGGCTGGAGGAGGTCGACGGTGGAGATGAACAGTATCCCGTGGAGTCCTGCTTTGTGGTACGCCACACCTCCCAATGAACAGGACCCCCCGTTTGACCGTAGCGCTCCAACACAAGTCCGCTTGGTCCGCTTTTGCAAGACGCCACACCCTCCCGATCAACAGGACCCTGCTTCGACCGTAGGAGGTCTGCTTCTCCGTTTTGGCGGTACGCCACACCCTCTCGATCAACAGGACCCCTGCTTCGACCGTAGGAGGTCCGCTTCTCCGCTTTACGCATACACCACACCCTCCCGATCAACAGGACCCTGCTTTCTAACGTGGGCGGTCGAACACAAGGCCGCTTTCCTCCTTTCGCGGCAGACGCCAGCCTCGTTTCCATCGGGCTGTTCCGTCCAAGCCGGTTGGTTCCCACGCTGCCTGCCTCCCGATGAACACGATGCATTCCGTTGCCTCCCCATGAACACGACGCATTCCGCTGCCTCCCCATGAACACGACGACGATCTTTACGTTGTTTCTCCGCTCCGACCCAGCCATGTACATTTCCGAGCCCTCGCCAGACGTATGCGCCGAGTAGGCGTTCGAGACCTGCCCGTATGTACGTGATGCGTGGTCAGATTTTCTTTCTTGCACCACGGCCGCTATGCGACGTGTACATGCTACATGCGGCGCCTCTACTACGACTCGTGGCACGCCTCTACAACGACCGGTATGTACGCATACATTCGCGACCGTAATGACAATGCTACGCATTTATTCAACTAGGTGGGTCCCGATTGTCGTGCACTTCCTTGCGCGTAAAATGTACCGTGGGTCCCAGCAATGAGGGGCGAATCGTAATTTTTTTTTTTTGCGCGGACGCACTTCCTTTGTGCGTATAAGATGTAGCTGGTAGGTCCCGCAAAGATCCAGGGCGAATCGTTTTTTTTTGCCCGGACGCACTTCCTTGCGTGCGAAGATGTAGTTTGTGGGTCCCAGCAGTCAGGGGGAAATGTTTTTTTCGTGAAATACGGTGGCCCGTCCGGTGGGTCCCCTGTCGGTGGAGGAATCATTATTTTGCGGCGTAATAAGGAGGCACGTCCTTCTGCGGACGTGGACTCCGGTCGGCCTCTCCGTCACGATCCACGTCCGATGGAAGTCGCTCCATGACCACGTTGACCACGCCGCGCCGAGAGCACCACGGCGGTGGACGACGACGAGTTCTAGGAAGGGGATGACTCAGAGCCGGGGAAGACGCAGGAGTGGATGCCCACGCGAAGAGGAGTACGAGGATTCACTAGTTAATTGCGGTGTGAGGTTGCTGTCACGCCATGAGAATAACAGGGGTGTGGGTGAGTAGAGGGATGGCCTGGCCAGAGTGGGAGTAGTAGGGGCGGTGAGGCCTCAAGGCATCACAGCCGGCCACAGGAGGCAGGAGCACGCGGCACGACCGGCGCTGGTTTGGGCGGCTGAAGCAAGAAGACCAGAGGTTGAAGAAGCACTACGGCCGTTGGATGAACATCGTACGGTAACAGGAGCTAGAATCATTCATATTGACTAAGTTGACAAAGCCCTCCGTCCCCGTCAACTTGGTAGGCCCACAAGTCAGCCTCCCACTATGCTGGGTTCCAGCTGGCAGGGGGAGTATTCATTTTTTTGTGCGTAATAAGGAGGCACTTCCTTGCGTGCAAAGATAGCTGGTGGGTCCGACATGTCAGCTGGGGGCACGTTTTTTTCGTGAAATACAGAGGCCCTTCCGGTGGGTCCCAGATGTCGTGTGGAGGAATCATTATTTTTATGCGTAATAAGGAGGCATTTCCTTGTGTGCGGCCGTGGACCCAACTGTCACCTCTCCATGCACAAGTCTACTTCCGATGGTGTCGTTCGTTGACCATGTTGACCCACGCCACGAAAGCGCATCCAAGGTGGTGGATTTGAAGGCGAGGCCCGACAGCAACGAGCCGGAGGTGGGAAGACGCGGGAGTAGAGTCAGCAGACGGAGAGGTGTACGAGGTTAGCGGTTCTGAAAGTGCGGTGTGGTTCGGCGGTTGGTGGAGAAAACGGGGAGGTGTGGAGGGGTGGAGGGATGGCACAGCCAGCGGTGGAGTAGCGCTTCATAGCAAAGCGTGCTAAGCAGAGCTCCTAGCAGCAGGAGGCGGGAGGTGGTCCCGACGGTGCTGGCGGAAGAAGACGAGAGATTGAAGATGGATGCCGGTCGTTGGATGTAAATCCAACGGCTAACATGTCAGAATCATTTGTTGACTAAATTGACAACGACTTGCGTTGGCTTCGACCTATTGGCCCACATTTCAGCCTCCAAAAATGTGGCACGTATTCAACCCATTTTTTTCAGAATTTACAGTCTTTTTTTTGCACGGTAGAATTTACAGTCAATTTGATCTTTTTTTGAATTACAACCATTAGCTGGGCTGGGTGAACAAATAATGTAGCGTCCATGCGGCCCGTTTATTTTATTTTATAAAATTACAGGCCATTTGCATTTTCTCAAATACACGATTTTCTTTGGGCTGATTCTAATTATATTGTTGGGTTGGGCCAGCAATGTTATCAAAAAAATAAAGAGGGCTGAGCATTTTGTGATAAATATATTTAAATAATAAGTGATATTATTACATTCGTCTCTTAAATCTTACCAAGCTTTTGTACACAATCACTAGGATTTTCGTACCAAAACAATCCAGGATTTTATTTGTTAAGAAATTATTTTTATAAGTTAATAAGATGTGGGATATTGTTTTCTTACGTATGTAAGTATCTGTTAAAATATGATGACAATAAAAATAATATATAATAACATATAAAATAATTCTTTTTAGAAAAACAGGAGCATCTCCCGGTTCCATTGCTGAGAACTAAACCACAACATATTCTCGACATAAAGAGCTCAAAGAGCAGTTCGAAAGCAAAGGTAGAAAAGCTACAAACTAGGGGGGGTGGATGAACAAGTTCTCTGAATAACACAAATCACCCGAGCGGTTCCAAAGGCAGAGCGGATAGAGCACTCAAATGGCACAAGGAGGGTCCAGCGAAGCCTTCATGGTCTTCAGCCGAGGGGCCGTGTCAGCCTGCGGCGACTAGTAAGCAAGCGGAGACACCGGGCTGGAAGGCGTAGCATGGTAGATGTCCCAGGTGCCCATCATCTTCATCAGAGATCTTGAGACGAGCCCACGGGTCCATCCCCAGAGCAGGTCGAGCCTTGTTCAGCCACAAGTGATCGCCAACTGTTTCTGGAGGGATCTTGTTAGGGTTTCCACGAAGCTCATCAACTTGTCCTTGTCCGATCCGGAGTAGAGAATCGCCCAGTTCCTCACCATGTTCCTGATCAACCTCAAGACCTGCGGAATGGAAATCTAGGGGGTGTTACTGAAAATCATAGCATTTCTATATTTCCATAGGCACCAAAGGACAGCTGAGCTAACAAAGGTTTAAAATCGAGCACTTTTTGGTAGCAATCCAGAATCAAGCGGCTGTATTCAAGGATGAGCCAATTTGACTAGAGAAATATTCCTCAATGTGGGCCCAGAGATGTTTAGCAACTATACATTCAAAAGTAGGTGAGAACAAGACTCTTGTTCCAAGCAAGAAACACAATCAAGGGTTTGATGATGTGTCTCTTCCTAAGGTTATCCCTAGTCATCAATTTGTTTTGGAGAGAAGCAGAAATACATGAATTTTAGGGGAACTCTCAATTTCGAACATAAAGCAGGATAAACACGGGTTGAACCCTCTAAAGTTGATAACATGATAGAGGGAGCTGGAGGAATACTTTCCCTTATTGTCCAAATTGCCAAATCAGGCATCCTACCGGCAAGAAAGGTAATGCTTTTGGCAATTTCCTCCAACTGGAACCATTGTTCCATGAGACTATCACTAAAGTTCCTTCCAAAGAGAGTTTTAGGCATTGACTTTCCCAAACTTCATTGACACTTTTGTTAAGCTCATTGCGCATGTAGTAAATAGGCCAAAATTGGACTGCTAGGGGATGTGCCAAACCAAGTATCTTCCCGTAACCTGGTTCTTGCTCCCATCCCCTATGTTCCATCTCAGAGCCAAATTTCACGGATGCATAATAGATTTTAATCCTTTCCAGAATCTAGAGGTCTTAGGGTTGGAGGAAGGGACAAAAATATTAGGTTTATTTCCTAGGTATTTATGGGCAATAAGAAGCTTCGAGGGTTTCAGGTCTTCCTCATAGAATCCTTTAATCCAAGACCCTAGAAGACAGATGTTAATTTCTTGGAGGTTAGGTATGCCTAGGCCTCCAAAATCCTTTTTCATAGAGACTAGGGCCCAATTAGCAAGGTCTAGCTCTCTATTTCCCTCAAAATCATTCCACAAGCAATGAGACATCTGAGAATTGATGAGGTTCACTGCCCATTTAGGGAACTTGAAGAAGGAGAGGAGATACACTGGAATGCTAGCCAAACAAGCTTGTATGAGGATCAATCTACCTCTAAAAGAGAGAAGTTTGCCCCTCCACCCAGTAATCCTTTTAATGATTTATCCAGAAGGGGTTGGATATCCTCTCTCCTCAGTTTATCATAGTGGAGAGGGATACCTAGGTACTTAATGGGGAAGTTACCTTTATTACAGACTAGAATAGAGAGGAAGTCAGCTAACTCCTGATCATCCATGTTGATAGGGATGAGTTCACTTTTAAAGTAGTTGATTCTCATGCACGAGACTTGTTCAAAACAGGTTAGAACAGTTTTCAGATTGCTAGCATGTGTGGAGTCATTGTTCTAAGAAAGGATGGTATCATTTGCATATTGAAGGCAGATGATGCCACCAGGGCAGACCTCAGGACAGAGCCCTGCAATCAGACTATGATCAGCAGCTTTGCTCAACATTTTAGTAAGAACGTCCACTACTAAATTAAACAAAAGCGAGGAGATGGGGTCACCTTGCCTAAGGCCTTTACCAGCAAGGAAAAAAATCACTTTCATAGTTATTTAACTTGACCCCAACAGACCCCCCATGAGTAAGTTGCTGGATCCAACTCTCATCTATGAAAGGCTTGGAAAAGAGCTAAGAGATCATTTTTCACCAAGTCCCAAAAATGCTGGTAAAACAAGAAGGAATCCCATCGGGACCGTGGAGCCCCATCAGATAAGAGCTAAAATGGCTTCCTTCACCTCTGCCTCTCGAAAAGGGGCTTCTAGTAGCTCATTTTCAGCAGGAGAGACTTTTTCGTACAGAGAAAAAATTGTTTTGTAGAGAGAACCCGTAAGGGTTTTCTTTCTTAAACAGGTCTTTATAGAAGGCACTAGCCACTTTCAAAGATCTCATCTACCTCGATGCTTGAGGCCATTAGGGCCATCAAGGGAGTGAATGAGGGTTTTCCTCCTCCTCCGTTAGCTACTTGCATGAAAGTAAGAAGTATTTCTATCACCCTCCTTAATGTTCCTATCTCTAGACCTTTGTTTGGCTTTGATTTCTTCTTGAAGCCAAATTTTCTTGAGCTCTCCATGGACAAAGTTTAATCTATTAGTCTCGATTTCGGAGAGGTCGGGCTTGTTTCTACCTTAATATCTAGAGAATCAAACTCAAGGAGGAGAAACCTTTTGTATCTTCTAATATTAGCTTCCTCATTGGAGTTCCACCGTTTGGTAGTTCTTCTAAATCTCCTAATTTTGATCTGCCAATTTTCTAGGGGGCAATGCTTCCCAAGAGGGCTCATTCCAGATTTTCCCGACTAGCTCAAGAAAATCTTCTCTAAGCAACCACCACTTTTCAAATTTAAAACTATTGCTCTTTGGAGTTTGGTTAAGACCGTAGTCCCAGAGCAAAGGAGTGTGGTCACTACCACATCCGGGGCAAGTAGCTCTACAACTAGAAAGGGGAAATAAACTATCTAATTACGTGTCACGTAAAATTACATCAATGGTGGACATAATCCTCGAGCAAAGACTTCCAACATATCTAGCGTAACTGTGGGTTTTCCTTCCGACAGGCAATTCTCAACTTTGTGGGTAGCCATTTTGCAGATAAAACAACTCTTGGGCTTGACACATTTATCCAAATGATGCCCTGGTTCCCCACAGTTGTAGCAGATCACCTCAGAGTATGCCATAAGGCCCAAGCGAGGGTGAGCAGTTTCTGGATGTCCTATCTCTTCTTTTGCTGATTCTTGCCTTGAGATTTCCCACCGATCCGAGAGTCGAACCACCAAGATTGATCTTGGGCAATTACGAGGCCTGCCCAGATTGTGCCCCATTTAGCGGAGGTGGGCCGCATAACTGCCTTCAACCGGGCGCTCCCCCATTGTGATAGGGGAAATTCATCGGAGTTCCCGGTTCCTTCTCATCCTCCACCAGATGTTGTCTCTCGTAGCGTAAATAACCACCGGACATCTCAATTGAAGCAGATTGCAAGCCTAATTTCAATCTTCTGCAGGTTTGGGGGAGAGGTAAGGTAGGGGATCCACCTGCTCCGGTGGCGTGCCGGTGGGCAGGAGTCCAGTCAAGCATTCCCATCTCGCAGCATGGCGTGGATCTCCTGAATTCACTTCTCCTTTCGCCCATCGAACGAACGCAATCGACGGCTCACCGGGTGGGGCATCAGTGGTTCTCCGAGATATCTCCTTCGAAGTAGATCCGCAGGGCTAGATTCAGTAGCTCCCAATCCACATGATCCTTGCACATCCGAGCATACCTGCGCGAGTGAGAGAACGGATTCGGTCCCTCCTCGGCTTCCTCCCTCGCAGCTTCCTCCTCTGCTTCCCTCCATTCGCGCGTGCACTATGTCCAGGAGAGCGTGCTGTCATGCGGATCCGCGCCGCCGCTCCCTCCATCTCCTCCTCGAAGTCTCCTGCAAGATCACCGGCGCGACGGAGTCGAGGGCCGAGCATCCAAGGGAAGGCTTTGTAGACATGTGGGAGATGCATCTTGTACATCTGCCTGTCTTCCAGCCATTCCCCCGTGGATATGGCCGACGACTCCATGGGGCGCGCGAGCGGACTTGCTGAGGGGGGCAGGCGTGCCCGGAGTCAGGAGGCGGGGGGTGGCGGCGAGATCTATGGCGGCGGCGAGGGTGGAGGTAGTGGCGGGGGCGGCGGCGAGGGTGGAGGTGGTGGCGGGGGCAAAGGGGATCGCGAGAGCAGTCATCTATTTGCCAATTATGTGAACTAAACAGTTAACATATAAAATAATTTAAATATATATATAATATAGTTAGAAGGGAAACATAAGTTGGACCCGGCGTTCCTATTCTTATTATATAGAAAAATAGAACAGACCTCTGCGTTTTCTTATAAAAAATATATAAATTGGGCTGCCAAAAATAAAACCTCGGATGGGAGGTCCATAGGCCGGTCGATACATGACGGCCATAAGAAAATACAAACAGGCCTATGGACACCTTCCATCTGAGGTCGTGGGCTGCGCATGTTAAAAATGAAAGCCTAGACGGGGCAGCCCAAAACCACGTCCAACACTTGCCAAAACTTCGTCCCTCGTTTTAATTTGTGTTTCGCACTTTTCGACATTGTGTGTGCATTTTGACTGCATCATATGAACATGTGCTATGCATGAATGTTGATCAGCATGATGTTAATCGGCTGGTAGTTCCATTTTCGACCATGAATAAAACTTCCAACATGATGTTAACCCTGTTTGAAAAGGCCGTGTTAATATAAATGCTCTGCCTCACGAAAGTTGCGATTTCTTATCCGAATCGAACTTGCAGCTTATCTGAAATCGAAACTTGCGCTTTTCTTCTCTGAGAATCACATTGTCTGCACTTTTATACTCCTATGAAACTGCATTTTTTTAAGTACTAAAAATAGATCTCTAGAATTCATAAAATACTTCATATGCTCAATATTGCAAATCTGAAATTCAAAAGAACTTCATATCTGAAAGTACTCTCAAAATACACAACACAAAACACAATTCACAACCTGCAAATACTGACAACCCTAAGCTCCTCCTGACAATTCACAACCTGCCCGACTATTGGGCTGGGGGGGCAGCCCCCTCCTATTCCTCGACGGCAGACAGCCGCCCCGTGAGACGATGTGAATGGTGAGGGAGACGATGGCGGGGAAGCGTCGTCGGGCCAACTGCTTTTCTCGTCTTGCAGTTGGGTTCACCGACGAAGACTCCACCGGCTCGCTCTGGCGGGACACCCTCACAAACGGCACCTCAGTAGATGCTCGATCCTTCAATCTCTGGTGGATGCTCCATCTGAGATCGATACTCCCACCACCGCTCCCTCACGATCGGATTCCTGGAATCTATTTGCTCCATGGCCCAGAGGAGCAGCTCTATGTACTCCGACGCGACTCCCTCCGGGAGTATCGCCGCCTTTTCGCTCTGTTGCAGATATTTGGCCATGGATGTCGCCGTCGCCGCTAGTTGGTCCTTGTTGTCAAACCAAGACTGTATCTCCAACATCCTAGCTAGCTTCACAGGTCGCCACTGCGATCCTCTCGTATCGGTTGTACTCCTCCATCGATCTACTTCTCCACAGCACCTTCACTCGCCCGCGGTGGTTTTTGAATGGTCGCCGGGATGTCGCTAGGTGGGCGGCGGGAGGCCGGATCTGCCCACACTACGGCAACGAGGAAGAAGGGGTCGGAGGCCCTCCCTCGCCAGCGGTGCTTGGGAGAGAACGGCAAGGCAGGCTGATCGGGATGCGCCTAGCAGTGGGTAAGAGCCGTCGCCGAGGACGACCGCGTGAACGTTGCACCTTCTCACCTTCCCTACGGAGAGAGGATCCGACTAGATCTGTGACCAGCAAAGTGAGCAGAGAGAGATAGAGAGTGTGGCCACATTGCCGTGGTTTAGATCTGGAGAGGTCGAGACAGTGTGAAGAGAGCAACACTAGCAAGAAAGCGCGGAGGCTCCTGCCTATATAGTGGAGTAGTACTAGTTTTCTTTTGTCTACCGGAGCCGGCTTGACCTCGTCAATGACTATTGAGTAGTCTTCATGCACGTGGCCCGGAGGCGCAGTTGTCGTCATTTTGATCTGAAGCGCCAGATTATAACATATAACACGAAAAAATGCCACATGACAAGAAATCATAACCTCACTGCCCAAAGGAGACAACATGAATCCCGACGGACAAACTAGACGAGGAACAAAGCTCAAATTAAAGATAAACTCGTAGAAAGGGGGTCCGTCGATAGATGTCCTAATTAACATAGCCGGCTTGACCTAGATGGCAGCCGAGTAGTCAAAGTTCGTGCATGTGCCCCCAATGACTAGCCCAACTCAGTTGTCGCTGTTTAACCCTCGTAGTGATCCGAAGCACATGACACCTAATTTTGCGAGATGACAAGAAACCCTTTTTTTAGATTTCTCACCACAACTACAGCCATGTACAACACAGCCTGCACGATATGTAGACAATAGCCAATGCAGGCGTGTTCGCCGGAGTCTGGTCACATGCATGGACGAATCGATCTTCCGTGTCTTGCGTGGATCGTCCGATCACCAACGTAGTACTCCAACACTTCTCTAGTACTATCGCTCGTCTCCCTCTTCTATTAAGTCACCCGACTTGCGGGGCCCGGGAGTGTGCCTATGGTCGGTTCTCAATTGCCGTCCCACATGTGTGTGCAAACGCAATATGACGCACGTTCCATTCGCAAAGCAGCGTCCCAGACCGATCGACCGTTTGGGGTGCGACGCGAATGCGACGGGCGTGCTGTATACTCCGTACATGTGTAGACGCTTTGCTCCATGGCGCGGGCGCAATCCATGGATACAAAATTAGTATACTATATACTATTTAAAAGTCGAGGGCGGGGCTTTTCCTGCGCGGTAGGCGGCGGGGCAGTTCCGCCTAGTCGGTTCGACAGACGCGAGAAGACGAGGGAGTAGGCTGCTGCAAACGTAGGGCTTTGTGATTTTACAATGAAGTTCTTGCTGGATAGGTGGGGCCCCGTGATTTGACTTGCCATTATCATTTTAATCAAGGGCGCCACGACCGGCGTGAGTCTCCGATTCTCGACCACCTCCATACAGTGTGCCTCTCCCAATGCTCCACCATGTAGTAGAGGCTGGCTCTTGCATGAGAGCCCACTTCTCCACTTTTTCCTTGCCTCTCTTTCCTCCACATATGCAAAAATGCCATGTAAAGCGCACTATTGTACTTACTTGCTCCCTATTGGTGCTTAATCTTGCCACATAGGCATAAAGGCTGATGTGGCAAGTTAATCAAGAAGAGAGAGACTAGTTTCGTGACCCAAGGAAGAAAGCGGTGCTAAAGCGCTGCAGTACCTAGGTGAAAAGACAATTTTGAGTCTATAGCTAATTAAATGAAGCAAACTTAGCAACACCATTTCATTGGAAGAGGTCACTCCTTGGCAAATGCAATAATACTAGTATTTCAGTCCCATAATATAAGAACGTTTTTTGCACTACACTAGTGTCAAAAACGTTCTTATATTATGGGACGGAGGGAGTACGAAGAAAGAGATAGAGAGGAGTAAAAAAATACACTTATAGCCAACCTTATAGCCAACCTTGTTGTAGTATGAGTGACTAAGCGATGACTATGTATGACATGCCAACATCAGATAGCCTAATACACCGTGTTAAATCTAAAGGGTGTGACCTTGTGACATGCGACGCCGGTCGTGGTAAGGCGCGACCATGATACGGGCTCGGGCGAGGCCTTGGATCTGAGATCAAACGGTCGCATGCTAAGTTGCTTTGAAAATTTGCGTAATAACCCTCCGTGATAGGATATTCACCCATAGGTCTAGAATCACGCCCATGCAACCGCTCGATATCGGATCCAAGGGCTCTCGGAAGCCCGTATCATGGGAGAATGGAAAGCCACTACCCTGCCGCTCGCACGCCGGGCAGCTCACTCCTACTCGTCCCCTCGCACGCCCTTTAATACTACGGGCGGTTCACTCCTAGTCGTCCGTCCATTCACATTACGGCAGTTCCACTAATCCTAACCCTCCTCCCAAATCCATGGCGTCCCAAATCTCCCCGATCGGGCGGTGAGTACAAGGTCGTAACCATCACCGGGCGATGAGTTCGACGTCATCTACACCCGTTCTTCCGCGATGGTGAAAGGATGCCTTTCGCTTCGCACGCATGTTCAAGACTCGGATGATGAGTGGATCATTTGGGCTAGATGTTGAGTACACCACAGTCCTGGGACAAGAGAAGGATCTAAAGGACGAAGACAGAAAGAAGCCCACCGTGATCCAGGTTTGCGTGCATGACTTATGCTTGGTCTACCACATATGCCATGCCGACGTTGAGTGCCTGGATTTTAAGGACTTCCTCAAGAGCAACCTAGTCAAATTCACATCAGAGACTTTGGTAACGACAAAGAAGTCCTGCGTCGGATAGGCCTCGTTGTAGGCAACACCTTCGACCTCCAAAAGAATTGGTTGGTGTCCTCTCGTCAGCCTTCAATGCTGACCCAGGCAGGAGCCATGGTCATCCTTCGTACGGTAAACTGGAGAAACCTCCATACACGCTTTCATCGTCATGCATGGCAGCGGAATGTACTAGATATAGACCACATCCACTACGCTGCAATGGATGGCTACCTTTGTTTCAATATCTACAAGGGTTGGATGAAGAGCAACAGGCAAGTTGGCGGTTCAAGCAAAGAAGTATCGGCCAAGAGGAAGAGGGACAAGGACGAAGTCGAGGACGTGGACGAGGACTCCGAGTAAGGTGGCAGTGTCGTTGCTCCTGGTGGTTCTAATGCAGTGTCTATCGGGATAGTTGCAAAGTTTAATTTCAGGTGTGCTTAATTTAATTTGAGGGGTGTGTTGTGCTGAGCCCCCAGCAGAACTATGTTATGTTTCTTCTTGTTACTTTAACTCTTCAGTAAGTACATACTAGTATTTCTTACATTTCATCTTTTAGTTGGCATAGTACTACCACTCGTTTCTTCACATTATATACGTACAATATATATGGACAACATCATATAGCCGCAGTTTAGTTGTCAAAGAATTTCGTGGTGCTTAGTTTTGTCAAAGAATTCCAGGGTGCTTAGTTTTATTTGAGGGGTGGGTTGTGTTGGACACCATTATTGTGACTAGCCTTTTAATAGTACTATATGCATAATTTGGCGACGAGCGCTCTCTATATGTACCACCTTTTTTAATTTCAAGTTTTGCTCCATGGCGCAATCCATCGATACTACTACTGTACAAAAGTATACATTTTTTAAAAGGCTAGAGGGCGGGCGGTCTAGCTTGGTCGGTTTCACGAGGCGAGGTCCTTTGTGATTTGACGGCTCATTCTTGATGGAAGCGGGACCTTGTGATTTGACTGCTTTCGTATAAATGCGCCGACCTGATCGAGGAGGAGCAAAGAACCGTCATGGTATACTCAAGTTTTCCACTTTGGAGTAGTACTGCGATGGAGGAGCACGAAACACGGCAGCCCAAAGGCTGCCATATGGTGATAAAAATGATCTAATTTGCTAGTCATCTCATTGTTAGCATTGTTCTATTCATTCCCTCAAAAACAAAAACCATTGTTCTATTCATGCCTCGCAGAGAACGTGACACGTCTTGCGAAACACCCGAAGCAAAAGATGAAACACAGCAGCAAAAGAAGAAGGAAGATTATCACCCCAAATGATCTAATTCGCCACGGAGTCGTAACTACTTCTTCATCGCCTCCACGACCTCCATCTCCTTGCGCGTCTCATCCGCCATCTTCTTCATTCTATTCATGACGCCGGGATTTCTCGTCGCGAGCCTTCATCATACATTCCACGGCCGCATTCACGTACCTTGACAAAGCAGCGGGTGCTCGATGCGGAGCTTTTCCAACTCCTCCTTCATTCCATGACGAGGGCTGCAGCATCTTCATCGAGGAACTACTATTCTCATGGAGCTTCTTCCAGCCGGCGTTCTGCTCGTGCAATAGGTCGATGTCGTGGCGGAGCGTCGCCTGGTCCTCCACGAAGTCGCAGGATTTCGCCGTCGCCTTCTTCTCCGAGGCAAAGCTCTTCTTCAGCAGCATCACCAAGCCGGCGGTCAACTCCCCATGCTGATTGAGCTCAGCGGGCATGTCGTCGAGGCTCTCCTTCAGCAACTCCGTCAAGCCTTGGATGAACTCCTTCTGCTTATTGAGGTGTTTATTGAGCTGATCGGGCATGCCGTCGAGGGATAATGACTCCAGCTCCGCCGGCTCGGCAGGTTCGCCTCCGCGGCTAGGGCGCTCCTGGGAGCCACCGCCTGCCCATGAGAGATCTTTCGAGGTCTCTGCATGGCGGCGAGCCCTCTCTTTTTTTTCCACAGCCTTGGTTGCCGCTCCCTTGTTACGAGTAGTTCTCGACCTAGAGCTTTGCTCACCGGCCATGGCAACGACGGACGAAGAAGAAGCACTTATGAGGAGGAAACGTAGAGTAATTTTTGGTTAGGTAGTTCCCTTTTATAACCTAAGTACTAGCACTAGTAGTACTAATACCTGCATAGTGGGAACATCGTTCAGGTTTGGTACGTAGTACTAGTAGGTGTGAGCAGGCTTTCGAATGTGATGGCAACAAGGTAAAGATTAATTGATGGTTTTGGTTTGAGGTCTTAAACGGCTCCCGATGAGTTTAGTGGAACATAAATTTCAAGTACTACAATCGCTCAAATGCGTAAATATTATGTTACGGTCAAAAATTGGCACAAATCTGAAGGAGACCAATGGAAGTACTACTTAGCAACCCACGATTTAACTACTACGCATGCCGCATGATGGAGTAATAATGTCTTTCTTCCGCCCTCACGTCCACTCAATTTGCATGCGCTTGTATTAATTGACCATCAATGAAGTGAACGACTTTACACGCGTCAAATTATCACATGGGGTGGATCTTGGTACAAAATTGCGTCACTTGCGTGTACCAGCGTGCGCGTGCGAGGAATGAGTGCGTCGTGGCGTGTGTGCACATCTTAACCCGTGCATGTCGCCCATATGGCTCGGGGAGGACGAGTACATTCTTCTGGAACCAGCAACACGTCACTGTGATCAATCCATGCAAGGAGGTCGCGACAACGCCTCCACATGTGCCACGTGGCTTCATGAACTGTAAGAGAGACATTGTGTAGCGTGCCATTTGTATTCTAATTTATGTGCTTTGCACATACTCAGAAATACTAAGTAAGGTACACGTGCATTGCACGCATCAGATTTTGCAACCAAATTATGAATAAATACCACACTATAGCATGTAAGCTCTGAGTCATATATGCCTGATGTAGCCCTTCGTTTAATTCTTATAGTTCATCTCATTCAAAATCAATTAGAGGGTGCTACACGGTTCTACACGGTTTAGCAGTAATTCTTCATATACCATGTTCTTTATATATGTGTCATCTACCGGTTCTAGCAGTAAAAGCGCTTGCGATGGATAGCCCAATGCCACATGGTTTTCTTCATCATATTGTGTGTGATATAGTTGATAAAAGCAAACAATTAACCAAGGCAGATCGTGTCTGATAGTTACACCTTTAACACACGAGCGTATACATAAAACCTTGTGGGATGTACGTCCGAATGGAAACATTTTCCCTGGATTGACTGTGTGGGATGTACATAAGAACGGAAACGTATTCCTTGGATTGACTGTGTGTGATATACATACGAACGGAAATGATTTTCTGGGATTCACCGTGTGGGATGTACATACCTACGGAAATGATTTCTGGGATTTACCGTGTGGGATGTACATACCTACGGAAATGATTTCTAGGATTCACCATGTGGGATGTACATACCTACGGAAATGATTGGGTTTCGATGCCTCGCCCGATCACACACAGCCCTAGCCTGGGTCCCAGGAGGGCCTATCTAACGATTTACAGGTCGTGGGAAGGACACCCTATCGCACACTCTCACTTGGAGACGGTTCCAAATGCCATCGCGGAAAGGGGTAAAAACCCGTTTGTTTAGGACCGACGCGCACCAGTGATTGTTGAAGTGGGGGAGCTCCTTGAACTTTGTTCATGCTCACGGAAACTTTGTGAATTTTAATTACATAAAATATTCAATAAAAATAAATATCCCCTTTTACAATTCCATTGTATTATGAAAATAATGTGCAAGATTTGCCTTTAGGATGTTTACATTGCTTGTTGGTTTGTGCGGTGCAAAACAGAAACTTTGTCTTGGTCTTGCGATTTTACATTATTACTGGAAAGTCAAACGGTTCTGAAACTTTTTGCACTGTGTTTCTATAAAAATGGTTTATTTTTCCTAATGTTTTTAGAATTTTTGGAGTACCAGAAGTATGGTTAATGTTCAGATTACTACAGACTGTCCTGTTTAAGACATATTCTGTTTTTGATGCATTGTTTGCTTGTTTTGATGAAACTATCTATTTCTATCAGTGGATTAAGCCATGGAAAAGTTATATTACAGTAGCTACAATGCAAAAACAAAATTTGAATTGGTCTGCAACATTACTTAGAGTAGTGATTTGTTTTATTATACTAATGGATCTTACCGAACTTTCTGTTGAGTTTTGTGTGGATAAAGTGATCAAAGATCGAGGAGGTCTCGATATGAGGAGAAGGAGGAGATGCAAGAGATCAAGATTGGGGATGCCCAAGGCACCCCAAGTAAATATTCAAGGAGACTCAAGCGTCTAAGCTTGGGGATGCCCCGGAAGGCATCCCCTCTTTCTTCAACAAGTATCAGTATGTTTTCGGTTTCGCTTCGTTCATGTGATATGTGCAAATCTTGGAGCGTCTTTTGCATTTAGTTTTCCCCTTTTTTCTTGTATGCACCATGCTGGTATGAGATAGTCCATGGTTGATTTATAGAATGCCATTGCACTTCACTTATATCTTTTGAGTATGGCTTTATAGAATGCTTCATGTACATCACTTATATAATTTGAAGTTTGGATTGCCTGTTTCCCTACACATAGAAAACCACCATTTGTAGAATGCTCTTTTGCTCCACTTATATTTGTTAGAGCGTGGGCATATCTATTGAAGAAAGAATTAAACTCTCTTGCTTCACTTATATCTATTTAGAGAGATGACAGGAATTGGTCATTCACATGGTTAGTCATAAAATCCTACATAAAACTTGAAGATCACTGAATATGATATGTTTGATTCCTTGCAATAGTTTTGCGATATAAAGATGGTGATATTAGAGTCATGCTAGTGAGTAATTGTGGATCGGTAGAAATACTTGTGTTGAGGTTTGTGATTCCTGAAGCATGTACGTATGGTGAACCGTTATGTGATGAAGTCGGAGCATGATTTATTTTTTAATTGTCTTCCTTATGAGTGGTGGTCGGGGACGAGCGATGGTCTTTTGCTACCAATCTATCCCCCTAGGAGCATGCGTGTAGTACTTTGTTTCGATGGCTAATAAATTTTGGCAATAAGTATGTGAGTTCTATATGACTAATGTTGAGTCCATGGATTATACGCACTCTCACCCTTCCACCATTGCTAGCCTCTTCGGTACCGTGCATTGCCCTTTCTCACCCTCGAGAGTTGGCGCAAACTTAGCAGTGCATTCAAACCCGTGATACGATAGGCTCTATCACACATAAGCCTCCTTATATCTTCCTCAAAACAGCCACCATACCTACCTATCATGGCATTTCCATAGCCATTCCGAGATATATTGCCATGCAACTTCCATCATCTTCATATACATGACTTGAGCATTCATTGTCATATTGCTTTGCATGATCGTGAGATATCTAGCATGATATTTTCATGGCTTGTCCGTTTTTTGATATCTTTGCTATGCTAGATCATCGCACATCCTGGTACACTGCCAGAGGCATTCATATAGTGTCATATTTTGTTCTAGATATGGAGTTGTAAGTAAATAGAAGTGTGATGATCATCATTATTTGAGCATTGCCCCAGTGAGGAAAGGACGATGGAGACTATGATTCCCCCATCGGGATGAGACTCCGGACTTAAAAAAAGAGGCCAAAGAAGCCCACAAAAAAAATGAGAGAAAAACAGAGACGGGGCAATGTTACTATCCTTTAACCACACTTGTGCTTCAGAGTAGCACCATGTTCTTCATATAAAGAGTCTCTTGAGTTATCACTTTCATACACTAGTGGGAATTTTCATTATAGAACTTGGCTTGTATATTCCGATGATGGGCTTTCTCAAATGCCCGAGGTCTTCATGAGCAAGCAAGTTGGATGCACAATCACTTAGTTTCCAGTTTGAGCTTTCATACACTTATAGCTCTTAGTGCATCCGTTGCATGGCAATCCCTACTCCTCACATTGACATCAATTGATGGGCATCTCCATAGCCCGTTGATTAGCCGTGTCGATGTGAGACTTTCTCCTTTTTGTCTTCTCCACACAACCTCCACCATCATATTCTATTCCACCTATAGTGCTCTATCCATGGCTCACGCTCATGTATTGCGTGAAAGTTGAAAAGGTTTGAGAACATCAAAAGTATAAAACAATTGCTTGACTTGTCATCGGGGTTGTGCATGATTTAAATATTTTGTGTGGTGAAGATGGAGCATAGCCATACTATATGATTTTGTAGGGATAACTTTCTTTGGCCATGTTATTTTGAAAAGACATGATCGCTTTATTGGTATGCTTGAAGTATTATTGTCTTAATGTCAAATGATAGACCATTGTTTTGAATCACTCTTGTCTTAATATTCATGCCATTATTAGATTACGTGATCAAGATTATGCTAGGTAGCATTCCACATCAAAAATTATCCTTTTTATCATTTACCTACTTGAGGACGAGCAGGAATTAGGCTTGGGGATGCTGATACGTCTCCGTCATATCTATAATTTTTTATTGTTCCATGCCAATATTCTACAACTTTTAAATACTTTTGGCAACTTTTTATACTATTTCTGGGACTAACATATTGATCCAAAGGCTGATGCAGTTCTGTTTGTTGCATGTTTTTGTTTCGCAAAAAATCCATATCAAACGGAGTCCAAACGGGATAAAAACTGACGGAGATTTTTTTTGGAATAAATGTGAATTTGGGAAGTGGAATCAACGCGAGATGATGCCCGAGGGGCCCACGAGGGTGAGGGGCGTGCCCCAGGGGGTAGGGCGCGCCCTGGACCCTCGTGGCCACTCCATAAGGCGGTTGGTGCCCTTCTTTCGCCGCAAGAAAGACAATATCCGGATAAAAACCGTGTCCAAATTTCAGCCCAATCTGAGTAATGGATCTCCGGGAATTTAAGAAACGGTGAAAGGCGCGTAATCAGGAGTGCGTAAATGTATGAAACACAGAGAGACCCAATCTCGGAGGGGCTCCCGCCCCTCCGCCGCCATGGAAGCCAAGGACCAGAGGGGAAACCCTTCTCCCATCTAGGGGGAAGGTCAAGGAAGAATAAGAAGAAGAAGGGGGGCTCTCTCCCCCTCTCTCCCGGTGGCACCAGAACGCCGCCGGGGCCATCATCGCGATAACGATCTACACCAACAACTTCACCACCATCATCACCAAATCTTCCCCCCTCTATGCGGTGGTGTAACCCCTCTTTTACCTGTTGTAATCTCTACTTAAATATGGTGCTCAACGCTATATATTATTTCCCAATGATGTATGGCTATCCTATGATGTTTGAGTAGATCCGTTTTGTCCTATGGGTTAATTGATGATCGTGATTGGTTTGAGTTGCATGTTTTATTATTGGTGCTATCCTATGGTGCTCTCCGTGTCACGCATAGCGTGAGGGATCCCACTGTAGGGTTTGGTAATATGTCCATGATTTGCTTATGGTGGGTGGCGTGAGTGGCGTAAAGCACGTAATCTTGAGTAAGTAGGTTGTTTGCGTATGGGAGTAGAGAGGACTTGATGCCTTATAATGCTATGGTTGGGTTTTACCTTAATGATCTTTAGTAGTTGCGGATGCTTGCTAGAGTTCCAATCATAAGTGCATATGATCCAAGAAGAGAAAGTATGTTAGCTTATGCCTCTCCCTCAAATAAAATTGCAACAATGATTACCGGTCTAGTTATCAATTGCCTAGTGACAAATAACTTTCTCATGACAAAAAGCTCTATACTGAAACTAACTTAGTTGTTTCTTTATCTAAACAGCCCCTACTTTTTATTTAGGCGCTCTTTATTATCTTGCAAACCTATCCTATCACACCTACAAAGTACTTCTAGTTTCATACTTGTTTTCGGTAAAGCGAACATCAAGCTTGCGTAGAGTTGTATCGGTGGTTGTCGGTGTCAAAACCGGCGGATCTCGGGTAGGGGGTCCCGAACTGTGCGTCTAGGCGGATGGTAACAGGAGACAAGGGACACAGTGTTTTTACCCAGGTTCGGTCCCTCTCGATGGAGGTAAAACCCTACTCCTGCTTGATTAATATTGATGATATGGGTAGTACAAGAGTAGATCTACCACGAGATCAAGGAGGCTAAACCCTAGAAGCTAGCCTATGGTATGATTGTTGATGTTGTAGTTGTTGTCCTACGGACTAAAAACCCTCCGCTTTATATAGACACCGGATAGGTTAGGGTTACACGTGATTTACAATGGTAGGAGATCTACATATCCGTATCGCCAAGCTTGCCTTCCACGCCAAGGAAAGTCCCATCCAGGCACGGGATGAAGTCTTCAATCTTGTATCTTCATAGTCTTGGAGTCCGGCCGTGACGATAGTCCGGCTATCCGGACACCCCCTAGTCCGGGACTCCTCGGTAGCCCCCGAACCAGGCTTCAATGACGATGAGTCCGGCGCGTTGATTGTCTTCAGCATTGCGAGGCAGGTTCTTCTCCAAATTCCATATGCTTGTCAAATAGTGTCCGGCTTCTGATAAATGCTGCGCTCTTCAGCTTCTACGCCCAATAATGGTCATCTTCCACATGTTTGAATGAATGCGAACAGCCAGGGTATTTTTACAATTACCCCCTAGTCACAAATGAGCCGCCCATAAAAGGCAAGGATCTAGATCTGAGTCACACCATCTCCCCCTTTGCAAGCTTTCATCGAGCGCCTCGACCCAAGTCCATTCCATCATGGACAATGACGCTGCTCCTCTTCTTGCGCCCCACCTCACCAGAAATTGGGAGAGATGCTCATCCCGCATAATGAGCTAGTTATACTCCAAACCAAGGGATTTCTCCCCAGCCTTCTTGGTTCCGTTCGAGCCGGACTTGCCACCTACAAGGGCGGAAAGCAAGCGAGAGCGTCCCAATCCCTCTAAAGGAGAGCGGGTGTGCTTCATCTCTTATCTAGTAAGAGGCCTTGGGTTTCCTATCCATCCGTTTCTCCGGGGGCTCTTGGAGTTCTACGGCCTCCAATTGCACCATCTTACTCCTGCCTCCATCCTGCACGTCGCGGGCTTTGTGGCCCTCTGTGAACTATTCTTGGGCGTTGAGGCTCAATTCGGATTGTGGAAGAGAATATTCTGCCTAGTGCCCCGTTCTCATGAGGGGTCAATATATCAAGTGGGCGGAGCCGAGCTATGGCGCATCGCCGGGACCGGATACTTGTCCGAACCCCAAAGAAGGCGTCCAAGATTGGCCTTCGTAATGGTTTTACATGGAGGACGCCCCGCCACCGGATCCTGTTCGGATCGGCCTTCCGGAGTTCAACAATGCTCCCTCAAGAAGCGCCTAAAGCCGGGCGCCTCGAGCCCCGGAGAGAAGATGACCAGACGTCCGCTATTTGATGAGCCGAATAAGGTTATCGCTCATGCCGGATTGACCATGCCAGGAGTCATGGCAATCTGCATTATGAGGGGAGTGCAGCCGCTTCAATACAGAGGCCACCCCATGTGGGACTTCAACGAGGAGGACGACGCCACCCGTCATGGCCGCAAAGGGCCGTAATCGGTCACCGAACTGGTGAAGACCTTGTCTCGCTATGTACAAAGGAGAGGAGGAGGACTTCCTCCATCTCAACCCACTGAAGGAGTTTTCTTCAGTAATCCTCGTCTGGGTAAGCAAACATCTTTGCGATCTGTCTGATCCATGTTCCCGTAGTTAAATATCTCATTTCATGGTTTTGTTTTTTCTTGGCGAGGACTGCGCGGACTGTGGAGAAGATACACAGCCCGCCTCCACAACCCGGCTGATCTCGAACGGTCCCTCGATCCGACCTCCAAGAGGATCCGGATATAAAGGTGGAGTTGATCGATGGGGTATTCTACCAACTTAGCATCGACAACGCGTTGGTCGCCATTACGGCGGATTACCCCGGAATATTTCCAGCCTCACAGGTAAAGGAGACCGAGATCCCAAAATCCTGATAACGACCCATCCTTGCTTTATTTTTTATCACCGTATACCAATGGTGTTTCGCAGGGGGCACCTTCGAGGCAGGAAGCCGAGCCTGCGGCGGCTGACCAACAAAGGGCAGTGCGGCCCTGCAGGTTAAAAAGAAGTGCGGTCCGGATCGGCTCCGGCCTTAGCGGTATGGCATGTCACCATACACCTGTGATTGATTCTCGGAAAGCGAACTAACGCCGATATTCTTTTCGTGAAAAAGAGCGCCACGGACTGAATCCGGAGAGGTTGCCGATCGAACCTTCACGGACAAAGCTTCAAACCCGGTCCGGAGGCCGAGGCAAGCACGAGACGCGTCCGATGTTCCTCTGACAGAGGATGCCGACAGGTTGTCCGCCACCAACTCAGCGGTGGAGAGCGCTTGAACCACAAAGGCCACGGGACAGTTCTTCGTGGACGCTGTGTTTCTCCCTCGCAGGCCTTGAATGCCTTTGAGTCGGAGATGCGCACTCCGTGCCGCTCAAGATGGACTAGCCAGAGCCACGGAGCAGTATGTGAAGGACATACGGGTAAGTAATTTTGACAGTTATATATGCCAGTAGCCCCCGAGACTTAAAATAGTTAGAATAACTGATTTAAGGATCATTTGTTATGCAGGATCTTTACAAAAAAGAATACCCGACTGTCGCAGGAGCTCAAAGAGTGCAAATCCCAACTTGAGGCTGCACTAGCCGCTGCAGGGGGAGCTACCGAGACCCCGCTGGTAATATATGCTTCAAAAGATAAATAATTTAGGAAGTGCGGCGTGTGTGTAGAGCTGACAAAAACATTGCAGATGGCGCCGGACTGAATCCGGACAAGCAACAGCTCTTGCGCCAGTTAAAGGCTGGTGAGAGCGTGCTTATAAGGGTGCAAGGTGAGAAGAATAACCTCCAAGACGCCAACACCAAGCTGGGTGAGGAACTGAAGGACGTTCGTGCTCAGTTATCTAACTCCGTAAGGAGAATCGACGGCTTCGTCATGGGCATTTTCAGTAAGTGCTTGAGCGAACTTTGAAAGAGTTCAGCGAGGAAGGCGACTAACATAAACATGTATGTAGGTTTGCTCACAAAGTTGTCGTGAGGAGGAGATGCCCAATTCTTCGGGTGATCTCCTTCCCGAATTCGCGCCACCGCACAAACGAGTCCGCAAGTGATGAAAGGCATCGGTCAAGCCTTGTGGCCATCAATCTCCCCGCCCAAGGCATTGGGGAGTCAAGCGGAGCGGCTTCAAGGCACACGGCGCTTCCGCTATGGAAGATATCGCCTGCCGTCAAGGCGCCAGGAGGCTGGCCATGGTGAAGACGCAGACACGGTTGTTGACCCAAACCACATGGCCGAGGTCGGACCTGTGGGGTGGGATGGGACGGAGATCCTCAGAAGTTAGTGTAACGCCAAGTAGAATTGGCCGCCAAGTATTCCCAAAGAAGATTGTAAATTAGATAGCCTATTAGATGGCATTGAGGAGGAATACAATGAGTCGAATTGACTATGTAAAAATATGACATTAAAGAAATGTCTTCTAGCCGGATTGTAGATCGTTTGTCGTAGCGGACCTTTTCGCTTCAACCTCCGGACCAAATATTCCGGAGTGAGTCCGAATACCCTCGTGGTTATATAAGAACCGTGGTATGCATGGAGACAAGGCGTAGGGGTCATTGTTGCTGTATCGCATAAGTGCCCAACTAGTTATGCGATATTACATGGGTAGTAAGAAGAATCTTCCAGGAGAATAGTTCCGTTAAGGGTTCCTTTCACTGGGGTGCATGCCCTAAAGTTCATGTCAAAGCTGCTATGAAAGCGTAAAATCATCCGGGGAAGATGGGTAAAAGTTAAAAAATCATCTTTCAATTCTCCGACCGAATATTCCCTTAAGAACGCTTAGCTTTGGCTTCACCCAGTCTGAGGTACACATCCGTCAATTCGGCAAGAATAATCGCAGAGGTGCTCCCTTTACCACCTAGCCGAACAATCGGGAACGTAGGGTAAGCACAGAGCCAGCAACCCAGCTTGGCCAAAACTTAAGTCATATCGATGCATATAATGGCGAATAAAAGGTACATGCGGAAGTTTAACACATGTGCTGGGCATGAAGCCCGTATAAATAAGCTTCTGTTGAAGAAGCCCCCAGGTATAATGAGTGCGGAAAAAAGCGCAAACGAGCCTCTAAAGGCTACAAGAAGAAGAAGAAGAAGGAGAGAAATAAAAGACAGCAAAAAACAAAAAATAAAGAATGCGGACGGAGGGAGGAGACGAACTTGAAGTCCGGCACTTAGGCGTAGAATCTTCGTAGACGGGCTGCGTTCCATGGGTTCGGCTCAAGTCGGTTATCCGATGCGTTTAAATGAGCGGTATGCTCCGCCGGTCGAGACCTGGTCGATGATGAAGGGACCTTCCCATTTGGGCTTGAGTTTGTCCTTTTTCTTGTCCGACAAAGCGAGAACTAGTTCGCCAACGTTATAAGCTTTGGCCCGCATTTCCTCGCTTTTGATATCTTCGAGCTCATTGCCGTTGATAGAATGCGGAACGAAGCTTTTGCCACGCCGCGCTCCTCCTCCAATGCGCCCAAACTGTCCCGCCGATCGAAGTTCGGCTTCTCTTTCTTCATACATGCGCACTCGAGGTGAGTCGTGAATTATGTCGCAGGCAAGACTGCCTCATACCAGACACCATAAAAAATGGTGTGAATCAGTAGTGCGATTTGGCGTGGTCCGTAGCCCCCATAGTACGTAGTCGAAGCTCCTCAACCCAAAGGCGTATTAGATTCCTTGAGGGACCGCACTAGTCTGGGTTTAATGTCAGCCATGATTAGACCGCTTGCCCGTTCGACTTGACCATTAGTTTGAGGGTGATAGACTGAGGCGTAATCGAGCTTGATGCCCATGTTTTTGCACCATAGTTTGACCTCATCGGCTGTGAAGTTGGTGCCATTATCAGTGATGATACTGTGGGGAACGCCGTAACGGTGTACTACCCCTGATATGAAGTCTATCACTGGTCCGGATTCGCCGCTTTAATGTGCTTCTGGCCTCTATCCATTTGGTGAATTTATCCACCATGACCAATAGGTATTTTTGCTTGTGGGTTCCTCCCTTAGGAGGTCCAACCATGTCAAGCCCCCAGACCGCGGTGGGTGGCATGTGGCTTTGGTTAGCAAAAAGCTGGCATCCGATGCATCGTTGGACTAAATCTCATGATCCGCCGAGCCGTCGACCAATAAAATCCCTGTATGGAAGGCCTTGCCTACTGTGGCCCGGCTGCTGCGTGGTGCCCGCCATCCCAAGATGAATTTCAGCCAGAGGGTTCGCCTTCCTCTTCGGAGATACATCTTTGAAGGACTCCGTAGTGCTTTTCTTATAAAGCTCTCCCTCATGGACTTTATAGGCTTTAGAACGCCGTACTATGCAAATAACCTCATTTTGGTCTTCGGGAGTTCCTTCCTAGTTAGGTAGGCTAGGAATGGTTCCGCCCAAGGGCAATAACCGCCATTATTTCGTGAGCAAGAGGGTGTTATCTCGGGGCAGAGCCTCCGTTGTGTCGAGTGTTCAAGCGTCGGCGGTTGGGTCCGGATTGTTATTGCGGACTCCTTCCAATAGTACGGATGGCTTGAACAGCCGCTCCAAAAGATATTGGTGGGATCGGCATCGCTTTTGCACCGGCGTGCGCTAATATATCCGCCACCGTTGTTATCCTGTGCTATATGATGAAATTCGAGCCCTTCAACTGCGGCCGACATTTTAGGACCGCATTGCGGTATGCTGCCATTTTCGGATCTTTGGCGCCAAAGTCTCCGCTTATTTGAGATATTGCGTGGTTTGAATCCTCGCCGCACCTCTAGGCGTTGAATGCCCATGGAGATCGCCATCCGGAGGCCGTGCGTATGGGCCTCGTATTCGCCGCGTTGTTGGAGTCCATATACATTATCTGAAGGACGATGGACTGTGTCCCTCGTTGGGGACGCCAGATTGACGCCAAATTACCAGGGCAACCAACATTTTGGAGCCGTCAAAATGCATGATCCAATTGGAGTATGCGCCATACTCTTTAGGGAGTTCGGCTTCAGTCCATTCGGCCACGAAGTCGGCCAAAACCTGTGACTTAATAGCTCGTCGGGGCTTATAAGTTATGTCGAATGGAAGGAGCTCTATGGCCCATTTAGCAATCCGGCCCGTCGGCGTCATGTTGTTTATAATGTCGTTAAGAGGTACTTCGGAGGCTACCGTTATCGAACACTCTTGAAAGTAGTGTCGCAGCTTCCAAGATGCCATGAACACCGCATATGCTATCTTTTGATAGTGTGGGTACCGGACTTGCATGGAGTTAGGACAAGTGGACACATAATAAAACCGGTTTTGAACAGTGGAACCGTGTCCGTCCGCTTCTCGCTCGACGACGAGCACCGCTACCGACAACTTGATGTGTTGCGGCGATATATAATAGCATTGGTTCGCCCACGTTGGGCGCAGCCAGACCGGATTTGTTGCCGTAATGGCCTTTATTTCTTCGAAGTCCGTCATATGCATCCGGCCCACTCAAAGTGTTCGGTGCGGCGGAGGAGGCGGTAAAGAGGTAATGCCTTTTCTCCTAAACGTGAGATAAAGAGGCTTAGAGCCGCTACACATCCCGTCAATTTTTGTATTTGCTTGAGGTCTTTTGGAATATCCAATTGTGACAGAGCTCGAATCTTGGCTGGGTTTGCTTCAATTCCTCTACCAGACACGATGAAGCCCAAGAGCTTTCCGGCTGGAACGCCGAAGACGCATTTTTCCGGATTGAGCTTGATGTCATATTTTCGAGGATTGTCGAATGTGAGCCTCAAGTAGTCTACTAGAGTTTCGACGTGTTTGGTTTTGACGACCGCGTCATCTACATATGCTTCCACCGTCTTGCCGATCTGGTTGGCCAGACATGTCTGAATCATGCGCTGATATGTTGCGCCGGCGTTTTTGAGCCCAAAGGGCATTGTGTTGAAGCGAACGGCCGTATGGAGTGATGAATGTTGTTGCAGCCTGGTCCGGCTCTCGCCATCTTGATTTGGTGGTAGCCGAGTACGCGCCGAGGAAGCACAATGAGTCGTGGTCTCCGCTGTGCGTCAATGATTTGATCAATTCGCTGAGGGGAAGGGATCCTTGGGCAAGCCTTATTGAGGTCTTTGAAATCAACACATAGGCGCTTAGGATTTATCCTTCTTTGGTACCATCACCCGTTCGCTAGCCAATCCGGATGTTTTATATCTCGATGAATCCGGGCGTCCAAAAGTTTGGCTAGCTCCTTCCCATAGCCTGCCTCTTGGGTTCAAAAAGCACCAAGAGCCTGCTTGACTGGCTTGAATCCTTTTAGGATATTTAGGGCTGTGCTCGGCCACCGTCGTGGGATTCTCGGCATATCTCAAGGGTGCCACGCAAAGATGTCCCAGCTTTTCTTGTAGAAATTTTCATAGTGCGCGTCTACATCAGGTTTTAATTGTGCCCCGATGGAGGGCTGCCTTGCGGTGGTCCGCTTAGCCAACCCTCCAAAGATGGTTCCGCACTTTTAGGGGTTTTGGTTTGTTGGTATTCAACCCCGGTGCTTGATAATGATGCACCCTTTTGTGCCGGACTAGGATGTATTCAGGGCGGATTATCCCAAAATTTACTTTCGGTTTTCCAGCGCTTCCATTGCACAATATTTTTGTACTATGGTTACCAAGTTAGCAAAGCGTGATTTCGCCAAGGCTTATGGCGCTTAGGATTCCTTGTCCGTGCAATTATTGCAAAAATTGGGATTGCGTCCTCCTCTCGGCAGCCTTTATCCTGTTCATAACCAGAGGAATCGCCCAAAGATATGTATGTACTGCTTTCAGCCGGCTCTTGCCGAATTCGAGAGAGATCGCCAATGTTCGGGTGGGCGGGTGGCACTAAATCCGAACCCCGCCCAATTCAGGACTCAAGGGCCGAGAAGTTTTCGAACTCGGAATTTTGGATTTTGAGTGCAATCCAATGAGTCTGCCCGCCGCTGACTTTAAGGGTCGTGGCTTGATCAACATCCGTCCCTCCGCAGGAATCCGGCATGGAGGGATCGGGAATCCGGACATAACTAGTCCTTAAGGTAGGGGAAGAATTGCCGCATTGCTCCTCTATCACAGTAACATTGCTTCAGGACTCAAGGGCTGAGGCCAGATCCGGTCGTAATCTGTGGCGACTCCCAGGGCGGCGATGCGATCCAAGAGCTCGTTTATGGAGGAGAGCTCGATCGGATCTAACTGTTCGGCCAATTCCGGACTAACATGAAGATTGGATTTGATGACTCGACAGGTCATCGTCGGGCGCTGAGGCCGAATCGGGCGGTCATGAGAAAACCGCCAAGCCGAAGAGTTCCACCAAGGCCAAGGCTTCTTTGGCGAAGGTGTCCTCTTTAAAGACGAGGCGAGGCATCCCACCCGATGCTGACTACATTGCAGGAACTCTCAATGAAAGCACCAATGTCGGTGTCAAACCGGCGGATCTCGGTAGGGGTCCCGAATCGTAAGGCTTCAGGCGGATGGTAACAGGAGACAAGGGACACAAGAGTGTTTTACCTGTGTTCGGGCCCTCTCGATGGAGGTAAAACCCTACTCCCGCTTGATTAATATTGATGATATGGGTAGTACAAGAGTAGATCTACCACTTAGATCAAGGAGGCTAAACCCTAGAAGCTAGCCTATGGTATGATTGTTGATGTTAGTAGTTGTTGTCCTCACGGACTAAAACCCTCCGGTTTATATAGACACCGGATAGGTTAGGGTTACATAGAGTCGGGTTCAATATTACGAGATCTAGATATACGTATCGCCAAGCTTGCCTTCCACGCCAAGGAAAGTCCCATCCGGACACGGGACGAAGTCTTCAATCTTGTATCTTCATAGTCTTGGAGTCCGGCCGTGACGATAGTCCGGCTATCCGGACACCCCCTAGTCCAGGACTCCCTCAGTGGTCGATAGAACTTGAGAGAATATTTTTTCTACCTTTAGCTCCTCGTTGGGTTCGACACTCCTACTTATCCAAAAGAGGCTACAATTGATCCCCTATATTTGTGGGTTATCAGCAACCTGCGGCGCATTGTGACCAGGCGTGGCATGGCGAGGCGGGCGGTAGAGGAGGAGCGTGCGTGAATGTCCCTCTTGTTCTCATGCTCATACATGTGGGGAAACTGTTGGGAAACACAGTATTTCGAAAAATTTACCTACGATCACGTAAGACCTATTTAGGAGATGCATAGCAACGAGCAGGGAGAGTGTGTCCACGTACCCTCGTAGACCGAAAGCCGAAGTGTTTAGTAACGCGGTTGATGAAGTCGAACATCTTCGCGATCCAACCGATCAAAGTACCGAACGTACGGCACCTCCGTGTTCAGCACACGTTCAGCTCGATGACGTCCCTCGATCTCTTGATCCAGTTAAGGATGAGGGAGAGTTCCGTCAGCATGACGGCGTGGTGACGGTGATGATGAAATTACCAGCGCAGGGCTTCGCCTAAGCACTATGACGATATGACCGAGGTGTGTTACTGTGGAGGGGGGCACCGCTCACGGCTAAGAGAAGGCTTGGTGTGTCTTCGGGGTGCCCCCTCCCACGTATATAAACGGGGGAGGAGAGGTGGCCGGCCCAAGGGGGGCGCGTCATGGGGGGGTCCTACTTGGACTCCTGGTCCAAGTAGGATTCGACCCCCCCCTTTCCTATTCCCACTAGGAGAAGGAGGGAAGGATGAGGAGGAGAGAAGGAAACGGGGGCCCCCCAACCCTAGTCCAATTCGGTTTGGGCTTGGGGGGGCGTGCACCTCCACCTGGCCGCCGCCTCCTCTCTCCACTAGGGCCCATAAATGCCCATTAACTCCCCAGGGGGGGGGTCCGGTAACCCCTGGTACTCCGGAAAATGTTTGAACCTTTCCAAAACCATTCCGGTGTCCAAACACAACCTTCCAATATATAAATCTTTATGTCTCGGCCATTTTGAGACTCCTCGTCATGTCCGTGATCTCATCTGGGACTCCGAAAAAACTTCGGTACATCAAATCACATAACTCATAATACAAATCGTCATCGAACGTTAGCGCATGACCCTACGGGTTCGAGAACTATGTAGACATGACCGAGACACATCTCCGGTCAATAACCAATAGTGGAACCTGGATGCTCATATTGGCTCCTACATATTCTACGAAGATCTTTATCGGTCAAACCGCATAACAACATACGTTGTTCCCTTTGTCATCGGTATGTTACTTGCCAGAGATTCGATCGTCGGTATCATCATACCTAGTTCAACCTCATTACCGGCAAGTCTCTTTACTCGTTCCGTAATGCATCATCCTGCAACTAACTCATTAGTCACATTGCTTGGAAGGCTTTATAGTGATGAGCATTACCGAGAGGGCCCAGAGATACCTCCCTGAAACACGGAATGACAAATCCTAATCCCGATCTATGCCCACTCAACAAACACCATCGGAGACACCTGTAGAGCATCTTTATAATCAGCCATTTACGTTGTGACGTTTGATAGCACACAAGGTGTTCCTCCGGTATTCGGGAGTTGCATAATCTCATTGTCAGATGAACATGTATAAGTCAGTAAGAAAGCAATAGCAATAAAACTAAATGATCATTATGCTAAGCTAACGGATGGGTCTTGTCCATCACATCACTCTCTAATGATGTGATCCCGTTCATCAAATGACAACACATGTCCATGGCTAGGAAACTTAACCATCTTTGATAACGGGCTAGTTAAATAGAGGCATACTAGGGACACTCTGTTTGTCTATGTATTCACACATGCACCAAGTTTCTAGTTAATACAATTCTAGCACGAATAATAAACATTTATCATGATATAAGGAAATATAAATAACAACTTTATTATTGCCTCTAGGGCATATTTACCTCAGTCTCCCACTTGCGGTAGAATAAAAAATCTAGATTACATAGTAATGATTCTAACAACCATGGAGTCTTGGTGATGATCATGTTTTGCTCGTGGAAGAGGCTTAGTCAATGGTCCGCAACATTCTGGATCCGCAAGGCGTATTTTGCAAACTTCTATGTCTCCCTCCTTGACTAGATCGCGGATGGAATTGAAGCGTCTCTTGATGTTCTTGGTTATTGCTCCAGTATTGTCACAAAAGATTTTCATTGGACCCGATGCACTAGGTATTACACCTAGATCGGATATGAACTCCTTCATCCAGACTCCTTCATTTGCTGCTTCCTAAGAAGCTATGTACTCTGCTTCACACGTAGATCCCGCCACGACGCTCTACTTGAACCGCACTAACCGACACTTCCACCATTCAATATAAATATGTATCCAGTTTGTGACTTAGAGTCATCCGGTCGAGTCAAAGCTTGCATCGACGTAACCATTTACAACGAGCTCTTTGTCACCTCCATAAATGAGAAACATATCCTTAGTCCTTTTCAGGTATTTCAAGATGTTCTTGACCACTGTCCAGTGATCCACTCCTCAATTACTTTGGTACCTCCCTGCTAAACTAATAGCAAGGCACAAATCAGGTCTGGTACACAGCATTGCATACATGATAGAACCTATGGCTGAGGCATAGGAAATCACTTTCATTTTCTCTCTATCTTATGTAGTGGTCAGGCATTGAGTCTGACTCAACTTCACACCTTGTAACGCAGGCAAGAACCCTTTCTTTGACTCATCCATTTTGAACTTCTTCAAAACTTTATCAAGGTATGTGCTTGGTGAAAGTCCAATTAAGCATTTTGATCTATCTCTATAGATCTTGATGCCCAATGTATAAGCAGCTTCGCCGAGGTCTTTTATTGAAAAATTCTTATTCAAGTATCCTTTTATGCTTTTCAGAAATTCAGTATCATTTCCGATCAACAATATGTCATCTACATATAATGTTAGAAATGCTACAGAGCTCCCACTCACTTTCTTGTAAATACAGGCTTCTCCAAAAGTCTGTATAAGATCACACTATCAAAGTGTATATTCTAACTCCGAGAGGCTTGCACCAGTCCATAAATGGATAGCTGGAGCTTGCACACTTTGTTAGCACCTTTTGGATTGACAAAACCTTCTGGTTGCATCATATACAACTCTTCTTTAAGGTATCCATTAAGGAATGCAGTTTTGACATCCATTTGCCAAATTTCATAATCATAAAATGCGGCAATTGCTAACATGATTTGGAAAGACTTAAGCATCGCTACGGGTGAGAAGTTCTCATCGTAGTCAACTCCTTGAACTTGTCGAAAATCTTTCGCAACAAGTTGAGCTTAAATGAAAGAATAACATTACCGTCAGTGCCAGTCTTCTTCAAGATCCATTTATTGTCTATTGCTTGCCAATCATCGGGCAAGTCAACCAAAGTCCACACGTTGTTCTCATACATGGATCTCATCTCAGATTTCATGGCCTCAGGCCATTTCGCGGAATCTGGGATCATCATCACTTCCTCATAGTTCATAGGTTCGTCATGGTCAAGTAACATGACCTCCGTAACAGGATTACCGTACCACTCGGTGCGGATCTTACTCGTTGACCTACGAGGTTCGTGAGTAACTTGATCTCAAGTTTCATGATCACCATCATTAGCTTCCTCACCGATTGGTGTAGGAATCAATCGAAACTAATTTCCGTGATGAACTACTTTCCAATTCAGGAGAAGGTACAATTACCTCATCAAGTTCCACTTTCCTCTTACTCACTTCTTTCCAGAGAAACTCCTTCTCTAGAAAGGATCCATTCTTAGCAAGGAATATCTTGCCTTCGGATCTGTGATAGAAGGTGTACCCAACAGTCTCCTTTGGGTATCCTATGAAGACACATTTCTCCGATTTGGGTTCGAGCTTATCAGGTTGAAGCTTTTTCACATAATCATCATAGCCCCAAACTTTAAGAAATGACAACTTGGGTTTCTTGCCAAACCATAGTTCATATGGTGTCGTCTCAACAGATTTAGATGGTGCCCTATTTAACGTGAATGCAGCCGTCTCTAAAGCATAACCCCAAAACGATAGCGGTAAATCAGTAAGAGATATCATAGATCGCACCATATCCAATAAAGTACGGTTACGACGTTCGGACACACCACTACATTGTGGTGTTCCAGGTGGCGTGAGTTGTGAAACTATTCCGCATTGTTTCAAATGAAGAACAAACTCATAACTCAAATATTCACCTCCACGATCAGATCGTAGAAACTTTATTTTCTTGTTACGATGATTTTCCACTTCACTCTGAAATTCTTTGAACTTTTCTAATGTTTCGCACTTTACGTTTCATCAAGTAGATATACCCATATCTTCTCAAATCATCTCGTGAAGGTCGAAAATAATCGTTACCGCCATGAGCCTCAACACTCATCGGACCGCATACATCAGTATGTATTATTTCCAACAAGTCTGTTGCTCGCACCATTGTTCCGGAGAACGGATTCTTGGTCATCTTGCCCATCAGCATGGAGATTCTTGGTCAAGTGATTCCAGAAAGTCCATCAGCATGGAGTTTCTTCATGCGCTTTACACCAATATGACATAAATGGCAGTGCCACAAATAAGTTGCACTATCATTATTAAACTTATATCTTTTGGCTTCAATACTATGAATATGTGTATCACTACTATCGAGATTCAACAAAAATAGACCACTCATCAAGGGTGCATGACCATAAAAGCTATTACTCAGATAAATAGAACAACCATTATTCTCCTGAGTTAAATGAATAACCATCTCGCATCAAACAAGATCCAGATATAATGTTCATGCTTAACGCGGCACCAAATAACAATTATTCAGGTCTAAAACTAATCCAGAAGGTAGATGTAGAGGCAAGATGTCGACAAATATCACATCAACTTTGGAACCATTTCCCATGCGCATCGTCACCTCGTCCTTAGCTAATCTTCGCTTACTCCAGAGTCTCCACTGCTTTCGAAAGTTGCAAATATGAGCAATGTAACCAAGATCAAATACCAAGGCCCTACTACGAGCATGAGTAAGGTACACATCAATAACATGTATATCAAATATACCTTTCACTTTGCCATCCTTCTTATCCGCCAAATACTTGGGGCAGTTCCACTTCCAGTGACCAGTCCCTTTGCAAGAGAAGCACTTTCGGTCTCAGGCTTAGGTCCAGACTTGGGCTTCTTCACTTAATCAGCAACTTGTTTGCCGTTCTTCTTGAAGTTCCCCTTCTTCCCTTTGCCCCTCTTTTTGAAACTAGTGGTCTTGTAAACCATCAACACTTGATGCTCCTTCTTGATTTCTACCTCCGCAGCCTTTAGCATCGCGAAGAGCTCGGGAATTGTCTTATCCATCCCTTGCACAAAGCTTTTGTAGCTTGGTGGCACTGATTGAAAAACTCTGTCAATGACACTATCATCGTGAAGATTAACTCCCGGGGCTGAGTCAAGTGGTTGTGGTACCCGCACATTCTCGAGTATATGCTCACCGATGTAACTATTCTCCTCCATTTTGCAGCTGTAGAACTTATTGGAGACTTCATATCTCTCAATCCGGGCATTTCTTGAAATATTAACTTCAACTCCTGGAACATCTCATATGCTCCATGACGTTTTTCGATGTCAAAACCGGCGGATCTCGGGTAGGGGGTCCCGAACTGTGCGTCTAAGGCGGATGGTAATAGGAGGCGGGGACACAGTGTTTACCCAGGATCGGGCCCTCTCGATTGAGGTAATACCCTACTTCCTGCTTGATTGATCTTGATGATATGAGTATTACAAGAGTTGATCTAACACGAGATAGTAGAGGCTAAACACTAGAAGCTAGACTAAGGTATGATTGATGTTGTCCTACGGACTAAACCCTCCGGGTTTATATAGACACCCAAGGGCTAGGGTTACACGTAGTCGGTTACAATGGGAGGAGATCTACATATCCAGATCGCCAAGCTTGCCTTCCACGCCAAGGAGAGTCCCATCCGGACACGAGGCGAAGTCTTCGGCCTTGTATCTTCATAGTCCAATAGTCCGCCAAAGGATATAGTCCGGCTGTCCCGATACCCCCAAATCCAGACTCCCTCAAGAGCCCCCGAACCAGGCTTCAATGACGATGAGTCCGGCATGCAGATTGTCTTCGGCATTGCAAAGGCGGGTTCCTCCTCCTAATACTCCATAGAAGATTTTTGAACACAAGGACGGTGTCCCGCTCGCAAAATAAATTCCACATACCACCATAGAGAGAATAATATTTCCACAAATCTAATCTACTGACGCATCTTGAAGCATGACATCACACCACGGCACGGTCATTATTCGAACCGTTTTTCTCAACCAGCCTCGGCGCATATCACGAAGCGGTTTCCTTGGCACGTCTTGTCGAAGCAGAGATCGTGTCCCCTTATCACGGGATTCTCATCAATACGGACATGGGTAACCCAACCGCGTCATCAATTACGGCGCTTGGGGAATAAGCGAGTTTACTAGGCGGTGTGGGGGCGTACCCGTCCGCCCTTATAAAGGGATAAGGATTCACCTTTTTTCACCCACGCCTTCTTCCTCCTCGCATATCCATTCTCGTACACTCGAGCTCCAACACCCAAGTTCGCGTCTTTCTCCTCAAACCGTTCCAATCATTTCCGGAGCGGGAGGCAAGTGGATGAAATCCTCCATTACGGTGGAGAGCATCAAAAAGCTACGGGGAGCCGGATACTTGGCCGCGGATATCGCGCACCGGCTGCCCGACGTGGGGCAGATCTTCCCTACGCCGGAACCTTAAGAGAGGGTAGTTTTCCTCACCCACTTCTCGCTCAAGGGATCGGGGTTTCCTCCACCCGCTCGCTCACGGCCTCATGTTCTACTACGGGCTGGACTTCCATGATCCGGCCCGAACTTCATCCTCAACATCTCGGCGTTTATCATCGTGCGAGGCCTTCCTCCGCGTCCGCCCCACTTCAAATTGCGGGTCAAGACCTTCAATGTCAAGCCGAAGGTGGTTGGCGTCCAGCAAGCGGAATGCAGAGGCGCCATGGTGGGCAAAATGCCCAATGTTACATGGCTCGAGGGCTCCTATGTGGAGACCATAAAGGGGTGGCAACCGGGGTGGTTCTATATCACCGAGCCGCGCGACACCAACTGGGTGGCGGCCCCCAAGTTCAGATCCGGAATCCCCAAGCGGCTCACCTCCTGGAAGGAGAAGGGCCTATCTTGGGGTCCATCGGTGGAGCTGACCGGACTCCACAAATGTATCCGGGACATGATAAACAAGAAACTCAAGCTTATCAATGTGGTCCAGGTCATGCTCTTCCGCCGGATCCTCCCGTGTCAACAACGGGCATTCAATTTGTGGGAGTTCGACCCGGCCGAGCACCAGACGCTGCGCGAGCTCTTTGACACGACGCACAAAGACGTCTGGAGGGTGCTGTTCAAGGGCGCCGAGGTACCTCCTTCCCTTACCGAGGACCGCGGACTTAGCGCGAAGCGCCCTGCGAATCCGGTAAGTTCTCTACACCTTATAGGGTATTTATTTTCCCCAGTTTAATCATGTGCGGGATCTAAGCTCCCATGCCTTTGACAGGACTGGGTGGAGACAATGAGCAGATCGACCGCCGGCCTCCCCGCCTCAAGATCCAGCAGACGCCTCTCGACGGAGAGATCTTGACTCGGCACCTTATGAGGTGCCGGAGAAGAAGGCCAAGAAGAAAGCCACGGGGACCCGAAAGGGTCTCCGGCGTCAGGTGATATCGGACTCAACGTCTGATAACTCCGAGACGCACTCCTCCCATGAAGACGAGGAGGAGGAGGAGGAAAGTTCTCCCCCCCCCCCCAGCCGGGGGAGACAAGAAGAGGAAGGCCGCCCCAACTGGGGAGGCCGAAGGGTCCCAAAAGAGGAGGTCCCTTCTTCCGGACTGCTCCACGACAGCCACCCATAGCGACGATGAGTGGTTGCTCAGGGACAAGCCCCTGGCAAACTCGTAAGTGTCCAGATTCCATTGTAATTCACGGTATGTTTTATTGCACTGCTCCTCATCACGCTGAACATGATTGTGCAGCCCGTCCCGAGCCCACATCGACGTATCCTCGTCGGATGGTTCTTTGACTCATCAGATATGAATAGTGATTCACTTCCGACCGCCTCTTCCCCTCGCCCTACGGACAACACCGAGGTGTTGTCCCAAAGGCGAGCCGAGGGGAGGCAGTCCCGAGGTGCCTCGAGGCGACCTTTCCCGACCCCGGGCGCAGGGGAGCAAGCCTCCCATGGCTCCAGGTTCGGCCCTCGGTCGAACATCGTGTCGGAACCTCCCGATGTTCCTGACTCCCAGCGACTTCGTTAAGAGGGGCAAGCCGCTCGCGCCGATGACCTCTATCCATCCAGGCACCAGACAACTTGCTCGAAGCGCTTGGCCCGCTTCCATCGACGAAGAGCACCGCACTATCATGAGTGCGGTGATCGAGAAGGTTCAGTCCACCAAAAGCGGACTAACTGAAGCTTGTGCCAGCCTCCTAACAGGCTTTCAGGTAAGTAATTAGGTTGTGGGAAAATAGTACTGCATAGACAGTAGCCCCTGATGCTCTGCTTGGTGTTTGCAAAGAAAAGCCGAATAGAGGATCGAATAATCATCACAGGAGTCTAATTATAATATGTCTTTGCGAATGTGTGCAGGCTTCATCGCTTGCCGCTGCCGCATCGCATCGCGGAGGTTGTCAGATCAAGCGGACCTTGAGCGGTCCGAGGAAGAGATCGGCCTTACCAAGAGGCAGCTCGAGGAGAGCAAAGGTAAGCAATACCTTGTCTATATATGAAAAAGAAATTTGGGTGCGAAGTAATAGGATCATCATGAACGTGCCAGGGGCCATGACCGAAGTGGCGACCCTGAAGAAGGCGCTGTCCGAGGCTGAAAACAAAGCGGCCCAGGAGCGCACTGAGCAAGAGAAACAAGAGGCTCGAGTAGGCGAGGTACAACAAGAGCTCCAGGCTCTCGTTAAGAAGTACGAGGCCCAGGAGCTTGACTCTAAGACGCAAGAGTCCGAGCTTACAAAGGCGCTCGACGGCACGAAACATGCGAAGGCCGAAGCCCAAAAGGCCCTCCAGGAAAGGTGCCTCAATTTCCTGGAGGGCCTTACCCGCCGCTATCAAAGGTGCGCGCAGGGCTTTTGCCCGTGCGAAGGTGCACTAGGCGAAGATGGACGCCGAGAAGCTGGTGAAGGAGGGGCCGCCGCAGGGCAAGGAGCATTGCCACCCCGAAATGTATTATGAGGGTGTCCTGAAGGGTGCCCGTCTTGTATGAGGAGTGTACCAAAGATGTAATTTTTGAATGAACTTGCTCATGTGATCCTCAGAATACTCTAAAAACTAGTTCGTTTATGCGCTATGCAACGCTTTTGTATTTAAAATATTACCTTACAGGCGGCCGTTTCTATAATCGAGAGTTCTCCGATCGTCGGTTTCTGCCCCCATGCAGCTAGTGCTGGGGTGTTTGGGATAGATCTGAGCACTCCTTTTCCCATTTTTGGGTCCTTCAAGGGAGGTGCTCAGCACAACGAACCAGGCAATCAGACTATAATGCTTTATCGCTCTCACTTAGCCATAGAAGTCTACAATTTTAAATTTGGCGAAGCCCCTAGTATTCAGAAGGACGAATTTGGGGTGCTATACACGCCTAAGTCCGACAAGGCCGACTCCTCACCCGAAGCAGAAAAAGTCTTTAGGGACTTGAGACCCCTCGAACAGCGACCAGCTCTCGCCTTATCACTTGTGATCGATTTTGGCTTTCTCTCTTGAGGTGCTCGTCCCGAAGAACCGGACACAATCGCAGTAGTTCTCCCAAAGGCTACCTTAGCCGATATAGCGGAACGTAAGGTACCAAAACATGGGAGCCGGGCAAACCCAACTATTGACCCAAGACATGATTCGAGCTGATGCATATAATGCTATAAGTTCGGGTGCCGCCTTGTCGAAGTGTTCGGACTTCTCACGCCAGATTATGGGGTGTACAAAAGCCCCTAGTATACCGTCTGTACTGTAATGTACGGTGCTGATTGTCGTAAATAAACACATATAAAAAGAATAGATACTGCAATAATAGACTAGTGCTATGCATTGTTATCCAAAGAATACGTTGACACGCATCGATACAAGTAGTGTAACAAGCAGAAGAAAATAGGATTATTTAACATGTCCTATCCAAGGGCAAGCCGCGGACTGGTATTTAAAGCGGGTATTCCGCTCGTTATCAGAGACCACCTGGGGATTCCATTGTACGATGTAACTTCCTGCCTCCTTGGTTGTTAGATTATGCGTCCAAGCAATCGCCTTGCTGCCGGATAGGGGTTCTAGAGAGTTATGTCCAGAAAGAGAGAGAATGATAAAGGCAGTAAGCCCCTAGTGCGGTTGAGCCGCACTGTGGGACGTGCCATGATCGTGCCCCCGCCTGTGCTCATGGTATTTTCAATGCGTAATTATGTACGCGCGGCACAGATTTCGCCATTTGACTGGGACTAGGGTGGGGGCCGAATTGCTAGGCAAGCTCTGAATGTGCCAGGCGATCCTGTTGCAGGTTATTCCGAACTCGCTTGACGGTGTTCGGGGGCTTCATCGCCGAATTGGTGGATTGCTTTAGGAGGCTGCTTTGTGCTTCTGCTCCGAGCGCCGTAGTGTGCTGCTCCGTGCGGAGTGAGCGCTCTGTGTTTCCATTGACTGTGATGACCCCCTAGGTCCTGGCATCTTGAGCTTGAGGTATGCGTAGTGTGGTACCACATTGAATCTTGCAAATGCGGGTTCGCCCGAGCAAAGGCGTGATAGCCGCCATGAACGGGACGATATCGAAGATTAAATCCTCGCTTCGGAAGTTGTCCGGAGATCCGAAGACCACTTCCAATGTGATTAAGCCCGTGCAATGGGCCTCTACGCCTGGGATGACACCTTTATAGGTTGTTTTGTGGATTTGATCCTTGAGGGGTCTATGCCCATTTTGCACAATGTATCCTGATAGAGCAGGTTCAGGCTGCTGCCGCCGTCCATAAGGACTCGAGTGAGGTGAAATCCATCAATGATGGGTTCTAAGACCACGCGCAGATCCGCCATGACGGATACTAGTGGGTGGTCCTGCGATCGAAGGTGATCGGACAAGAGGACCATGGGTTGAACTTTGGGGCGACAGGCTCCATCGCATAGACGTCCTCGGTCTGCGCTTTCGTTCCCTCTTGGGGATGTGGGTTGCGTATATCATGTTCACCGCCCTCACTTGTGGGGAACCTCTTATGTCCTCCGTGTTCGTGGTAGGAGGCTCCTCCTCGTCGTCACATCGCAAGAGCCCTTGTCCTTGTTTTCGGCATTTGACTTCCGGCCTGCTTGAACACCCAAAGCATTCTCTGTTGGTGTGATTGGCTGGCTTATCGGGGGTGCAGCGTATTTGACACGAGCGATCGAGTATGCGGTCCAAACTGGACGGGCCCGGAGTGCTTCTTTTGAATGGCTTTTTCCGCTGACCGGGTTTAGAGCCTCTGAATCCGGCATTGACTGCTGTATCCTCGGCATTATCGCCGTTGTTGCCGCGCTTGTGTTTGTTGCGACGTGGTCTACTGTTACTGTCCTTGGTATCCGAAGTGCCTAGGTTCCTTGATATGTTGTTGTTGCGAGCCAGCCAGCTATCCTCTCCCGCGCAAAAGCGGGTCATGAGTGTCGTGAGGGCTGACATAGACTTCGGCTTTTCCTGGCCGAGGTGCCGGAAGAGCCACTCGTCATGAATGTTATGCTTAAATGCTGCTAAGGCCTCTGCATCCGGACAGTCAACAATTTGATTTTTCTTGGTTAGGAACCGTGTCCAGAATTGCCTGGCCGATTCCCCCGGCTGCTGAGTTATGTGGCTCAAGTCATCGGCATCCGGTGGTACTTTATAAGTGCCACAGAAGTTGTCAAGGAATGCATCTTCCAGATCCTCCCAACGACCAATGGAGTCTGGCGGCAAGCTATTCACCAATGCCGAGCTGGTCCTTTGAGTTTTAGTGGGTGGTACTTGATGGCATGTAGATCATCGCCGCGGGCCATGTGGATGTGGAGGAGGAAGTCCTCGATCCATACCGCGGGATCTGTTGTACCATCATATGATTTGATATTTACGGGTTAAAAACCCTCTGGGAATTCATGATCCATTACTTTGTCAGTGAAGCATAGGGGGTGTGCGGCACCTCTGTGCTGGGTTATATCGCGATGCAGCTCATATGAGTCTTGCCTGCTATGTTCGGCCCGACCGGATTTACTTTTACTGTATCCGGCGTGACGGTCATCGTCCCGCGTAGGGGGGCGCCCTCGTGATATTGCCCTGTCTTCCAATACATCTCGCAGGTCTCACGTGTTTCCCAGTGCCTTGGTATTTTTGTTTGAATGGCGGCGGGGTGCGGGCTGAGCTTCTGGCTGAAATGCCTCTCTGTCTCGGCCACGAGGTGGCCGATCAGCCGTATCATATGCTGGTGATTTCAATGCTTCCTCCTCAAGTCGGGGTAGCAATCTCCGCTTTGGGTAACCCTTGGAAGGGCGTTCGAGTTCATATTCCTCGGCCGGAAGGACTTCAGTCCACCTGTCTGCTAGCAAATCTTGATCACCGAAGTCGTTGTTGCTTTTTCTTCGTGCTATTTGCTGTGGCTATAAGCTTCCAAGACTTAAAGCGCCCTGCTCGACGGGATCCTCAGGCACGACAAATTCTTCGTCGCCGAGGCTCACCTCGTCTTCGGAGAGAGGCATGTAATTGTCATCCTCCGCTTCTCCCTCTGCCGCTCGCTCAGGAGGGCTGGCTTGTTCATCCTCCGGCTCTAAATCTTGCTGGAGGGGATTGTCGTCATCTTTGGCACTGTTTGGAGTACTATTATCTCCTGTGCAGGTATCACCGCTTTTGTCGTGGCGAGACTTAGAGCGCGCGCGATCGCCGCTTGGGTTGCTTCTTGGAGGGGTCATCCTCCGTTGTCTTGTCGCCATTGCCTTCTTTGGGTGTATCCACCTTGTAAATATCATATGATGAGGTGGCGGTCCAGTGCCCTGTGGGCAGTGGTTCCTGTTTATCTCCTGCATCGTTGTCCATACCATCGATGTCTTCGGAGTCGAAGTCGAGCATGTTGGTTAAATCATCGACAGCGGCTACTAAGTGGGTGGTGGGTGGGGAGTGAATTTCTTTGTCATCCGCATCCCATTCTAGCCGGACATAGTTCGGCCAAGGTTCTCCTAACAAGGAGAGAGACCTTAACGATTTTAGCATATCGCCGAAGGGCGAGTGTTGAAAGATATCCGCGGAGGTGAACTCCATGATCGGCGCCCAATCGGATTCGATAGGCATGGGCGCAGGCGGTTCGGAGTCCGTGGCCGGAGATGAATCCAGTGGTTCGGGCGTCACGGCTCTCATGAGGGGTAAGGTTAGTATCCGGCTCTATCGCCACTGAGAGTGCGGCCTCCAAGGCGGGGTCTATCCGCCCGTCCTCGGGTGGCGTGACCTGCTCCGGTTTGAAGGCCGGAGTAGTTGCTGGTGTGATCTCCCGAACACTGTCCGACGGCAGAGCTACATCATGCTCGTCATGATCATGCGCAAGACACTGCATGGGCTCGAATCCGCCGAAGATCAAGTCTCCACGGATGTCGGCAAGGTAATTCAAGTTCCGAACGACTCACCGATGGCTGTGGGCGTAGCTCTCGATCTGCTCCGATAGATGGCGAAGTTGGCCCGTTAGCGGCGAAGCCGCCGAATATGAAGATCTGTCTGGGGAGGAAGACCTCATCCCGGACCGAATCGCTATCGATGATCGAAGGAGCCATCAAGCCTTACGGTGACGACATAGTGGAACTCTCAATGAAAGCACAAATGTCGGTGTCAAAACCGGCGGATCTCGGGTAGGGGGTCTCGAATTGTGCGTCTAAGGCGGATGGTAACAGGAGGCGGGGACACAAGAGCCACCTGTGTTCGCCCTCTCGATGGAGGTAATACCCTACTTCCGCTTGATTGATCTTGATGATATGAGTATTACAAGAGCTGATCTACCACGAGATCGTAGAGGCTAAACCCTAGAAGCTAGCCTATGGTATGATTGTTGTTGTCCTATGGATCAAAACCTCCGGTTATATAGACACCGGAGGGGCTAGGGTTACAGAATTCGGTTACAATGGGAGGAGATCTACATATCCATATCGCCAAGCTTGCCTTCCACGCCAAGGAGAGTCCCATCCGGACACGAGACGAAGTCTTCAATCTTGTATCTTCATAGTCCAACAGTCCGGCCAAAGGATATAGTCCGGCTGTCCGGATACCCCCTAAACCAGGACTCCCTCAACGTTCAAAACGATGTTGAAGTCCCGGTTCTAAGCCGTAAAGCATGGCACACTGAACTATCGAGTAGTCATCAACACACGACTACCAGGCATTCACAATGTCTGTAGTTGCTGGTGCAGGTGGTTGAAACTGCAACTATCCCTAGGTGGTTTTAGTAATTCCTAACAACATATAGCTCATTGAGCTAATGCTATTTCAAGATTAATATTTCAGGAAAGCTCAATGATTGGCATGGCATGGATGAGAAAAGTGGACCCTCAAATGCTAAGGACAAAGGATTGGCTCAAGCTCAAAGCTCAAGACTCTAAATTTTCTATTTTAGTGATCCAAGATCACATTGAGTCCATAGGAAAAGCCAATACTATCAAGGAGGGATGAGGTGTTGCTTAATGAGGCTCTTGCTCAAAATGCTTAGTGATATGCTCCAAAGTCCTCAACTAATTTCTCACATCCACATATGACCTAAACCAAAAGCCAAACTCGGCCCCACCGATTCTTTCTACCCGGCGCCCACCGAAGTTCGGGAATGTCATAGCCACTGCCAGAAACCCTAGGCAAACCGGTCTCACCGATAGGGATCTCGGACTCACCGAGATGGGATTGTAATCTCTCTGTTTCCCTTCGTAACGTTTCGGCCCCACCGAGATGAGCGACCGGCCCACCGAGATTGCAATGTAAACTTTTTGTTTCCCTTTCGTAACATTTTGGTCTCACCGAAATGAGCGAGTCAGTCCCACTGAGTTTACCTGACCAACTCTCTGGTTAGCTTATTACCAAAATCGGTCTCATCGAGTTTGTGTAATCGGTCTCACCGAGATTACGTTATGCCCTAACCCTAACCATATCGGTCCTACCGAAAGTTGCATGTCGGTCCCAATCAAAATCCTAACGGTCACTAGATTTGGTTCAATCGGTCCGACCTAGTTTATCAATTCGGTCCCACCGAGATTGGCAAGTTGTGTGTAACGGTTAGATTTTTGTGTGGAGGCTATATACCCCTCCACCTCCTCTTCATTCGTGGAGAGAGCCATCGTAACGTGCCTACACTTCCAACATACATTTTCTCGAGAGAGAACCACCTACACTTGTGTTGAGGCCAAGATATTCCAATCTTACCATATGAATCTTTATCTCTAGCCTTCCCCAAGTTGCTTTCCACTCAAATCTTCTTTCCACCAAATCCATATCCTGTGAGAGAGAGTTGAGTGTTGGGGAGACTATCATTTGAAGCACAAGAGCAAGGAGTTCATCATCAACACACCATTTGTTACTTACTGGAGAGTGGTGTCTCCTAGATTGGCTAGGTGTCACTTGGGAGCCTCCCACAAGATTGTGGAGTTGAACCAAGGAGTTTGTAAGGGCAAGGAGATCGCCTACTTCGTGAAGATCTACCACTAGTGAGGCAAGTCCTTCGTGGGTGACGGCCATGGTGGGATAGACAAGGTTGCTTCTTCGTGGACCCTTGTTGGGTGGAGCCTTCCATGGACTCAAGCAATTGCTACCCTTCGTGGGTTGAAGTCTCCATCAACGTGGATGTACGATAGCACCACCTATCGGAACCACGACAAAAACATATGTGTCTCCTATTGCGTTTGAATCCTCCAAACCCTTCCTTTACATTCTTGCAAGTTGCATGCTTTACTTTCCGCTGCTCATATACTCTTTGCATGCTTGCTTGAATTGTGTTAAGATTGCTTGACTTGTCCAAAGTTGCTATAATCTGCCAAGAACTAAAATTGGGAAAAGGATAAGTTTTATTTGGTCAAGTAGTCTAATCACCCCCCCTCTATACATACTTTCGATCCGACAAGTGGTATCAGAGCTTTGGTCTCCATTTACTTTGATTTCCATAGCTTTTGGTAGTCATAGCCTTGGTTTCACAACCTAGGAGAGTATGGCGTCTAGCGAGGGAAATTACCACCATAGAGGTCCTTACTTTGAATGTACTAATTTTGCTAGTTGGAAGCATAAGATGAAAATGCATATTCTTGGACATAACCCCGCCGTATGGGCTATTGTGTGTATTGGCTTGCAAGGTGAATTCTTTGATGGGAGAGAACCGAACCGTGAAGCTACCGCGGAAGAGTTGAAGATGCTGCAATACAATGCTCAAGCTTGTGATATCCTCTTTAACGGATTGTGCCCCGAAGAATTCAACAAAATCGGTTGTCTTGAGAATGCAAAGGAAATTTGGGATACTTTGATTGATATGCACGAAGGTACCGACTCCGTCAAGGAGTCCAAGTTGGATGTGCTTCAAAGTCAGCTTGACAAGTTCAAAATGAAGGATGGTGAAGGTGTCAATAAATGTACTCTAGGCTTGCTCTTATCACAAATGAGATCGCCGGCTTAGGAAGTGAAGGGATGACCGACAAATTCATCATCAAGAAGATCCTAAGAGCTTTGGACAAAAAATATGATACTGTATGCACATTGATCCAAATGATGCCAAATTACAAAGATCTCAAGCCAATGGAAGTCATTGGAAGAATTGTTGCTCATGAGATGTCACTCAAGGATAAGGAGGAGCTCCATAACAAGTCAAATGGTGCTAACAAAGCCACATGTGAAGATCACACATCATCAAGTGAGAAACAAACCTTCAGTGAAGAATTGAGCCTAATGGTGAAGAACTTCAACAAGTTCTACAAGGGTATAAGCAAAGAGAGAAGTTCCAACTCAAGTTCCTACAATGACAAAAGATCTTCTAGTCGAGAGCGAAATTGCTACAATTGTGGAAGACCCAGACACTATTCCAATGAGTGTACTAAAACCCTACAAGAGAAGAAGAGAATATTCTCCAAAAACAAGAAGTAGAAGAGAAGAATCACCATCAAGAGAGATAAGGAGTAGAGATGATCGTTATGAACGAATAACATCCCGGAGAAGCAAGGATTGGAAAGGAAGGACAAGTCAATTAATCATGCTAATCAAGATAAAACGAATGACAATGATAAGGAGAAGATTGAGTTTCTAACTAAAGAACTAAACACTCTTAAGTTAGCTCATGAAACTATCTTAGGCGATCATCGAGAACTTTTAAGGACTCATGAGAAATTACGTTTTGAAAAGCTCAACCTTGAGCAAGAGCATGAGTTCTTAACGGCAATCAATGATGATCTTTGCAAGAAAGGTTCTTCTTACATTGCCAAGCGTTTACCCTTATCCACTTACATGCCTCAAGTCAAGACTAGTAACAAGAACAAGAAAGATTCTCCCTCTGGTAGTAACAATAATCATGCTAAATCCAATGTTGTTGCTTCTAGTAGTTCTCTTGATTCCACTAATGATTCTCTTAGCCAAGTTACACTTGAGAAAGGAAATAGCTTATTGAAGGGAATTATAGAGAAAGGTGTTTACAAGAGCCTTGCCGGGAGTAAGCAATTCGAGGAAATTGTACGCAAGCAAGGATGGCACCTGAAGAACCAAGGTGTTGGTTTTGAATAAAAGTTCAATGCTAATGGAGTTGAGTGGGAAGAAGATCAATACCCCAAGACGAAGTTTGTTCCTCAACAAGAGAAGTATGATCCTACTTCCTTCAAAGGGACACAAGCTCAAGATGATCTTCCACCACAAGACCACGAGTAAAAAGGCAAGGATAAGCTTCAAGAGGAGATTAATGCATTTGAAGAAGCTCCTAAGGCCTTGGTCAAGTGGGTTCCCAAGACTACATCAAGTTCTACTTCATGAAGTCTGACTACAACTCCAAGGATTCCCATCAAGATGATGTGGATCCCGAAGAAGAGGAACCAGAGAGTTCCTGAGGGTGACTCTGCCAACATACTTCACTCTTATCATTTTGGCAAGAACAAGTGCAATCAACTTCCACATCTTGCACTAGTTCAAGGAGTCACAAAACCTCTTGTTGGTAAGACAAGGGACAAGGTAACCAAATGCTTTCTTAGACATCATCTTCTGTGTGCATCACTCTATGTCTATGGATATCCTTGTTTGTTCCTTGTGGGACTAACCCGTGTAGCTATTGAAAGTGCAACTCACTCCAAAGGATTGCTCCAAATGATCTACATCAACATTGAGCATCCACATCTTCAACACCTACATGAAGTCATCGTCAACAAAACCCAAGGTTAGTTCGTCCCTCTTAGGGGGATCTCACATCTAGGGGAGCTTTACTCTAAGAATTGAGCTAAAGCAACTCTAATGGTGTGAACACAACAATGCTTTATGTAAAAGTGGTAACCCCACTTGTGATTAAACAATGAGTATGACCTATGATCAAATGTTCTCATTTGACTCCTAAGTCAATATACTCATATATAGATGACCTAGTCATCGCCAATTGCTTGGTAGATGCTAGAATTGGTTGTGCATGCTTTGCCACATATTTCATTTGCCATTTTATTGCGTAAGCATGTTGGTTGCATAATTTACTCATTCGAGGATATCCACTTGTTGTTTTGATTTTTGGTTCCTTTTTGTTTTGCCAAGTGGATGGACAAGAATGCCTAAGAACCTTCTCTAGATATCTATGCTTTTCTTATCTCAAACTCTATTCATGCTACATCACAAAGTTTGATCAAGTCAGATTCAAACAACTCTGTGTGAGGAGCACTCCGAGTCCCCGATTCATCATAGACTTAAACTTCCAAAACTTCTTTGTGCGTTTCGGTCTGACCGATTCATCCATTTTGGTCATACCGAGATCACTAAGTCGGTCTAGGTTTTCAATCTCGGTGCAACCGACTTGAACTTTTCGGTCACACCGAGCTGCAGAATCGCCAGAAGTTAGGCATCTCGTGCCACCGAAGTTGTTCCACTCGGTCACACCGGATGTGGTCAGCTATATATATCCCTGTGCCAAAATTTGGAAAATTCTCCGAACCCTTTCGCCCGCCAGCCTCGCTCGCCTCCCCGGGTCTTCGGATCGTCCTCCTCATCGCCAAATGGCCTCCCGCCGGGTCTCCGGGCCATTGTCAATCGGAAATCGCCTCCACGTGGGTCAGCCGTGAGCAGGTCCATCGCCGCACTTAGGGTATGGACTTGATCTTTGTGCTAATCTCACTCCGATTCCTAGCACTTTGTTTTGCCATGTATCTTGCCACAATTGAGATCACTCTATCTAGTGAAATCACTCCGTAGTTTAGTTGTGGATTGAAAATTTAGGGTTAGGTTTCTGCCGAAATCATCTCGGACCAACCAAGTTGTTGAAATCGGTTCCACCGATTTGGCTAAGGCCATTGCACATGTGATTCTCGGTCTGACCGAGAATTGCAAATCGGTGTGACCGAGTTCAATTCTTTGTGAAACCCTAGCAGTCTCGGCGCCATCGAACTATGACTCGGTCTCGACCGAGTTTACTAGTTTAGGTTCAAAAGCTGCTTTGGTATCACCGAAGTTTTCAAATCGGTAGATCCGAAATGCTTTCGTGGAAAACTAAAACTAAGTTTTTGACTCATTCTTTTGCAAAAACCTCTGCACTTTGTGATGCTCATCCAATCTATCTCATCTATATCTATTCACAGGGTCAGCTGTCAGTGTTTGCATCATGTCAGATCAGAGTGACAGTCAGAACAAGTCTGAGGAGCAAGTTCACATGAGTGAGGGCACTAGTCCCTCTAGCAGCTATGATGATGGAAGAAGGAGTACACCCAGCAACTTGCCTAAGGCAGCCACCAGGGTCAGAAAGAAGAGAACCTCAGATTCTGAGGATGAGGACTATGTGGCTGATGAGGATGAGGCCATCTTAAAGAAGAAAGTTCTAAAAAAGGAATATAGCACAGCTGCTGCCACTAAGCCAGGAATGAAGACAAAGGTTCCTGCCAAGAGAGTTCCTATGTCAAAGCCCAGAACATCCACTCAAGAAACTTTGGGATCTGCACCCAAAGAACAGGTTGTAAGTAGAAGAAAAGGAAATGAAGGGTCAAGAAGACCATGGCCAAAGTAATTGGGAAGCCTCAATGATGGAAGATGAAGAGGAAGAGGTTGCTACACCAAAGCACCTAAAGCTCAAAAGCTTATGGGAGATGCTATAAGATCGTGGGCTGCTCCATCTAAGCCCAAAGAAGCTCCCAAGGCAGCTGCTCCAAAACCCAAAGTTGCACCCAAGAGGAGTACAAGGAATATTCCAGCCGCAGAGAAGAACGAGGCCCCGGCTCTAAGCTGCTATAGAAGAAGAAGATGATGAGTCACATGTCTTGAGGAAGTTGAAGCCCAAAATTCTAGATCACAATGATGCTCATCTAGTAGCCGAGGACATGAAGCTCGTGAAGGATGCAGACTCCAGACAAAGGGAGATTCACCGATCCCTATGCAGTCAGGAGAAGAACTATCAGGACTACAGGTTCCATACAAAGGAACCAAGGACTTCTATGAGACAAAGGTTGCTTGACAAGAAGCCTATAGTCCGTGATATGAGATGGGTGGACCGAGAGTACATCGTGGAAAATGAAGAACACTATCCTCGGAGTCTATGATAGTTTCAAGTCTTGTGGAGTAGAGGACTTCGTTGGGCGTAAGCTCATTAAAGTGGAATGATGAGCTTATTATGCAGTTCTACTCCACAGCTCATTTCTACCCGTATGGAAGGATTGTCTGATGTCTCAAGGTACTAGGTACCACCAACAAATTGAAGAATAGGCAAAATTGATCAATGCTCCTGAGGAGAATGAACATGACTTGGATGTCTATGCCAAGAAGAAGAAGGATCACAACACCATGGCACATATGTACAGAGAGATCCCAAATGCTGCTCTTGAGACACACAAATTTGGATCAGTACATTACCTTCACGGGTTTGCCAACAATCAACTAGATCCTCGTGCACACTCTATTGTCAAAGTCGTGTGATCACAAGATGATCAGAGGACATGCAATTAACTCCTGCTTCACATATTTGATGTGCCTCAAAAGTTCAAAAGTCATGAGCCTAATTGTGGAAACTATAAAGAGAACAGCTGCAGATCGTAAGAGAAGTTGTGGGTATGCCCCGCAGATCCGTGAGCTAAACAACTCCAAGATGGGCACCGCACATATCTCTTGGACAAGGATCATATGCCCATCTACCCAGATTTTGAGGACAACACTGCGGTAATGGATGAGAATGAACCATCTTCTGTGCAAGCACAAGCAAAGAAGGAGAAGGCAAGGATTGAAAAGGCTGAAAAGATGCCAACCTTTGATGAGGCATCTCAGTATCTTCTCAAGAGCAAGCAAGATCATCTTGGCTACTTGATTGCCTCCACTCTGAGGATTGAGAAGGATTGGCCACCCGACTCAAAACCGTGAGAGCTTGGAGAGGATCATGGAGCGTAAGTTCTATGATTTAGATGTGAAGGTCACCGAGATACGATCGCTGGTTGAGCAACTTCAGGATGAAGTGCAGGATAAGAAGGGCAGGTCTACCACTCATGCTTTTGCTAGAGTTCCCAGAGGACAGAGGTCTACTGCATGCCGCCATGCATAACCGTGAGCAACTTCATCTCTGCACCAGCCTAGCAAGTGCCACCAGCTCCAAAGACCCACTCCACCAGCTCCATCTACATCAACTCGATGCCTTCGTTCTTGGAGTTTTATCTACACCACCACCTGAAGATCAAGCCTGAGAGTCGATCTAGCACTATGCATTTTTTATGAACTTTTTGGTAACTTGTTGCCAATGGGGGAGAAAATGTATAGATCATAGGCTTTGAGAGAGAGTGTTGCTCTTTGTTCTCTCTTGATTTTTGGTGGTTGAACTTTGATATTTGCTTGTTTGAGATACTTTATGCTTTTGTGTGATACTTGGATGATCATGTGTTTGATCATATGCTACCTTAATGCTTGTTGGATGACATTATCCTTCTATATCCCCATATGATCATTCACTTTGCTTGGTGATGAGTGCATGTATTTAATTATTACCATTTCGAGCGCTCCCCCAAGATGTATGTGACATGGAAGAGTAACCCATGATCCTAACTCATTGTGCATTTGCAGTCCAAAGCAAATCTTAAACTATGCACAAATTTCGGGGGAGCTCTTGCTTTTCACATACTTCTCAAAGCGACAATGTTTTTCACTCTTATTATCATTTGTCGAAGTTTGATCTATATGTTGTCATCAATTACCAAAAGGGGAGTTTGAAAGTGCAACTATCCCTAGGTGGTTTTGGTAATTCCTAACAACATATAGCTCATTGAGCTAATGCTATTTCTAGATTAATATTTCAGGAAAGCTCAATCATTGGCATGGCATGGATGAGAAAAGTGGACCCCTCAAAATGCTAAGGACAAAAGGATTGGCTCAAGCTCAAAGGTCAAGACTCTACATTTTCTATTTTAGTGATCCAAGATCACATTGAGTCCATAGGAAAAGCCAATACTATCAAGGAGGGATGAGGTGTTGCTTAATGAGGCTCTTGCTCAAAATGCTTAGTGATATGCTCCAAAGTCCTCAACTACTTTCTCACATCCACATATGACCTAAACCAAAAGCCAAACTTGTCCCCACCGATTCTTTCTACCCGGCGCCACCGAGTTCAGATGTCATAGCCACTGCCAGAAACCCTAGGCAAATCGGTCTCACCGATAGGGATCTCGGTCTCACCGAGATGGGATTGTAATCTCTCTATTTCCCTTCGTAACATTTCGGCCCCACCGAGATGAGCGATCGGTCCCACCGAGATTGCAATGCAAACTTTTTGTTTCCCTTTCGTAACATTTTGGTCTCACCGAAATGAGCGAGTCGGTCCCACCGAGTTTACCTGACCAACTCTCTGGTTAGCTTATCACCAAAATCGGTCTCACCGAGTTTGTGTAATCGGTCTCACCGAGATTACGTTATGCCCTAACCCTAACCATATCGGTCCTACCGAGTTGCCTGTCGGTCCCACCGAAAATCCTAACGGTCACTAGATTTGCTGAATCGGTCTGACCGAGTTTATCAATTCGGTCCCACCGAGATTGCCAAGTTGTGTGTAACGGTTAGATTTTGTGTGGAGGCTATATATAACCCTCCACCTCCTCTTCATTCATGGAGAGAGCCATCAGAATGTGCCTACACTTCCAACATACATTTTCTGAGAGAGAACCACCTACACTTGTGTTGAGGCCAAGATATTCCAATCTTACCATATGAATCTTTATCTCTAGCCTTCCCCAAGTTGCTTTCCACTCAAATCTTCTTTCCGCCAAATCCATATCCTGTGAGAGAGAGTTGAGTGTTGGGGAGACTATCATTTGAAGCACAAGAGCAAGGAGTTCATCATCAACACACCATTTGTTACTTCTTGGAGAGTGGTGTCTCCTAGATTGGCTAGGTGTCACTTGGGAGCCTCCCACAAGATTGTGGAGTTGAACCAAGGAGTTTGTAAGGGCAAGGAGATCGCCTACTTCGTGAAGATCTACCACTAGTGAGGCAAGTCCTTCGTGGGCTTAATTTTACCATGGTGGGATAGACAAGGTTGCTTCTTCGTGGACCCTTCGTGGGTGGAGCCCTCCGTGGACTCACGCAGTCGTTACCCTTCGTGGGTTGAAGTCTCCATCAACGTGGATGTACGATAGCACCACCTATCGGAACCATGACAAAAACATCCATTTCTCCTATTGCGTTTGAATCCTCCAAACCCTTCCTTTACATTCTTGCAAGTTGCATGCTTTACTTTCCGCTGCTCATATACTCTTTGCATGCTTGCTTGTTATGTATTGTGAATGTTAAAGTTGTGCCTAAACTCCACTTAAACCTAAAGAAGATAAAAACTGTAAATTTTGGTACTTAGTGTCTAATCACCCCCCCCCCCCCTCTAGACACCTCTTCTCGATCCCTTTCAATTGGTATCCTCGCATCTGTGACTGTCTTATAGTCCATGAATAAATAGTTACTACTTCATTGGCGCAATATTATTTGCCGAAATCCCTTTGGGCCAATATTTGACATGTCTTTATTTCCTCCTTTCCCTTATACAAATATTAAACTTTGTCCTGGGCTTATGTTTTTACTACCCCTATCAGATCATTATTTATTGTAAATTTTCTGCAATTTTCTATATCGCCTGTTCTGGTTGCACTAAAACTTTCTTCTGCTAATATAATTTTTTTCACATTCTGAGGTTTATCTCTCCGTTTTTTGCATGTGAAGATAGAAATGAGATTTTTAGATAAAAGGCTGAGCTCTGAGGAAACATGCCTTGAAAAATTTCATGCATAGTTTGGAAAGCTAATTTGTTAAATGTTGTGTCCGATATTCTCAAGCATTTCCTCGATTTTATCATTGCCAATTTGAGACGATTTTCTTTGTCTCGGTTTAAGGCTATTTAGCCTTCAGTTCGTGACCAATCTCATAATTTGCTCTAAATGATAGAAGTTTTCACTGCACCAGTTGTTTGGCCTATTAGAAACAGTTGTAGTGTACTCATTTGTTGGGAGTGTGAGTGCTCATCGCACTATGTATTGTAGAAATCCACCGGATTAGCAATGGTATGCTGCACCGTTTGCTTCAAAACAATCCTGATATATTTACTAATTAAACAATTCTTTAATTTCCATTGTTTATTTTTCTCTTTGTGTTCTCAACTCTATATGATATCTATTTTTCTTAAATTTTGTGCAGCAAATGAGTAAGAACTATCACATTGTACATGCTACTTATCACCTTCAGTGTTATGTTGTGAACAAAGTTGAATTGTTTGGGCTTGTGAAAAAGGTAGAATTTACTAGCCGTGTCATGAGATATGGCCCTTTTTAATGGCATACCATATGAAGATTCTTTTAGTCAGTAGAACTTCTATGCATGCCTTCAGCACATTACATTTTTATTCAGTGAAGGATGTCATCAAAAGTGAAGGACGGCATTGGAATTTTCTTCATTATTTAACCAAGTGAAGGATAGCATCACACAATGGTGTAGTCTAGGATAGCGATTCCTACCTTTTAATTTTTGCACAATACATTGCAATATAATATACATGATTTTAACTTGGTACTTTTGATGAATTTTATCTCAAGTTCTTCAATGATAATATTGTTTCCGCTTATTGCTTAAAGCTGTTTTCCAAGAAAAAAATATTCTATCTTTCATTTTGTTTCCAGCAATGTGTATTGTTAAATTATCTATGTTTCTTATTTTGGAAATGAAGAGACTATTCTTATGATATTGGTTAAAATAGTATTTGCTAGACACTTCTACTTCAGATGTAGTGTTTGATTCTTTGACCGTTTACCACCTTCGGATTTGGGCCTTCGAAATTATTGATTTTTATGGCACCGGAACGATAGACCTCCTCGATAACGTAAGGGCCTTCCCGTTTAGAGAGAAGTTTTCCTGCAAAAAATCTTAAACGAGAGTCGTATAGCAATACATAATCACCTACATTAAACTCACGCTTTTGTATCCTTTTGTCATGCCATCTTTTAACTTTTTCTTTAAACAACTTGGCATTTACATCAGCTTGGGTTCTCCATTCGTCAAGTGAGCTAATATCAAATAACCTCTTCTCACCGGCAAGTTTGAAATCATAGTTGAGCTCTTTAATAGCCCAATAAGCCTTATGCTCTAGTTCTAGAGGTAAGTGACATGCTTTTCCATAAACAATTTTATACGGAGACATACCCATAGGATTTTCATATGCAGTTCTATAGGCCCATAATGCATCATCAAGTTTCTTGGACCAATTCTTTCTAGACCTATTGACAGTCTTTTGCAAAATTAATTTGAGATCTCTATTACTCAATTCTACTTGACTGTGGGTGATAAGTGTTGGGGAACGTTGCAGAAAATTAAAAATTTTCCTACGGTTTCACCAAGATCCATCTATGAGTTCATCTAAGCAACGAGTCATGGGAGAGTGATTGCATCTACATACCACTTATAGATCGCGTGCGGAAGCGCTCAATGGAACGGGATGTTGGAGTCGTGCATCGCCGTGATTCAGATCACCGATGGCCTAGTGTCGAATCTGACAGCACCTCCGCTGCTCAACACACGACGGAGCGGATGACGCCTCCTCCTTCTTGATCCAGCAAGGGGGAAGGAGAGGTTGATGATGATCCAAAGAAGACGACGGGCGTGGTGGTGGATGCAGCAGAACTCCAGAGGGGCTTCACCGAGCAACTACGGGAGGAGGAGGAGGTGTAGCAGGAGAGGGAGGTGCTAGGCCTTCAGGGTGCGGCTGCCCTCCCTCCCCTCCTCCCTTTATATAGTGGCAAGAGAGGGGGCGCAGCCTTGCCCCTTCCTCCAAGGAAGGGTGCGCCAAGGGGTGGAGGAGTCCATCCTCCCAAGGCACCCCTGAGGTGCCTTCCCCTTTAGGACTCTCCCTCTCCTTGTCTCCTTGGCGCATGGGGCCTTTTGGCTGGTGCCCTTGGCCCATATAGGCCAAGGCGCACCCCCTACAGCCCATGTGGGCTCCCCCCCGGGCAGGTGGACCCTCGTGGACCCCGGACCCCTTTTCGCACTCCCTTTACAATACCGATAATGCCCGAAACTTTTCCGGTGACCAAAACAAGACTTCCCATATATAAATCTTTACCTCCGGACCATTATGGAACTCCTCGTGACGTCCGGGATCTCATCCGGGACTCCGAGCAACATTCGGTTTGCTGCATACTCATATTCATACAACCCTAGCGTCACCGAACCTTATGTGTAGACCCCTACGGGTTCGGGAGACATGCGCATATGACCGAGACGGCTCTCGGGCAATAACCAACAGCGGGATCTGGATACCCATGTTGGCTCCCACATGCTCCTCGATGATCTCATCGGATGAACCATGATGTCGACGATTCAAACAACCCCGTATACAATTCCCTTTGGCAATCGGTATTTTACTTGCCCGAGATTCGATCGTCGGTATCCCAATACCTCGTTCAATCTCGTTACCGGCAAGTCACTTTACTCGCATCAGAATGTGATGATCCCGTGACCAAAAACTTGGTCACTTTGAGCTCATTATGATGATGCACTACCGAGTGGGCCCGTTGATACCTCTCCGTCGACGGAGTGACAAATCCAGTCTCGATCCGTGTCAACCCAACAGACACTTTCGAGATACCTGTAATGCACCTTTATAGTCACCCGCCACGCCAGGACGCTTTGGTACACCCAAAGCACTCCTACGGTATCCGGGAGTTACACGATCTCATGGTCTAAGGAAGAGATATTTGACATCGAAAAGCTCTAGCAAAACGAACTACACGATCTTATGCTATGCTTAGGATTGGGTCTTGTCCATCACATCATTCTCCTAATGATGTGATCCCGTTATCAATGACATCCAATGCCCATAGTCAGGAAACCATGACTATCTGTTGATCAACGAGCTAGTCAACTAGAGGCTCACTAGGGACATATTGTGGTCTATCTATGTTGGGTTCTACGGTAGGGTGCGTCGACTGCAAATTAAAAATTCCTACGCGCAGAACATCCAGGAACATGCTACGGGAGATGGATCACATTTCGTTACCACTAGACGCCAAGCAGCGTCAGCAGAAGAAGAGTTGGGGCAGCGCTGGCCCACGTGGATCGCCTCCTCCTCGCTCGATCTCCCTCGAGCGCCTTGGCCGTCCGATCCCACGACGAAGTTCACGGAGCGGCGCAAGTGCACCGCCTCTAATGGTATCCGCGGCGTGGGAGGGACGCGTCGTGGCGGACTGCTAGGTCCGATCACACAGTCGGCGGCGAGTGGAGGTGGTTCCTGAGGCCGAAGCGATCAACCTCCTGAGGCCGAAGCGATCTGCCTCCTGAGGCCAAAGTGTTCTCACCCCTCAGGCCAAAAGCACGTGCGAGTGTGCCGACCTCCACTTTATATAGGCGCCCTCGCGAGCTCAACACTTGGGCCTCACACGGACCCTAAAGTTTGAAGTCTACTCGGTCACGTTTCCTAGTCCAGCTTCGGATCACATCCGACCAAGGTCCTATGAACCGACCTCGTAGGTTCCTTCCCTTAAGCGCCGACCCTTTAGGTTCAAGTCAGTTTGGTCACAGCTGGATCACCTCCGACCATGCGGTTGGTAGCGGCCTCTAGCAAGGCGTGCCGACCACCAAGCGTATCGATGAAGCTGGTTAGGCGAACCTGTACAATGTGTCACACTGCTCCCTTTGCCACATCGATATATGTTGTCGGGCTCAAGGCGGGACCGTCATCCTTGTGCTAACCCGACCTCTTTCTCGCTCCAAAGGATACCGACCACTATCCGGATTATCTCATAATCCTTGTCGCATGGCCATGCTGTTCTCGGTCGGATCACACGAGGGCCCAGAGTATATCTCTCCGATCGGAGGGGCAATCCCATCTTGCTCGACCATGTCTCGCAGCATGGGATTGGACAAACCCAAACCTACCTTTGTAACTACCCAACACGGAGTAGCGCTTGGTCGCCCAAAGCAAGTCTATCACCATCTCGAGTACATGCATCACTCGTGTCTTAGGACATAGAACGTATGTTGTACTAGAGACTCACAGATGACATATCATCAGCTGCCTCATAGTTGGGTCCGTCCGACTCGACCTTATCTCGACTCGATCCGACTATGTCGAATCCGACTGCACCTTTCCAAGTCCATATTATCCGTTAGCATCCAATGCTCCATGGCTCGTGAGACCGAGCCATCGACCGTGTCATATGCTAGTCTAGTCGGCTGCCGTCCACACAGCCCTTTCTCGACTAGGGACCTTTTAGGACAGTCATCATACAATGCATAGTCCCACAAACAAGTCACGTACTTGCTGATACACATCATTGATAATGTCCAAGGACTATCTTTATTCATAAACACATAGAAAATATCATCATACATGATTGCCTCTAGGGCATATCTCCAACAATGTATTCACATGTGTATTACGATTTCCGGATAATACAATTATAGCATGAATAAAAGACAATTATCATGAACAAGGAAATATAATAATAATACTTTTATTATTGCCTCTAGGCATATTTCCAACAGTCTCCCACTTGCACTAGAGTCAATAATCTAGTTACATTGTGATGAATCGAACACCCATAGAGTTCTGGTGTTGATCATGTTTTGCTCATGAAGAGGTTTTAGTCAACGGATCTGCGATATTCAGATCCGTATGCACTTTGCAAATTTCTATGTCCCCATCTTGAACATTTTCATGAATGGAGTTGAAGCGACGCTTGATGTGCTCGGTCTTCTTGTGAAACCTGGGCTCCTTGGCAAGTGCAATAGCTCCAGTGTTGTCACGTAAGAGTTTGATCGGCCCCGACGCATTGGGTATGACTCCTAGGTCGCTGATGAACTCCTTCACCCAAATTGCTTCATGTGCTGCCTCCGAGGCTGCCATGTACTCCGCTTCACATGTAGATCCCGCCACGACGCTTTCGCTTGCAAATGCACTAGCTTATCGCTCCACCATTCAACATATACACGTATCCGGGTTTGTGACTTTGAGTCATCCAGATCTGTGTTGAAGCTTAAGCGCCGACGTAACCCTTTACGACGAGCTCTTCGTCATCTCCATTAACGAGAAACATGTCCTTTGTCCTTTTCGTGCTTCAGGATATTCTTGACCGCTGTTCAAAGGTTCCTTGTCGGGATTACTTTGGTACCTTCCTACCAAACTTACGGCAAGGTTTATATCGTGTCCGGTGCACAAGATGGCATACATAATAGATCCTATGGTCGAGGCATAGGGGATGACACTCATCTCTTCTTTATCTTTTGCCGTGGTGGGGCATTGAGCCGGAAAGCACAATTTCACACCTTGCAAAACAGGCAAGAACCCTTTCTTGGACTGATCCATTTTGAACTTCTTCAAAATCTTATCAAGGTATGTGCTTTGTGAAAGACCTATGAGGCGCCCTCGATCTATCCCTATAGATTTTGATGCCTAATATGTAAGAAGCTTCTCCAAGGTCCTTCATTGAAAAACTCTTATTCAAGTAGGCCTTAATGATGTCCAAAAGTTCTATATCATTTCCCATCAAAAGTATGTCATCTACATATAATATGAGAAATGCTACAGAGCTCCCACTCACTTTCTTGTAAACGCAGGCTTCTCCATAAGTCTGCAAGATAACCCAAACGCTTTGATCATCTCATCAAAGCGAATGTTCCAACTCCGAGATGCTTGCACCAGCCCATAAATGGATCATTGAGCTTGCATACCTTGTTAGCATTCTTAGGATCGACAAAACCTTCCGGCTGCATCATATACAGCTCTTCCTTAAGATAACCGCTATGAATGCCGCTTTGACGCCCATCCGCCATATCTCATAATCATAGTATGCGGCAATTGCTAACATGATTCTGGACGGACTTAAGCTGCGCTACGGAGAGAAAGTCTCATCGTAGTCAATCCCTTGAACTTGTCGATAACCCTTAGCGACAAGTCGAGCTTTATAGATGGTAACATTACCATCCGCGTCCGCCTTCTTCTTAAAGATCCATTTGTTTTCTATCGTCACGATCATCGGGCAAGTCTGTCACAAAGTCCATACTTTGTTTTCATACATGGATCCTATCTCGGATTGCATGGCTTCAAGCCATTTGTTGGAATCTGGGCCCGCCATCGCTTCTTCATAGTTCGAAGGTTCACCGTTGTTCAACAACATGATTTCCAAGACAGGGTTGCCGCATTCACTGCAGTGCGGAACGTGTCCTAGTGGACCCACGAAGTTCAATAGCAACTTGATCCCAAGTACCTTGATCATCATCATTAATTTCCTCTCCCGGGTGTAGGCACCACAGAACATTTTCCCGAGCTGCACTACTTTCCGGTTCAAGAGGTAGTACTTCATCAAGTTCTACTTTCCTCCCACTTACCCCTTTCGAGAGAAACTCTTTTTCCGTAAAGGATCCGTTTGGCAACAAAGATCTTGCCTTCAGATCTAAGGTAGAAGGTATACCCAATGGTTTCCTTAGGGTATCCTATGAAGACGATTTTTCCGACTTGGGTTCGAGCTTTCAAAGTTGAAGTTTCTTGACATAAGCATCGCATCCCCAAACTTTTAGAAACGACAGCTTAGGTTTCTTCCCAAACCATAATTCATAATGTCGCCTCAACGGATTTAGACGGTGCCCTATTTAAAGTGAATGTAGCTGTCTCTAGAGCGCACTACTCAAAATGATAGCGGTAAATCAAGAAGAGACATCATAGATCGCACCATATCCAATAGAGTGCGACATTACGATTCTCGGACACACCGTTACGCTTGAGGTGTTCCAGCGGCGTGAGTTGTGAAACGATTCCACATTTCCTTAAGTGTGTACCAAATTTGTGACTTAAATATTCTCCTCCACGATCCGATCAGAAGAATTTTATCTTTTCGTCACGTTGATTCTCTACTTCATTCTGAAATTGCTTGAACTTTTCAAAGGTCTCAGACTTGTGTTTCATCAAGTAGACATACCCATATCTACTCAAGTCATCGCGAGAGTGAGAACATAACGATATCCTCCATGAGCCTCAACACTCATTGGACCGCACACATCGGTATGTATGATTTCCAATAAGTTGGTTGCTCGCTCCATTGTTCCGGAGAACGGAGTCTTGGTCATCTTGCCCATGAGGCATGGTTCGCATGTGTCAAATGATTCATAATCGAGACTCTAAAAGTCCATCAAAGATGGAGCTTCTTCATGCGCTGACACCAATGTGACCATAGGCGGAAGTGCCACAAGTATGTGGGACTATCGTTATCAACTTTACATCTTTTGGTATTCACACTATGAACATGTGTAACATTACGCTCGAGATTCATTAAGAATAAACCATTGACCATCTGGAAAGCATGACCATAAAACATTTCTCTCATATAAATAGAACAACCATTATTCTCGGATTTAAATGAGTAGCCATCTCGTATTAAACGAGATCCTCGATACAATGTTCATGCTCAAACTTGGCACTAAATAACAATTATTGAGGTTTAAAACTAATCCCATAGGTAAATGTAGAGGTAGCGTGCCGACGGCGATCACATCGACCTTGGAACCATTCTCGACGCCAAGATCGTCACCTCCTCGCCCTTGCCGCCTCCGCTTATTCCGCAGCTCCCGCCAGAGTTACCAATATGAGCAACGGCACCGTATCAAATACCCGTGAGTTACTACGAGTAATCGGTAAGGTACACATCAATTACATGTATATCAAATATACCTTTAGTGTTGCCGCCCTTCTTGTCCACTAAGTATTTGGGGCAGTTCCACTTCCAAAGGACCCTTCCCTTTGCAATAAAAGCACTCGGCCTCGTGCTTGGGTCCATTCTTTGACTTCTTCCCAAGAACTTGTTTATCGGGCGCCGCAACCTCCTTGCCGTCCTTCTTGAAGTTCTTCTTGCCCTTGCCCTTATTGAACTTAGTGGTTTTGTTGACCATCAACACTTGACGCTCTTTCTTGATTTCTACCTCTGCCGACTTCAAAGATTGAAAATACTTCAGAATGGTCTTCACCATCCCCTGCATATTGTAGTTCATCACAAAGCTCTTGTAGCTCGGTGGGAGCGATCAAGGATTCTCACAATGACCGCCTCGTCCGGGAGGTTGATGTCCAATTTGGGGACAAAGCGGTTGTGCAACCCAGATATTTTGAGTATGTGCTCACCGACGTGAACTATATTCTTCCATCTTACAACTGTAGAACTTGTCGGAGACTTCATATCTCTCGACCCGGCATGAGCTTGGAAAACTAGTTTCAGCTCCTCGAACATCTCATATGCTCCGTGTCGCTCAAAACGCTTTTGGAGCCCCGGTTCTAAGTCAGTAAAGCATGCCGCACCGAACGAGGGAGTAATCATCAAGACATGACTGCCAAGCGCTCATAACGCCTTGGTTCTCGTGGATGGGTGCATCACCTAGCGGTGCTTCTAGGACATATTGTTTCTTGGCAGCTATGAGGATGATCCTCGTGTTCCCACCCAGTCCGAATAGTTGCTGCCATCATCTTTCAGCTTGGTTTTCTAGGAACGCTTGAAGTTCATGGTGACATGAGCGTTGGCCATTTGATCTACAAGACATTTTGCAAAGATTTTAGACTATTGTTCATGATAATAAATTTCATCTAATCAAATTATTTAATGAACTCCCACTCAGATTTGACATCCCTCTAGTCATCTAAGTGTTACATGATCCGAGTCAACTAGGCCATGTCCGATCATCACGTGAGACGGTACTAGTCATCGTCGGTGAACATCTCCATGTTGATCGTATCTTCCATACGACTCATGTTCGACCTTTCGGCCTCTTGTGTTCCGAGGCCATGTCTGTACATGCTAGGTTCGTCAAGTTAACCTAAGTGTTTTGCATGTGTAAAACTGTCTTACACCCGTATGTGAACGTAAGGATCTATCACACCCGATCATCACGTGGTGCTTCGAAACGATGAACTTTAGCAATGGTGCACAGTTAGGGAGAACACTTTCTTGAAATAGTTATGAGCGATCATCTTATTTACTACCGTCGTTCTAAGTAAACAAGATACACAAACATAATAAACATCACATGCAATTATATAGTAGTGACATGATATGGCCAATATCATATAGCTCCTTTGATCTCCATCTTCGGCTCCATGATCATCATCGTCACCGGCATGACACCATGATCTCCATCATCGTGTCTTCATGAAGTTGTCACGCCAACGACTACTTCTACTTCTATGGCTAACGCGTTTAGCAATAAAGTAAAGTAATTTACATGGCGTTCTTCAATGACACGCAGGTCATACAAAAAATAAAGACAACTCCTATGGCTCCTGCCGGTTCTCATACTCATCGACATGAAGTCGTGATTCCTATTACAAGAACATGATCTCATACATCAAATATATCATTCATCATTCATCACAACTTTGGCCATATCCTATCACAAAACACTTGCCGCAAAAACAAGTTAGACGTCCTCTAATTGTTGTTGCAAGTTTTACGTGGCTGCAATAGGGTTCTAGCAAGAACGTTTTCTTACCTACGTGAAAGCCACAACGTGATTTGTCAACTTCTATTTACCCTTCATAAGGACCCTTTTCATCGAATCCCTCCAACTAAAGTGGGAGAGACAGACACCCGCCACCACCTTATGCAACTAGTGCATGTCACCGGTGGAACAAGTCTCACGTAGCGTGCGTGTAAGGTCGGTCCGGGCCGCTTCATCCCACAATACCCGCTGAAGCAAGATAAGACTAGTAGTGGCAAGAAAGTTGACAACATCTACGCCCACAACAAATTGTGTTCTACTCAGGCAATAGAGAACTACGATAGACCTAGCTCATGATGCCACTGTTGGGGAACGCTATGTAAAATTAAAATTTTTCCTACGGTTTCACCAAGATCCATCTATGAGTTCATCTAAGCAACGAGTCATGGGAGAGTGATTGCATCTACATACCACTTGTAGATCGCGTGCGAAGCGCTCAATGGAACGGGATGATGGAGTCGTACTCGCTGTGATTCGCATCACCGATGGCCTAGTGCCGAACGGACAAAGACCTCCGCTGCTCAACACACGCATGAGCGGATGACGTCTCCTCCTTCTTGATCCAGCAAAGGGGAAGGAGAGGTTGATGATGATCCAGCAGCACGACGGCGTGGTGGTGGATGCAGCAGAACTCCGGCAGGGCTTCACGAGCAACTACGGAGGAGGAGGAAGTGTAGCAGGAGAGGGAGGTGCTGTGCCTTCAGGTGCGGCTGCCCCTCCCTCCCTCCCCTTTATATAGTGGCAAGAGAGGGGGGCGAGCCTTGCCCCTTCCTCCAAGGAAGGGTGCGGCCAAGGGGGAGGAGTCCATCCTCCCCAAGGCACCCTGAGGTGCCTTCCCCTTTAGGAATCTCCCTCTCCTTGTCTCCCTTGGCGCATGGGCCTTTTTGGGGCTGGTGCCCTTGGCCCATATAGGCCAAGGCGCACCCCTACAGCCCATGTGGCCCCCAGGGCAGGTGGACCTGATGGACCCTCGACCCCTTTCGCACTCCATTACAATACCGATAATGCCCAAACTTTTCCTATGACCAAAACAAGACTTCCCATATATAAATCTTTACCTCCCGACCATTACGGAACTCCTCGTGACGTCCGGGATCTCATCCGACTCGAACAACATTCGGTTTGCTGCATACTCATATTCATACAACCCTAGCGCCACCGAACCTTATGTGTAGACCCTACGGGTTCGGGAGACATGCGCGATACATGACCAAGACGGCTCTCGGGCAATAACCAACAGCGGGATCCGGATACCCATGTTGGCTTCCACATGCTCCTCGATGATCTCATCGGATGAACCACGATGTCGAGGATTCAAACAACCCCGTATACAATTCCCTTTGGCAATCCAGATTTTACTTGCCCGAGATTCGATCGTCGGTATCCCAATACCTCGCTCAATCTAGATTCTGCGCAAGTCACTTTACTCATCTGTAATGCATGATCCCGTGACCAAACACTTGGTCACTTTGAGCTCATTATGATGATGCACTACCGAGTGGGCCCAGATGATACCTCTCCGTCATACGGAGTGACAAATCCCGCCTCGATCCGTGTCAATCCAATGTACACTTTCGGAGATACCTGTAATGCACCTTTATAGTCACCCGCCACGCTTGTGACGCTTGGTACACCCAAAGCACTCCCTACGGTATCCGGGAGTTACACGATCTCATGGTCTAAGGAAGAGATACTTGACATTGGAAAAGCTCTAGCAAAACGAACTACACGATATTATGCTATGCTTAGGATTGTCTTGTCCATCACATCATTCTCCTAATGATGTGATCCCGTTATCAATGACATCCAATGCCCATAGTCAGAAACCATGACTATCACGCTGATCAACGAGCTAGTCAACTAGAGGCTCACTAGGGACATATTGTGGTCTATGTATTCACATGTGTATTACGATTTCCGGATAATACAATTATAGCATGAATAAAAGACAATTATCATGAACAAGGAAATATAATAATAATACTTTTATTATTGCCTCTAGGGCATATTTCCAACAATAAGGGGATGCAATTCTATGATTAACATCATACTTAGCAAGCATTTTTCGGAAAGCACCATGAATAAAATGTGAACCACCATCAGTCATTAAATATCTAGGGACTCCAAACCTCGGAAAAATAACTTATTTAACCATTTTAATAGAAGCATTATGATCAACACTACTAGTTGGAATAGCTTCTACCCACTTAGTAACGTAATCAACAGCAACTAAAATATGCGTACATCCATTAGAGGCAGGAAAAGGTCCCATATAATCGAAGCCCCAAACGTCAAATGGTTCAATAACAAGCGAATAATTCATAGGCATTTCTTGATGTCTACTAATATTACCGATTCTTTGACATTCATCACAAGATAAGACAAACTTACGGGCATCCTTGAAGAGAGTAGGCCAATAAAAACCAGATTGCAATACCTTATGTGCAGTTCTATCTCCAAACTTGGTGTCCTCCATAAGCTTCGGAGTGACACTTATGTAGGATCTGTTCTGTTCATGCTCAGGTACATAATGTCTAATAACACCATCTACTCCTTCTTTATAAAGATGTGGGTCATCCCAAAAGTAATGTCTCAAATCATAGAAAAACTTTTTCTTTTGATGGTATGTGAAACTAGGTGGTATAAATTTAGCAACAATGTAATTAGCATAATCAGCATACCATGGAGTACTACGAGAAGTATTTATGACATTTAATTGCTCATCAGGAAGGCTATCATCAATAGGTAGTGGGTCATCAAGAACATTTTCTAACCTAGACAAGTTGTTCTGCAACGGGTTCTCGGCTCCTTTCTATCAACAATATGCAAATCAAATTCTTGTAGCAAGAGAACCCATCTAATAAGTCTAGGTTTAGCATCTTTCTTTTCCATCAGGTATTTAATAGCAGCATGATCAGTGTGAATAGTTACTTTAGAATCAACAATATAAGGTCTGAACTTATCACATGCAAATATAACTGCTAAGAATTCTTTTTCAGTAGTAGCATAGTTTCTTTGAGCATTGTCTAAATTTTTACTAGCATAATGGATAACATTTAATTTCTTATCAACTCTTTGCCCTAGAACAACACCTACAACATAATCACTAGCATCACACATAATTTCAAAGGGTAAATTCCAATCGTGTGGCTGAACAATAGGTGCAGAGATCAATGCTTTCTTAAGTATTTCAAATGCTTCTACACAATCATCATCAAAGGCAAATGCTATATATTTTGTAATAAATTAGTCGAGGCCGAGAAATTTTTGAGAAGTCCTTAATGAACCTCCTATAAAATCCGCGTGACCAAGGAAACTTCTTATACCTTTGATTTCCTTTGGGACATGGCATCTTTTCAATAGCATCAACCTTGGCTTTATCAACTTCAATACCTCTTTCGTAAACTTTATGCCCCAAGACAATACCTTCATTAACCATAAAAGTGGCACTTTTCCCAATTCAAGACAAGATTAGTTTCTTCACATCTCTGCAAAAACTCGATCAAGATTGCTCAAGCAATCATCAAAAGAGGATCTATAGACGGAAAAGTCGCCCATGAAAACCTCACAAATCTTTTCACAAAAGTCGGAGAATATAGCCATCATGCATCTTTGAAAGGTAGCAGGTGTGCATTACATAAACCAAAAGGCATACGCCTATAAGCAAAAAGTACCGAAAGGCATGTAAAAGTAGTCTTTGATTGATCCTTAGCCATAATACTGTATTTGAGAGAAACCGTAATAACCATCTAGGAAGCAATAATGTGTATGTTTGCATAATCTTTCTAGCATTTGATCAATAAAAGGTAAAGGGTAATGATCTTTCTTAGTAGCTTTATTTAATTTATGGAAATCAATTACCATCCTATAACCTGTAATAATTCTTTGCGTAATCAATTCATCTTTATCATTAGGAACAACAAGAATACCTCCCTTCTTCAGACCCAATGAACAGGACTTACCCATCGACTATCAAAGAACGGATAAATTATACCTGCCTCCAAAAGCTTTAGTATTTCTTTCCTTACCACTTCTTTCATCTTAGGATTAAGCCTTCGTTGATGATCACGAACCAATTTGGCATCTTCTTCCAAATTTATTTTATGTTGACATAGAGTGGGACTAATGCCCTTAAGATCATCAAGAGTATATCCAATAGCAAAGACGGTGCTTCTTCGTAGTTTTCAATAATCTCTCTTCTTCATGCTCTGAAAGGTTAGCACTAATAACAACAGGATATATTTTCTTTTCATCAAGATAAGCATAAGATTATCAGGCAACGGTTTAAGCTCAAACACGGGGTCACCCTTGGGTGGAGGAGGATCCCCTAGGATTTCAATAGGCAAATTATGTTTCAGAATAGGTTCCTGCTTAAAGAATACTTCATCTATTTCCCTTCTTTCATTCATAAACATATCATTTTCATGGTCTAGCAAATATTGTTCTAAAGGATCACTAGGAGGTACGGCAAGAGAAGCAAGACCAATAAATTCATCCTTACTAGGCAATTCTTCTTCACGGTGTTGTCTACTAAATTTAGAGAAATTAAACTCATGAATCATATCATCCAAGCCAATAGTAACAACATTCTTTTCGCAATCTATTTTAGCATTAACAGTGTTCAAGAAGGGTCTACCAAATATAATGGGACAAAAGCTATCTTGTGGAGAACCGAGAACAAGAAAATCAGCAGGATTTTAGTTTTCCCACACAAGACTTCAACATCTCTAACAATTCCCACTACTGATATAGTATCTCTATTGGCAAGTTTAATTGTGACATCAATATCTTCTAACTCAGCAGGTGCAATTTCATGCTTAATTTCTTTATACAAGTCATAAGGTATAACACTAGCACTAGCACCTATATCACATAAGCCATGATAACAATGATCTCCTATTTTAACAGAAATAACAGGCACGCCGACCACATATCTATGTTTATCTTTAGCACAGGGTTTGGCAATTCTAGCAGTTTCACCGCAGAATTGAATAACATGCCCATCAATATTATCAGCCAAGAGATCTTTAACTATAGCAATATTAGGTTCAACTTTAACTTGCTCAGGAGGTGTATAAGTTCTAATATTACTTTTACGAACAACAGTTGAAGCTTTAGCATGATACTTTATGCTAAGAGGAAAGGGTGGTTTCTCAACATAAGAAGTAGGAACAACAGGATCATTATAAGTGACAATCTTTTCTTCAACTTTAGAAGGTGCAGCTACTTTTACTTGTATGGGAGGATGATATTTAAACCACTTCTCCTTGGGGAGATCAACATAAGTAGCAAAAGATTCACATAAAGAAGCTACTATCTCAGAGTCAAGTCCATATTTAGTGCTAAACTTACGGAAAACATTGGTATCCATAAAAGACTTAACACAATCAAACTTAGGTGTCATACCTGACTCCTTACCTTCGTCGAGATCCCAATCTTCGTGAGTTGCGTTTAATTCTATCCAACAAATTCCATCCTAATTCAATAGTCTTCATCATAAAAAGAGCCAAAGACAAGAAGTATCGAGCATGGTGCGATTGTTTTCAGAAAGCCGAGCATAAAGATTTTGAATAATTGTTTCTCTTGGGAGCTCATGATTGGGGCATGAATACAACATTGATTTAAGCCTCCCCCAAGCTTGAGCGATGCTTTATCCTTCGTGAGGCCAAAAATCATATATATAATTGCGATCACGATGAACAAGATGCATACGATAATACTTTTGATGAAATTCCAATTTCAATCTTCTATAGTTCCATGATCTTGTATCATCACATAGCCTATACCATGTCAATGCATCTCCCTTCAAAGATAAAGGGAAGACCTTCTTCTTAACAACATCATCGGGTATACCTGCAAGCTTAAATAGTCCACAAACTTCATCCACATATATTAGATGCTCATCAGGATGCTTTGTTCCATCTCCTACAAAAAGGATTAGCTAGCAGTTTTTCCATCATACCCAAGGAAATTCAAAGGAACATTTTCATATTCATTTTCAGTAGGTTTATTAGGTTGAGGAGCAACTCTTTGTTTCACCGGTCGGGATGAAGATACCCGAACAAGCCCCTCAGAGGATTACTTTCCATAGTAACAAGTGACAGTAATTTCAGCACACTATATAAATTTTTCCTTACCAAATTCCACCTACCAAAGGCGCTCACTCCCGGCAATGGCGCCGTAAAAGAGTCTTGATGACCCACAAGTATAGGGGATCTATCGTAGTCCTTTCGATAAGTAACAAGGTCGAACCCAACGAGGAGCGTATGGAAATGATAAGCGGTTTTCAGCAAGGTATTCTCTGCTAGTACTGAAATAAGTGGTAACAGATAGTTTTGTGATAGGATAATTTGTAACGGGCAACAAGTATCAAAAGTAAATAAAGTGCAGCAAGGTGGCCCAATCCTTTTGTAGCAAAAGGACAAGCCTGGACAAACTCTTATAATAGGAAAAGCGCTCCCGAGGACACATGGGAATATCGTCAAGCTAATTTTCATCACGCTCATATGATTCGCGTTCGATACTTTGATCATTTTATATGTGGGTGGACCGGTGCTTGGGTGCTGTTCTTACTTGAACAAGCATCCCACTTATGATTAACCTCTATTGCAAGCATCTGCAACTACAACAAAAGTATTAAGGTAAACCTAACCATAGCATGAAACATATGGATCCAAATCAGCCCCTTATGAAGCAACGCATAAACTAGGGTTTAAGCTTCTGTCACTCTAGCAACCCATCATCTACTTATTACTTCCCAATGCCTCCCACTAGGCCCAAATAATGGTGAAGTGTTATGTAGTCGATGTTCACATAACACCACTAGAGGATAGACAACATACATCTCATCAAAATATCGAATCTAATACCAAATTCACATGACTACTAATAGCAAGACTTCTCCCATGTCCTCGTGAACAAACGTAACTACTCACAAAGCATATTCATGTTCATAATCAAAGGGGTATTAATATGCATATAGGATCTGAACATATGATCTTCCACCAAATAAACCAAATAGCATCAACTACAAGGAGTAATCAACACTACTAGCAACCTACTAGTACCAATCCCGAACTTGGAGACAAGAATTGGATACAAGAGATGAACTAGGGTTTTGAGAGGAGAAGGTGCTAGTGAAGATGTTGATGGAGATTGCCCTCTCCCGACGAGAGGAGCGTTGGTGGTGACGATGGTGAAAGCACAAGTGCTCCCTGGGTGGTTTTGGTAATTAATGTCAACATATCTCTTGTTGGACTAACACTTTTATCTAGCATATTTCAGACAAGTTCAACTATGGAGTGGCATGGACTAAAGGATGTGGAACCCCTTCAAGTTGCTAAGGACAAAGGATTGGCTCAAGCTTCAAGATCAAGACTCTGCATTTTATATTTTAGTTATCCAAGATCACATCGAGTCTATAGGAAAAGCCAATACTATCAAGGAGGGATGAGGTGTTGCTTAATGAGTTTCTTGCTCCACAAAGGCTTAGTGATATGCTCCAAAGCCCTCAACTACTTTTCCCACATCCACACATATGACCAAAACCTAAAGTCAAACTCTCGGCCCCACCAATTCTTTCTATCCGGTGCCACCGAAGTTCAGATGTCATAGCCACCGCCACAAACCCTAGGCAAATCGGTCTCACCGATAGGGATCTCGGTCTCACCGAGATGGGATTGTAATCTCTCTGTGTATGTCCATTACCAGAATCAGTCTCACCGAGTTTGAGTAATCGGTACTACCGAGATGACAATGCAAACTTTCTGGTTAGCTTATACCAAAATCGGTCCCACCGAGTTTGGGTAATTGGTCTCACCGAGTTTGCCTGACCAACTCTCTGGTTAGCTAATTACCAAAATCGGTCTCACCGAGATTACGTTATGCCCTAACCCTAACCATATCGGTCCTACTGAGTTGCATTTCGGTCCCACCGAAAATCCTAACGGTCACATTGTTTACTTAATCGGTCCGAGCGAGTTTGTTTATTCGGTCCCACCGAGATTGGTAAATTGTGTGTAACGGTTAGATTTTGTGTGGAGGCTATATACCCCTCCACCTCCTCTTCATTCGTGGAGAGAGAGCCATCGTAATGCTTCCTACACTTCCAGCATCCTATTTCTGAGAGAGAAATACCTACTCATGTGTTGAGGCAAGATATTCCATTCCTACCATATGAATCTTGATCTCTAGCCTTCCCCAAGTTTCTTTCCACTCAAATCTTCTTTCCACTAGATCCAAATCCTATGAGAGAGAGTTGAGTGTTGGGGAGACTATCACTTGAAGCACAAGAGCAAGGAGTTCATCATCAACGCACCATTTGTTACTTCTTGGAGAGTGGTGTCTCCTAGATTGGCTAGATGTCACTTGGGAGCCTCCGACAAGATTGTGGAGTTGAACCAAGGAGTTTGTAAGGGCAAGGAGATTGCCTACTTCGTGAAGATCTATCGCTAGTGAGGCAAGTCCTTCATGGGCTTAACGGCCATGGTGGGATAGACAAGGTTGCTCCTTCGTGGACCCTTCTTGGGTGGAGCCCTCCGTGGACTCACAAGAACTGCTACTCCTTCGTGGGTTGAAGTCTCCATCAACGTGGATGTACGATAGCACCACCTATCGGAACCACGACAAAAACATCCGTGTCTCCAATTGCGGTTGAAACCTCCAATCCCTTCCCTTTACATTCTTGCAAGTTGCATGCTTTACTTTCCGCTGCTCATATACTCTTTGCATGCTTGCTTGTTATGTATTGTGAATGTTAAAGTTGTGCCTAAACTCCACTTAAACTTAAAGAAGATACAAACTGTAAATTTTGGTACTTAGTGTCTAATCACCCCCCCCTCTAGACACCTCTTCTCGATCCCTTTCAATTGGTATGAGAGCCTTGGTCTCCATTTCTTTGGTTTAAACACCACTCGAGGAAGATGGATGAGTCTACTATTGGGAGTCTTAGACATAGAGTGCCTATAAGTGATGGAGAGTATTTTCGTGAGTGGAAAAATGAGATGCTTGTAATTTTCAATCAATATCATTTGAACAAGTACATTGCTAGCCCTTGTGCACCTCATGTTGATCCTGTGCATCCTACCCTTGATGAGTCGTTTGACATGATTAGGAATCTTAGAACTATTGAACTTATCATTAGAGGCTTGCCTAGAAACTTGATTGGACGTTTGCCTACTCTTAAGTGTGCCTACACCATATGGAAATTTCTCGAGGAACGCTTTCCAAATTATTCCTTGAAAAATCTAGATGAAATTCTCCATAAGTCTATTGCTTTGAGTAAGATGAATACTAGTGATCCCACGCTTGGTGATCGCCTTTTGAGCTTACAAATCTTATGCGTGCCAAAGGAGATGTTGGAATTATTGGTGATATTATTTCCGAAGCTATAAAAATTCATAAGCAAGATCGTTGTCAAACTCACTCTAATGAATCACCCTCTCCAGGATTTGATCCACCACATAACGATGTTGAACATGGATACTATGACGAGGATGATGATAGTGACTTCGATCTTGATGATGCAATGAGACACTTTGGTCTTATGGCAAATCTTCGGGGATATATGGCAGGTGGAAAGGAATGGGTTCTTGATAGTGGATGTACCGATCACATGACCGGAGATAAAGACATGTTTCGTGAGCTTGCTGAAAATGATGGTCCTCGAAAGTATGTCACTTTCGGTGACAACTCAAAGGGTAAGGTGGTTGGCCTCGGTAAGGTGGCCATATCACATGATAGCTCCATACAAAATGTTATGCTGGCTACAACTTACTTTCAGTGTCTAGACTTGCTGATTTCGGTTTCAATGTCCTATTTACTGAAGTAGATTGCCAAGTGTTTCATAGAGATATTCATAAAATGGTCTTTACCGGTGTACGTAGAGGTGATCTATACATTGTTGATTTCACTAAAAAGGCTCAACCTAGAACTTGCTTTATTGCTAAATCCTCTAAAGGTTAGTTAGACGATTAGGTCATGTTGGTATGTGAAACCTTGACAAGCTTATTAAAGAAAATCATATTCTTTGTGTTAACGATGTCATATTTGATAAGGATAGACTTTGCAGAGCTTGTCAGGCAGGTAAACAGGTTGGAGGAAGGCATCCCGTGAAGAACATCATGACCACAAGGAGGTCACTCGAGCTACTTCACATGGATATTTTTGGTCCCAACTCTTACAAGAGTCTCGGTGGAAATTCTTTTGGCCTAGTTATAGTTGATGATTTTTCAAGATTTACGTAAGTGTTCTTTCTCGATGATAAATCACAGGTTCAAAAGATCTTCAAAAACTTCGCTAGGAAGGCCCAAAATCAATTTGAAGTGAAGATCAAGAAGGTTCGCAGCGACAACGGAACGGAGTTCAAGAACGCAAATGTGGACACCTTCCTTGACTAAGAAGGGATTTCATACGAGTTCTCGGCTACGTACACACCTCAACAAAATGGAGTTTTTGAGAGGAAGAATCGGACGCTCATCGAAATGGCGAGAACGATGCTTGATGAGTACAAGACGCCAAAGCACTTTTGGGTGGAAGCGGTTGAGACAGCTTGTCATGCAACAAATCACTTGTATCTTCACAAGCTACTCGACAAGATGGCATACGAACTCCTCACCGGTAACAAACCCCAAGTTGGATACTTTCGAGTATTCGGCTCAAAGTGCTACATTCTTGATAAGCATCGTCGTTCTAAATTTGCTCCTAAGTCTCATGAAGGTTTCCTACTTGGTTATGGTTTCAAACTTACACATACCGTGTTCACAAACAATTTCACCCGAAAGGTTGAAGAAACGGTAGATGTGAAGTTTGATGAATCTAATGGCTCACAAGTAGAGCAATTGCCAATTGATGTAGGAGACAAAGATCCCTCGAAGCAATCCAAGACTTGTCTATTGGCAAGATTCACCAACGGAGGTGTGAAGGAGAGTACCTCGTCCGGGTCAAGTGGAAGCTTCTACTTCACGACAAGGTGAACCAAGAGATGATACGGAAGCATCCACAAGTGGGACACACCAAGATGAAGAAAATGAGGAAGTGCATCAATATGAACGTCAACAACCTCCTTCTCCACCACGACAAGAGAATGACAACGCCAACAATGAGGAAGGCCAAGAAGAAGAACAAGATGAAGAAGATGTTCAACCAAGAACCAAGCAAAAGCTTTCACGAGTTCGAGCAAGAATTGCTAAAGACCATCCCGTCGAGCAAATCTACAACGATATCCAAACCGGGAGAATCACTCGCTCTAAAACTCGTTTAGCTAACTTTTGTGAAAACTATTCATTCATCTCTAGCATTGAACCTATGAAGGTTGAAGAAGCGTTGGAAGATCCGGATTGGACAAATGCCATGCATGAAGAGCTACACAACTTTGAGAGGAATCAAGTTTGGACATTGGTTGAGAAGCCCGATGACAACCACAACATCATCGGTACCAAATGGGTGTTTCGCAACAAGCAAGATGAAGATGGACAAGTAGTTCGCAACAAAGCACGTATCGTCTCCCAAGGCTACTCACAAGTTGAAGGTATGGACTATGGCGATACTTATGCTCCCGTTGCTAGACTTGAGTCCATTCGCATCTTACTTGCCTATGCTAATCACCATGATATCACCTTGTACCAAATGGACATTAAAACTGCTTTTCTAAATGCTGAAATAGAGGAGGAAGTTTATGTTAAACAACCGCCCGGCTTTGTCAATCCTAAGAAACCAAATCATGTTTACAAACTTCACAAAGCTCTTTATGGTCTTAAACAAGCTCCTAGAGCGTGGTATAAATGCTTGACCAAGTTCCTTATTGAAAAGGCTTTGAAATTGGAAAAATAGATTCTACTCTTTTACTAAAAGGGTCAACGGAGAACTATTTGTATGCCAAATCTATGTTGATGATATTATATTTGGTTCTACTAACCCTGATTTTAGTGAAAAGTTTGGGAAGCTAATGTCGGAGAAGTTTGAGATGTCTATGATGAGTGAACTCAAATTCTTTCTTGGTTTGCAAATCAAGCAAACTAAGGAAGGTACCTTTGTCTCTCAAACGAAGTACACCAAGGACTTATTCAAGAAGTTCAATATGCAAGAATGCAAAGGTATGACTACACCCATGCCTACTAGTGGACATCTTGACTTGACCAAAGATGGTAAACCGGTTGATCAAAAAGTTTATCGCTCTATGATTGGTTCATTGTTATATCAATGTGCTTCACGTCCCGATATCATGCTAAGTGTGTGCATGTGTGCACGATATCAAGCTGCTCCTAAAGAATGTCACCTTAAGGCCGTGAAAAGGATAGTGAGATACTTAATTCATACACCAAATTTTGGCATTTGGTATCCTAAGAGGGCCTCTTTCAATCTTGTTAGCTACTCCGACTGGACTATGCCGAGACAAGGTTGATAGAAAGTCCACTTCGGTACTTGTCAATTTCTTGGTAGATCTCTTGTGTCTTGGTCTTCCAAGAAACAAAACTCGGTATCCTTATCCACCGAAGCGGAATACATTGCCATTTGGTTCATGTTGTGCTCAATTACTTTGGATGACCCAAACTCTTAAAGATTATGGGATATATGTGAAACATGTTCCATTACTTTGTGACAATGAGAGTGCTATCAAGATTGCTCACTATCCCAGGCAACACTCTCGAACTAAGCATATTGAAGTTCGCCATCATTTCATTCGAGATCATGTTGCTAAGGGTGACATTAAACTTAAGCATGTTCAAGACCGAAAAGCAATTAGCGGATATTTTCACTAAACCACTTGATGAGAAAGTGTTTTGTAGGTTAAGAGGTGAATTGAACATCATTGATGCTTCAAACTTGGAGTAGAAACTCCATTAGATACATGCAAGACATGAGCTTATGACTAATCCTTGATATTTCTCTTATGATGATAATCTTATGTCTTGGATATATGTGCATCTTTGCATGTTATCTAACCCGTAGGTACTTGGATGAATCAATTCCATGAGATTGTAACCCACTCATATCTCGAGCAATCTCTACATCACCAAGTCTCTACACAATGGTGGTTGAAGAACAAGGAAGCACGGAACGTTTCAAACATATCCTTTGACAAATTCTATGATGAGTTACATGATTGTCATTTTGGATACACAAGTGCTCTTCCTTGCAAAAAAAAAACTAACCCATGTAGGAAGATGAACTCAAATTCCAAGTGGTGCTCCAAACTCTTGATGAACTACATCAACCTTGAGCAACCCACACAAGTTCAACTACATGATCAACACCACCACCCAAGGTATGTCATTCCATCTTAGAGAAGCTTTACTCAAAGTCATGAGTCAAAGCACCTCGACAAGATGTGAATACATCAAGATGCTTAAACGATAAATGGTAACCCCATTTTGAGCTTAAACGATGAGTATGATCTATGATCAAGTGATCTCATTTGACTCCTAAGTCAATATACTCTAACATAGGTGACTTTGTCGCCGACCATCTCTAGATGAAGTTTACTTGTGTTCTTTTTCTGTGCTTTTGCATTTTGTCTCATGCCCGTTTGTTTCCCTTTCAAAAAAACTTCATCTAGATTTCTTTCTTTTCTTTTGTTCTGCATTCCTGCATCCAATTCATTGCATATCCTTCAGCTTAATTCCTTGCAAATCCTTGTGAGATCTTACTTGTCTAGTGAGCTGAGGTGACACATGTTTTCTCTGCGATGAACTCGGTCTCACCGATCTGTTGCTTTCGGTCCAACCGAATCCTTTCGGTGCCACCAAAGCAAACTACTCGGTGCCACCGACTTTACTACAGGAAAAACATCTTGCCACTTGTTCCTGTTTTACTTTTGTTCCAGCTCCACTCAATGAATCTTGTCCTCTACAAGCATCACATTTTTATCCAGTGCTTTGTGTTGTGACTCAAGGACCAAACCCATTCACAACAAATTCCAGAAGGCCCTCCTTGGAAATTGATGTCAAAGGGGAGAGAGAGATCACATCAAAGCTTATCACTTAGAGAGATCCCATCAAAACTTATCACTTCCAAAGGAGAGAGAGAGTATCACCTCCATAGGGGAGAGAGAGATCTCCGTAGGAGAGAATACTCAAGCAGAGTAATTCTCAAGGATCCCACCGCTTGATGTTCAAGAGGAGAGATGCCACATGTCTTCATGAGGGAAGAAAGACATGTTCATATGTGCTTATTATTTGCATTAGCTCTGTTTATTTGTTTCCTTGAGCTCCGATTTTGCATTTTGCTCTGATTTTCTGTTCCCTATCTTCTCCCAGTATCCCATGCTAGATTCAGGGGGAGCAAGACATCTAAGGGAAAGAAATCATTTAAATTCATTGCACATCTTTTCCGTTGGGGACATGTCTACATCAAATGTGGTACTTAGTACTCACTATCTACATGTCATCCCAGTTTTGGTATTCTTGTGGTTTCTTACATTTTGCTTTCCGGCTAGTAGGTCTTTCGTGTTATCTAACCTTGTTTACGCAGTTCATTCCATCCTAAGCCAACTCAAGACCACAAGGTAAGTATATGCATCACAGTCATGTGTATGAGGAATCCTTGCTGATGTACATATTGTTTGCAAGAAGGACTCATGAGCATGAAGGTACACATCTATTGCTATCTTTTGCTCTGATGCATATGGCCAAGATACATGTAACACATTGCTTACTTTGTCACGTTCATGCATTCACATGCTTTTATATTCCATATTCACACGATTGCATACATGTAGGGGGAGCCTATGCTTGTTACATGTCTTTCCAAAGCTTTACTTGCTATTCTCTCTATCTTTATCTAAAGCTTTGTTGTATGTTGTCATCAATTACCAAAAAGGGGGAGATTGAAAGCACAAGTGCTCCCGGGGTGGTTTTGGTAATTAATGTCAACATATCTGTTGTTGGACTAACACTTTTATCTAGCATATTTCAGACAACTTCAACTATGGAGTGGCATGGACTAGACGATGTGGAACCCCTTCAAGTTGCTAAGGACAAAGGATTGGCTCAAGCTTCAAGATCAAGACTCTACATTTTATATTTTAGTGATCCAAGATCACATTGAGTCTATAGGAAAAGCCAATACTATCAAGGAGGGATGAGGTGTTGCTTAATGAGTTTCCTTCTCCACAGTGCTTAGTGATATGCTCCAAAGCCCTCAACTACTTTCCCACATCCACACATATGACCAAAACCTAAAGTCAAACTCAGCCCCACCGATTCTTTCTATCCGGAGCCACCGAGTTCAGATGTCTTAGCCACTGCCACAAACGCTAGGCAAATCAGTCTCACCGATAGGGATCTCAGTCTCACCGAGATGGGATTGTAATCTCTCTGTGTATGTCCATTACCAGAATCGGTCTCACCGAGTTTGAGTAATCGGTACTACCGAGATTACAATGCAAACTTTCTGGTTAGCTTATACCAAAATCGGTCCCACCGAGTTTGGGTAATCGGTCTCACCGAGTTTGCCTGACCAACTCTTTGGTTAGCTAATTACCAAAATCAGTCTCACCGAGTTTGTGTAATCGGTCTCACCGAGATTACTTTATGCCCTAACCCTAACCATATCGGTCCTACCGAGTTGCATTTTGGTCCCATCGAAAATCCTAACGGTCACATTGTTTACTGAATTGGTCTTACCGAGTTTGTTGATTCGGTCCCACCGAGATTGGTAAATTGTGTGTAACGGTTAGATTTTGTGTGGAGGCTATATATACTCCTCCACCTCCTCTTCATTCGTGGAGAGAGCCATCAGAACAATCCTACACTTCCAAAGATCCTATTTCTGAGAGAGAACTACCTACTCATGTGTTGAGGCCAAGATATTCCATTCCTACCATATGAATCTTGATCTCTAGCCTTCCCCAAGTTGCTTTCCACTCAAATCTTCTTTCCACTAGATCCAAATCAGATGAGAGAGAGTTGAGTGTTGGGGAGTGAGGGAGTCCTGGACTAGGGGGTGTCCGGATAGCCGAACTATCATCTTTGGCCGGACTCCTGGACTATGAAGATACAAGATTGAAGACTTCGTCCCATGTCCGGATGGGACTTTCCTTGGCGTGGAAGGCAAGCTTGGCGATACGGATATGTAGATCTCCTACCATTGTAACCAACTACTGTAACCCTAACCCTATCCGGTGTCTATATAAACCGGAGGGTTTTTAGTCCGAGGGACTAACAACAATCATACCCTAGGCTAGCTTTTAGGGTTTAGCCTCTCCGATCTCGTGGTAGATCTACTCTTGTACTACCCATATCATCAATATTAATCAAGCAGGAGTAGGGTTTTACCTCCATCGAGACGGCCCGAACCTGGGTAAAAACATCGTGTCCCTTGTCTCCTGTTACCATCCGCCTAGACGCATAGTTCGGGACCCCCTACCCGAGATCCGCCGGTTTTGACACCGACATTGGTGCTTTCGTTGTGAGTTCCTCTGTGTCGTCACCTTTAGGCCCGATGGCTCCTTCGATCATCAACAACGACGCGGTCCAGGGTGAGACTTTTTTCCCCGGACAGATCTTCATATTCGGCGGCTTTGCACTGCGGGCCAATTCACTTGGCGATCTGGAGCAGATCGAAAGCTACGCCCCTGGCCACCAGGTCAGATTTGGGAGTTTGAACTACACGGCCGACATCCACGGAGATTTGATCTTCGACAGATTCGAGCCACAGCCAAGCGCGCCGCACTATCTCGATGGGTATGATCTAGCTCGCCGCCCGAACAATTGTCCCGAGGCCGCACTCAGTCTGGCCGCTCCGACACTTAGTTCGAGCTGATTTCGCCGATCGAGGACGCAGTGGTCGGACACCGCCTGGGGCTACGATCTCTACGGCGATCGAGCCGAACACCATCCTCGCCCTTTGCAGAGCCCGTGACTCGAGGTACCGACTCCTCTCCGGACTCGAACCTCCCGCTACCGCCGGTCGAATCCGATCAAGGCGTCGGTTGTGGAGTTCACCGCCGTGGACATCTTTCAGCACTCGCCCTTTGGCGATATCCTGAACTCATTAAAGTCTCTCTCTTTGTCAGGGGAGCCCTGGCCGAACTACAGTCAGGAAGGTCGAGATTCGGACAACGAAGAAATTCAACGCCCACCCACCACCCACTTTGTAGCCACTGTCGATGATTTAACCGACATGCTCGACTTCGACTCCGAAGACATCGACGGTATGGACGACGGTGCGGAGACGATCAAGAGCCAGCGCCCACGGGCACCGGAAGGCCACCTCGCCATATGACATATACATGGTGGACATCCCAAAAGATGGGAATGGCGATGGAACAGCGGAGGATGACCCTCCAAGAAACAACCCAAGCGCCGACGCCAACAAGGCCGCCTAAATCCCGCCACAAAGAAAACGGCGATTCCAGACGGGAGATAATAACACCCCTGCATAAAGGTTAAGACAACCCCTCCAGCAGGATTCAGACAGAGGAGGGGAGAAGCCAGCCCTCATGATAGAGCGGCAGATGCAGAGGTAGAGGACGATAATTATATGCCTCCCTCCGAAGATGAGGCAAGCCTCGACGACGGATGAATTTGTCGTGCTCGAGGATCCCGCCTAACAGGAGCTGCGTTTCAAACGGAGGCTTATGGCCACAAAGCAGCCTCAAGAAAGCGGCAAGAGCTTAGAGTCGACTAAGACTTGCTAGCCGACAGATGGACCAAGTCCTTGCAGCCGAAGAGTACGAACTCGAACGCCTCCAAAAGCTACCCCAAACACGTGCCGTTGCCTCGATCGAGGAGGAAGCACCAAGATCACCGGGCCAAGATGACATGGCAGATCGCCACACCCGTGGCCTTGAGAGAAGCCTCTCGGCCCTCCGCCAAGCCACGCCCGACGCCGCTCAAACAGTACCAAGGCACGGGAGAACGCTACCGGACTTAAGTAGATATCTTGGAGGATAAGGCAAAGCAAACAAGATCGACTGATCGGCGCGGAAAGTTCCCCACGACTCGGGATGACTACCACACGCCGGATACAAGAAACTCGCCGGGCCGAACACAGTAGACAAAGCTCATATGAGCTACGTCGTGATATAGCCCAATACATAGGCGCCGCACACCCACTATGCTTCACAGATGAAGTAATGGATCATCAAATCCCTGAGGGCTTCAAACCCGTAAACATCGAATCATACGATGGTACCACAGATCCTGCGGTCTGGATCGAGGACTATCTCCTCCATATCCACATGGCTCACGGTGATGATCTACACGCCATCAAATACCTCCCACTCAAGCTTAAAGGACCAGCTCGGCATTGGCTCAACAGCTTGCCACCGTAATCAATTGGTTGTTGGGAAGACCCGGAAGCCGCATTTCTCGATAACTTCTGTGGCACATATGCGACCACCAGACGCCGATGACCTTAGCCATATAATTCAGCAGCCAGATGAATCGGCCAGACAATTCTGGACACGGTTCTTAACCAAGAAAAATCAAATCGTTGACTATCCGGATGCAGAGGCCCTTGCAGCCTTCAAACATAACATCCGCGACGAGTGGCTTACCCGGCACCTAGGACAGGAAAACCCGAAATCCATGGCAGCCCTCACATCACTCATGACCCGCTTCACGTGGGAGAGGACAGTGGCTAGCTCGAAGCAACAACTTGGCCAAACACCACGGTAGTTCGGATACCAAGGACAGCAATGGCGTGTCGCCGCAACAAGAATAAACGCCGCATTAACGGTGACAATGTTGAAAATACGACAAGAATGCTGGATTCAGAGGCTCTAAACCCGGTCAGCGGAAGAAGCCATTCAAAAGAAATACCCAGGGCTCGTCCAACTTGGACCGAATACTCGATCGCTTGTGCCAGATACATGGTACCCCCGAACAACTGGCCAACCACACCAACAGGGCTTGTTGGGTGTTCAAGCAGCGAGCAAGTTAAATGCGAACTCAATGACAAGGGGCTGCATAGCGATGGCGAGGAGGAGCCCGGCCGCCCGAACAATAGAGGATAGAAGGGCTTTCCCCACAAGTGCGGACGGTGAACATGATATACGCAACCCACATACCCAAAAGGGAGCGGAAGCGTGCACTAAGGGACGATATGCGATGGAGCTAGTCGCCCCAAAGTTCAACCCGTGGTCCTCCCGCCCGATCACTTTTTATCGGCGACCACCCCAATAGCATCCGACACGGGCCGGATTCGGCCGCATTGGTTCTTGACCCAATCATTGACGGATTCCACCTCACTAGAGTCTCGATGGACGGCGGCAAAGAGCTTGAACTCGCTTTACCGTGATACACCGCGCAAAATGGGCATAGACCCTCAAGGATTAAACCCACAAATACGACCTTTAAAGGCGTCATTCCAGGTGTAGAGGCCAACTGTACAGTTCGTTACACTTGAAGTGGTCTTCGGATGCCGGATAACTTCCGGGCGAAGAGTTAATCTTCGACATAGTCCCGTTCCGCAGCGGCTATCATGCACTGCTTGCACGAACCGCATTTGCAAAGTTCAATGCGGTGCCGCACTATGCATATCTCAAGCTCAAGATGCCAGGCCCTCGAGGAGTAATTACGGTCAATGGAAACACCAAACGCTCTCTCCGAACGGAGGAGCATACGGCGGCCTTAGCGGCGAAAGTGCAAAGCAGCCTCTTAAGGCAATTCTCGAGTCCGGCCATTAAACCTCCGGACACCGTCAAGCGCGCCCGGAGTAACCTACAGCAAGATTGCCTAGCACGATCCAAGCAAGCGTAGCAATGCGGCCCCAACCCCACTCGCGAAATCGCTGAAGCCAAGATTACGCTGCATATAACTTCACGATCGGGAGATACCATGGCCATAAGGGAGGGAACGACCACGCATCGCCCAGAAAAGCGGCTCAACCGCACCAGGGCTCCCGATTGTGTCATTCCTTTTTTTCTTTTCTCTTACTTTCAGACTCCGCCTTCCGAAGCCCTGTCCGCACTAGAATTGCCGAACTCACGATGCAACAGCCAGGAAGCGTAGCTACGCCGAGTGTCCAGTGGTCTCTACTACGAGCATTATACCTGTTTTACATACCACCCGCAGCTTACCCCTCGAGGGGGACATGTTAAATAGTCCCATCCCTTGCTTACCGCACTATTTGTATCGCTCGCTTTCATTGCAAGATCTTTTTGAATAAACAATACATAGCTTCGCTTATTATTGCATCCCTTTTTCCATATATGTTCATCTATGACATGTCACTGCGGTACACTTTTGGTACGGCCAATACACCGTGTGATAAGTCCAACACTTTCACAAGTGCGGCACCCGAACTTATAGCATTATATGCATCGGTCTCAATCATGTCTTGGGTCAATAGTTGGGTTTGCCCGGCTCCCATGTTTTGGTACCTTACGCTCCGTTATATCGGCTAAGGTAGCACCGGGAGAACCAATCATGATTGTGCCCCGGGTTGAGCTAGGTTGAGCACCTCAAGGAGAAAGCTAAAACTGACCGTCATGATAAGGCGAGAGCTGGTCGCTGTTCGAGAGATTTTTTCGGGTCCCTAAAGACTTATGCTGCTTTGAGCGAGGAGCCGACATTGTCCGGCCAAGGCGTGGATAGCGCCCTGAACTCGGTCTTCCGAATACTAGGGGCTTCGCCGAAATTTAAAATTATAGAATTCTATGGCTAAGTGAGAGTGTTCAAGCACTATAAGTCCGGTTGCCTGGTTCGTTGAGTTGAGCACCTCCCTCGCAGGACCCAAGAATGGGAACAAGAGCGCTCAAGTTTATCCCGAACACCCCAAAGACTTTTCGTGGCATGGGGGCTGAAGCCAACGACTTGCCATCTCTCAGATTTGATAAACGGCCTTACGTAGGTAATATTTTAAATTCACAAGCGTTGCTTCACAAGATATGAACAAGTTTTCAGCGCAGTGATAACAAATGCGAGTTTATTCAAAATTACATCTTTGGAGCATTCACCCGCTATCAAAGCGGCACCCTCCAGACGCCCTCATAATACATTTCGGCTTGCGATGCTCCTTGCCCGGCCGGGTGGTCCGCCCTTCACAAGCTTCTCACCATCCGGCTTGCCCCAAAGTGCACCTTAGCACGGGCAAGGCCCCACGGGCACCTTCAATACAGATGAGCGCTTGATGACTTCGGATCCACTGGACAAAGGCCCACCACCACGCCGACTAGCCCGAAGTAGCTCCTGTGCATGGCCTCATTTGGCCACAAATGAGCTATAAGGCCCTTCATGGCCTGTTCGGCGACCTTGTGGAGCTCGACCAATTGCTTCAGCTTGGTCGCTCAAGGGCACCGGATGTTCGGCCTCGAGATAGTGAGACCAAAACACCTTCTCCGTCGAGCTCCTCTCTTCGCTTGGTAGAAAGCGGCGGCATCGGATACATCAATGGGCAGATCTGCGAAAGGCTCCCCGGAGAGCTCCGGATTCGGGTAAGTAACAGATAATTGACTTTTACATTCTTGCTTTGCATAAAGAATGCCTTACCCGCCGCTATCTTCTTCATCGCCTCAATTTCCTGGAGGGCTTTTTAGGCTTCGGCCTTAGCGGCTTTGGCACTCTCTAGAGCCGAGGCAAGCTCGGACTCTCGGGTATTCGAGTCACGCTCCAAACACTCGTGTTTTTCACGAGAGCCTGGAGCTCTTGCCGCATTCTCCGCCAGCTGCGCCTCCCCCTTCTCTCGCTTTCGGCGCGCTCCATGGCGCTTTGTTTTCGCCACGGTCACCGCTTCCTTTAGGGTCGCCACCTCGCTCAGGGCCCCTACAATACCCATGGTATTCCTGTCTTTTTGCAACCAACTCCTTTCTATAAGGTATTACTTTAATAAGGTATTACTTACCTTCCTTGTCCTCGAGCTGCTTCTTGGCAAGGCCGAGCTCGTTTCTCGGACCGCCGAGGTTCTGCTTCAATGCATTGACCTCCGCGGTCAGTCTGCGGCCGAGGTCAGCAGCTGCAGCCCGCATTCCCATATTGACATATTTATGTTAGACTCTCACAGATATCTTTTTAGATCCCAGTCCGGCTTTTCTTTCCGAACACCGAACTAAGCATCGTGGGCTACATCTGCGCTAATATTTTACATATTCCAAACTTACCTCAAAGCTCGTTAGAAGGTTGTTGCAAGCTTCAGTCACCCGCCTTGGCGGATCGAACTTCCGGATCACCGCACTTCATAATAAAGGCGGTGCTCCTCCTCGATGGAGGCGCCGTTAAGCGCCTCCAGCAAGCTGTCCGGGGCATCCGGTTGGACGGAGGACACCGGCGTCTTACCCTTCTTACGAAGGGGCCGCTTGTCGGAATTCGAAACCGTTGAAGGTTCCGGTATGGAGTCCGGACAAGGGTCGGGCTTAGAGCCCCTGGGGATCTTGCTCCCCTCGCGCCTGGAGTCCGGGAGGCTGCCTTGTGGCGCCTCCTGCGCCACCTCCTCTTGACCAGGCCCCCCTTGGGGCCCCACCTTGGCGTCATCGGCGGCGCGGGGCGGGGAGGCGGCCGGAAGAGAAGTGCTCTCCACTTCGGACGAATTCAGGGACCCGCTTGACGAAGCGGCAAGCTCGCCCTTGGGCGGGCTGCATAATTGTTCGGCATTAGAGAACACTATGCAATAAATAAAACGACAAAACCAGGGGTATCCAGGACACTTACGATCTCGCCAGGGCTTGGCCCTCGAGGCCTCCTCCTCGCCGTCGTTGGCGTTGGTGGAAACGATCCAAGGAAGGGTTCTTCCTTCTTGGACCCTCCGGCCTCCCAGTCAGGCGGCCTTCCTTTTCTTCCCTTCTTCCCCGGGAGAGGCTTTTTCCTCCTCCTCGGAGAGGATTACATTTAATCTGGCGGCACTAGTGCCGGGAGCTCCTTCGAGTTCCCGTGGCCTCCTTCTTGGCCTTCTTCTCCGACACCACGTGAGGTGCCGGAACCAGCAGCCCCGTCAAGCGGGCGTCCGCTGGGTCTTCTGGCAAAGGAGCCGGACAGTTAATCTGTCCGGACATCTTCAGCCAGTCCTGTCAAAGGTTAGGGAGTTTTAGATCCCGCATAGAGTCAAACTATGAAAAAAGAGTCCCATAAAGGGAAAAATAACTTACCTCGCTGGCTTGATGCGAAGCGGAATCCGCGATCTTGATGGCGGATGCGGAGCTTCGGCGCCCTTGAACAAGCACCTTCCGGGCATCTTCGTGCGTAGTGTCGAAGAGCCGGCTCAAGTCCGGTCTTTGTCAGGGATCGAACTCCCACAAATTGAAGGCCCGTTCTTGGCATGGGAGAATCCGCGGATGAGCATAACCTGACTACGTTGACAAGCTTGAGGTTCGTGTCCACCAGGTTTCGGACCACAGGTTTGGAGTCCGCCAGCTCTTCCGAATCACCTTACGTCGAGGCCGTCTCTTTCCATGATGTGAGCCGGGTGGGGAGCTAGATCTGAATTCGGGGCGCCGCCCATTTGGAGTCGCATGTGCCTCGGTGATGTAGAACCACCCCGATTGCCACCCCCTTTATGGTCTCCACGAAGGAGCCCTCAAGCCATGTGACGTTGGGCATCCTGCACGCCATGGCGCCTCAAGACTCCGGCTTGTCGGCCGCCCACTATCTTGACAGCGCTAAAGGTCTTCAACCATAAGCCAAGTGAGGCCGATGCAGGAAGGTTTTGCACCGACGATAAACGCCGAGATATTGAGGATAAAGTTTGGGGCGGATCATGGAAATCCAGGCCGTAGTAGAACATGAGCCACCGGACAAATGGGTGAAGTGGAAAACCTAGTCCGCGGAGGAAGTGGGTGAGGAACACCACCCTCTCATGGGGCTGGCGGTGGGGATGAGCTGCCTTGGTGGGGAGCCGACACCTTGAAGTCGCCGGACAAGTATCCGGCCTCCGCAGCCTCGTGGATGTGCCCCTCCGTGACGGAGGAGGCCATCCACTTGCCTCCGCTCCCGACATGGCTGGAGAAGGTTGAGGAGGGATGTGCGGACTTGGGCGGCTGAGCTCGAGTCTTGAGGAATGGATAAGCAAAGGAGGAAGAAGGCGTAGGTTAAAAGGTGGATCCTTATCCCTTATATGGACGGACGGTTATCGCCCCCACGAGCCTGGTAAAACTCGCTTATCTCCCAAGCGCCGTAAATTGATGGCGCGGTAGGGTTACCCACATCCGTATCGATGAGAATCCCGGAATAAGGGGGACACGATCTCTGCTTTGATAAGATGTGCCAAGGAAACCGCCTCGCTAAACGCACTGAGGCGGTACAGTAAAAACGATTCGAACGAAGACTTGGCCGTGGCGTGATGGCACGCCATGGAATACGTCGTGAGATTGATTTTGTGTGAATATTATTCTCTCTACGGTGTTATGTGGAAATTATTTTGCAGAGCCGGACACTGTCCTTGTGTTCAAAATCTTCTATGAAGTATTCGGAGGAGGAACCCGCCTTGCAATGCCGAGGACAATATGCGCGCCGGACTCGTCGTCATTAAAGCCTGGTTCAGGGGATATTGAGGGAGTCCTGGACTAGGGGGTGTCCGGATAGCCGAACTATCATGTTTGGCCGGACTCCTGGACTATGAAGATACAAGATTGAAGACTTCGTCCCGTGTCCGGATGGGACTTTCCTTGGCGTGGAAGGCAAGCTTGGCGATACGGATATGTAGTTCTCCTACCATTGTAATCGACTGCAGTAACCCTAACCCTATCCGTGTCTATATAAACCGGAGGGTTTTAGTCCGTGGGGCGAACAACAATCATACCATAGGCTAGCTTTTAGGGTTTAGCCTCTCCTCGATCTCGTGGTAGATCTACTCTTGTACTACCCATATCATCAATATTAATCAAGCAGGAGTAGGGTTTTACCTCCATCGAGAGGGCCCGAACCTGGGTAAAAACATCGTGTCCCTTGTCTCCTGTTACCATCCGCCTAGACACACAGTTCGGGACCCCCTACCCGAGATCCGCCGGTTTTGACACCGACAGGGAGACTATCACTTGAAGCACAAGAGCAAGGAGTTCATCATCAACGCACCATTTGTTACTTCTTGGAGAGTGGTGTCTCCTAGATTGGCTAGGTGTCACTTGGGAGCCTCCGACAAGATTGTGGAGTTGAACCAAGGGGTTTGTAAGGGCAAGGAGATCGCCTACTTCGTGGAAGATCTACCGCTAGTGAGGCAAGTCCTTCGTGGGCGACGGCCATGGTGGGATAGACAAGGTTGCTTCTTCGTGGACCCTTCTTGGGTGGAGCCCTCTGTGGACTCACGCAACCATTACCCTTCGTGGGTTGAAGTGCCCATCAATGTGGATGTACGATAGCACCACCTATCGGAACCAGGACAAAAACATCCGTGTCTCCAATTGCGTTTGAATCCTCCAATCCCTTCCCTTTACATTCCTGCAAGTTGCATGCTTTACTTTCCGCTGCTCATATACTCTTTGCATGCTTGCTTGTTATGTATTGTGAATGTTAAAGTTGTGCCTAAACTCCACTTAAACTTAAAGAAGATAAAAACTATAACTTTTGGTACTTAGTGTCTAATCACCCCCCCGCTCTAGACACCTCTTCTCGATCCCTTTCAGATGGCGATGATTTTCCCCTCCCGAAGGGAAGTTGTCGGTGTACAAAAAGAGGGGTACACTTTTTGTACCCCTATAACTGTGAATGGGCAGTCCGAACCACGGGCACCACCGCACTGAGCAAGGCAAGGGAGGTGAGCCAAGGTAAGGCCGAAGCCCAAAAGGAGCAGAACGACGCCAAGACCAAGACCACAAAGAGCAAAAGGGGACGTGAGCGGACTCCCGGCAAGATCCTTGCCGGGAGGCGGTTTAACAACCCGACAAGACCCTTGTCGTGGCAGCTCAGCCCACACCTATGGGCCGAATCACCCTTGAGTCCACCGCCCCATGGGGCAAGGATTGAGGAGACATCCCGTGGTGGCATGCAGATCTTTGTGAAGACATTCAAGATCAGATACACACTATAGAAGATGACGACCCATGGCGGGATCCCAGCCAAGGAGGACCACAAGGCCCAGAGCAAGAGCCTTGCCGGGGATGACAAAGAAGCGCCGCTGCAAGACCCTTGCTGGGGCTGCAGGCCCTTGCCAAGAGCACCCGTGGGAGCCACCATCGTGCCCACGCCAATCAAACCTCCACCACTGTTTCCCATGCAGCTGCCGACCCAACTAGTTGGGCAGGCACCTGCGTGGCGACAAGCGGATCTTCGTGGCGACCCACCATGCTGCGCCACCTCAGCCTGCCTGCCTACATGGCACCATGAACTACCGCTGGGCCAGGTGGCGATAATGTAAAGGGGAGCGGCGACGGACACCTAAGCAAGACGCACTAAAGGCGCCTTGTCATGTAATGCGAGGGATAAACTCGCATCACTGTACCCTTTCAACCTCCTGTGTGCCACTGTGGCAACCCCTTTCCCTATAAAAGGAGGCCCACGACGACCAGGAGGAGGATTCGGCTTTTTGGAGCTCCTCACGCCCCATTGCTAGCTCATGAACACAGATAAACAAACCACCAAAGCAGGAGTAGGGTTTTACGCATCCTCGCGGCCCGAACCTGGATAAAGAAACCATGTGCTTTCTGTTTGATCCGCTCTTCTCACGACCCCGCGCCCCGCGACCGTAGTAGGGATTCTTGTGATCCCATAGGTGTCATTCCACACCGACATCTTTGGCGCGCCAGGTAGGGTGGCGCAGTTGTGAGAATCGGCTCTAGCAGTTAGATCGACGCTTCTTCATCGTCATGGTGCCTAAGAAGAAGATGACGGTGGCGGTTGGCCCGTCGGAAGCCGAACATCCTGGCCCCGACGCGAAAGCGCAGCGGTGGACCGGTCGCGAAAGGATCCCGGGGCGCCGTCATGTAACACCAACACCGGCCCCAAAGAGTTAAGTTTGGGAGGCGGCGATGTTCGTCTTTAGGCGCTGTAACGGGCCGACGCCGCCAAATCTAAAGATCGGAGCTAGGCCTCCGCTGGGTGGCGCGGCCTTCCAAGATCGCTACCACCCTGCCCGGCGGCGACGCGAGGGCTTCTAAGACTCCCCACGCCGGCGCCGACGGGCGCGCTTCTCAGGGCAACATGACAAACAGCGTAATCACGCCGGAGGACCTCAGGCGTCACCGCTGAAAGAGCCCCAGCGCCACTCCCAGATTTAGAAGACCTGCCCGCCGCCGAGGCGCTGGTGAAAAGATGGCATGCGCCGCGGGGTCGTGGATAGAGCTCCCTTGACATGGTCGAAGTCGGCCTTGTCGCGATCCGTGCAGGTTTCGCTGCCACTCAACGCCAGCAGAAGCCTGGCGCGCGCGAGTTGCTCCTCGAAGTTTCCTCCCACTACGGGAAACTTCGGTCAATGGAGAGCCACTATCCAAGCCTTGTTGCGGTGGCCAACAAAGACGAACCGAAGTCCCGAGGAGCCCGGTCGACGCTCGACGGAGTCCCACGCACCGATGGCGGGAAAGTCGGCGGCGCGCGACCACGGTGCACTTCAGCCTCCTCCTCGCCCGGTACCGCGGACGCCAGCCCGTCAGCGATGATAATGGGCGGCATTTAAATCTCCATAGCGTCGTCCGATTCAAGGGCCCATCGGTGACCAGCGCCAAGTTCTTCGAACGAACATGAAGACGCCAACCACTATCGGTAGCGCCGGGCCAGATAGCGCCACACCAATCGGGGACAGAAGGAAGCAGTGGCCTGCTTCAACCACCCGCACCGGAGAGCTCGGAGGCCTACCTTACGAGGTAGGCTGTCCGGCTTACCCGTGAGTCATGCGGCAGTTCCCCAAAGGGCCCACCACCGCACCTTCAAACCCGACGGGCTGGTAAGTACAGCGTGCAAGACCCACCCGTCCGAGTTCCTCAGCATCTACACCATCGCTGATGCAAGCTGCCAGAGGGCAGCGCCGATAAGGTGCTTATTACTTTCCGTTGGCTCTTAAACCCAACGCCATGTCATGGTTGATGCACTTGCGGTGGACTCTATTTCCTCCTAGTCGGATTTGTTCCATGAGTTCGTAGGCGCCTTTTGTGAGGCTACCAAACCCATGGCCAAGCAAGCGACACCGTCATTCCCCGAGAAGGGAGGCGAAGTCTCCGCAAGTATATCTGAGGTTCGGTAGGATACGATACAATATCCTCGATGTTCACCCTGTCACCATCATCGGTAGCGTTCCATCGGAAACGTCGCGTAACATGAATCTGCCAAGAGCTGGCAATGAACTCCGGCGAAGATGTAGCGAGAACTCTATGTTGTTCACGAGATGTGCCCGGCTGAAGAGGGAAGGAAGTACCCGGCGAAGATGCGGCGTGGAAACCGACTCCTCGGATGAGGATATTGTCGCCGGCAAAGAAAGGCCCGCCATAGCAATGTGAAGCGCAAAAGGTAAAGCCGTGCTTGCCGCCGAGGATCTGATGACGCCTTGGCTCCACCAAGAAAACCAAAGGCAGATGACCCCGACAAGGAATTTGCCGAATGTATTATCCGCTGATTAGCGGCGGCCGCCTTGAAGCTGTTTCCAAACTCCGGATCTTGCGCAAGATCCATCGCACCAAAGGCCATGCTCTCCAAGACTGCAAGCGAGTTGAGCTCTCGGCTGAGAAGCGAGGGCTGAGTATGAGAGGCGGGACAAGGAGAAGGGTCAGACGAGCTTCGAGGGGTCCGGTAAGAAGCGTGACGGCCGTGCAGTCGTCCACGGCAAGGATAAACAATGAGAGGGCCAAACCGTAATGACAAGCCGAAGACGACGATCACGAGGACGGGGTTTAATCCGCGACCAAGGGTTTCAGAAGCTACATAGGCCATGTGGCCGTCGGCGGCGCCGCTGCATACTTCTCACCGCCGCTTAAATAGTGGGCGCCGAGATTACAAGTAGCAGAGCCGCTGTTTGATGCCCAAAGCGTCACCGAAGTGGTCCAAAGACGCTTATCATTTTTGACACTGTGGATCACCCTGATCGTGACCATCTGCGGTCCGGGTGCTTGCCGCTGTTGGTTTCGCCAACAATACGCAACCTCCGTGTGACGAAGATGCTAGTCGATGGCGGTGGGCGGTCCGAATTGATCTCGCTACCGCTGCGGATCGAGAAACCGCTATGATTCCTGATGGAGACCTCGAAGAGACTTCCGCACGCGTTTCAGGGGTCAACCCGGAAGAAGCCAACCCTAAGGGAAAAGTCACGCTGCCCGTGACTTTTGGAAGCGACACGAACTACAGGACGGAGAGGATCGTGTTTGATGTTGCCAAGATCCCTTGCCCTACAACGGGATCCTTGGTCGCCTAGCCCAGCCAAGTTCATGGCGGCGCTTCACTACACATACAACACCCTAAAGATGCCGGGACACTGTGACGATCATGCACCATCCCCTCCGATAAGAAAGATGCGCTTGATTCTTGCCCGACCAACTATACTGAAAGAAGCAAGCGAGCAGCTGCCGCCACTAGGGCACTTGCTCCTCGCTACCGGGACCCCGGGGGAAGAAGAAGAAGAAGACCGGTGAGACCTCGTGACACCCCTCCAGAGCAAGCGCACCTCTTCGGTGTAGCACTGCCGTCGAGGACGTGCGGAAGAGCTCCACCGTGAAACAAGAAGCCCGAGGCCATACCGCCGAACCAAGAAGGTTTACATCAATGAGGGGCCCGGCACGGAGGAGCTTTTACCATAAGCTCCACCCTTGACGACAAATAGGAAAAGACGCTCGTCATCTTCCTATGGGCGAATGTCGATGTGTTTGCATGGCAAGCTTCCGACATCCACCGAGTTCCCAGGTGATTGAGCACCACCTTCTTGTATGCCCTCATCTTGCAGCCCGTCAAGCGGAAGGTCGAGAAAGCAAGCTTTGGAAACGACAAGAGTTCATCACGAGAAGAGATCCGAACCGGAAGCAGCGGGTTTGGTAAGAGGAGTGCTCCATCCAGCGTGGTTGGCCAATCGATCCGGTGATGCACAAGGCAAATGGGAAGTGGAGACTGTGTATTGATTACACAGATATCAATAAGGCTTGCCCTAAAGACCCCTTTCCATTGCCGCGCATCGACCAGATTGTTGACTCCACGGCTGGGTGTGATCAGCTGTCATTCCTTGACGCCTACTCCGGCTATCACCAGATCTTCATGACAAGAGAAGACGAAGAGAAAACAGAATTCATCACCCCATGCAGTATGTATTGTTTCATGCGGATGCCTTTCGGGTTGAAGAGTGCTGGTTCAACGTTTGCAAGGGCGGTCCAGATTGGTTTTGAAACCCAGCTCCATAGAAATATGGAAGCTTATATGGATGACATAGTGGTCAAAAACCAAGGACAGGAGCAACCCTCATACCAGATTTGCAAGAAACATTTGCAAACCTGCGCGAAGATAAATCTCAAGTTGAACCACGAGAAGTGCGTCTTTGGCGTCCCGTCCGCAAGCTTCTCGGGTTCTTGGTGTCACTGGCGTGGGATAGAGGCCAATCGAGACAAAATCAAAGCTATAGAGCAGATTGAAGCACCCAAGCGAATCAAGGATGTGCGTCGGCTTCTTTGGTTGCGTCAGCCGCCATGGGCAGGTTCATTTCAGAATGCCGAGCGTGCCCTTCCTTTTTTCAAAGATCACGAAAAAGGCGGGCCCGATGGAGTGGACGGTAAGTCGAAGCAGCATTGCAAGGTTTGAAGAAAGTACCTCTCCTCCAGCGCCCAATACTAGTTGCGCCCTAGGCCACGAGGAGCCGTTGCTGCTATACCTGGCGGCAACGGACTGTGTGGTCAGTCAATATTTACTAGTGGCGCAGAGAGAGGTTGACGACGAGGCAATGACAAATGACAAGAGCCCGACACCACCAATGCAGAGACGACACAGCCGGTTGAAGTGCCGCCAAGAAAGAAATGATGCAGCACCGGTCTACTTTGTTAGTTCCCTCCTGCGAGGCTAGATCAAGGTACTTTCGGCGTAGAAACTGCTCTTCGCCATCTTATGGCCTCGAGGAAGAGCTGCGTCACTACTTCCGAGCACACGATCACCGTCGTCACTTGCTTCCTCTCTGCAACGGATATTGCACAATCCGGATGCAACAGGAAGAATTGTGGAATGGGCACTTTGGAGCTGTCCAGCTTTGGCCTCAAGTTTGAAAGTACTTGACGATTGAGCCGAGTCCTAGCGGAGTTCATTGCAGAATGGACCGCAACGCCTAACGAAGAAGCCCAAGAGACTGCTCTCCCCGGCAAGGAGGCAAGTTGTGATTGGATCATGTACTTTGATGGACCTTTCTCCTTGCAAGGCGCCGGGGCTGGCGTACTGCTTGTCGCGCCCACCGGAGAGCACCTCAAGTACGTGATCCAGATGCACTTCCCCAGGGAGGTGTCAACAAACAATCTGTGCCGGCAGAATCACGAAGGGCTGCTTGCGGTCTTAGGATCGCAGCGGGCCTCGGAATCAAAAAACTCATCGTCGAGGAGACTCGCACTTTGTCGTCAAGCAAGTCAACAAGGATTACCGTAGCCCGCTGATGAAGGCCTACGTCGATGAAGTGAGAAAGCTGGAAGAGCTGCTTTGACGGTATACTGTTGAACACATTCCCGGCGGAGAACGATATCGCCGATTACTGTCAAAACACGCTGCCCTCAAGCTACCGTGGAACCAAGTACCTTTGTGCTTCAACTAACTCAGCCATCCGTTGATCCATCAATGAGGCAGAATAAGAGGAGGAAATTAGGGCCGGCAAGTACTTTCCCGCCAAGCTCCCTTGAGCCGCCGCAAGGATGTTGCCGGGATATCGAAAACCCGCCATCGGACGACCGGCTTCGGCGGAGCCGTCAAGCTCTTCTTGCCCGAGACAAAATTTCAGCTCCTATAGCGGAGGAAATGCCTTTAGTCCTCGCCGTCGAGCCCCGGGCTCCGGCGTGGAGCACAACATACCGTCCGATTCCTCCAAAGCAGGGAACTTCCGAGGAGCAGCAAGAAGCGGAAAAAAGTAGCTCGTCGGCTCTACCATGTACCAGTTCGTCGATGACGCCCTGTCTGTAAAGAGAGCCGAACGGTGTGAAATTGAAGTGTATCCCTCGAGAGGAAGGACTGGAGCTGTTAGGCGGAGATACACGGAGGCATATGTGGATCCCACATTGGGTCAGGGCCCTTCTTGGGCAAGGCATTTCGGCAAGGCTTCTTCTCGCCCACCGCCCTCCAGATGCGACGACACTAGTCACCCAGGTGTGAAGCGTGTGCTGTTCCATTCAAAGAAGCTTCATTAGCCAGCACAAGCCCTTCAAACCATTCCTCTCTCCTGGCCCTTCTCGGTGCTGGGCTCGACATATCGGGCCCTTTCCCCGCTGGGCTGTCGGGGGCTTTTGAGTACTTGTACGTTGTAATCGACAAGTTCACAAAGTGGCCGGAGGTGGAGGCGATAAGGAAGGTCACAGCTCGGTCAGCCGTCAAGTTCTTCAAGGGACTAGTGTGCCGCTTTTGGCGTACTCCACCAGGGTTATCACCGATAACGGCACCACAGTTCACAAGCCGCACCTTCATGCAAGATACCCAAGACCTCGGCTGCAAAAAGTCTGTTTTTGCTTCCGTTGCTCACCCGCCAAGCAATGGTCAAGCTGAGAGGGCAAATGCTGAAGTATCTTAGGCTTAAGGACCAAGACCTTTGACAGGCTGCACAAGAGTGGAAAGTATTTGGATTGATGAGTTCTTTGGCGGTTCTTTGGTCGATCAGACGACGCCAAATCGAGCCACCGCCGGAGACCTTTGCCCTAGTATCACGGGAAGAAGCGGTTCTCCATTGAACTCATATACGGGTCACCTCGAAAGTGCTCGCTTATGACGAAGCTTGAGCAAAAGCAATCATGCGGCAAGATGACGCAATGCTCCTTGAGGAAGATTGTATTCGGTAGCAAATTGTGGAGAGCAGCACGCTACCGGCAGTCTCCTTTGCGCCGCTACCATAGCCGCAGAGGTTCATGCACGAAGCCTTGAGGAAGGCGACCTTGTCCTTCGGTAGCGTTCAATCGCCAAGAATTCCAACAAGTTGACGCCAAAGTGGGAAGGCCCTTATCAGTGTCTGAGTCACCGTGCCCGCGCAGCTGCGCCTGGAGGCCAAGATACCGTTCGGTGAGTAACTCCTGGAACATTGAGCATCTTCGCAAGTTTTACCGTGAGGGCGCCGGCTTGCTTGGGGCCCCGACAAGCCACTTTTTGTACAAGCATTGCCGATGATGCATGTAACCCCTTTATGCGAAGCGGTAGCGCACCACGAGCACAAATAAATGAAGCGTCGGGCGCCCTAAGTTATAGCATGCATGCTAGGTCGAGTCTCGATCCTTGGTTAGGGTTGATAGTGCTTAGCGGCGACTAACCCCTAGCTTAGAGGTCGAGTGTGCGTCCCTTTGCCCGTTCTTTTGTCTTCTTTGGTTCGCAGGACTCACGAGATATCCTTGCGAGATCACTTGAGGACAAAAGAGAAGAGGGACAGATCGGCATCTAGACCCCGAGCAAGCCAAGATGTGCGGGGTCATGAAAGTGTAAATATTCACCCACGGCAAACCCAGAGTTGCCGGGCTACAACTTCAGATAAGTTCTTCATCCCTTATCATGCATTCCCTTATGGGTCGAGGTATGTGAAATCTCGCTTTTTTCCTAAAAGCTACAAGTGCTCCCCTAAAACTCTAGGCCCTAGGGCTCGTTCACAGGGCCAGGTTTGGTCGTAATCGCGGCAGCAAAAGGATGAAACGACGAAGCCTGAACCCACCTCATCCCTGCCTCCGCCAAAAGCGTGAGAAAGGTCGAGCGAAGTGGGAAGACGGCGGGGAACTGTTGCGGGCAAGGAAATGTTTATCTTAGAGATATCAAGGATTTACTCCTTGTCGGGTTCTACCCGCAAACAAATGACCCAGCAAGCATCCCTTTTTCACTAAAAACATTCCACTCGTGTACAGCCCATGGGGAATGAAAAACATGAATGATGGGATTACAAGTTTTAAATTCAGTCAAAGGCCCAAAGGCTTACAAGATAAAAGAGATAAGGTGCCCGTAACCCCTTTCTTGTCCCTCTCCTCGGGAGGCAGGTCAAGGAGGCGAAAAGGCAGAAGGCGCCTAAGGCGAGCGCCACGGTGGTAGGAGACACCAAGAGAACATCTCGGTGGCCGTCCAAGGCTGGATGGTGATGGCGGCGCCCGAAGCGAGCTCAAGACGAGGCGGCGGGGCGTCAAGACGCGTCAAGGCGCGTCGGTGCCCGCGTACTCAGACTTGACGGCCTTGCCGCCCGCCCTCTTCCTCTTCCGCAGCCTCCCAACGCAAGCCGCCCAAGGAGACGACCCCGAGAAGTTCAGGGAGCCGGGCGACATCGATGATGGGGTGCCGGTGCCAAGACGGAGCGGCGCCTCGACACCTAGTCGGACCCGTCATCCTGCCGCCGCTACCCTCGCTGTCGCTGCCGCTGTCCTCCTCGCGACTCCCGCCCAGGAGGAGAGTCTTCGCTATCGTAAGAGCTCTGCACGCAGCACCTTGCCCGGGTCCCAAGCACCAAGACCTTGACGGAGAGGAGGCCGCCCTCCATCGCCTTGAAATGGAGAGTGCGCCCCGCCCACAAGCTGTGGATATGCGCGAACGTCTTCCATCCCCGACGAAGATCGTCATGTGAGGGGCTGGGAAATTAAGCGACGAACTTCATGTCTCCCACCGATCCCACAGCCCCTCATGTGCAGCGTGTGACTCCCGTGGATCCAGCTCCATCTCCGCTGAATGGAGTCGGGAAGACGCAGAAAGGTGATGGCGAGGCGGCAGGCGTAAGCCTGACGAAAAAGAACTTCAAGGGTCATCAGCCAACATGGCCTCCATGGGGGAGGAACTACGGCGGAGGCGCAGACCGGCGCGCCGCCTCTGCCCTCCTTCTTCCCCGAAGCGCTTCGGCCTGCCACGGCCTCGCTTCTCCCCTTCCCTCGCGGTTGGCTCTGCCACCGCTTGAGTCTGAAGAAGGAAGGGACGCGTTGTCGGCGGCGACCCTCGCCCGCCACCGTTGAAGAGCCAGGATTCCCTCTCTCCATGGCGGATGGAGGGAGCAGAAGGTCAAGGAAGGAGGAGATGGAAGAATGCGGGCGCCATCCCCCTCCTACTCTTTATAAAGGAAGGGGTGGGGCTCGGCCACCTTCAGCCAATCAAGACGCGGAAGACGCGAGGGAATCGACCAGCCCGCTGCCCCAGCCCGATTTACTCGGGTTTCCCGCCGCCGCTCGCCACCCCAAGCGCATGAGCACCACGTGGCGGTGTGTGGAACCAAGAAGCGGCAGGTGGCGACCTCTCCCCACCCCGTGATCGTGGGAGTGGACGCCTTGAAGACCACGCGTCGGCCCCTGCTTCAAGAATGGGCGCGCCTCCACGCCTCCCTCCGTTTATGGGGAAGGCGCGAACCGCCCCTTTACTATGACGTGGCGCATGCGCGCCAGCTCACCCCACGCATGCCACCCGTCGCCACGCACGCCTCCCCACGCCGAGCCATGCGCTGGGAGGCATGGGAAGCGCAAATGACGCCAAGAGACTTACCGCTGTAAAAACCACCCCTGCCCGCCACAGCATCGTTTTAGGCCCTAGCCCAATCGACGATTAAGGCTTTACGTGTGTCCCAGACCGGGGCTCCTGCCGGTGTGTACAAAAAGAGGGGTACACTTTTTGTACCCCTATAATGCTGCACGGCGGTCTGAGCCGCTGCACCACCGGGCATGATGAGCAAGGCAAGGGAGGTGAGCCAAGGTAAGGCCGAAGCCCGAAAGGAGCAGAACGACGCCAGGACCAAGACCACAAAGAGCAAAGGGGACGAAGCGGATCTTGCCGGGAGGCGGTTTTAGCAAACCCGGCAAGACCCTAGCCGTGGTAGCTCGCCCCACACCTACGGAGCGAATCACCCTTGAGTCCACTGCCCCCATGGGGCAAGGATTCGGGAGACATCCCCGTGGTGGCATGCAGATCTTTGTGAAGACATTCAAGATCAGATACACACATAGAAGATGACGACCCTTGGCAAGATCCCAGCCAAGGAGGACCACAAGGCCCCCGGGCAAGAGCCTTGCAGGGGATGACAGCAGGCAACGCGGCAAGACCCTTGCCGGGGTTGCGGCGAGGCCCTTGCCAAGAAAACCCGTAGGGCCACCATCAGGCCCACGCCAATCAAACCTCCACCACCATTCGCATGCAGCTGCCGACCCAACCAGTTGGGCAGGCACCTGCGTGGCGGCAAGCGGATCTTCGTGGAGACCCACCACTGCGCCACCTCAGCTTTGCACGCCTACATGGCACCGCTGGTACCGCTGGCAGAAGCGTGTCGACAAACGAAGGGAAGCGGCGACCAGACGGGCAGGGGCTCTCCGCCCCAGATAAAAGCAAGGACACCTAAGCAAGACGCATGAAAGGCGCCTTGTCATGTAATGCGAGGGATAAACTCGCATCATCAGTACCCTTTCCACCTCCTCTGTGTGCCACTGTGGCAACCCCTTTCCCTATAAAAGGAGGCCCAAGGCGACCAGGAGGAGGATTCGGCTTTTTGGAGCTCCTCACGCCCCATTGCTAGCTCAGGAACATACATAAACAAACCACCAAAGCAGGAGTAGGGTTTTACGCATCCTCGCGGACCTAACCTGGATAAAGAAACCGTGTGCTATCTGTTTGATCCGCTCTTCTCACGACCCCGCGCCCCGTGACTGTAGTAGGGATTCTTGTGATCCCATAGGTGTCGTTCCACACCGACAGAAGTGTCCCCGGAAGAACAGCTCTGCCGGAGCCCTAGATTGGTTCCGCCAAGGTTCCGCCTCGTGGCGGCGGAGTTTCGTCCCGAAAGGCTGCTTATGATTTTTTTTCCTCGACGAAAGACCTCATATAGAAGAAGATGGGCATCGGAGGGCCACCAGGGGGCCCATGAGGTAGGGGGCGCGCCCCCCACCACTACAAAAAAAAGACACATCCGTGACATTTTGGGTCGAACGAAAAAAAATTATGTCATACATATGACACTTCTATGACGATAATTGTGAAAAAACCCGGTATCATCATAGATGTGGTGGGCTCCTACTTCTATGACAAAAATATGACACAAATGGGCTTTTCGTCACAGGCGGGCCGGAGACGCAGCTGCATGACATTCTTTGGGCCGTCCATGACGGAAAAAACCGTGGTAGAAGCGAGGGAGGAAAATTTCGGGAGTTGCAGTTACGGTGGGAGGTCGAAGAAGCGATGCTGCTTTCTCGTGACATACGCTGCAGCGTGTGTGCGGCGTTGGCTCTAATCGAACCCGAGTGAGGCGTTGGGCTCTAATCAACCCGAAGCGATTGTAATCAGGGCTACGCTGCTACATCGAACCCGAGCAATCGATTGATGGTTGTTAATCGAACCCGGCGATGGACCGATTCGCCGCTCTGCTGCTAATTGAAGCCGATCGATTGGATGAGCGATGGCGTTGCGGGGTGTTTGGATGAACACGAAAGCCCGGTGGCGTTGCCTCTGGATGAACAGGACCCCATGGTGTGGAGGGCTGGATGAGCGGTGAAGCGGTGGAGGGGTGCCCGTGGAGGTGGTTGATCGATGGTCGATTGGAGTAGCGGTGGAGGCTGGATGAGCGAGGAGCCCGTGGAGGCTGGAGGAGGTCGGCGGTAGCAGTGGAGGCTGGAGGAGGTCGACGATTTAGATGAAGCGATATCCCGTGGAGTCCCGTTTCTTGATGCGCCACACCTCCCGTTTTTGGCCAGCGCTCCAACACAAGTCCGTTTTCGTCCGCTTTTGTGGCACGCCACACCCTCCCGATCAACAGGACCCCCGTTTCGACCGTAGGAGGTCCGTTTCCTCCGTTTTGCGGTACGCCACACCCCTCCCGATCAACAAGACCCCCGTTTCGACCGTAGGAGGTCCGTTTCCTCCGTTTTGTGGTACGCCAGACCCCTCCCGATGAACAAGATCCCGTTTCGAACGTGGTCGGTCGAACACAAGGCCGTTTCCTCCGTTGTGCGGAACGCCAGGCCTCTTTTCCATCGCATGTTCCGTCCAAGCCCTCCCGATGAACACGACCACGCATTTCGTTCACCTTGACCAGCGGTTGGCTCACGCTGCGTTCCATTGCCTCCCCGATGAACCACGACGCATTCTGCTGTTGCCTCCCCATGAACACGACGAGCGACGCCTGTTTCTCCGACCCAGCCATGCGTAACGTACGCGCGAGTAGGCATTCGAGACCTGCCCGATATAATCGACGCGTGGCCAGATTTTCTTTCTTGCACCCTCGCCGCTGTATATGCGTACATGCTACGCGGCGCCTACTACGACATTAACGCAGCGCCTCTACATCCTACGACACGCGGCGCTACCGTACATCGACCAAAGAGTATGTGCATTACACGTTCACGACTGCATGACAACGCCACGTGCGCTTCACCATTGGGTCCCGACCGTCGTGCACTTCCTTGCTGCGAAGATGTAGCTTAGTGGGTCCCAGCAGTCGGGGGCTTAATCGCTTTTGTTTTTTTTGCCTGACGCACTTTCTTGCGTGCGAAAGTGTAGCCAGGGTCCCGGGTCAATGATGGGGAAACGCTTTTTTGCGAAATATGGTGGCCCGTCCGGTGGGTCCCCGCTGTCGAGTGGAGGAATAATTATTTTCTTGCAGCCGTGAATAAGGAGGCACTTCCTTGTCAGCGTGGACCCAGCTTGTCGGCCTCTCCACGTCTGATCCACGTCCGATGGAAGCTCGATTCGAATTGATTCCCACGGTATTACGCCACGCCGAGAGCACCACGGGTGATGGACGACGGCGCAGCCTAGGAAGGGACGACGCGAGCCGGGAAGACGTGTGCAAAGGATGCCCACGTGGAGGAGTACTACTGCATGTCGAGGGTTTACTTGTTCGTCTGCCGTCATGCCGGAGAATAACAAACAGTGTGGGCGAGTGAGTGGGATGGCTAGGCGATGGGGAGATCTATGGGGCGGTGAAGGCTCTTGGCGGCAGCACAGCCCGATCATGTGAGGAGGAGAGTGGAGCAGTATTCGCTACTGGCGCTTGTTTGAGCCATTTGGAGCAGAAGAGCGAAGATTGAAGAAGACGACTACGGCCCGTTGGATGGCCATCCAGATCACTTTGCTTAAGGCCAACCTTTTTTAGGAAAGCCTCAAATCAGGAAAACAAAGATACGTACCCATCGCCATTATTTTTAATAATTTACAGCCCATTTGCTAATTCTTAAGGTTTTTTGGAGCCCATATTCTTTTTGTTAGCATTACAGCCCATATTGTGGCCACAGTTAAAAACTTATACGAAATTTTGTATATTTGGTCTGGTCCGAACTGTTTTTAATCCTCGAAATTTCACTCACATTCAAACTGATTTTAAAAATAAATGTATATCAATATAAAATCCAAACAAATTCTCCACGCATAAAAATTAATGTAATTTAAAATCTCAAAAATGAAAAAAAGATATTTGAAACTAATTGCCGGTTTGATGTGTTTTAAAAATGTACAGCCTGCTTCTCATTCTTGATGGGCCATTTTCTCGCCAACCGAATGAAAGCTCTCCTCGTGTTGAAAGATTTGCAGCCCAACAGGCTCGACAGCGACTTCACTTGACAAATCACAAAAAACCGGCTGTGGCCGTGGACCTATTGCCAGCCTCTACATCGCATGCGATACTCTCCCAATGGAATGTCGTTGACCACATTGACCACGCCGCACCGAGAGCACCAAGGCGGTGGACAACGGCGAGGCCTAGGAAGGGGACGACGCGGAGCCGGGGAAGACGCGGCAGTGGATGCCACGTGGAGAGGAGTCTGAGGGTTCACCGTTTGGCTGCAGTGTGAAATTTCAGGCTGCCGTCATGCCTTGGGGAACTTGGCTAGCAGGTGGGGTGTAGTAGTGGGCGATGAGGCCTCAATTCTGGCCACCCGCCACCCAGGAGGCGAGCAAAGCGGTCTCCCGGCGCTGGTTTGGGCTGGTGCAAGAAGAGCAGCGATTGAAGAAGCGGCAGGACCGTTCGATTCAAATCCAGCGATTCTTCTTTGCTAGAATCATTTGTTGACTAAGTTGAGAAGCCTCACGTGCAGCGTCAGCGTAGTAGGCCCACGAGTCGGGCTCCCAACCGATGCGCCCGGATGTCGATGGGAGGAATCATTTTTTCAAGGTAATAAGGAGGCAGTTGATTGCGTGCGGCCAGGCCAGGAGGGGAGTAGGGTGGGCCGGGGAAGCTCGGCATCACATCTGGGCCCAAGGAGGGCGCAGTCTCGCCGGCGCTAGTTTAGGCGGTGGAAGCAGGAAGATCGAGATTGAAGAAGCACGTCGGCTAGAATCGTGTGTTCATGACAAAGCCTTCATGTAAACAAGTCAGCAACGAAATTTGTGGCGTGTACAGCCCATTTTCTATTATTTTATAATTTTTACTCATTTTCTAATTCATATGGAATTTATTGCAGCCTGTTTTCCATGTTTAGTATTGCCGGTCATTTTCTGGTCAGTACCAGGGTCAAAAAATTAACTAAATATGTGGGAAATTTTTGCTGGGGAACGAAATATTCTTAATCCAAAAATTAATAGCCATACTAAAACAAATTTAAAATAAGTTAGTACTATGTCATGTTAAATCCAATGAAATCATTATAAGATATCAGTGAAGAACAAAATTCAAGAAAAAACTAATATCCCATTTGCTCGTCTTTGAAAGATTTGGTAGCCCAAGAATTGAGAGAAAACAAATAGGGCCTAGCTTGGGTATTCTTCAAAAAGAAATACTCGCTACCTATTTTCCCAAAGAACTAGTGCATGAGCATTTAGCTTTATTTATTTATTTACTTATTTATGTTTAGGGGACCATGCATGTACCGGGCCGGATTCATGTGAGAGCGTCCTTCCAGCTTAATTATGCGGCTTCTCTATTGGGCCTTCATTAGTGGGCTGCATGTTATCAACAAGTGGAAAATGTGTTCGTCACGAAAAATAATATGAGCTATGTACAAGACGGGGCACTAAAGGATTCGAACTGCGTAACTTGACTTCCAAAAACATTGTGTTTGTCGTTCTAACAACACATTTATATTCAACCAATGCATAGAAATATACTATCCGATTGTACATTGAAAATAGCGGCAAAGACAGCAACCGGGCTGGGGGTGCAATAGAAGTAGTAAGCAGGCGGAGAGTAAAGACGCGACTCTCTTCCAAAACCAAACATCAGCCATCATTACAAAAGGGCTACCAAAAAAGAACAAGTGTATGCATCAAACTAAATGAAGATCTACTACACCAAGTGTAATGATCTAACTAACTCGCGGCTTAGTTAGGCGTTACTATTTATTAAGTTGTGGAGATTGGCCGGCGGCTTGAACCAGATGGGTGCCTCGGACGGGGAAACTCCAGCCGGAGTCGAAGTCGATACTTGCGACCCTCTCTCCTACTTTTGGGCTGCAGGCGTGGCGGCACATATCGTAGGTATGGTGCATGCAGAGACGCATGGTGCGCCATTACACACAGTTTTTGCACGATGAACGAAACCCGCTGCCATCATGATCCTTTGCCATCGGTTATCTCCTCGTTAATTGATAATTCACCGACAAGCAGAGAGCGTGTGCCAAGGCTACTTACCAGCCTCGATCAAAAATTCACTGAAGGCCCGGAGAAGCCGATCCCGCTCAAAGACCTTGCGATGGATCGTGATTGTATTCCACGAAACAACACGTCCGATGCGCGCGAACGATCATTAATCTTTCGCCATACGTCGATCGAGCCAGAACCACAGCAAGCTGCTATGCCGCTTTTCTTTGAAAGGTTACAGGATTAGGAAGGGTAGGGACACCAAAGTGACCTACAACATCTTATCTAGTTGGAGTCAATTTATAAAGGGCTCTCGATTTAGTCAATCTTAAGAACAACCTGTTATGAGCTTGAATTTTTTTTCAGTATATGTTGACTGTAATATTAGCTTGGCATCATGATTTCTTAGGAAAGTTACATGCTACTATAACAGCCGTTTGTAGCGATGAGATCGGAGTAGGCCGACAATACGTCCAGCCATAGAAGGAGTCGACAAGATAAATGAAGCCCTTGTGTTCAATGGCATCAGAGAACCGTGGAGGATGTAATGATCCTGCGATGGACATGCAGATTTATCCACTTACCGCAGTGACTGTCCGATAGGCGTAGACCGCGTTTGAAGAACGCATATTAGCTATAAATCTTTATAATTCCCAGATCTTGTGGGCACTTGGCAGCGATTATAACCTTGAGCAAATCAAACTTGGTATCATGTTGGCTACTATAACATTCCGAGTATTCTGGGCGTGATTGCCAGAAGTGCGGTGTTAATCGAAGGAAGGGGATGAATCGCCGGTGTAGACCTCCACGAGCATCCAGCTGCATGACAGATTGAGGAGCACCATCCAAGACGTGTTCATGCCGACTCCAAAGTACATACCGTTAACGAATTTGAGGCTGACGGGGATCGGATCGCGTAAATGAAGTGGGTTGATGCTCGCCACCCTACGATCAAGTTATGCTGCGTGAAACATCGCTTTGAAGATCGGCGACATCGGCAAGCAAGGAGCTGGCTTAAAAAGCTCCGGCCCGAGGGCTTTGAGTAAACTGTGACAGCCCTCGACGAGCACGCTGGCGGCATGGTAATCGAGATTGTCCACATTGAAACAATGAGCTTGATTACCTCGTGGAGGCGAATTCCAGCCATTCTTTCGGCCGGACGCTGCTTTCGGTTCTCGCCATTGTTGAGTGCTTGGGTTTTGACGAGGGGAGGCGCCTAAGCGGGGATGGAAGCTTGGGCGAGATTATGTGTGGACAAAGATGGAGAAGCGAATATGTGCTGCAGAAGTGGACAGGTGATGATGACTACAAGACCGCCGCTTGACTTACGAGACACATACCAAAGCTGTGAGGGTCATATCGATGCTGCATAACTTGCTTGAGTGATCACAAGATCGGTACTCCTACAAGCACCTACTACTACAAGATTCTATGCCCTAGCTTGCTGGAAGTAGAGTAGTAGAGTAGGACTGCGCTCTACTACTAGCACTTGGGAGGAGTAGTATATTTCTAATCTAAAATAGTTATAAACTTGATGCCCGATCGTGGAACGACTATGAACCGTGCTCAAAGACCATGTCTATGTGGTGTTTGGACTTATATGCAAAAAAAATAGCAAGATGCCGTGGCATTGCACGGCACACCATCGTCACCAACTCGGTTTTTTCTCTACTCCTACTCCTATAAAAGACTCAATTGGTGATGATGGAGGCGAGGAGGCGTGTTCAGCCGGGCATGCAGTGGACGGTGCATCACTATTTGTTTTGTTATAAAAAAAGTACTTGTAGAGATAGAGACATAGGGAGGAGCACGAGGTAAGGCCTTATCTATAAATGTGGAGAGAGGTGCGGGTATCTTTTGTAAAATCGTCATAGTTGGCTTTATATCCGTCAGGATATAGATCGGACCGGTCTATATTACAAGATGGCAGGCAAACCATCATCGCCAACTCGGTTTTCTATAACAGTAGATATATATAGATATCGATAGATAGAGACTAAGGAGTACTAGTAAGGATACCATCTCTTGCTGCGTGCTACTCTCTGTGCTCCATTCGTGACATAACATCCCCTCAGCCACTCCCTCCTACAAGGCCCATTCTTGGCAGGCTGTTGAAATCTGAGGAGCGCACTCTCGCCGTACTTGGCAGCCACGACTTCACCGACGCATTGACTTCTTCCCCCAACCTCGACAACCTCTTCCTCAGCGACATGGGCGACAACCTCAACGCCAACGGTGTTGCCTCCCGTTGCACCATATGTGTTTCTGTCCTTCTGTTCGAAATCATTTGTAGAATTCATGTTTCTACTCAGATCCTACTACTATGCTAGTCTACATGATTAGTTTCATCTCTGTTATAGCCGTCATGATTTATTTTGTGCTTATTCGGATTAAATCTCGTAGTAACTTGCTCACATATTCAACTGGCGCAACGTCCCCTACAGCCACTCCTGTCTCATGGGCGGCACAGGTCGATGCCTCCAAGGAGCCCTTCATCCACTTGCTATGAGTGCCGATGCCGTTTGTGGCCAGCAAGCGGACATGGTGCATCACCTCATGGATGCGTGCAGCGATCCTCTTGGCCCTTGGCGAAGAACATCAAGTACGACACGTGCTACGGTTCACCATGCCGTGAGTCGGCTGGAGGATCACCGCCGCTTGCTAGTCTCGGAGGAGGACGGCGGCGTCTTCCTCTTGATCGTGGGCACCGGCGAGGCCCGCGCGAGCCGCCACCCGTCCTTATAGCGTCGCGTCGAAGGCGTCAGCCTTGTTGAACGACACAAAGGCAGATGTGCGGGTGCAAAGGTCAATGTTACTACCCCTCCGGTTCACGTGGGCGTAAAACCGGCCTCATCGAGACAGACTTGGAATCGAGGAGCTGGGACTATCCGCCAATGTGGACTTGGAAAACCCATGGCATCCATTCTATCCTTTACCCGCCGACTCGGTGCAGGGGACTCAAGGAGGTTCACCCGACATAGCATTTTCAAGTGCACATAGAAAACATGTAGTGTGTGTGGGCGCTTATGGCCCGATGTCTTTGCCGCTTTTGATTACGTAAGCTTGTCGTTAAACTTGAGTGGCTTTCGCATGATCCTTCCTTTGAACTGCTCCTCTCGGTGGTGATGTAAGACACTTTGGGTTTCATTTGATAATGGAACAGGGAGGAACCTCCACATTCATTAGTCTTAGCTCAATGTAATCCATTGTCTAAGCATGTGGAGACTTCCATGCAGGATCTTGCTCTATTGGAGTATCAGCGCATGAATAAAAGTGTATCCGTTTATGGTTTAGTCTAGAATCTTCCATGTATGAATTTTACTACGATGCTTGGTGAAAGACTTACGATGAACCATTTCTTACATCTCCTCCCCCTTGGAAGTCATCCTGATTTAATCCCTCCACCTAGGTGTATAAGGGCATGGTTAATATTACTTAATAGTATAGCCAACTGTTGACTATAAGAAAGTGCCATGTCATACCTTGCCAACATGTATAACAATCAATACTCAAAAAGCTAATTCTTAAATATCATTTCTTGCAAAGCACAATAAGTGTTATTTCTTCACAAGTTTTGGATGCAGGTTGAGCAGTTGAGCGCTTTTGTTTGCAAAGATACCTTTTATCTATTTCACCCGGATGTTTGTGAGCTCTAGAGATGAGATAATATCCGAAGAAACCTATCGATGCCCGTTACACATGAGATGACCCCCCACATCCTTTGTCAAAATAAACAACTCCCCGATCAATGTATTTCACTCTTCGGTACGACCAAAAATTGAACTAACATTATATATAGTATGATAACTACTGATGCATGTCACCTAAAATTATATCATTCAAAACTATGTTCAAATACGAATCCAACGATATAGTTTTTGTTGACATGCACTAACATTTTGTCGATTAAATCTTGATCCAAATTCAATGGGGACTAATAAACCACGACCGATGTAGTACAAGTGTAGAGGGCGGCGCTGCACTGAGTCTCACCTCTCACCCGCTCGTGGCGCAGATAGTAAAAACCGTCATATCACAAAACCCAACCACTCCCGATGTAATAAATGGCCTGGTAAAATAAACCGACAAGCAACCATCACATCCCTCCGTCTTTTTGCATTTTCATCTCTCTTGCATTTACTTTCTCGGTTCATCTCCCACACTCGATCCTAGCTACTACTCCTAGGGCCGATTCTTTGGCGGCTTCCCCAGCTTTTCCCACAAGACTAGTCACGGTGGAGAGTAACAATAAGGCGCCTCACTCATTTATTTGGGCTTCTAAACTACTATCCGTCCTGGTTTATTCCTCACCATTGTAATTTGTGCTAAATTTTGACCAAAGATTTAAGTGATAAAATGTTACTCAAAACACTTAGGCACGGTGCATCTAGGTGTGTAAGTCATCTTACGAAAACCAAATAATCCCAAACCACTTAGGTGTGGTGCATTAACTTCTACCTCGTTTCTTGTTTCTTGACATATCAACCAATAAGAGATAAAGAGTGTGCATGCTTTTAATGACTTGAGATATCAAACCACGACATGCACGATGGTTAGTTCATTGCATGCAATACTAGTAATTAGCAAATAAACATTAACTTCTCTCGTTTTCTCCTCCTCCTTGGTCACGGTGCGGAAGAAATAACCACAGAGAAGGAAGCTAAAAGTAAACAATCAAACGAGCATTTTTGCATTTGTTTTGCATTGAATCATTTCACAAGCTTGACTAGTGCTGTTTTTCTAGTTTTACAAAAACCGCATCGTAATGTTCAAACGTGCATTTGCATGTACATAAGTAATAGTAGTACTCCCTCCGTCTAGGTGTACAAGTCTTCCCTCCTTCTTGGTCACCGTGCACAACCAAAGATGACTTATTAACACCGGGACGGAGGGAGTAGTACGATCTGCAAGCATATATCGAGAGAGACGTGTAGTCCGATAGTATATAGTAAAGTTTGTGCTATATGCACGCTTGCAAAATGCGTAATAGTACATAACGTTTCCAAACTTTCCCTTTTACATACTTAATTAAGGGCGCTAAAATTCCTGAACGTTGGGATTTATCATTTGCGTCCCAAAACTAATGAGATCGCCTTCTACGAAACAAAAGATTATACTCCTCCTAAAAGCCACCCACGCTCATGAGGCGCTGCCCGGCGCCCACGAGTGCCACAGTGCGGCGGCCGTTTCCCAAGCGCCAACCTGGCGCCTCTTCCTCAGCCTCGCAACTTCGCGAGGTGATGATTAATGACTTCTTGCCGTGACCTTGATCTCACCGGTGTGGTGATCCGGTGACAACAGTACTCCTCCTGGCTGGGCGTGCACCGGTCACGTACCGCCAAGCGTAGATGAGGCGCTTGGGCAGCCGATCGCACTCGAGGCGTCGGCGGGCGTCCTCCGCCACCCTCACGGCCCTCGCCACGAGCCTTCTGCCAAAGAACCAATTGTTTGACTCTCTGGACGCGACATAGATCTCCCGAAAGCTTGTTGCGGCGGTGCGCTTCTCTTCCTTGGCCTTCTTCTCCGCCTCTATTTTGGCGCTCTCTGCTGGAGGCGAGAGCCTCCCACAAGGCGACATCCATTTCTTTCCAAAGCTCCTCAAGGCTGGGGGGCTCGGCCAGGCGGCGCTGGCGTTCTCCTCAGAAGCGGGAGCCGATGCGTCCTCCGACACGCGTCTTTGGCGAGATTGAGAACGCCCGGCCGCGTCCACCTCGGCCGCGTCAGCGGCGAGGAGTGGAACACCGACGCGTCCTCCTCGACTAGTGGCAGCGAAGAATGGAACAGCGACGCCGCCCAGCGTCTGGCGAGGAGCGGAACGCCGACGCATCCTCCTCGACTAGTGGCGGCGAGGAACGGAACGGCGACGCATCGCGTAGCGGCGAGGAGCGGAACGCCGACGCGCCGACGCGTCCTCCTCGACTAGTGGCGGCGAGGAACGGAAAGGCGACACGTGACCGTCCGCGCGGTGCAGCGAGGGGCTCCTAGGGCTTGGGAGGGGAGATGCCATGGTGGTCGGCGTGAGAGGGAGGGAGGAGATAGCGATGAACGTGAGCGTGAGGGGAGGAGATAGCGATGTTGTGGGAGGCGCAGATGTTATAGCGAGCAATGGCACACCTACATAAGATCCAGTTACGCGACTTAACTGCAGGTTCGGTTCGTCAGCGACATGTGGGCCGATAACGCTGCTGGGGCCCGTATGTCGATGACCCAATGCACCTGAAGTTAAGTAAAAGCTACGTGGACATATTTGTTGGAGTAAATTACGGGCGAGCGAAGGGGTGGAAATATTGCTGGTCACAACGGATTGGACGAGCGTGGGGGAGGAGAGTCATGCATGCAGATTTTTTCACACGGGGTGGAGTGGTGGGACATTTGGAGGGAGAAGGAGAGTTTAAGCGGGCATATTTTTTCCACACATGGAGAGGAAAAGATTTGGAGATGAGCGGGCTTCCTGCAGGTATGGGGAACGGTGCATAATAAGTCATCTTGCATGTCGGGCTAGGTATAGTCTCAAGTCATTAAAAACATACACGCCCCACACATGTTCATATTTCAAGGTGCACTAAATTATTGCATGCGATGATTAAGGCTGGCCATCATGGTGGTATCTTAGCTGGTATCATGCACACGGGAATAGTAAACATGCTGATGTGGCAAAGAATTAAAGAAGAGAGGGGGGTTAGACTAACTAGTGTTCATGCATGCATTGGTAAACACATTTTTTTGTGAAGAACGACAGCATTAGCTGACTACTTTTGCAGACTTCAAAAACTATTCCACCGCCTCTACTATCTTGCTAAGAGTAGGTCAAATTTTTGAGTCGAGCCCTTTAAACTAGAACGGAGGTAGTGGTACTCTAATAGGTAGGTGTGTAAGTCATCTTACGAAAACCAAATAATCCCAAAACACGTGGTATGGTGCATTAACTTCTACCTCGCTTCTTGTTTCTTGACATATCAACCAATAAGAGATGAGGGTGTGCATGCTTTTAATGACCTGGGACTATCAAACATGACATGCAAGTGGTTAGTTCATTGCATGCAATACTATTTAATTAGCAAATAAACATTAATGTCTCTCGTTTTCCCTCCTCCTTGGTCACGGTGCACAGCCTAAGATGACTTACTCACCTAGACGGAGGGAGTATCAACATTCACAATGTCAAATCAATATTTTTACACTCATTATAAAAGCGTAGTTCTTATACTCATTATAATCAGTATTGTAGATATTGATATTTTTAGTATAAATTTGGTGCGTGGGATTTCATTGATGCTGTCAAATCGTGGAGGAAGCGAGCTTAGGGCTTGCATTGCCGGGTCTCTACATAGGTATTTCTCTTCATAATCCACCTGTAATTTTAGAGACCGATTGCGCTTTTGTGGTAGCGTCTCTTGCATCGAGGACTATGCGAGTCTGCTATGCGTGACCTGAAGATGAAAGCGTTGAGCATCTCGAAGTTGATTAACAATCTTCAATTGTCAAAGATTAGCTGTTCGCCAATAAGGTGGCACACTTAATCGCTAAGTATAGCTTTGACAATAGATTAGATGGTATTCTAGTAAATAATGTACCGACCTGTGTGGTGAATATTGTATCGAATGATTGTACTTGTGTGGCTGGTTTATTAATATAAGGTGGTGTTTAAAAAAGTATATATTTGGTCAAAAACTTTGCACACACAGTTGGCCGGGAGTAAAAGGACTAGAGGAGTATCATGCATGTGGAGTAGGCAAAAAAATTGCTCATTTTTAGCCGATCGAAGTCTCAAATGGCGCTGCGACATGCCGAGGGAAAGCGAAAGGTCGTGGGGCGCGACAGTTGTGAGAATTAAGTGAAGTTACATCCACACGTCGACATGGCGTGCGGTGACGAAGCTATCTTTATCGGGCCGCCTACGATATGGGTCTAGTAGACATGACATCTAGTGGGTCCCGCATAGTTCTCGAGAACTCTTTGGGGGCTTGCAGCCGTTTATCCACGGCAAGCCAAAGAACCCCACGCCATTCGTGACGCCTCTACTCGCTCGCCTTCTACCTCTCACAACTGTTACGCTCCTAGTCGTCCCGTCCTGTCACATTAGTTCGCTCCCAGTTTTTGCGGGGTACAACAGTTCAACTTCTCCTAACCCTCCTCCAAAATCCATGGCCTCCCAAATCTCCATGGTCGCCACTGAGTACCTGGTTAGAGCCATCACCGCGATCAGTTCATAAATCATCTACACACGTGGATCCGCGACGGTGAAAGCATGGCTTCCTCGCTTCCTACGCATGTTCAACAGTTCAGCGGATGAGTGGGTCGCTGGGCTAGATGTTGAGTACACCACAGTCACTGGGACGAGAGAAGGATCTAAAGGGCGAAGAGAGGAAGAAGCCGCCATGATCCAGGTTTGCATACATAACGTTTGCTTGGTCTACCACATATGCCATGCCGACGTTGAGTGCCAGGATTTTAAGAACTTCCTCAAGGACAAAAAGAGTGAAATTAATTCTTTGTAGGCTTTAAGAACGACAAAAGAAGTCCTGCGTCGGATAGGTCTCGTTGTAGGCTAGCCCTTGATCTCCGTAAGGCAAGCACTGGTGTCCTCCTCTCAACCTTCAATGCTGACCGGCAGCAGCCATGATTGATCCTTCAGACGCTAAAGCTGAAGAAACCTCATCACGAAGTTTCATCATGCATGGAGTCGAAGACATTAGATGAAGATCACATCATATGCGCAGCAATGGATGCCTACCTTTGTTTAAATATCTACATGGGTTGGATGAAGAAGCGAGCCCGGTGTCCGGTTCAAGCAAAGAAAGCGTCGGCGAAGAGGAAGAGCAACGAGGGACGAGGACGAAGTCGAGGGCGTGGAGTCGGACTCGGTAGGTGGCGAGTGTAAATCGCTCATGCTGGTTCTACCGCGGTGTCAAGTCGACTAGTTGCTTAGTTTATTTTCAAAAGGGTGTGTTGTGCTGAGGCCCCAGCAGTAACTATGTTTATGTTCTTTCTCGTTATTTGAACTGTTTAGTACGTAGAGTAGTACTAGTACTATGTCTTACTACTGTTCTTCTTGCGGTTGGTACTCTTGCTTTCGTACCTTCGATGTTCGTACTAGTAGTATAATTTGGGTCGATCGATTTGTGAAAGAAGTTCGACGAAGCGAAGGAAGAAGACGGCAGAAGAGGTGGAAGAAGCCCTTCTAGCCATCCATGTTGCATCAAATGGCTCACATGAGTCGACTGACCCAAATTGCTCCTTCAGATTGCAGGATCCACGTGGCATTCAAGGTCTCGAAGCTAGATTCCGCGTCCGCACCCGGTTTGAGGGCTCGACGCGCGTGCGACCGGCTTCCGCCGCAACAGCCACCATGCGCGCCTCCTCTGCGCGGGCGGAGACGACAATGACACGCTAGTTCCTCCTCGCCGGCGTCTTTGGAGCACGGCTTCGTCCTCCTCTTCGTATGCAGCTGCGTGCATAGACAGCAGCTCCACCAGCTGCTCGCGTGCTTGGCAGCGTGGCGGCATGGTGAGGAGGGACTGCAGGCAACGTGGAGCGGGCGAGCCTTCGACTTCATAGCCTGAGGATGGCGGCGACACGGCGGTGATGGGCGAGAAATTGTTGGCCGGAGCAGGCGGGCGCCGGCATGCGCAATGGCGGCGGCGGCATATTGATGAGTGCGCGTATGGGAGCTTACTTTAGTTTTATATGAGGTTGGTCAAACTTAAAAGAAAACCGTACTAGTACACGTAAACATTAGACTTAGGCAGCGCTTTTATTATTTATTTTTTGAAGTTAGTACCACAGCCACGATACGGAATCCTGTGCAAAAGCGCGTGAACCGCGGCACGCCGCGGTCGATCGAACAAGTGCGTCACCGTGTCGCGCTCGAAGGACATCCAACGAACCTTTTGTGTGTGTGAAAACAATCCTCGAATATTATTCAACTTTTCCCTGGGAAAGTTCTTGACGCTGCAATATTTCCATATATTTGAATTTAGCTCCAGTTTGTGTTTATTTGGATTTGGGCGTTTTAGGTGCGCCCTAGTTTTTTTAATACTTATTTTGTGTGTGTGACTGAGAGAGAACGTGTGTATGTGTCCATATGTGTGTTGTGGCGGAAGGGCGATGTGGAGACGGTGTGCGTGTGATACGACATAGAGAGGTGTGAATGTGCAAACGATCATGCATGAGTGAGACATAGGCAGAGATGCCGATACGTTGTGTATACATGAGAGAGCAGTCTTCTAGGTTACTTGTGTGTGTGTGTGTGTGAGAGAGAGAGAGAGGGAGAGAGAGAGAGAGAGAGAGGAGCATCAAGTAACACAACAACCATCTCTCTCGATTCGTCCGTCCCTCGCCGCGATCGCATGCAACATATGCATCAACGCACACATTTTGACACCCTCACTCGGCCCTGCCCACCTCAAGGCCCGCCGCAGTCTCTTCTTGAATACCCATTTCTCTCCATAGTTTTGTTTTCTCTCAATATCTGACACACACACACACGCTCACACACACACACACACACACACACACCCAGACACACACACACACACACACGCAGCACAACACACACACACACATGCTCCCCTGAGCACACAATTCATCCCCATCCAAGGTTATATGGTGACCACTCTCGCTTGTGCTTCTTTGCACCCCAACATGCACAACGCCTCAATCTTCAAAGAGGGTGTCGGTGTCAAAACCGGCCGGATCTCGTGTAGGGGGCCCAGGAACTGCAAGGCTCTAGGCGGATGGTAACAGGAGACAAGGGACACGATGTTTTTACCCAGGTTCGGGCCCTCTCGATGGAGGTAATACCCTACTCTGCTTGATTAATATTGATGATATGGGTAGTACAAGAGTAGATCTACCACGAGATCAAGGAGGCTAAACCCTAGAAGCTAGCCTATGGTATGATTGTTGTTCGTTAATCTACGGACTAAAACCCTCCGGTTTATATAGACACGGATAGGTTAGAGTTACAAGTCGGTTACAATGGTAGGAGATCTACATATCCGTGTCGCCAAGCTTGCCTTCCACGCCAAGGAAAGTCCCATCCGGGACACGGACGAAGTCTTCAATCTTGTATCTTCATAGTCTTGGAGTCCGGCCGTGGCGATAGTCCGACTATCTGGACACCCCTAGTCCGGACTCCTCGGTAGCCCACTGAACCAGGCTTCAATGACGACGAGTCCGGCCTTTTATATTGTCTTCGGCATAGCAAGGAGGGTTCCTCCTCCGAATACTTCATCGAAGGTTTTGAACACAAGGATAGTGTCCGCTCTGCAGAACAAGTTCCACATAACACCGTGAGAGAGAATAATTTTTTGCGGATCTGCATACTTATTCATGGCGTGACATCACACCACACGGCCAGGCCTTTATATGAATTGTTTTTACTACTTTACCTCAAGCGTGTTTAGCGGCGGTTTCCTTGGCACGTCTTATCAAAGCATAGATCGTGCCCCTTATTCCGGATTCTCATCAATACGGACGTGGGTAACCCTTCCGCGCCATTGATTACTGGCGCTTGGGAAATAGCGAGTTTTACCGGTTTGGGGGGGCGCCTTAACCCCGTCCGTCCATATAAGGGATAAGGATCCACCTTTTCACCCACGCCTTCTTCCTTCTTCTTTGCTTATCCATTTCACAAGACTCGAGCTCCAAATACCAAGTCCGCGACATCCCACCTCGACCTTTCTCCAACCATGTCGAGCGGGAGGCAGGTGGATGGTCTCCTCCGTCACGGAGGGGCACATCCACAAGGCTGCGGAGGCCGGATACTTGTCCCGGCAACATCACGCCTGAGCTGCCCGATGCGGGCAGCTTATTCCAACCCCGGGCCCCATGAGAGAGGTAGTGTTTCTACCCCACTTCCTCCGCTGGACGAGGTTTTCCACTTCACCCATTTGTCCGGGGCTCATGTTCTACTATGGCCTGGACTTCCCACGACCTGGCCCCGAATTTCATCCTCAACATCTCGGCGTTTATAAATGCGTGTGTGAAACCTTCCTCTACATCCAGCCCCACTTGGCTTATGGCTGAAGATCTTCAACGTCTGGCCCAAGGTAGTGGGCGGCCGTCAGCTGAATCTTGGAGGCGCCATGGTTAACAAGATGGCCAAGGTCCTATGGCTCGAGGGCGCCTTTGTGGAGACAATAAAGGGGTGGCAATCGGGTGGTTCTACATCACCGAGCCACGCCGACCCGAATGGGTGGCGGCCCCGAATTCAGATCTGGCTTCCCCACACGGCTCTCGTCATGGAAAGTGACGGGCCCGGCGTGGGAATTGAAGAGCTATCCGGACTCGGACATGCGTCCGAAAACCCGGTGGACAAGAATCTCGGGCTTGTCGGCGTAATCCAGTGATGCTCATCCGCCGGATCCTCCCATGCCAACAACGGGCCTTCAACTTGTGGAGTTCGATCCGCGACATGACCGAAGCCTTGAGCCGCTCTTGACACTATGTATGAAGATGCACAGGAAGGTGCTGTTCAAGGGCGCCAAGCCCCAAAGATCCGCTACCAAAGATCAGCGGGTACAACTCGCGGCGTCCACCAGCGAGGTAAGTTATTTTACCCTTCTACGAGACTCTTTTTCATAGATTGACCCCTGGCGGGATCTAAAACTCCCTAATCTTTGACAGGACTGGCTGAAGACGTCCGGACAGATTAATCGGCTCCTTTGCAGAGAAGACCCGGAGGACGCCTTGGGTTAACGGGCTGCGCTCCGGCGCCCATGTGGTGTCGGAGAAGAAGGCCAAGAAGGAGGCCACGGAACTCAAGGAGCTCCCACGCCAGTGCTGTCAGATTCTGAAGCAGAATCTTCTCCCGAGGGACGAGGAGGAAGAAGAAGAAGCTCCTTCCCGGTGAAGGAGGAGAAGAAAAGGAAGGCCGCCCCTAGCAGGAGGCCGGAGGTCCAAGAAGGGAAGAACCCTTCCTCCGGACTTCTCCACCATCGTCGACGACGACGAGGAGGATTGGCCAACAAGGGCCAAGCCCCTTGCGAGATAGTAATTGTCCAGATACCCACAGCTTTTTCTTAATTGCATAGTGTACTCTAATGCCGAACAATCATGTAGCCCGCCCAAGGGCGAGTTCGGCCGATTCATCGAAAGCGGGTCCACAGGCTCTCGTCGGAAATGGAGAGTACTTGGCCCGACCGCCTCCTCGCCTCCATGTGGAGAAGTTGCGGTGGGGCCCCTAAAAGGGCCTTGGTCAAGAGGAGGTAGTGCGGGAGGTGCCACAAGGCGACCTCCCGAGACTCGGCCTTGAGGCAAGACCCCAGGGGCTCTAAGCCCGACCTCGTCTGGACTCCATGCCGGAACCATCAGTGGTTCGAAGTCCTGGACAGCCGGATCCTTCGCCAAGAAGGGTAAGACGTCGGTGTCCTCCGTCCCAACCGGAGGCACCGGATAGCTCTTGGAGGGGCTCATGGCGCCTCCATCAGGAGGAGCACCGCCTTGTTATGAGTCTGCGGTGGTCCAGGCTGATTCGGTCCGCCAAGAGCGGACTGACCGAAGCCTGTACCAGCCTTCTAACAGGCTTTGAGGTAAGTTTAAAACATATAAAAATATTACCGCATAGACAGTAGCCCTGATGCTTAGTTCGGTGTTCGGAAAGAAAAGCCGGACTAAGGATCTAAAAAGATATACGCAGGAGTCTAACATAAGTATGTCAATATGGGAATGCAGGCTGCCGGACCTCTGCCAGACCGACCTTGGAGGTCAATGCATTGAAGCGTAACCTCGGCGGTCCGAGAACGAGCTTGGACAAGCCAAGAAGCAGCTCGAGGACAAGGAAGGTAAGTAATACCTTATTAAAGAAAATACCTTATGGAAAAGGTTTTGGTTGCAAAAAATAACAGGAATTACAGGGGTACCTCAGGGGCCACGAACGTGGTGGCGACCCTGAAGGAAGCGGTGTCCGTGGCCCGAAAAGCGGCTCATGGAACGCACCGAGGGAGATAAAGGAGAGGCACAGCTGGCCAAGGTACGGCAAGAGCTCCAAGCTCTCGTGGAAAAACACGAGGGTTTGGAGCGTGACTCGAGGACTCAAAGAGTCCGAGCTCGCCTCGGCTCTTGAGAGTGCCAAAGCTGCTAAGGCCGAGGCCCAAAAAGCCCTCCAAGAAATTGAAGCACTAAAGAAGATAGCGGCGGGTAAGGCATTCTTTATGCAAAGCAAGAATGTAAAAGTCAATTACCTAATACTTACCCGGATTCGGAGCTCTCCAGGAGCATTCGCAGATTTGCCCCGTAGTGCATCTGATGCTGCCGCATTCTACCGCGCCCAGGAGGGGAGCTCCATGGAGAAGGTGTTCTGGTCTCAATATGCTGAGGCCGGACATCCGGTGCCCCTAAGCGACCAGCTGAAGCAGCTGGTCGAGCTCCACAAGGTCGCCGAACAGGCCATGAAGGGCCTTATAAGCGGTGGTGGCCATTGGAGGCCATGCCCGGAGCTACTTGACGCTTGGTGCGGCCGGTGGTGGATGCACATCATGACTTGAAGTCATCAAGCGCTCCGTCTACATTCAAAGGGGTCCGTCGGGCCCTTGCCGATGCTAAAAGTGCACTTTGGGGCAAGCTGGATGCTTGAAGCTTCGTGACGGACGGGCCATAGAAGGGCCATGAGCATCGCATGCCCGAAATGTACTATGAGGGCCTCTGAAGGTGCCCGCCGAATAGCGGATGAGTGCTCCAAGGATGTAATTTTGAATAGGCTCGCGTTTGTTATCCTGTCACGCTGAAAACTTGTTCATATGCGCTAAGCAATGCTTATTAATTTAAAATATTACCTTAAATGCGGCCGTTTATCAAATTTGAGAAATGGCAAGTCGTTAACTTCAGCCCCCATGCCACGAAAGTCTTTGGGGTGTTAGGGATAAACTTGAGCACTCTTGTTCCCATTCTTGGGTCCATCTAGGAGGCGCTCAACACAATGAACAAGGCAACCGGACTTATAATGCTTGAACACTCTCACTTAGCCATAGAATTATATAATTTTAAATTTCTGAAGCCCCTAATATTCGGAAGACCGAGTTCGGGCGCTATCCACGCCTTGGCCGGACAATTCCGGTTCCTCGCTCTAAGCGGCATAAGTCTTTAGGGACCCGAAAAAACCTTCTTGAACAGCGACCGCTCTCGCCTTATCATGACGGGTCAGTTTTAGCTTTCTCCACTGAGGTGCTCGACCCGGCATAAGCTGAGGCACAACCAGATGGTTCTCCGGTGCTACCTTAGCCGATATAGCGAGCGTAAGGTACCAAAACACGGGAGCGAGCAAACCCAACTATTTACCCAAGACATGATTCGAGCCAATTCATATAATGCTATAAGTTCGGGTGCCGCACTTGTGAAAGTGTTAGGACTTATCACACCATAATTTTGGGATACTTAAGCCCCACAATTGTATTGGTCGTACCAAAGTGTACGGTTGCAACATGTCGTGAAATGAACATATGTATATATAAAGGAAGTAGAGAAATAATAAGCAAAAAGCTATGTATTGTTTATTCAAAAAGGTACTGCAATGGAAGCAGAACGATACAAATAGTGCGATAAGCAAGGGATGGGACTATCTAACATGTCCCCCTCCAGGGGTAAGCTGCGGGATGGTATGTAAAACAGGTATAATGCTCGTAACAGAGACCACCTGAACACTCGACGTGGCTTTCTGCTTCCCTTGGCCGTTGCATCGTGAGTTCGGCGATTCAAGTGCCGAACAGGACTTCTCAAAGGCGGAGTCCTGAAAGTAAAAAAGGAAGAAAAAGGAAAAGAAAAAAGAAATGACACAAATGGGGCCCACAGTGCGGTCGAGCCGCATTCTTGGCGTGCCGTTGTCTTGCCCTCCCCATATGCCCATGGTATCTCCAGAGCGTAATTATGTACGCGTAATACTAGCTTCGCAATTTCGCGAGGGCTGGGGTTGAGGCCGGATTGCTACTCGTCCTTGAATCGTGCTGTGGTCTTGTTGTAGGTTACTCGAGGCGGCGCTTGGCGATGTCTGGACTCTTAGTGGCGGACTCAAGAATTGCCGTCGAGAGGCTGTTTGTACCTCCGCCCGCGAGGGCCGCCGTGTGCTCCTCCGTTCGGAGAAGGCGTTCGGTGTTTCTATTGACCGTGATTACTCCTCGAGGGCCTGGCATCTTGAGCTTGAGGTATGCGTAGTGTGGCACCGCATTGAACTTTACCGTCTGCGGTTCGTCCGAAGCGATGCATGATAGCCGGGCGGAATGGGACGATGTCGAAGATTAACTCATTGCTTCGGAAGTTATCCGGGATCCGAAGACCACCTCGAGTGTAAGCGAGCCCGCATAACTGGCCTCTACACGGTATGGCGCCTTTAAAGGTCGTCTTTGTAGGTTTAATCCTTGAGGGGTCAATGCCCATTTTGCGCATTGTATCCTCATAAAGCGAGGTTCAGTCGCTGCCGCCATCCATCGGGACTACGGTGAGGTGAAATCCGTCGATAATTGGGTCAAGAACCAATGCGGCGAAACGCCGTGACGGATGCTAGTGGGTGGTCCCTTCGATCGAAGGTGATCGGGCAGGAAGACCATGGGTTGAACTTGGCGGCGACTGGCTCCATCGCATATACGTCCCTTAGTGCACGCTTCCGCTCCCTTTTGGGTATGTGGGTTGCGTATATCATGTTCACCGTCCGCACATGTGTAGGAAAACCCTTCTGTCCTTTATTGTTCGGCGGCCGGGGCTCTTCCTCGTCATCGCTATGCAGCCCCTTTTCATTGAGTTCGGCACTTAACTTGCCTGCTTGCTTGAACACCCAACAGTCCATGTTGGTGTGATTGGCTGGTTTTTCGGGGGTGCCATGTATCTGGCACAAGCGATCGAGTATTTGGTCCAAGTTGGACGGGCCCTGGGTATTTCTTTTATATGGCTTCTTCCGGCGGCCGGGTTTAGAGCCTCACGAATCCGGCATTGGCCCGTATCTTGATATTATCGCCGTCAATGCGGCGCTTTGTTCTTGTTGCGACGCTGACCTGCCATTGTTGTCCTTGGTATCCGGACTATCGGGATGTTTGGCCAAGTTGTTGCTTGAGCTAGCCAGCTGTCCTCTCCCGCACAAAAGCGAGTCATGAGGGTTGTGAGGGCTGCCATAGATTTCGGCTTTTCCTGTCCTAGGTGCCGGGCAAGCCACTCGTCGCGGATGTTATGTTTGAAGGCTGCAAGGGCCTCTGCATCCGAAAAGTCAACGATTTGATTTTTCTTTGTTAGGAACCGAGTCCAGAACTGTTTGGCCAATTCTTCTGGCTGCTGAATTATGTGGCTAAGGTCATCGGCGTCTGGTGGTCGCACATATGTGCCCTGGAAGTTATCAAGGAATGCGGCTTCCAGGTCCTCCCAACAACCAATTGATTCTGCTGGCAAGCTGTTGAGCCACTGTCGAGCTGGTCCTTTAAGCTTGAGTGGGAGGTATTTGATGGCATGTAGATCATCACCGCGGGCCATGTGGATATGGAGGATACAATCCTCGATCCAGACCGCAGGATCTGTGGTATCATCGTATGATTCGATGTTTACGGGCTTGAAGCCCTCGGGGATTTGATGATCCATTACTTCATCTGTGAAGCATAGTGGGTGTCTTGGCGCCTCTGTATTGGGCTATATCACGGCGTAGCTCATATGCGCTTTGTCTCATCGTGTTCGCCCGGCCGGTTTGCTTTGTATCCGTGGCGCGACGGGTAATCATCCCGCGTTGTTGGGCGCCCACGCGATCCGTAGATCTATCTTGTATGTTTTGCCTGATCCTCCAATATATCTCGCAAGTCCAGCACGTTTTCCCGTGCCTTGGTACTTTTTGAGCGGCGCCAGGGTGTGTTGAGCGGAGGGCCGAGAGGCTTCTCTGTCGCGGCCACGGGGTGGCCGGATGCCGCCATGTCGTCTGCCGGGCGACTTGGGTGCTGCCTCCTCTAGTCGAGCAACGGCCTGCGTTTGGGGTAGCTTTTGGAGGCGTTCGAGTTCATACTCTTGGTGCAAGGACTTGATCCATCTGTCACCTAGCAGTCTTGATCAGCTCTAAGCTGTTGCTGCTTTTTCTTGAGGCTGCTTGCCGTGGCTATAAGCTCCTGCGTTTGAAAGCAGCTCTGCTCAAGGGATCCTCGAGCCACGACAAATTAAAGTAAATCGTCGAGGCTTGCCTCATCTTGGAGGGAGGCGCATAATTATCGCCTCGACCTCTCTTCTGCCCGCCTTTGTCGTGTGGAGTTGCTTCTCCCTCCTCTGCGCTGAGTCCTGCTTTGGAGGGGTTCTCTTCGACACCGTCCAGGGTGTTATTATCTCCGTGCCGGAATCACCCGTTTATTGTGGCGGGATTTAGAGCGGCGCCGGGAACGTCCGGCGCTTGGCTGTTTCTTGGAGGGTCATCCTCCGTTGTTCCATCGCTGCTCCCATCTTTTGGGATGTCCACCATGTATATGTCATATGACGAGGTAGCCTTCCGATTACTTGTAGGCGCTGGGTCTTGGTCGTCTCCGGCGTCGTCGTCCATACCGTCGATGTCTTGAGTCGTAGTCTAGCATGTCGGTTAAATCATCGGCTTGATGGCTACAAAGTGGCTGGTGGGTGGGCGTTGAATTTCTTCATCGTCCGCATCCCAACCTTCCTGTCCGTAGTCCGGCCAGGGCTCTCCGGATAAAGAGAGAGACTTTAGTGAATTCAGGATGTCGCGAAAAGGCGAGTGCTGAAACATGTCCGCGTGATGAACTCCATGACCGGCGCCCAATCGGATTTGATTAGCGCGAGTAGCGGAGGGTTCGGAGTCCCGGAGAGGAGTTCCGCACCGGAGGTCGAGGTCTTCGCAAGGGCGACAGGGATGGAGTTCGCTCGATCGCCGTAGAGATTGTAGCCCCGGCGGTGTCCAACCACTCGTCCTCGATCGGGAATCCAGCTCCGGATTAAGGGTGGAGCGGATCTTTGGTGCAGCCTCCGGGTGCCTTTGACCGGTACAGAGCTAGATCATGCCCATCGAGGCGGTCACGGCGCGCTTGGCTGCGGCTCGAATCCGTCGAAGATCAAGTCTCCGCGGATATCGGCCGTATAGTTCAAACTTCCAAATCTGACCTGATGGCGAGGCGTAGCTTTCGATCTGCTCCGGATGGCCTGCTTAATTGGCCCATGCAGGCAAAGCCGCCGAACACGTAAGATCTGTCCGGGAGAAAAGTCTCACCTGGACCGCGTCGTTGTTGATGATCGAAGGAGCCATCGGGCCCTATCGGTGACGACAGAGAGGAACTCTCAATGAAAGCACCAATGTCGGTGTCAAAACCGGCGGATCTCGGTAGGGGTCCCGGCTGTGCGTCTAAGCGGATGGTAACAGGAGACAAGGGACACGATGTTTTTACCCAGGTTGGGCCCTCTCGATGGAGGTAATACCCTACTCACCTTGATTAATATTGATGATATGGGTAGTACAAGAGTAGATCTACCACGAGATCAAGGAGGCTAAACCCTAGAAGCTAGCCTATGGTATGATTGTTGTTCGTCTCCTCGGACTAAAACCCTCCGGTTTATATAGACACCGGATAGGTTAGGGTTACACAGAGTCGGTTACAATGGTAGGAGATCTACATCTCCGTGTATCGCCAAGCTTGCCTTCCACGCCAAGGAAAGTCCCATCCGGACACGGGACGAAGTCTTCAATGTTGTATCTTCATAGTCTTGGAGTCCGGCCGTGACGATAGTCCGGCTATCCGGACACCCCCTAGTCCGGCTATGCTGGATCAGAATGCATCGCACGAAGTCCTAAAGAGAAGGCACCGGTCTCGCCTGCCTCCGGTTTATGATGCTAGGAACCTCTTTAACACCCAGTGCGAGGGACCCGATAACCGCATTAGCAAACGAGGCGGAGGCACCTGGAGCGGGGGCGCCGGTTCAGCCCCGTTTGATGGATCCGCCTCGTCAGAACAACATTGTGAGGCAGCCTATCCCAACACCACCGGGTCATTATTCTACTCCGTTGGACAATCTAGTTGATGTCACTTCACGGCTGGAGGCTATCCCAATTGAAGGCGATTCTCCGGCGGCGGTCGAGACGCGTCGGGTTAAAGAGCTTCTTCGGACAACCTTGGTGCAACAGGAGGCTTATTCATACAGTCATGATCGGATTCATTCCAACCCCCGTCCAAGCTGGAGTTTCAGTAGGCGTATGGATAAACCGGCCGTGTCAAGCAATGCGCGGAACCGCGAACCGCCCGTGGCCACAACCCGCAGGGGGCGCCAGATGCTCGGGAGGTGGTGGACCGGGCTGCGTGCACGCAGGAGGCCGAGTTAACAGCGCAAAGCATGAAGCCCGCTCAGCCACTCCGGTTCGTCCAACCACGTCGGTAGAGCCGGGAGTTACCTCTAGCTCTTTGGGGGTTCTGTGTCTCGTCCCGGCATTACGCAATGTACGCCTGCCCAAGGATTTCAAGGGCCCGCGCAAGGTGCCAAATTACACTGCCGATTTACCTCCAGAGACATGGGTTGAAAGCTATGAGATGGCCATGGAGATGCTAGATGTGGATGATGCAGCTTGTGCGAAGTACTTCACCATGATGCTAGAAGGGACGGCTCGTACTTGGTTAAAGAGTCTACCGGCTAACTCTATCAGATCATGGGCCGAGTTGAGAGCCCGGTTTATCCAGAATTTTAAGGATACATGCAAGTAGCCCATGCCGATTATGGACTTAGCTGCCTGTGTACAGGAGGAAGGAGAATCAACAACCCAGTGGGTGCGCCGGGTCTCGGAAATTTTGCATTCATCGGACCGCATCAACGCCGACACCGCAGTTCTAACTTTGGAAGGCAATTGCGGTTTAAGCCTCTGAAGTTGAAGTTGGGGACGGATGAAAGCGCCATTGCAATGACATGGGAACCCTCATGGCCGCTTTAGTAAAGTATCTTGACTACGATAGTACCAAGGATCCCGAGTCTGATGATGATAAAACAGGGCAGGGAAAGAAGAGCGGCAACGCCAAGGGGCAACACCACAGCCCGGCGGGTCATGGAAACGGCGGCAAACGTAAAGCGGATCACGGCATGGACTTTGTAGCCAATACCAGCGCACAGGATAAGGGCCAACGGTGCAAGGGTAAACCGTCCCAACGCGGTTGAGCACCTAACCCTAACCCGGACCGCCTGTCTTACCTATTGAACCAGCCCTGCCCGAAACATGGGACGAAGGAGATGCCGGCCACACCTACGGAAGGACTGCTACATCATGCAAGAGTTCAAAATTCTAATGCTTTCGGTATGATCACCGGACGGGTGACAGCTCGAGCCCCGGGTCTCATGGGCCGTGTTATGGTGGAGAAAATTCCGGTTCAAGCTTCCATGGTAATTAGGACGGACATAACAATCAAGGTAATCAGGGCAACCAAGGTGGCTACAATAATCAGGGCAATCAGCAGCAGCAGCAGCAGCAGTCAAGTTACCAGAGCAATCCGAAGCAGTTGAATAGTGGGCAATATCATGTCTTCACCACTAGCTTGGACAAGCGTGACCAAAAGCTTCATAAGAGGGCAGTAAGCTCCGTTGAACCGGCGGTGCCCCGTTACCTATGCTGGTCTGAGCAGCCGATTGTGTGGAGCAGGGAAGATCATCCACCCCGGGTTGACAATCCGGGTCATCTGGCGTTGGTGGTTGCACCTCAGGTAGGAGGTTATAAGTTCACAAAGGTACTCATGGACGGAGGGAGCAGTATCAATATCCTATATTATGAAACTTTCCGTCGCATGGGGTTAACAGATAAAAATCTTAAGCCGTCCAATACGGTGTTCCATGGTGTGGTGCCTGGTAAATAGGCGTATCCTGTTGGCAATATAGCTCTGGAGGTGGCTTTTTGGGGACGAGCATGACTCGAGATCAGAAACCTTGACCTTCGAAGTGGTGAAAATCAGAAGTCCGTATCACGCCCTATTCGGACGGCCGGCTTATGCTAAGTTTATGGCACGGCCTTGTTATGTTTATCTTCAGCTCAAGATGCCGGGTCACAAGGGAACTATAACCGTCCATGGGAACCGCAAGACCGCTCTGGAGTGTGAAGAAGGTGATGCGGCTTATGCTGAGTCGGTTTGTGCCACAGAAGAGTTGAAGTTTTACAAGGACAATGTTGATCCGGCAGATATGACTTCATTGAAGAAGCCAACCACCGAGCATGATCCGGCCTTGAAGTTTAACTCAGCTGATGAGACTAAACTTGTTGACTTCATACCTGGCGATTCGTCCAAGCAGTTCAGCATCAGCGCTAACTTGGATCTGAAATAGGAAAGCGCGCTCATCGAGTTCATCCGTGAGTATCGGGACATCTTTGCGTCGAAGCCTTCTAACATGCCAGGTGTACCGAGAGAACTCGCTGAGTACACACTTAATGTTGATCCTAAGTATAAACCGGTCAAACAGTTTCTTCGCCGGTCCAATGAAGAAAGGTGCAAGGCTATTGGAGAAGAAGTGGCCAGGCTCTTAGCGGCTGGATTTATCGTTGAAGTCTTCCATCCTGAGTGGTTGGCCAATCCGGTGCTGGTCCTTAAGAAGAACGGCACTTGGTGGATGTGTGGATTACACAGATCTCAACAAAGCTTGCCAATGAGATCCTTTTGCCTTCCCCGTATTGATCAAATTATTGATGCTACGGCGGGTTGCGGCGTTTGACCTTTCTCGGATGCATATTCGGTTATCATCAGATCAAGATGGCGATTAAGGACCAGGAGAAGACGGCCTTCATAACCCCCTTTGAGCCTTCTCGCTATGTATCTATGACCTTTGGGCTCAAGAGTGCCCAGGCGACTTATCAGCGGTGTGTGCAGAATTGTCTTCATACACAAACCGGCCGTAATGTTCATGCCTATGTGGATGATATTGTGGTCAAGTCAAGGCAGAAGGAGACGTTGATTGATGACTTAAAGGAAACCTTTGATAACCTGCGGGTTTACAAGATGATGCTTAATCCGGCTAAGTGCGTTTTTGGTGTATTGGCAGGCAAGCTCTTGGGCTTTCTGGTGTCTAACAGGGGCATTGAGGCTAATCCAGAAAAGATCAAGGCCATCACCTCCTTGGCTAAACCGAAGTGTATCAATGACGTTCAACGCTTGGCAGGCCGGATTGCCGCGTTGAGTCGGTTTATCAGCCACCTTGGCGAGAAGGCCATTCCTTTGTATCGAATCTTTGAAGAAAAGCGGATAACTTCGTGCAGGTGACGCCTTGAATGAAGCATTTGAGGATTTAAAGCGGCAGCTAGCTAATCCGCCGGTTCTTGCTGCCCCCGTTTACAAGGAGCCATTGTTGCTATATGTGGCAGCGAATGCTCGGGCTGTCAGTGTGGCTATTGTGGTGGAGCGCAAGGAGGCAGGAAAAGAGTATCCGGTTCAGCGTCCGGTTTATTATATCAGCGAGGTGCTTATTGAGTCCAAGCAGAGGTACCCACACTGGCAAAAGCTGGTATATGGGGTTTTCATGGCAAGTCGGAAGCTCAAGCAGTATTTCCAAGGTCATCCCATCACAGTGGTCAGTTCTGCTCCTTTGGGAGATATAATCCAGAGCAGGGAAGCAACTGGCCGGATTGCCAAGTTGGCCATAGAGCTCGGGCCTCACGGGTTGAAGTATATACCCCGAACGGCGATCAAATCTCAAGCACTTGTAGATTTCATTAACGACTGGACAGAACTACATGCTACCAAGAGAAGCGGATCACACTTATTGGACTATTCACTTTGATGGGTCCAGTGCAATTGGAGGCCTCGGGGTCGGAGTCGTATTAACTTCCCCACGAGGTGACAAGTTTTGTTATGTTCTCCGTTTAATGTTCCCTTGTACTAACAATGCAGCTGAGTATGAAGCTTTACTCCATGGTCTTCAGATGGCTAAGGAGATGAACCTAAGCTGAGTTAAGTGCTTCGGAGACTCGGACCTGGTGGCTCAACAGGTGTCTGGCACTTGGGATTCCAAGGACCCACTCCTGGCAGCATACCGTCATGAGCTGGACGTTGTTGCAGGTCACTTTAAAGGTTATCAGGTGGATCATGTGGACCGGTGGAAGAACGAAGCGGCAAACGCTTTAAGCCGCCTGGGTTCTCAACGGAAACCGGTTCCGCCTAATGTCTTCCTGGATGTTCTACATAACCCGTCCGTCAAGCTCCCTGGTGAAGAGGATTTGGCTATTCCTGATCCGGAAGCTCAGTTGGTGGCGGCCCTTCATGTTATCCCGGATTGGACGGTTCCTTATCTTAACTATATGAACCGGGGCGAGTTACCAGAGTGAAAGATCGTGGATGTCGCCTAGAGGGGGGGGTGAATAGGCGCCTTAAAATAATTACGGTTTAGGCTTGAACAAATGCGGAATAAACCTAGCGGTTAATTTGTCAAGCACAAAACCTACAACAACTAGGCTTACCTATGTGCACCAACAACTTATGCTAAACAAGATAAACTACTAGGTGATAGCATGATATATGACAAGAAACAATATGGCTATCACAGAGTAAAGTGCATAAGTAAAGGGCTGGGGTAAGAGATAACCGAGGCACGCGGAGACGACGATGTATCCCGAAGTTCACACCCTTGCGGATGCTAATCTCCGTTTGGAGCGGTGTGGAGGCACAATGCTCCCCAAGAAGCCACTAGGGCCACCGTAATCTCCTCACGCCCTCGCACAATGCAAGATGCCGTGATTCCACTAAAGGGACCCTTGAGGGCGGTCACCGAACCCGCATAAATGGCAACCCTTGGGGCGGTCACCGAACCCGTCAAATTGCTCAAGCGATCTCCACAACCTAATTGGAGACCCCACGCTTGCCCGGAGCTTTACACCACAATGATTGAGCTCGAACACCACTAACTGCCTAGGGCGCCTAAGCACCCAAGAGGAACAAGCTCAAGGGCACCAAGCACCCAAGAGTAATAAGCTTCTCAACTTGTAACTTCCACGTATCACCGTGGAGAACTCAAACCGATGCACCAAATGCAATGGCAAGGGCACACGGAGTGCCCAAGTCCTTCTCTCTCAAATCCCACGAAGCAACTAATGCTAGGGAAGGAAATGAGAGGAAGAACAAGAAGGAGAACACCAAGAACTCCAAGATCTAGATCCAAGGGGTTCCCCTCACATAGAGGAGAAAGTGATTGGTGGAAATGTGGATCTAGATCTCCTCTCTCTTTTCCCTCAAAAACTAGCAAGCATCCATGGAGGGATTGAGAGTTAGCAAGCTCGAAGAAGGTCAACAATGGGGGAAGAACAAGAGCTCAAAGGATAAGGTTGAATGGGGAAGAAGGCCCCCTTTGATAGGAGCTCGAATCCAACCGTTATGCTCACAGCTCAGACTGAGCGGTAGTACCGCTTGACATCACGGTACTACCGCTAGGGTAGTTGTACTACTGCTAAGGGTAGCGGTACTACCGCTACAGCGGTACTAAAAATTACATCCGTGCCTACCACCGCTGGACTTGTGACGAGTTTTTGGTCCCGAGCGAAAGTAGCCACTGAAGTAGCATGTAGTACTGCTCCAAGCGGTAGTACCGCTCCCAAGAGCGGTAGTACCGCTCCCCAAGGGCGATAGTAAAAAATTACTTCCGCTCCTACCGCGTGTAGTACCGCTGCAGCCTTTTAAGAACACCAAAACTACCATAACTTTTGCATTCGGACTCCGAATTCGACGAAACCAAGTTTGTTGAAAAGCTAGCGACAAGGGCTAACACAATCTTGATAGAAATACCAATAATAAGCAAATGAGAAAAGGCCCAAAAGAAAATGGTGATAACCTTCCTCGGATAAGACCCAGAAACCTCCAACACCGAAAACATCATAGAAGACGATGCAAACTCCGTTTCGATGAACTCAAGCTTGTCATCAAGATGACCATAAGCTCTAAGACTCACAAAGAGAACCAAATAAGAACCAAAGAAACATGATGCAAGGATGCAATGGTTTGAGCTCTCGACGAACGATACGATCAAGCTACTCACTTGAGAGCCCCCCTTGATAGTACCTGGGCTATCGATCCTATAACCCGGTCTCCCAACTATCACCATGAGACCGGTAAAATAGAAAACCTATCAAGGGAAAACCTTTGCCTTGCACATGATCCACTTGAGCTAGATGATGACGATCTTGTCCTCCATAAGATGGACCACCTTTCTTGATTGCGTTGGGTCGATGGAGACTAGATGATTGCTCCCCCATACTCCACTATGGGTGAGCCACTCTTCGGCACATCTTCACAAGTCCATTGACACCACAATAGATGGCAAGCTTCAAGCACTTGATCTCTTCATGATGCTACACTTTAACTTGCACACGACAATCTTGATGACGATCACTACTTGATGTCATCCTTTCCATGGGTTGTATGATATCTTCCTCTTGACGCAAGCCCATGGACATGTACCTAACCCCACATAAAACTCTCACATAGACCATGGGTTAGTACACACAGTGCAATGGACAATGCTTACCATACCATGGGATCACTTGATCCCTCTCGGTACATCTTTTACGCTTTGTGGGTTGATCAACTTGATTCACTCTTGACTTAGTCTTGATCAACCTTGAATCTTTCCAACTCTCTTAGTTTGGATGATGTCTTGAAGGTAAACATGAATGATCACACAATCTTCTTCTTCAAGACATGCTTGCAATAAGCTCAACACTCACATGACCAATCTTTGGATAATTCCTTAATAGCACCTTGGTCAACACATAAACTCCTTGAAACCAACACATGGACTTCAAGAAATGCCTATGGACAAATCCTTCAAATATAACTCAATGCAACCATTAGTCCATAGAGAATGTCATCAATTACCAAAACCACACATGGGGGCACCGCATGTCCTTTCAATCTCCCCATTTTGGTAATTGATGACAATCACTTTCAAGAGAGTTTATATAAGGAATTATGCATCACCATGGAATGCAACAACCAATAATGCATGCGTATGAGATGCAAATGCTTAGGAACAAAACCAAGCAAGGAGAAAACTCAAGACTTCTCCATAAAACTCTCTGAAACTTCTCCCCATTGGCATCGATTGCCAAAATGGGCGAAAAGCTAAGAAGACCAATATAAAAGGTGTTCCTCCAAAAGTTGTGTATTTCTCAACAAGAGAGTGGAATGCCATACACATATCCAAAGGTAATACTTGGAGGAAGACCAACTATATTGAGGCACCAAGATTGCAAAAGAATGATATGCCACAAAGACATAACAAAGAGAGAAACAAGCAATCAAGCAATCAAGCAATCAAAAGATACCAATTGAAGCAAGCTATCAAAAGATATCAACTGAAACACTAGACCAAAGATCCTACGAGCCACATGAAAAAGATATTATGATATGAGCAGAGGATTGTTCTAAAGAAACTAGAGAAGCTCCCCATGATTTGTGCACATCAAGAATTTTTGTATTTGGATACAAAGTGCACAAAATAGGATCATAAGCTCCCCCAAAGTCATGTAAACTAACAACCAGTGCAAGAGAGCATATAGCAAACTAAGGCTAGCGCTTGCAACAAGCACATGGTTGAGAAACATTGTAAAATAGGCAACTTAAGAATAGGCTCAACCAAAATGATGTGTGTGAGTCATGGCAAAGCACATGAGAAGACTAATATACGGATGAGCATAAGCATCAACATAGTCTCGAATGAATGAGATACACGGTGCAAAGCCTTTCATTCTCACACACAACTAGCAAATGGGTTCACAAGCTTACTAATAAGAAAATAGAGAACCCATGCTTGTGACAACCCGTGGTGAAGATAGGCGATGAGGAGGCTCATCAAGGCGAGGGGTACCAATTAAGATGGCAAAAGCCTCGTAAAGATGAGCAAGAGGAAAATAATCTTCACCACACAAGAGTGCATCAAGATGCAACGATAGAGGACACGCACTCAAGGCAAAAAGCTTTCCACGGAGCCACCAAAGAAATAACATAAGAAAGACAAGGTGGGCGTGAAAGAAAGGATATCAACTAGAGATGTAATTTCTCTCAAGTGTATAAGGTTCTAGGTAGACAAAATCATGATGATATATATCTACAAAGAGGGATGTACACCCGAAATAGTTACAACATGAGGAAGTCATAAATATACCAATAAGATATTTGCTTGAAAGCATAGCACATGGCTAGATATGGTCTTATTGTATATAAATGAATTCCTACCACACAACCATCAAAGACATCACAACTAGCAACATGAGATCATCGTTGAGATGCTTTGAGAAAGGAAACAACTATCACAAAAAAATGAATTACATGCCATGATACAACCCACACAAGGTTGATGCAAGAAATGTGTGCATGAAGTAGATGATGATACTTGTTACCGAGATACCATTGGAAGGATGTAGTAGATACCAAATGAAGGTAGATGGTAGTTCATTGATCATCCTAGCTTGACTCCAATATGCACATGGTGACAACACCTTCCTTGTGAGTGAGCCGAGCATCCAATGCATCTCCAAATGTTCCTATAAGAACAACACAAACTAAACGGCAGTACCCAAACTCATCGGGACCAAAGAGTTAGAAACACCAATGCATAGGACAAACTCCACATAAATATGTGCATATATATATATATATATATATATATATATATATATATATATATATATATATATGAAAATGAATTTCATGCACATCTCATCCAATTTGATACTTGGTGGAGTTTCCCTATAAATTGGGTCAAAGAAAAGAAAGCATGCCAAAGAAACTACAAGAAGTAAATATGCATGCTCAAGACTTTCAAGAACCGAGACCAAAAGACAAAGAAATACCAAGCGAAGAAAATATACCAAATGAATAAATCATCACTTGGAGGATATCCCAAAAGATACATCAAGGAATGAGATATCCATTGATACACTCAAAAAGAAGGATGTCAAACTCCCAAAGAGAGAATGGTTCCAAACAAACCAAGCCCTCTACAAAGTTTCATGATGGCACAAAGTACCAAAAAGAAACGGCTTGCCTTCCATAAACACACACTTGATAAGGATCACAAGAAGAGTGTTCTAAAGAAAATAGGATATCTCCCCCACGAGTTGTGCATTATATAGGATTTGCACTTGAATACAAAATGCACAAGGTGGGATCACCACTTTCACTATATCTAGAAAGCACTAGACAAGAACGAGAAACAAACAAGATCCACAAGTGGTAGGGAAGACAAGGGAGTTGACACAAACCTTGGCAAGAGAAAAGGAAAATAAAAAAAAGCCAATTAAAGATGATCAATAAATTCTACCACACATAAGTGAGTACCAATTGTCAAAAAGACAAGAAGTATTTGGAAATAATTCCCGGTGGTAGATAGCAAGGATATCCGATATCATCTTCACACCAAACACAAGCAAATTGCAACTTGTAGAGCTATCATGCCACCTAGGAACAAGATAATTTACAATATCAATTCTAGGTGACAATATCTCAAATGTACACATTTTCTAGGCTAGTAATACACACATAGCATATTACTCCCCCTAATGTGATACCAAATAAAGATAGACAAGAGGCAATTAAAAGGATCCAACAAGAGATAATTAATGGAAAATTTAGAATTTGAATTTCTCATGAGAGATATACCACCTAGAGACTAGATAATCTTGAAATATCAATACTAGATGGTATTACTCATGTACACACATTTATAGGATTGTGAGGTGCACAAAGCACATCACTCCCCATAATGGGATATTCCATTAATCTCTCACAAGAGCCAACTAAGAAATAAACAAGATGCAAAAAGGCTCAACACACAACACACATGTACATGATGTGCAAACCAACATGCACATACTTGATTTCTCAAGATAAGCAATTTGGAAGCACAACATATACAAGCACATGCAAGATACAAAACCACAACATGCTAAGGGACAAGTAACTTTTAATGTAAGCAATTTAAGCACGAGTTACATAAGGAGGAACATTGGATATATGATAGAAAGATAATCCGAATGACTTGGCTTGACACAATATGAATGATGAGGACCCCTTATATCTTCATAATGTAGCCAAGTCTCCAATGACCTCCAACAACACCTATTGATCAAGTTTGAGCTAGTTGGTCCCCAACCAAGTTGGGTCCTAAGAGGTTAGTCACAATAGGCTTGGCCACCCAAATGGTTCTTTTCTTGACACCACTTTGAGTACCAACAAACTTGGCAAACACATTGCCAACCTTATCCTTCCCAAGAGAATAGACATCATCAATAATAATTGGGTTGGATAAGTTACCACTAGTGCATGAAGAAGCGGCGTGGCCTTTCTCAATGACATAAGTAGCAACGCCTACTCTTCACTTTCTTCTCACTTGATTTCTCAACAAGAGAAGCATTAACTTGAGTCTTCTTGGGAAGTGGCCTTTCTTCAACTTGAGGTTGAGCATGAGATTGAACTTGTGCCCTCTTCCTTGTTGCTTGACACTAATGGCCTTCTTCTTCAATGGGCAAGATCTAACATGATGCCCTTCTACTTTGCACTTGAAGCAAAACAATCTTGGCCGATTTCTTGACTTGTTCTTGGCCCTTCTTTTTGTTCATCTTGGACTTCTTCTTCTTATTGGAGTTGAATCCAAGTCCACCTTTGTCATTGGGATTTTTGCACACTCAAGATATTGTTGAGTGTGGATTTCCCTTCATGACTCTTTTTCCAAGTCTTTCTTCAAAGAAGTGACTTGGGCCTTGAGCTCTTTGATTTCCTCTACGGTTAGTCTCAATACAAGTACTAGAGGAAGTATAAGCTTCATTGTTAGAGCAACAAGGCAAGAAAGCAATTCATCACAAGATGTACCAACATTGTGAGTAGATGAATTACAAGGACTAGCACATATCAATATAGCATTTTGACTAGAAGTAGTGCTAGTATCCACATGAGGCTCACTAGATGTTACCTTAGCAAGCATGGCCTCATGAGCTATCTTTAGCACATTATGGGATACTAGAAGATGCGTCATGAGAGCTTGAGAGCTTTTCATGGCTTTCTTCCAATTTCCCATAATTGCTAGATATAACTCTCAAGTTGAGCCCGTAGCTCAACATTCTCCTTCAAAATGGATGCTTCACAAGAGATAGAGTTAGTAGCACAAGCATCATCATCAGCAACAAGAGGAGAAGACAACTTGGCAAGCTCTTTTGAATATGAAGCTTTAAGTTGAGCATGAGACTCGGTGATTTTGATGAGCTCACTCTTAATGACCCTTGAGCCATTTTCGAGGTGCTCAAAGTCCTCAAGGAGTTTAGCATGCACAACTTCAAGCTCCTCATTTTAGTTTCAAAATCATTGGCCACCTCAAGAGCTCTATCACGAGATTCCCTCACTCTAGATAATTCTAGAGCAAAAGTCTCCTCAAGAGATTCCTTGGTGGTTTGTTCAAGTTCAAGAGCTTGAGAGAGGTCCGCAATCTCATTAGCGTAATCACGCTCATGACCTTCCATTTTATCAATGGTGACCTCATGCTCCTCAAGACGAGATTCCAACTCATCAATATATTTCTTGCCCTCAATAGCAATAGACATGATTTCCATGAAGTTGGAGCGAGCAATTTTATTCTTAAGAAGAGCTTTAAAATCATTTCCCCTTAATTTTTAAGGAGGCAACATCATCACTCTCTTCATCATAATCAACATCATCATCACTCTTGCCATCATCAATATCATCACAAGATATATTGGGATTCAAAGTGGAGATACCTTTGAAGCCTTGGCCATAAGGCAAAATGCAGTAGATGATGATATAGGATCCCTTGAAGCACCATTCAAGACCACATCTTGTTCCATGGAGTGTTGGGTTTCATCTACATTGTTAGCACAACAACTCGAGGAAATACATGCATTTTATCATGGCAACAAGATATAGCAAGCATATCATCATGAGATTTAGTCAAGCAATTTCTACATGATATGCAAGGACTATCAACACAAGCAAGTGAAACATTTGGAGTGCTCAAGTGCTAAGGCCCAAAGGCAGAGCATTGCAATAATATAGTGATGAAGAATCATCCACAAAAGCACACTATCATCATTGCAATGGTGACACTACTCACCATATCATTACCTTGTGGCAAACCACATGTAGGTGAAGTAGAAGAAGTTGAGAAGACTATACGCCGGAGGTGGAGGGAGAACAATCATCCCTACAAATCTTGGACACACCATATTTATCTTGAAGCTTCATCCACAACTCATGAGCATCCAGGAGCAGCATGAGTTGAAATATAACTACATTTCTCAAAGCATCGAAAAGCACATTAGAAGCTTGAGCATTGAGATAAGAGTTTTCTCTTCCTCTAAAGATAATCTTTGGGGATCCTTTGGAGGAAAAACCCATATCTACAATTCGCTTCCAAATTTGGGTCCATGACCCTAAAGAAATTAAGCATGTGAATTACCCAAACATCAAAATTTGTGCCATCGAAACTAAGAGTGTCAAAGAATCCTAATCCCTAGCCTTCCACTTCTTTACTCTCTAGGCGGTTAAGCCCAACAAAGAGAGACGAGGCTCTGATACCAATTGAAAGATCGTGGATGTCGCCTAGAGGGGGGGTGAATAGGCGCCTTAAAATAATTACGGTTTAGGCTTGAACAAATGCGGAATAAACCTAGCGGTTAATTTGTCAAGCACAAAACCTACAACAACTAGGGCTTACCTATGTGCACCAACAACTTATGCTAAACAAGATAAAATACTAGGTGATAGCATGATATATGACAAGAAACAATATGGCTATCACAGTGTAAGAAGTGCATAAGTAAAGGGCTCGGGTAAGAGATAACCGAGGCACCTTGAGGCGACGATGTATCCCAAGTTCACACCCTTGTGGATGCTAATCTCCGTTTGGAGGCGGTGTGGAGGCACAATGCTCCCAAGAAGCCACTAGGGCCACTGTAATCTCCTCACGCCCTCGCACAATGCAAGATGCCGTGATTCCACTAAGGGACCCTTGAGGGCGGTCACCGAACCTGTACAAATGGCAACCCTTGAGCGGTACTACTGCTAAGGGAAGCGGTACTACTGCTTGCGAGCGGTACTAAAAAATTACATCCGTGCCTACCACCGCTGGACTTGTGACGAGTTTTGGGTCCCGAGCGGAAGTAACCACGGAAGTAGCCACGGTATTACTGCTCCAAGCGGTAGTACCGCTCCCAAGGGCGGTAGTAAAAAATTACTTCCGCTCCTACCGCAGTAGTACCGGCAACCTTTCGTAACACCAAAACTACCATAACTTTTGCATTCGGACTCGAATTCGGCGAAACCAAGTTTGTTGGAAAGCTAGCGACAAGGGCTAACACAATCTTGATAGAAATACCAATAATAAGCAAATGAGAAAAGGCCCAAAAGAAAATGGTGAGAACCCTTCCTCGGATAAGACGGTAAAACCTCCAACACGAAAACATCATAGAAGACGCATGCAAACTCCGTTTCGATGAACTCAAGCTTGTCATCAAGATGACCATAAGCTCTAAGACTCACAAAGAGAACCAAATAAGAACCAAGAAACATGATGCAAGGATGCAATGGTTTGAGCTCTCGACGAGCGATACGATCAAGCTACTCACTTGAGAGCCCCCCTTGATAGTAATGGCTATCGATCCTATAACCCGGTCTCCCAACTATCACCATGAGACCGGTAAAATAGAAAACCTATCAAGGGCAAACCTTTGCCTTGCACATGATCCACTTGAGCTAGATGATGACGATCTTGTCCTCCGCAAGATGGACCACCTTTCTTGATTGCGTTGGGTCGATGGAGACTAGATGATTGCTCCCCCATACTCCACTATGGGTGAGCCACTCTTTGGCACATCTTCACAAGTCCATTGACACCACAATGGATGACAAGCTTCAAGCACTTGATCTCTTCATGATGCTACACTTGAACTTGCACACGACAATCTTGATGACAATCACTACTTGATGTCATCCTTTCCATGGGTTGTATGATATCTTCCTCTTGACGCAAGCCCATGGACATGTACCTAACCCCACATAGAACTCTCGCATAGACCATGGGTTAGTACACACAGTGCAATGGACAATGCTTACCATACCATGGGATCACTTGATCCCTCTCGGTACATCTTTTACGCTTTGTGGGTTGATCAACTTGATTCACTCTTGACTTAGTCTTGATCAACCTTGAATCTTTCCAACTCTCTTAGTTTGGATGATGTCTTGAAGGTAAACATGAATGATCACACAATCTTCTTCTTCAAGACATGCTTGCAATAAGCTCAACACTCACATGACCAATCTTTGGATAATTCCTTAATAGCACCTTGGTCAACACATAAACTCCTTGAAACCAACACATGGACTTCAAGAAATGCCTATGGACAAATCCTTCAAATATAACTCAATGCAATCATTAGTCCATAGAGAATGTCATCAATTACCAAAACCACACATGGGAGCACCGCATGTCCTTTCACAGAGGATGAGACATTGGCCAGGCAGATAATCCGGCGGTCCAAGTCTATGACTATTATCAATGGAGAGCTGCATCATTGTAGTGTGACACGGGTGTTTCAACGTTGTGTATCTCCTGAAGAAGGCTGTGAAATTTTACGCGAGATCCACGAAGGAGATTGTGGTCTCCACGCCGATTCAAAATCTTTGGTGGCTAAGGCATTTCGTCACGGTTTCTATTGGTTAACCGCTCATGCTGATGCCGAGGACTTGGTCAGACGATGTGATGGCTGTTAGAAGTTTTCAAGGCGCACTCATGTACTGGCTCAAGAATTGAGGATGATTCCAATTACTTGGCCGTTTGCGACTTGGGGGCTGGATATGGTTGGGCCTTTCAGGAGGTCCAAAGACAAGACGACCCACCTTTTGGTGGCGGTTGACAAGTTCACAAAGTGGGTGGAGGCGAGAACCGGTTAGCAGGTGTGGCCGCGGCCACGGCGGTTCAATTCATCAAAAAGGTGATTTTCGGTTTGGCTTTCCACATAGCATTATCACCGACAATGGTACCAATCACAAAGGGTGCCATGAAGGAGTTACATCAATGTGAGCACATACGGCTTGATGTATCATCGTTGGCTCACCCACAGTCCAATGGTCAAGAGGAGAGGGCCAATCAAGAAATTTTGAGAGGCATCAAACCCCTCGCTTATGGTTCCCTTTACAGCATGAAGCCGGGTTGTTGGGTTGAGGAGCTACCTTGAAGATTATGGAGCATCAACACCACGCCCAACAGTCGACGAGGATACACACCGTTCTTCATGGTTTATGGAGCGGAGGCAGTTCTTCCTAGTGACATCCGTCATGACTCACCTCGTAGTAGCGGCATATGTTGAAGCTAAAAGCGAGAAGGCACGGCAAGAGGCTCTCGAACTGTTAGATGAGGAAGCGTGACATAAGCGGCCGCCCATTCGCGATTTATCGATAAGATCTATGCCGCTATCATAACCGGGCCGGTTAGAACCGTAACCTTTCAAGAAGGAGATTTGGTGCTTGGCTCATCCAGATCGACGGATATGCACAAGTTATCCCCACCTTGGGAAGGACCTTTTGTGGTCGACAGGATCTACACAACGGGTCATACTACCTAATCGATGTTAAAGAGCGCAAAGACTCACGTAAATCGGAGGAGGAGACCACCGGCCGTGGAATATTGCTCATCTTGACCTTCTGTACTTGAGCTATAGGCTCTGCTTATGTACATATTATGCCTATGTATATATTATGATCAATATAATAAACCGAAACCTCAGCTAAAGCGGCGTATCTGTTGTTTTCTTACATCATGTGTGGTTACATGGGGCTTCTGTTGCTAAAGCGGCGTTCGGTTTACCCCTTGGTTTTAGCCTCTCAAAGGCTTTATATTATATCACTTGGGGGCTTGGTCGTATCCGAACCATAGCTACACCTTTTGATAGGCGTAATGACATAGCATCACTTGGGGGCTTGGTCATATCCGAACCATAGCTACACCTCTTGATCGGCGCAATGCCACAGCATCACTTGGGGGCTTGGTCGAACCCGAACCATAGGTACACCTCTTGATCGGCGTAATGCCACGGCATCATTTGGGGGCCTGATCGAACCTGAACCATAGCTACGCCTTCTTGGGGGCTTGGTCATGTCCGAACCATGGTTACGCCTCTTGATCGGCACAAAGCCTCGATTACAATGGATTTTATTTGCCTTTGTTTGGGTTCTGTTCTCTTTTTCGATAAAGATTTTTTGTTGCTTTTTAGACCGGCGTTAAACAACCCGGTCCGACTGTCGATTACAAATTGACGGTATACGATCAAATCATAGTCCGGAGACTATTCGCCTGGTCTGATTTTCAATTAAAATTTTATTACGGAGTAAACCGCTGTTTATCATAACCCGGAACAGTTTACATTATAAACTGACCTTATATCAACAGGAGTGGTTTTCTCCTAAAAAGAGTTGGGTTATAAGCCCCGCTACAAGGTTGGCCATCCAACATCATGCATAAAAGTTGCAGGTATTATATATTTCCATTTTGGTTATATGTCACAACCTAAGTTATCATCTTTGGTTATATATATATATATATATATGGCTATCATGACTACCTTGTGATAAATCGCCAGGCACTTTAAGTTCTTGTCTGCGAGTAAAGCAGTTTGGACAAATAAATATGTAGATCATATCTTATGTATGCGACGAATCAAGCCGGTGTCAATTGCGTATAAGTATGCATGAAGGCATATCGTAACAAATGTTTTTGTCGAGTTCTCGAGGAACGGGGTCCTCAGACTTGCTCTACTGCCTGCAGCGTGGCTCAAGTGGGGGCCTGGCGTGCTCAAGCTTCATCGACTCAAGCTCAAGACCCTCGCGAGGCCGAGCCTCATGAGGCGGTTTGGGGAGCCTCTTTAGGAGCAGCCTCCTCGAGCAAGCTCGCAAGGAGGCGGAGAGATCAAGGCAGGGTACCTCACGAGGATGCCCCGTGATGCAAGCCATGACGATCGAGGACTGAGCGGGCGCCAGAGGGCGCCGACTGCAGTTGATCATGTTTCCTTTGGTGCAAAGGGGAAAGCATGAGCCAAGGCCTCGAGGCAAGGTTACCGCTTCGGTGCAACAAGACCAAGACCAGTGAGCGGTAGGATGGAGGTCATCATGGAGCCCAAGGCCAGGCGTCACCACGAGCCTTTGGCATTTAAGACCAACTTTAGTCAGGATAAGTGTACTAGATGTTCCCCTTCAAAATGGCCAAGTGTTGGCGCCCTACCCGCTCATTATTTGGGAAGAGGCCCAGGGCCTCCCTCTATAAATAGGACTAGCCACCACCGAGTAGGGCAGATGGAGACCATCTGATAGAGCCCGAGAGAGAGAGAGAGAAGCGACTGAACTCACCCAAGCAGTTCATCGCACCAGCTCAAGAACAGCCCCTCGCGAGGCTGTTCTTCCCTTATCTTGTTCCTCATCGCCCCTGCAGAGGCAATACACTACACCACACACTAGAGTAGGGTATTGCACCACCACGGTGGCCCGAACTAGTATAAACCTCGTGTCTCTTGTGTTGTTCATCGTTCCTAGGTTAGATCCCTCGCAAACCATCAACGCGTGAGCTGGTAGGGAAAGATCTCCGCCAAGACCCCGGTGTTCAATCCTCAAGGTGTGCCGGAACCGAAATCCGACAGTTTTAACTAAGCCCTATTACAAGGCTTTCCGATTGCTCAACAGGATCATTGTTTTCTCAAAATACATACGCAGCATGTAGAAGACTAAACCGCCTCCAGCTTCATGATTGGTCACCAGCTTGGCACAGCGGTTCTTGGTCATCTCGCGCCGATTCAGCTTCTTCTTCTCTACCCAAATGGTTGGAAATCAATGATTTCGATCGATCCCGATTAGGGCTTGGAATACAGCTTCATCACTTATCAACGTCGGACGGTTCAATGTCGTAGGTCGTAGTATGCTTACTGGATTGGCGGGATGAGATTCTCGAGCTTGAAGATTGGTGCAACAACCCACTTGTTCTTGTCATCATAGTTTGCTTGATAGTATGACAGGTCCGCTTCTTCAACTAGTTGACAAGCCAATGGGCGTACCTCCCGGTTTATGATCCGGAGATCATCTCCGCTGAATTCTGTCCCGTCTTCCTTTAAACTAGGATAGCCTTGGGCCGCTTCAATTGGATCAAAGTCAGGTACCCATGCCTTTGCGGTCGGTCTGACCAAAAGCGCCCGTCCTAAAGCAGACTTTTTTCAGTTCGTCAACCCGGGCAGTAGCATGGATAACCTTTCCTAAGGTATCTCTAATCAAGGTGGGAGGAGGATTGTTGTGAGAAGCAATATATATGATCCATTGTGCGCCGATATAAATCCGCTCAATCAGAGTATAGGCTACTTTTAACTTCTTCTGAACGTCAGATCCCAAGTGGCCAATACGAATTCCTATATCATTGCAAGGGTTAGTAAAACTGGCAGATACATGAAAGAATATGGTCAAATCGGTAGTTACGGATGCTTACCAAACACGGCTGCGGTCATGGCATGAACCTGTCGCTTTATGCTGGTCAGTTCATCAACCACCGGTTTAAGAGTAACCTACACTTTCTCGTACTTTTGATCAAATCGGATTTTTTCACTTTCCCAATCCGACCGTTAAAAGTATTAAAGCCTTATTTCAGTTTCTCCATCGCGCCTAGAGCTAGTCAACTGCCTTCGCCTTGGAGGTTTCATCTTGTTGCAATTTAAGGTTTTCACAGAAGATCAGCGGTTTGGCTCTCTTTTTTGCTCATTTCACCCTACAAAGAGGCAGTCATTTGGTCGAATGTGATAAGAATACTTGAAGTACCAAGCCCATAACAAGTTATGCCCTTGGCACTTGAGGGGCTAATGCATATTTGCTCTGTCGAGACAATTTTTGAAGTCCCAAAGCACGATACAAGTATTAAGCTTGGCACTTGGGGCTAATGTGTATTTGCTCGTAACTTGCTAAAAGGGACTTCTTCTACAAAGTCCCGCTTCATCTCTATACAGATTAAACCTGCCCTTGGAGGCTACATTGGTGAAGTTAAGATGCATTGTTGCAAGCTTCGAGATTGCTATTAAAGTCCCGATTTAAGTTGCTATCTTAAATCGTCACTTGAGGGGCTACTACAGTTGATAAAGCGCAAAAACAATACGTAAAGAAGAAACATGCATAAAGTTACCTCATATTTTTCCTCCATCATATTGACCGGACCGGCTTCATAGTCACGGTGGTGAGCAGAATGATTCGAGATAGCCGGAATGAAGGTCTTGAGCGTTCAGATGGGCGTAGGTGGACAGATCGGCATTCCATTTGCCTTTGCCGATTGCAGAAAATTCCTCCTTGGCGGTATGCTTCGACAAAGCGACAGGATTCCCTGGATCCGTATAGCCAACGCCAGTAATCAGAACATCATCATCCTTCTCCGCAGCAGCTCGTACTGGGGTCGCCGGTTTGTTGATATTCTTTCTTTGGACTTGCTGGTTTGTCGGTCCGAGAGAATCGGCGGTTCGTCAGCATGGCCTCTGGTGTCAATTTTTGCCGGTTCAGTAACAATGTCATAGTCTTGAGGCGGTGGATCATTCAGCACATCATCAAGGTTGGCTTCTATAGGATCTAGAGTTTTCTCCGGTTCAGCAGCTGTATCTTCTTCTGTCGGTTTATTCAGGCGAGCTTTCTTGCTTGGTCTGGGCTTAAATGGCCCGACAAGTAAAACATGAAGGTCGATTATAGCGTATAAAATGCATATAAAGAATAAGGCAAGTGAACAGCTTACCCAATAACCGTTTGAGGGTGAAAGTTTGGTGGTGACGACCATGCAGGATGAATGAGAAGTGCCCCGATAATTGGAATCGACGGATTAAGAGGTTGACGAAAACAACCTACTTTGGGGCATGACATGTCAAGGGAATTAGAGACCTCTCGATCGGTGTGTTCGAACCGATCGTTTCGTGTAAACCGTAGAGGTAACTACAGCCGCTATGTCGGGTTGTGCGGCGAGCTCATGTCAGTCGTGTCTTCACAAGAAAGTTTGGATCCAAATAAGCAAGAGGATGTGAAATTTAACTTTTACGGTTTGCTCGACTGATTTTAGTGAAGGCAAAGGGTTTGAATCGAGGAAAGAACGATTACCTCACAAAGATCGGGCCATGGACTGACTTCAGTCGTCAATCGGCAATAATCATCATCAATAAGGCGCATGAAAATGAACCAAGTGAGTCAAGTTCTACCTCAAAATCCAGAAAGTTACCCACATCATCATCACGGTGGATTGGAGGATGCAGTGGTTCTCTTCGGTTGGCAGGTCTTTTCACAACTTTGGTCTTTTAGGCGGGTTGGCTTCACAGTTTGTCCTGCGGAGGTTTCTTGTTTCCAGCAGGATCATCGCTTCCGCCAAAAAGTCATCACATTTTCAGAACATATCGCGACAGAAGCAATTTCAGATAAAACTGATAGTATGATTCTTACAGCTGGCGGTTTGTTAATGGTGCAGAAAGGGGGTAGTCCGGTTTGAGCACAGGCAGCCTCCGGTTCATTCAGCATCTTTTTTACAGCCTCAGTGACTTCGTCATCTGTAAGCTGAATATCAATGTGCCGCTAAGCATCATTCAATTCCCCTGTGTACTCACACATCAAACCATTGCGTTGGCTCAAGGGCAAAACGCTCCAGCTTATCCAGCAGCGTGCAAAATCAACTCCCGTCAAACCGTTGGCCATAAAGGCCCTAACCTTGGATAGTTGTGGAGCATATTTAATTCTTTCTTTAGCAACACCCTTTGAGGAAAAGGGTGTGTGTTGCTCGAGCGTTGAGGACGGTAACCCGCGTGGGGTTTTCATCACCGAGACGTATCCTTACGATAAAACCAGGTCTGGTTCCACTCTTTGGGGTGACTGTGAGATTGGCGTGAGGAAAGGTGACTTATTTTCTTTTCTGAATCGCCATCCTGCCCGATTCTGTGTTAGGCCCATCTTTGAATTACGTATGGCGGATTCAGATGAAAGCAATCCCCTGAATAGTTCTCACTGAAGGTTCCTCTTGAAGGTAAACCTCACAAAACACTTGAAAGTGGCAGATGTTGGTTTCTGAGTTAGGGCGATGTCTTGTGGCGCAGCTTGAAAGTTGGCCAAGACATCCGGAAGAATTTTGAACCGGGAGGGTTGAAACCGGCTTAGGTGATCAGAAAAACAACAACTTCTCTGTCTTTGGGAGTAGGAGGATATTCCAGACGAGGACCCTCCAAAGGAATGACATCTTTCTTACTTAAAAGCGCCTGCTTTTACAAGGTTGTCTAACTGCTCTCTCATACTCGAGAAGGACCCAATTGCATTCATACACTTGTTTGGCCATGGCAATGAAGATCTACAATATAATGATTTCCGGTTTAAGATTTACATTGGATAGCTATACAGTGATACAAGATGTAAGTATATTGCTAAACCGGAGTCTGCTATTTACAAACCGGAGTTTAATAAAGGAAACAAGACACCAGTGGAGGTGATAAGTGGAAATACATTGGCGGTTCAACAAGGGGACTAATGGTATATACCGGGTTGTCATTTTTTCTACGAAGTTAAACCGCCTAGTCTAAACATTGAAGAGTCAAGACTGCAGATGTATAAGTGAAGGAAAACAGATCTCACAAGTTGGTATTACAATTTTGTATCTGCGGCATATTAGAAAAGGAAAATATATTCAGACCCTAGGAGTGGTGCCAGGGCAGGTGGATGAAGGTTCAGATGGGATCTTCTATCTTAGCAAGGCGCATTAGATGAAAAAAAACTACAGTTATCATGGAACAGGATAAGTATCAAGGTCTGGATCAAAACTCTATTATGCAGGCAATGGACACTGACTAACACCAAAGAACATCAACGAACACCGAAACCCTAGAACAGATCTATAGCGGAAAGAGCAGAGAGCTTACCAGTGCTGATGAAGAAGCGGAGAGGCGCCGCAGCTTTTCGTGCGCGCTCGTGGGTGATGCACGCCGTGAGTCAAGCAGAGGCGATCGCCGATTTGCAGCGGAGCTCCAAGGGCTGAGCGGCGCAAGGAAGACGACGACGTGAAGAGGCACGAGGGGGAAAGGTGAAAATGACCCCTCGGCCCTATTTATAAAGGCAAGGGATAAGTGTCAGGCGCGAAAATCGAGGAGCCGTAAATTTGGAAAGCGGAGCTGTCGCCTCGATTGTCGGAGACCCATTAATGAAGATGTGTCATACACCGTTTTTTATACAGATGACGTCACGACGGTTTGCCACGATTTGAGAAGATGACGTCACGGCAGTTTACAAAATTATGTGAAAATGTTGAAGACGAAGTTTTCTTGAGGTCTCACATATGAACCAGCTTCAAATCGATGCGGGGCCTAATGTTGGGGATATTACTACCGGGCGAACCGCCAGAGGGGCCAGATTAACTTGAAGCCCGTGAAGACAGACGATGACGCTGAGTAAAGGCCCAAGGCCCAGAACCGTTTTAAGGCCTGTAGCTATAAACCGGCATTGATATGTAACTTGCATTGTAAGGTAGAAAGAGCGGAGACCGAGCCGGACACCTTTATGAACCGGCCTCGAGACTCAGTAAACCGACGGGCGTCAACCCATGTATATAAGGGGACGACCCGGCGGCGGTTCAAGAGAACAGACAACAACTCGGGACTCAGGCAAAGCGTATTCGCTCCCTGGTCATCGAAATCCCATCAATTCCATCACAACTAGACGTAGGCTTTTACCTTCATCGTAAGGGGCCGACCTAGTATAAAACTCTCTTGCGTCCCTTGTCCGCTTTAACCCCTTTAAGCTAACCCGTAGCGATGGCTCCACGACTAAGTCCTTTCATGAGGACATCTGTCGTGACAAAACCACGACATCATACATGGATCCCATCTCAGATTTCATGGCCTCAAGCCATTTTGCGGAATCTGGGCTCATCATCGCTTCCTCATACGTAGGTTCGTCATGGTCTAATAACATGACCTCCAGAACAGGATTACCGTACCACTCTGGTGCGGATCTTACTCTGGTTGACCTACAAGGTTCAGTAGTAACTTGATCTGAAGTTACATGATCATCATCATTACCTTCCTCACTAATTGGTGTAGGAGTCACAGGAATAGATTTCTGTGATGAACTAATTTCCAATAAGGGAGCAAGTACGCTGATTACCTCATCAAGTTCTACTTTCCTCCCACTCATTACTTTGAGAGAAACTCCTTCTCTAGAAAGGATCTATTCTTAATGTGAATGTCTTGCCTTCGGATCTGTGATAGAAGGTGTACCCAACAGTCTCCTTTGGGTATCCTATGAAGACACATTTCTCCGATTTGGGTTCGAGCTTATCAGGTTGAAGATTTTTCACATAAGCATTGCAGCCCCAAACTTTAAGAAACGAGAACTTTGGTTTCTTGCCAAACCACAGTTCATAAGGTGTCGTCTCAACGGATTTAGGTGCCTTATTTAACGTGAATGCAGCTGTCTCTAATGCATAACCCCAAAACGATAGTGGTAAATTGGTAAGAGACATCATAGATTGCACCATATCTAATAAAGTACGTTTGCGATGTTCGGACACACCATTACGTTGTGGTGTTCCAGATGGCGTGAGTTGTGAAACTATTCCACATTGTTTCAAATGAAGACCAAACTCATAACTCAAATATTCTCCTCCATGATCAGATCGTAGAAACTTTATTTTCTTGTTACGATGATTTTCCACTTCACTCTGAAATTATATGAACTTTGCAAATGTTTCAGACTTATGTTTCATCAAGTAGATATACCCATATCTGCTCAAATCATCTGTGAAGGTCAGAAAATAATGATACCCGCCGTGAGCCTCAACACTCGTCAGGTCGCATACATCAGTATGTATTATTTCCAATAAGTTAGTTGCTCGCTCCATTGTTCTGGAGAACAGAGTCTTAGTCATCTTCCCCATAAGGCATGGTTCGCAATGTCCGTGATCTCATCCGGGACTCTAAGCAACATTCGGTCACCAAAACATATAACTCATATAACACTATATCATCAACGAACGTTGCGGACCCTACGGGTTCGAGAACTATGTAGACATGACTGAGACACCTCTCCGGTCAATAACAGAAGGAACTGGATGCCCATTTGGCTCCTACATATTCTACAAAGATCTTTATCGATCGAACCGTTATGACAACATACGTAATTCCCTTTATCCATTGGAATGTTACTTGCCCGAGATTTGATCGTCGGTATCTCTATACCTCGTTCAATCTCGTTACCAACAAGTCTCTTTACCCGTTCCGTAATACATCACCTCGTGACTAAATCCTTAGTCGTTTGCTTGCAAGCTTATGATGTGTATTACCGAGAGGGCCCAGAGATACCTCTCCGATACTCGGAGTGACAAATCCTAGTCTAGATCTATGCCAACCCAACAAACACCTTCGGAGATACCTGTAGAGCATCTTTATGATCATCTAGTTACGCTGTGACGTTTGATAGCACACAAGGTATTCCTCCGATATCAATGAGATTATGCAACTCCCGGATACCAGAGGAATACCTTGTGTGCTATCAAACGTCACAACGTAATTGGGTGATTATAAAGATGCTCTCTGTGTATCTTCAAGGTGTTTTGTTGGGTTGGCATAGATCGAGATTAGGATTTGTCACTCCGAGTATCAAAGAGGTATCTTCGGCCTCTCTCGGTAATGCACATCATAATAAGCCTTGCAAGCAATGTGACTAATGAGTTAGTTATGGATGATGTATTACATAACGAGTAAAGGGACTTGTCGGTAACAGATTGAACTAGGTATGAAGATACCGACGATCGAATCTCTGCAAGTAACATACCGATGACAAAGGAATTACGATGTTGTCATTAAGGGTACGACCAATAAAGATCTTCGTAGAATATGTAGGAACCAATATGAGCATCTAGGTTCTGTTGTTGGTTATTGACCGGAGAGGTGTCTCGGTCATGTCTACATAGTTCTCGAATCCGTAGGGTCCGCATGCTTAACGCTCACGATGGCGATTTTGTATTATATGAGTTATGTGATTTGGTGACCGAATGTTGTTCTGAGTCCCGGATGAGATCATGTATATAACGAGGAGTCTCGAGAAATGGTCGAGAGGTAAAGATTCATATATAGGATGATAGTATTGGACACCGGAAGTGTTCCGAGGGTATCGGGTACGTATCGGGTCACCGGAAGGGGTTCTGGGCACCCCCCGGCAAAGATATGGGCCTTATTGGGCAAAGGGCGAGACAGACCAGCCCCTAGTGGGCTGGTGCGCCCCCATATGAGCGGGCCTAAGTGGAGAAAGGAAAAGGGGAGGAGGAAAGGAGATGGAGGGAATAGGATTCCCCCTTCCTTTCCCCTCTCCCCTCTTTCCTTCCCCCACTCGAGATAAGGGAAAGGGGAGGCCGGGTGGAGGAGGCCCCAAGTAGGATTCCTCCCACTTGGGGCGCCCCAAGGCTGCTCCTCCCTCCCACCTATATATACATGGGGAGGCGCCCTAGAACACACACCAACAATTGTTAGCCGTGGTGCGGCGCCCCTCCACAGTTTACGCCTCGGTCATATTCTCGTAGTGCTTAGGCGAAGCCTCATGGATCACTTCACCATCACCGCCGCCACGCCATGCTGATGGGAACTCTCCCCTCGACATTTTGCTGGATCAAGAGTTCGAGGGGCGCCATCGAAGCTGAACGTGTGCAGAACCTCGGAGGTGCCGCACGCTCGCGCTTGATCGATCGGTCAGAATGAGAAGAAGTTCGACTACATCAACCGCGTTGTCAAACACTTCCGCTTTCGGCCTACGAGGGTACGTGGACACACTCTCCCCCTCTCGTTGCTATGCATCTGCTAGATAGATCTTGCGTGAGCGTAGGAAATTATTTGAAATTGCATGCTACGTTTCCCAACAGTGGCATCTGAGCCAGGTTTATGCGTAGATGATATGCACGAGTAGAACACAAAGATTTGTGGGCGGTGATAGTCATACTGCTTACCACCAACATCTTATTTTGATTCGGCGGTATTGTTGGATGAAGCGGCCGGGACCAACCTTACATGACCTCGTTCATGAGACCGGTTCCACCGACAGACATGCAACTAGTTTTGCATAAAGGTGGTTGGTGGGTGTCTGTTTCTCCAACTTTAGTTGAATCAAATTTGACTATGGCCGGTCCTTATTGAAGGTTAAAACAGGAAACTTGACGAAACACCGTTGTGGTTTTGATGCGTAGGTAAGAACGGTTCTTACTAGAAGCCCATAGCAGCCAAGTAAAACTTGCAAGAACAAACTAGAGGACATCTAACTTGTTTTTGCAGGGCAGGTTGTGATGTGATATGGTCAAGACATGATGTGATATACATTATCGTATGAGATGATCATGTTTTGTAAAAGTTATCGGCAACTGGCAGGAGCCTTATGGTTGTCGCTCTACTGTATGAAATGAAAACGCCATGTGATTGCTTTACTTAATCACTATGCGTTAGCGATAGTTGTAGAAGAAATAGTTGGTGAGACGGCCACAATGCTCCGATGGAGATCAAGGTGTCAAGCCGGTGACAATGGAGATCATGACGGTGCTTTGGAGATGGAGATCAAAGGCACAAGATGATGATGGTCAGATCATGTCACATATTTTGATTGCATGTGATATTTATCTTTTATGCATCTTATTTTGCTTAGTACGGCAGTAGCATTATAAGATGATCGCTTACTAAAATTTCAAGGTATAAGTGTTCTCCCTGAGTATGCACCATTGCGATAGTTCGTTGTGCCGAGACACCACGTGATGATCGGGTGTGATAAGTTCTACATTCACATACAACGGGTGCAAGACAGTTTTGCACATGCGGAATACTCGGGTTAAACTTGACGAGCCTGGCATGTACAGACATGGCCTCGGAACACTGGAGACCAAAAGGTCGAACGTGAATCATATAGTAGATATGATCAACATACAGATGTTCACCATTGAAGACTACTCCATCTCACGTGATGATCGGACATGGTTTAGTTGATTTGGATCACATTATCATTTAGATGACTCGAGAGATGTCTATCTAAGTGGGAGTTCTTAAGTAATATGATTAATTGAACTTTAATTTATCATGAACTTAGTCCTGATAGTATTTGCAAATTATGGTGTAGATCAATAGCTCGCATTGTAGCTCCCCTATGTTTTTTGATATGTTCCTAGAGAAAACTAAGTTGAAAGATGATAGTAGCAATGATGCGGACTGGGTCCGTGATCTGAGGATTATCCTCATTGCTGCACAGAAGAGTTATGTCCTCGATGCACCGCTAGGTGACAGTCCTATTGCAGGAACAGATACAGACGTTATGAAAGTTTGGCAAGCTCGATATGATGACTACTTGATAGTTTAGTGCGCCATACTTTACGGCTCAGAACCGGGACTTCAAAAACGTTTTGAACGCCATTGAACATATGATATGTTCCAAGAGTTGAAATTGGTATGTCAGACTCATGCCCATGTAGAGAGGTATGAGATCCCGAGCTCTTCGCGATGCTGAAATCAGCAATGGTAGAAATCAAGAAAGAGCATCCAAGTGTTGATGGTTAACAAGACCACTAGTTTCAAGAAAAAGGGCAAGGGAAAGAGAGGGAACTTCAAGAAGAATGGCAAGCAAGTTGCCACTCCCGTGAAGAAGCCCAAAGCTAGACCTAAGCTTGAAACTGAGTGCTTCTCTTACCAAAGGGAATGGTCACTTGAAGCGGAACTACCCCAAATACTTGGCGGATAAGAAGGATGGAAAAGTGAACAAAGGTATATTTGATATACATGTTATTGATGTGTACTTCACTAGTGTTCATAGTAGCCCATGTGTATTTCATACCGGTTCAGTTGCTAAAATTAGTAACTCAAAACAGGAGTTGCAAAATGAACAGAGACTAGTTAAGGGCGAGGTGACGATGTGTGTTGGAAGTGATTCCAAGGTCGATAAGATCACCATCTCACACTCCCTCTACCTTCGAGATTAGTGTTGGAACTAAATAAATGTTATTTGGTGTTTGCGTTAAGCATAAATTTGATTGGATCATGTTTATTGTGATAGGTTATTCATTTAAGTCAGAGAATAATTGTTGTTCTGTTTACATGAATAAAACATTCTATGGTCATACACCCAATGTAAATGGTTTATTGATCTCGATCATAGTGATACACGTATTCATAATATTGATGCCAAAAGATGCAAATTTGATAATGATAGTGCAACATATTTGTGGCACTGCCGTTTAGGCCATATTGGTGTAAAGCGCATGAAGAAACTCCATGCGGATAGACTTTTGGAATCACTTGATTATGAATCATTTGATACTTACGAACCATGCCTCATGGGCAAGAGGACTATGACTCTGTTCTCCGGAAGAATGGAGCAAGCTAATGACTTATTGGAAATAATACATACCGATGTATGCGGTCCGATGAGTGTTGAAGCTCGCGGCGGGTATCGTTATTTTCTGACCTTCACAGATGATTTGAGCAGATATGGGTATATCTACTTGATGAAACACAAGTCTGAAACATTTGAAAAGTTCAAAGAATTTCAGAGTGAAGTAAGGAATCATCGTAACAAGAAAATAAAGTTTCTACGATCTGATCACGGAGGCGAACATTTGAGTTACGAGTTTGGCCTTCATTTAGAACAATGTGGAATAGTTTCACAACTCACGCCACCTGGAACACCACAGCGTAATGGTGTGTCTGAACGTCGTAACCGTACTTTATTAGATATGGTGTGATCTATGATGTCTCTTACCGATTTACCACTACCATTTTGGGGTTATGCATTAGAGACAGCTGCATTCACGTTAAATAGGGCACCGTCTAAATCCATTGAGACGACACCGTATGAACTATGGTTTGGCAAGAAACCTAAGCTATGTCGTTTCTTAAAGTTTGGGGGTTTGCGATGTTGATGTGAAAAAGCTTCAGCACGACAAGCTCGAACCCGAATCTGAGAAATGCGTCTTCATAGGATACCCAAAAGAAATTGTTGGGTACACCTTCTATCACAGACCCGAAGGCAAGATCTTTGTTGCTAAGAATGGATCCTTTCTAGAGAAGGCGTTTCTCTCGAAAGAAGTGAGTGGGAGGAAAGTAGAACTTGATGAGGTAATTGTACCTTCTCTCTAATTGGGAAGTAGCACATCAGTGAAATCCGTTCCCGTGATGCCTACACCAACTAGAGAGGAAGCTAATGATGATGATCATGAAACTTCAGATCAAGTTACTACCGGACCTCGTAGGTCAACCAGAGCATGTTCCGCACCAGAGTGGTATGGTAATCCTGTTCTGGAAGTCATGTTACTAGACCATGACGAACCTACAAACTATGAGGAAGCGATGATGAGCCCATATTCCGCAAAATGGCTTGAGGCCATTAAATCTGAGATATGATCCATGTGGGAGAACAAAGTATTGACTTTGGTTGACTTGCCCGATGATCGGCAAGCCATAGAGAATAAATGGATCTTCAAGAGGAAGACGGACGCTGATGGTAGTGTTACTATCTACAAAGCTCGAATTGTCGCAAAAGGTTTTCGACGAGTTCTAGGTGTTGACTACAATGAGATTTTCTCACTCGTATCGATGCTTAGGCCCGGTTCTTTTGCCTGAATCTGGGGATTTTCCCAGACTCCAATCCCTACCCAGCTTCTCCCAGAATCTTTGAGCCCCGTTTGTTTTACAATCCTATCTAATTAGACCATAACTAGATAGGATTGTAAAACAAATGAGGCCCAAAGATTCTGGGAGAAGCTGGGTAGGGGTCGGATTATGAGAGAATCCCCATATTCTGGCAAAAGAACTGGGCCTTAAGTCTATCCGAATCATGTTAGCAATTGCTGCATTTTATGAAATCTAGAAAATGGATATCAAAACTGCATTCCTTAATGAATTTATTAAAGAAGAGTTGTATATGATGCAACTAGAAGGTTTTGTCAATCCTAAAGGTGCTAACAAAGTGTGCAAGCTCCGGCGATCCATCTATGGACTGGTGCAAGCATCTCGGAGTTGTAATATACGCTTTGATGAGTTGATTAAAGCTTATAGTTTTATATAGACTTGCGGTGAAGCCTGTATTTACAAGAAAGTGAGTGGGAGCACTACAGCCTTTCTGATAAGTATATGTGAATGGCATATTGTTGATTGGAAATGATGTAGAATTTTCTGGAAAGCATAAAGGAGTGTTTGAACGGAGTTTTTCAAAGAAAGACCTCGGTGAAGCTGCTTACATATTGGCATCAAGATCTATAGAGATAGATCAAGATGCTTGATAAGATTTTTCAATGAGTACATACCTTGACAAGATTTTGCAGAAGTTCAAAATGGAACAGTCAAAGAAGGAGTTATTGCCTATGTTGCAAGGTGTAAAGTTGAGTAAGACTCAAAACCCGACCACGGCAGAAAATAGAAAGAGAATGAAAGTCATTCCCTATGCCTCAGCCATAGGTTCTATAAAGTATGCTATGCTGTGTACCTGACCTATTGTGTACCTTGCCATGAGTTTGGTGAGAGGGTACGATAGTGATCCAGGAGTGGATCACTGGACAGCGGTCAAAGTCATCCATAGTTACCTAAAGAGGACTAAGGAAATATTTCTCGGTTATGGAGGTGATAAAGAGTTCGTCGTAGAGAGTTACGTCGATGCAAGCTTTTACACCGATTGGGATGACTCTGAGTATGAATCTGGATACATATTGAACGTGGGAGCAATTAGCTAGAGTAGCTCTGTGAAGAGCATTGTAGACATAGAAATTTGCAAAATACATACGGATCTGAATGTGGCAGACCCGTTGACTAAACTTCTCTCACAAGAAAAACATGATCACACCTTAGTACTCTTTGGGTGTTAATCACACAGCGATGTCAACTGGATTATTGACTCTAGTAAACCCTTCGGGTGTTGATCACATGGAGATGTGAACTATTGGTGTTAAATCACATGGAGATGTGAACTAGATTATTGACTCTAGTGCAAGTGGGAGACTGAAGGAAATATGCCCTAAAGGCAAGAATAAAGTTGTTATTTATATTTCCATCTATCATGATAAATGTTTATTATCCATGCTAGAATTGTATTACCCGAAATCTTGATACATGTGTGGATACATAGACAAAACACCATGTCCCTAGTAAGCCTCTACTAGACTAGCTCGTTAATCAAAGATGGTTCAGTTTCCTAGCCATAGACATGTGTTGTCATCTAATGAGCAGGAACACATCATTAGGAGAATGATGTGATGGACAAGACCCATCCGTTAGCTTAGCATAATGATCATTAAGTTTTATTGCTATTGCTTTCTTCATGGCATATACATATTCCTTTGACTATGAGATTATGCAACTCCCGGATACCGGAGGAATACCTTGTGTGCTATCAAACGTCAGAACGTAACTGGGTGATAATAAAGATGCTCTACAGGTATCTCCGAAGGTGTTTGTTGGGTTGGCATAGATCGAGATTAGGATTTGTCACTCCGAGTATCGGAGAGGTATCTCTGGGCCCTCTCGCGGTAATGCACATCATAATAAGCCTTGCAAGTAATGTGACTAATGAGTTAGTTGCGGGATGATGTATTACGGAACGAGTAAAGAGACTTGCCGGCAACGAGATTGAACTAGGTATGAAGATACCGACGATCGAATCTCGGGCAAGTAACATACCAATGACAAAGGGAATTACGTATGTTGTCATTGCAGTACGACCTTTAAAGATCTTCGTAGAATATGTAGGAACCAATATGAGCATCTAGGTTCCGCTGTTGGTTATTGACCGAAGAGGTGTCTCGGTCATGTCTACATAGTTCTCGAACCCGTAGGGTCCGCATGCTTAACGTTCGATGATGATTTTGTATTATATGAGTTATGTGATTTGGTGACCGAATGTTGTTCGGAGTCCCGGATGAGATCACGGACATAACAAGGAGTCTCAAAATGGTCGAGAGGTAAAGATTCATATATAGGACGATAGTATTCGGACACCAGAAGTGTTCTGGGGGTATTGGGTAAGTATCCGGTCACGGGAAGGGGTTCCGGGCACCCCCCGGCAATGATATGGGCCTTATTGGGCCAAGGGTGGGACAAACCAGCCCCTAGTGGGCTGGTGCGCCCCCATATGAGCCGGCCTAAGTGGAGAAAGGAAAACGGGAGGAGGAAAGGAAATAGAGGCAATCGGATCCCCCCTTCCTTTCCCCTCTCCCCTCTTTCCTTCCCCCCTCCGGAGATAAGGAAAGGGGGAGGCCGAATTGGAGGAGGCCCCAAGTAGGATTCATCCTACTTGGGGCACCCCAAGGCTGCTCCCCTCCCCCTCCCACCTATATATACATGGGGAGGGGGCGCCTAGAACGCACACCAACAATTGTTAGCCGTGTGCGGCGTCCCCCTCCACAGTTTACGCCTCCGGTCATATTCTTATAGTGCTTAGGCGAAGCCCTGCGTGGATCACTTCACCATCACCATCACCACGCTGTCGCACTGACGGAACTCTCCCTCGATAGTTTGATGGATCAAGAGTTCGAGGGACGTCATCGAGCTGAGCGATGTCTGCGAGAACTCAGGTGTCGTCGTTCGGTGCTTGATCGGTCGGAATGAGAAGAAGTTCGACTACATCAACGCGTTTCAAACGCTTCCGCTTTCGGTCTACGAGGGTATGTGGACACACTCTCCCCCTCTCGTTGCTATGCATCTCCTAGATAGATCTTGCGTGAGCGTAGGAATTTTTTGAAATTGCATGCTACGTTTCCCAACAAAGAGTACCAATGAGATCCGGAACGGAAAACTCCTGCCTCTTATGCTTCAGTAAGGTAGAAAAGTTCCTCCACAAAGGAGGAAGCTTAGTGATGATGCCTCCGACAACAAACGTCCAGTAAAATACAATTGAAGTGCTCAAGTTCCCTAGCAAATGACTGTATCTCGTGAGCTTGCTCAACCACGGAGCGCTCTTTAGTCATCCTGTAGTCATAGAATTGTTCCATGACGTACAACTCAGTGCCGGCATCCGAGACCCCAAACTTGGCATCAAGTGCATCCCACATATCTTTTCCATTATCAATTGATGCATAAGCATCAACTATGTCTCACCAAGAACACTCAAGAGAGCAGCCTTAAACAGGGTATCCATTTTCTCAAAAGCTTGCTCCTATTGAGCATCAAAATCTTCAGGCTTACCAAGAGTGGCGTCATAGCAGCTCATGGTTTGAAACCAAAGAACGGCTCTCACACGCCACCTCTTATAGTGGATACCCTCAAACATAGGAGGCCTCATGGAAGCAGCAAAACCACTTGGGGTAAATTGCCTATAATGAGGTTTCTGAATTGTTGGAAATATGAGCAATTTACCATATGATTTTATTAATAGAAATACTAGATAAAACAAAGAGAACTATAGCATTATCTTAAACAAGAAAAACTGGAGCAAGAAACTATAGCATGATCTTAAACAAAGAGAATACGAAGACATACGGAACAGTGGCAGAAGCACTAGTCTTGGGGTCGGTGTCCTCGCCAGCCATGTTGTCGAAGAGGTTGTCAACGTTGGGGAAGAAGTAGTCGCCGGGGAAGTAGTCGTCTGATACATCTCCGTCATATCTACTTTTCCTAACGCTTTTTCTCTTGTTTTGGACTCTAATTTGCATGATTTGAATGAAATTAACTCGGACTGATGTTGTTTTCAGCAGAACTAACATGGTGTTGTTTTTGTGCAGAAATAAAAGTTCTCAGATTGGAATGCAACTTTTTGGAGATTTATTTCAGAATAAATAAAAGATACTGGAGCCAAGAACCACCGGAGGGGGTGCCCTGGCTGGGCACAAGACACCAGGGTGCACCCCCCATCTGGCGCACCCTGGTGGGTTGTGCTCACCTAGTGGCCCCACTGACCCTAATTCAACTCCATAAATACCTATTTTCGGAGAGAAAAATAGGAGAGGAAGTTTCATCGCGTTTCACGATATGGAGCCGCCGCCACCTCCTGTTCTTCATTTGGAGGCCAGATCTAGAGCCCGTTCGGGGCTCCGGAGAGGGGAATCTTCGGTTTCGTCATCACCAATTCCATGATGCTCCCGAACGGGAGTGAGTAGTTCCTTCAAGGCTCGCTGGTCGGTGAGGAGTTGGATGAGATTCATCATGTAATCGAGTTAGTTTTGTTAGGGCTTGATCCCTAGTATCCACTATGTTCTGAGATTGATGTTCTTATGGCTTTGCTACGCTTAATGCTTGTCACTAGGGCCCGAGTGCCATGATTTCAGATCTGAACCGTTTATGTTTTCACCATTATATCTATGTTCTAGATCCGATCTTGCAAGTCATATTCACCTATTACGTGTTATGATCCATAAACCCCAGTGTGACAATAATTGAGATACTTTCCGGTGATGACCGTAGTTCGAGGAGTTCATGTATTCATTATGTGTTAATGCTTTGTTCCGGTTCTCTATTAAAAGGAGGCCTTAATATCCCTTAGTTTTCTTATGGACCCCGCTGCCACGGGAGGGTAGGACAAAAGATGTCATGCAAATTCTTTTCCATAAGCATGTATGACTATTTACGGAATGCATGCCTACATTATATTTATGAACTGGAGCTAGTTTGTGTCGCCCTAGATTATGACTGTTATATAATGAATATCATCCAACGAATTCACCGAGTCAATGCCTATGAGTTTTCCACATATTGTTCTGTTAAGTTACTATTACTTTTGTTACCGTTATCATTGCTATTGTTACCACTGCTATCAAAACTACATATTACTGTGCTACTAATCACTTTGCTGTAGATATTTAATCTCCAGATGTGATTGAATTGACAACTCAACTGCTAATACTTGCAAATATTCTTTGGCTCCCCTTGTGTCGAATCTATAAATTTGTGTTGAATACTCTACCCTCAAAAACTGTTGTGATTCCCTATACTTGTGGGTTATCATCGTCGGAGTCCGGGGCGTCCGTGAGGAAGACCGTAACAGTAGAAAGAGGCGAGGGGGCAGCGACGGAAGGTGAAACGAAGAGACGGAGATGAAGCGAACAACCAAATTTAGACGTCGGCTCGTTCCCGCAACCCGCGGTAGCGTCAGTGGCGCCCATGAGCGGCTGAGAAGGAGCGCGTGTGAATGTCCCTCTTGTTCACATGCTCATACATGTGGGAAAACAACCTCCCTTGTAAGGAGGTCCAACTCGTACCAAACTAGCAATATGGGACTAAAATTTAATAGCACCCCTTGCTTTGCACGAATGGGCCAAGTGGGCCTCTTGGATTTATTAGGAATTTCTGAAATTGCTATTGGGATGTCCCAAAATAGACTAAATTCCAGCAGTTTTGTCTTATATCGCTCATTAATATATTGTCAAGGTAGAAAACTAACTGAACCAAAATCACATTCATTTCCGGTTTTACTCAAAAAAAATCTTTAGATGCTTACTCTAAACTATATTTCTTTCAAATAAAATTCTTTATCATCAACTTATACTATGGTTCATGTACTTTCTCATGTTTTTAAACATCCAATTATTTGTTAATAGTTCCCGCAGCAACGCGCGATGTATCATCCGGTTTTCTTAATAAAACAGACCTAAAAAATCCATCAACCTTGAAATTATGGGCCAGATCAATATCCTAATGGGTAACGTCGGCTCATTCCAATCGTGACCGGCAACTGTATGTTCATCTCGACTGTAAACGGTGCCAGGACTGGCCGTACCTCCACGTGAAAACAAGGTCTTGCCTGGCTGCAAACGACTCGTCTCTTCGTTTCTTGTTCGTCTCACTGCGAAGGGAACCGATCCAGGTCCCCCATATATCCTTTTCCAAGATCCTGTACGCCGCGCGCCATTGACATGATCCATCACCTAACCAGTCCTCGCCGTCGTGCTGCAAGCTGCACGTACTGGCACTGAGCAGTGATTGCCCCGGCCAGTTCAGGTAGTACTCTTCAAGCCCAATCCGTGAAGCGGGCAGCTGTATAAACGAACAACGGGGACATTGCAGAAATGCATTCCTGTGTACCACCACTCCCTACTAGCTCGATCTCTTTTCTGAGCTGTGCGTTTCCTTACAAAGCCACGCTTTATCTTTTCATTAAAGGGTGGCCCTAAAACAATCTGCCGCCATGGCAGGAGGTAGGTTTACTGAAGCCTATTTAAGCTCTTGCCTTCAACGGCGATTCTCAACGTCGCTGAAGGGTAGGGAGCAGATAGGCAACTTTAGCTGTTTGGCATCCTGGCGTTGTCTACCTAGCTAGTCTAGCGTTTTGGAGATGGGAGCAGCAAGTTGCACTAGGCTCGAGCTGAACTCCAACCCTCAGTTCCTGCTCTTGGTTGATTGGTTCCGTGGACTCAAATGTGATTGCACGACTTGTTGACAGTGGCCTAGCTAGGGGTGGCCATGAAATTTCCCCAAAGCTTGTATATAGTGTAGTAAAAATATATTTCTTTGAAAATAAATAAAGTTATGTAAAAATTTCTATTAATGGACCACCCTAGTTTAGACCATCTGCAACAATTTATATGTTCAATTGTTGGTATAAGTGTCCATGTCAGCAGCCAACAGCAAATCATACAACCTCTTCAATGGGGCGTATGTTAAGCCAATAGGAGGGTCTGTCGGCTTTCTGTGAACGGGATCACCAGACTTGCCTGCCTGCGGCCCACGGCGTGGCTCCACTAGCGGCCCTGCACGGCCCATCTTCATCAGTAAACCCTCAAGACCCTCGCGAGGGGCCAAGCCTCGCGAGGCGGACGATACAAGACCTCCTCAGAGGCAGCCTCATCAGGCTGGCTCGGGGACGGAGAGATCAAGGCAAGGGAACCTCGCGAGGTTCCCGTGGACGTCGCCATGACGACCAAGGTCAAAGTGAGCGCCAAAGACGCCGCAGTATCCTCGTTCCCTTTGGTGCTAAAGGCGGCGCAGCGCGAGGAGTCCGGAGGCATCGGGCAAAGGTTTCCATATCGGTGCAACGAGACCAAGACCAGAAGGACGGCAAGACGGAGGTCACCGTGGAGCCCAAGACGGCGTCATCACCAGAGCCTTTGGCAGCGAAGACCACCTTTAGTCAGGATAGCTTCTACTAGCTGTTCCCCTTCAAACTGGCCGTTGTGGAATCCCTTCCCGCTCAATATTTGGGAAGAGTACCAGGGCCTCTATAAATAGGACTAGCCACCATTGTAGGAGGAGATGGATCACCTAGTTCACCAACCACCACACAAGCTCACCGATCACAAGAACACCTCTCCTCAGGAGGCTGTTCGTCCCTTGTACTGTTCATCCTCAGACCAAGAGGCAATCCACCATCCCACACTGGAGTAGGGTATTACACCAAAACGGTGGCCCGAACCAGTATAAATCTTGTGTCCCTTTGTTCTTTGGGTTCGTCGAGCTAGGCCGTGAGGTCTTGATGCGAGCGAGCTAGAGGGGGAGAGATCTTCGTGCGCACCCCAGTGTTAGAACCTCAAGGGTTTTGCCGGAACCCGAAACCCGACATTTAGCGCGCCAGGTAGGGGTGCGCTGAAGCTTTCCTCTCGTCGACCCGCGTCTCGCCGCTCCACTAGGTTCATGGCCGAGGCTCGCCGGGCCCGCGCTGAGCGTCGGGCCGCTCTCGCCACCCGTGTCGCTCAGACAGCCCCTGTCGGCGAGCCTCCCCGTCGTTCTCCATCACCCGCCGCCAACGCCGCCACCGGCCCGGCGGGAAACCAGCAGCAAGCGTCCTCCCTGCACCCCCTCCGTGTGGCGGGATGGCCGTACCGCCACTCCGTCGCTGACCCTTCGCCGTCGTCTCACGCCTGTCAGCGCTTCATGACGCGCCAAGAGCCGCGCCATGGCATGCGAAAGCCCTGCGCTACCGCCCCGGCATTTACCTCTGCGAGGACTGGTGTGACGCCCTCGATTCAATCGTACACTAATCATACACACAAACGTGTACGATCAAGATCAGGGACTCACGGGAAGATATCACAACACAACTCTAAAAATAAAATAAGTCATACAAGCATCATAATACAAGCCAGGGACCTCGAGGGCTCGAATACAAGTGCTCGATCATAGACGAGTCAGCGGAAGCAACAATATCTGAGTACAGACATAAGTTAAACAAGTTTGCCTTAAGAAAGCTAAGCATAAACTGGGATCTGAGATCGAAAGAGGGCAGGCCTCCTGCAGGATCCTCCTAAACTACTCACAGTGGTCGTCGGTTGACCTGCACGTAGTAGTAGGCACCTCCCGGTGTAGTAGGAATTAAGTAAATGCGTCGGCCGTGGCGTCTGGCTCCTGGGCTCCAGCATCTGGTTGCGACAACCAGGTAGAATGGAAAGGGGGAAAAGAGGAGAAAAGCAACCGTGAGTACTCATCCAAAGTACTCGCAAGCAAGGATCTACACTACATATGCATGGGTATCTGAGTAAAGCGGCAATATAGGTGGACTGAACTGCAGAATGCCGAATAAGAGGGGATAGCTAGTCATGTCGAAGACTACATACAGCAGCCTCCATCTTGCTGACATGTAGATGAGAGTAGATTGTAAGTTCACCAAGTAGCATCGCATAGCATAACCCTACCGGCGACCCTCCCTCGTCAGCCTGCATGCAATAAGGCGATCACCGTTATATCGGCACTTGGAAGGGTGTGTTTTATTAAGTATTTGGTTCTAGTTGTCATAAGGTCAAGGTACAACTCCGGTGCTGTTACCGTGGGACACGGCTATTCGAATAGATCAACTTCCACCGCAAGGGTGCACCACAAGCCAAGCAGCTCGATCCCTCGGCCGGGCACACTTTCACAGGTCATGTCCGGCCTTGGGAGATCAACACGTGCCCAGCCCTACCTAGGCTCAACAGAGAGGTCGACATGCGGTCTAAATCCTATGCGCGCTGTGAGGGGTCCGGGCCCATCGCCCATTGCACACACCTGCGTTGCGTCTGTGGCCAGGAAGCAGACCTAGCCCCTTAATACAAGCGCTTGAGCTTACGGTCCAATCTTGGTAGCGTGCGCTCGATCGTGACGTCAAAAAGAGCTTCGGCTGATACCACGGCGCGGTTGCCCATATCTTGTCCCACGTGGCGGTTAGTGCGTATAAGGTCAATTCAACCCAACTCTGATCAAATACCAAGATCTCGTTAAGCGTGTTATTTTGAAGTAATGGGACGCCGACCAGAGCCAGCCCACCTCTCTCCTAGGTGGTCTCAACATGCCCTGTCGCTCACACTAAAAAATGTGATCGGGGCCGTCGGGAACCCAGGCCCACCTCTCTGGGATGGAGCCACCTGCCCCTTCTTCCCATCTCCGAACAGTATCATAAGTAATGTAACAGTATAAAGTATATAGCATATGCCCGTGATCACCTCCCGAGTGATCACGACCCAGTAGTATAGCATGGCAGACGGACAAGAATGTAGGGCCACTGATGGAATACTAGCATCCTATACTAAGCATTTAGGATTGCAGGTAAGGGTAACAACTGTAGCAACAATGACAGGCTATGCGGCAGAATAGGATTAACCGAAAGCAGTAACATGCTACACTACTCTAATGCAAGCAGTAGAGAGAAGGAATAGGCGATATCTGGTGATCAAGGGGGGGCATGCATGGTTGCTATGGCAAGAAGGAAGGGTCGTCAACACCATAGTCGAACTGGGGGTCGCCGGTAGTCTCGGGGTCTACCGGAAAGAAGAAACAGAGGGGGAACACAATAAATAATAGAGCAATCAAAGCAACACTAAGCATAACATGGCAATACGTGGTGCTAGGTGTGGCCTAACGCAATGCTAGGTGATATAGGTGAAGGGGGAAAACATCCGGGAAAGTATCCCCGGTGTTTCGCGTTTTCGGATAGTTGAACCGGAGGGGGAAAGTTGCGTGTTTGCTATGCTAGGAATGTGTGGCGGACGAACAGGATGCGTACCCGGAATCGTCTCGTCGTTCTGAGCAACTTTCATGTACAAAGTTTTTCCATCCGAGCTACGGTTTATTTTATACTAATTTTAAAGGATTTAATCATTTTTAGAATTTACCTAGTTATTTTAAATCAGCATTATCTAGAATTGTGTATGCTGATGTCATGATGACATCAGCAGTCAACACGGTGTTGACTGGGTCAAACTGACGTGTGGGTCCCAGCTGTCATACTCTGATTATTCTAATTAGGGTATAACTAATCTAATTACTGTTTAATTAAACTAACTAATTAATTAGATCACTAATAGAGTTAATTAACTTAATTAATTCACTAATTAATTAATTAATGTTTATTTATTATTATTATTCAAAATTCCTTTTGTTTATTAAAATGTTTCTGGGCGGGCTCCACGTGCCATAGGCACAGGGGCCATAAGCCTGTAGTGCGTGATTCTGAGGCGCACAATTTGTGGGCGTCTTGCCAACGTGTCGTCCCGAGCCACCCGAGGCGTCGACCCGCGCAGCCAGTGGCGGGCAGCGCCCTTGAGGAGCCGTTGGCAGGCAGTGAGGCTGGGGCGGCACAAAGAAGCGGCGATGGTCTTAGGCGTGACGGAGGAGCCTTGGAGTAGTGCTAAGCGCCCAGCGCTTGTGGCCCGGGAGGCGAGGCGGCGAGGCGAAGCGTCTGAGAATGGCCTGAAGGAAGCCGACCTGCAGCGATGAAAGACCGTGGCGGCCTGTGTGCAGTGGTATGTGGTATGATCCAACAGCGACCATGGCGAAACACCTGGCTTGGCAAAAGCGGGGTTTGGAGAAGTCGCGGGACGATGGTGGGTGGCTTGGCCTTGGTATTTATAGATCTTTGAGAGACGTGCGGGGAGAAGCGGCCAGACACTGGCAGGCTAACCACAAGCGTATGGCTAAGAATAACAACAGGCCGCAATGACGCAGTGGCTGCCAGGCGAGCAAAGTCGCGAGTCGCGATAAAGGGGGTGCAGTGGCGTGGCGAGCATGACCATGGCCGAGGTGAACGGGCAGAGGGAAGATGGAGGCCGAGGGCCTCACCGTGGGGGTAGGGTACGGGGCAGCGGGGCGCGAGGAGGGCGGCAGGGACGACGGCGTTGGAGAGGAAGCAGGCCGGCGAGGAGGAGGAGGAGGCAGGCCGGCGAGGTGGCGTCTCGGGCGGCCGCGGTGGTCGGCCTGTGAGGGGCAAAGGCGTCGGTGTCGTTGTCAACCCCACCTGATCCCGATGGGATCGAGAGGTGGTGGGGGAGAAGGGAGGCGATCGAGTGAGAGTGGGGGTGGTTGGGTTAGGGTTTTCGGGAGTGGGGGTCTATGTAGGCAAGAGGCGTGGGCCTGCCTGGTTGAGCCATGGCCAGCTTAGACCAAGGGGTTCCGGTGGGGGAAGGGTCTTTGTCTCCCCCTTTTTATTTTTTGACTTTTGTTTTATTTCTTTTTCTTTTATATTTTAAATACCTTAGTTTTATAGAATACATTAGTTGTACCTAAATTAGTATTAACAAATATACCACCACCTCAATTAATTTGGCACCTAAAATAAAATAGTGCAATTTTTATTATTTTAAAAGCTTTTAAATAATTGGTTTTATTAATGTTTTGTTCAAATTTATAGTATTTAAACATTTTATAAAGGTGTGGTTTCTCCACCATAATTTCCTATGCAATATTTGGTTCACTCAGAACATTTTAGTTTTAATATTTGAAAAGTTTTATTGTTTGCTTGATTTTGAATTTGAATTTGAATTGGTTTCAAACTAACGCGAGATTATCAACGGTGATCGAGGTGACGTGGCATCATTAGTAGGAAATTACTGTAGTCTAATTATCCGGGCGTCACAATTCTCCTCCACTACAAGAAATCTTGTCCCGAGATTTAAGAGGGGAGTAATGGGGAAATGTCTGGTTACGAAATTCTAACGAATCTTCTCGGTCTTGGTTGCTCTTCTCGAAGAGGTCGATCCATTACATTGTTGTTTTCATTTCTCTGCTTCAAGTCATCATGATGTAAGTCAGCATCCTTTCTTCGGGAACTCCATCGTACTTACGAAGGGGGTATTCTGGGAGAATGGACCTCTACAAGGTTGACTATGTGGTAGATAACATCGGGGAAGGTGGCGGAAAGTAACTCTCGAATTGAAACTTAAGAAAATATCGAGCAAAATAAAGAGGTATCATGGGAAGTTTCAAGCGGTGCAATCGCTCGATGCCCGAAGCGGTCAATGTAAAAAGGGTTCAACAACAGAATAATAGTGCATTTGATACTAGAATAGATCTATAGGTAGGGGCTTGTGAATTACATACGAGGCCAAGCGCGAGGAATAACTTTGGCAACAGGGTGTACAGGAGAGTCAGGTTTCGATCCTGTGGAACTGCGAGTTATGGGCCCACCATGTGGTTAAAAGTAGAAAAAGCGTTGACATCTTGCACGGTCATGATAGCAAGACATGTCAGAGGGTAGCCTATCAGTTATGTTGGCAACAATGTCAATACCAAGGGCGAGGGACGAAGAGAACCATTTTCCTGCTCGTTGAACGAGGCGGACCAATAGGCAAAGTTCTCGTCCATCGGTGGCTACCGGAATGTCATCAACAATAATGTGAGGTCTTCTTGTGACAGAATTGTACACAAGAGATGTTTACATAAGCAGAGAATATTACCGCTTAGATCATATAGATCACAAGCCACGTTAAACCAACCAATGGAAAGGAAAATATGATTATCGGGATTAAATGTAACAATGGAAAGGAAAATGTGTTTAAACACATATTTCAAGGTTATATCCTTCCCAAGGATAAGCGAGCATGATTTCCATGACGAGGATATAATGTAGAAAACTCTTACGTGGGGAGAGAAATTTCATGACATTCCCCATACAACGGTGTTTGGATAATTGAGCAGGAAACATTTAGCATTGGGCTTCAAATGTTCTTGTTGAAAATCGAAGTACCATAGACATGCTTCGAGATAGCATTCACATGGTCACTGGGTAAAGATCAGACATTGGATACGCAAAGGATCCATCAGAAACAACTTGTAGAATAAGTCTTACAATTTCCTCATGGGTGAATGGCTAACCTTGGTAAAAGGATACAATTGCAATAGGTCCTCTGGACAGGTGTGCTAGGCATGACATCACCTTACTAGGTTATAAAAACACCATTGCTATGACTCTTCGAAAATGTTCCAACCATCATACCTGACCGAGTTTCAGATCTGATTGGTGTCAGGATACCTCAGACTCAGGATGCCTAAGAAAAAAAGTTCAACACAAATTGTCGAGATGACATTGTAAGATTCTCGGGAAATGAACTATGGAAGCGAGTTCCGAAACAAGAGTTCATCATTCAACCAAGGAGAGGATAAGGGGTGGCAGATGGACTGAGCGACATAGCATCGGGATTTCCAAAAAGATGGATTTCGACAATTATGTGAACAAGGAGATAAGATTTGTCATACAAATGATATAATGATGTATGCTCGAGGAAAAACATACACACTTAACCATTGGTTGAAAAGTGCACCCGAAATATGGGCTAAGTAGCATGATCAATGTTAGGATGATGAGTCAATAACCAACACATGAAGAAAGAAACTATCATTCCTAACTTACAAGCGATAGGGTTGCTAGAAGTTTTGAATTCACACATCATAGTTCATTTGTCGGCATTCCGGTTATAAACAACACGGGGACCAAGAAGGAATGGTGATGGTGAGAAGTATCACTTGTATCAAGAATTCTCAGGAGGTGGTGAAATTCCCATGCCATTCTTGTCATACAAGGTGGTAATATTCCAAGGTAAGGAAGAACAAATGCTGGATAGCAAGGAACTCAAGGTATAACACAAAACACGAACAAGTTTGTGTTGGAGGGAAGGCAATAAAATGGCCGATGATAACACAAATCATAGAGGGCAAGGATGGTATTTCTCGTCATGAATTCGATTGATATCCTGGAAGAGCTCAGTAGGTTGACGATGATCACAACACATTTGTCGAGATATTTCAAGAAGTAATCGATCGGCAATGACATCAAGTCAAAGGAACGGTGAAGCGAAAGGTTATTGGAACCAAGGGTATGACATAAACTCGAGACCAAACTTGCGGTTCAAGGCGATATGATATGATGAGGAAGATCTACATAAGCTTAGCTCATCATCAAAAATTGTGCTCCGGGAAGAAGGACCAGGTAGCATAGTTAAAATTAGCACGATAATGATGTAGCCGATCAAAGCTAGGAGTAGCGTGATGGAGTATTAAACTTCTTAACAACAAAGTAATCGAGTAATCTTGAATCTCGATGTTGATTCGATTCACAAATCGGTGTTCTCGGTTGATGACAACCCAGAACCCGTGGAGTGACTATGATGGGGAAAGGAGAAACTGAACTGGAGCGTTGACTTGCAATAGCAGATACTTTAATCTTGTCATAATAGATGACGCACTGGAATGGTTACCTTTCAGATATAATGAATAAGGTTAGCATGGTCGGAACCATAACTGGAGGGATCCAATTTACGACACCGGAAGAATTATTCGAATGATTAGATATTCTTGCAAGAAGCTTTCATGATAAGTTCCACATCGTGTCCGTGGGCATGAACAAAAGTTCAAGGTCGACTCCCACTTCTTCAATGCATAACCTTTCATTCACTGCTCTACTAAAAATGATTTGAGTGCGAAGATCTACCTGGTGAATTACCAGAGGAGTATGAACCTTGGAAAACTTTCGGGTTCACACATATTAAGGAAGGCGTAGGTTCAACCCATCAGGGCATCTAGGAAACATATACTACAAGCTTCGCGAGTAATTATCACCAGCTCGAAAGCAGGGCATGGTTGACCAATCAGAGGATAGGATTTACCAATGGCATTATATATCAAATAAATAACTTCCAAAGTGATTGATTATCAAGGACGTTGTCGGATAAATCCAACAAAGGACCCGGTGGTCCTCAAGGGATCTGATGTGAGCATTTGTACTCAACCAGAGGAAGAAAGAATGTAAGGAGATCAGATTATAGAAACAACTGACTGATTGAAAGCTCAAAAATCAAAGGGATTATGATTTCCAAATCAAGGGATCAGAAGCAAACGCTCTGATTAAGGAGGATAAGATGAGTATGCTTAGGGGTACAATCGACGATAATTTGATTGGTCGAGAACCAGCTCATGTTCAAAAATGACGCCCGAGCGGAAGGATGAATTCTAATTGTGACTGATGATTGCGAACATCCGCATCATATCGAATCAACGGTCTCAAATTGATAGTGCAAAGGATGTCAATGAATAATGCTAGGCATTTGGATTTAACCATAATGCATGCAAACAAGAATTTCTAGAGCCATAGGCTGCAGAGAATTCTTGAAAGATCGGATAATATTTCAAAGAATTTTGTGAAACACCTGAATAACTGGGGAGAAACAAATCCTCGGTAAGTGTGAGGATTAATTTGTAGGTGTATTGAGGTGACAAGGAACTGCAAGGCAGTAGGCACAAAGGATTATCGAAACAACGCTGTGTGTTTCGGGGTATCTTGTAATAACAAGACCAACTGGGGATGAATGTAAGAATGACAACTGCATGTAGTTATCCATAAGGGTTAACGGTGGAAGGGGAATGGCAAACGCGATGAACACAAGTTCTCGAGTTAACAACGAAGAGTATCTTCAGGGTCTTTTGGTGCAGCAGACGATCATCGGTAATAAGGTGCTCTCCGGGTGAAAGTGATAACGAGATCCTAATGTTAGATTTAGCAAAATTCATTTATCCCGAATAGAAGAGAGATCAGAGTCCCAGAGTATAGGTCGAGGAATAAAAGATCCTAATACCACCCAATGGCGACATGGGCCTGTAAGACACACAGCCATGTTAGTAAAAGGTTTTGCAATGTCTAGACTCGACTTCGGCCAAGGAGTGTGGAAGGGGGATTCCTACAGGCAGTCGGCTCTGATACCAACTTGTGATGCCTCCGATTCAATCGTACACTAATCATACACGCAAACGTGTACGATCAAGATCAGGGACTCATGGGAAGATATCACAACACAATTCTAAAAATAAAATAAGTCATACAAGCATCATAATACAAGCCGAGGCCTCAAGGGCTCGAATACAAGTGCTCGATCATAGATGAGTCAATCGGTAAGCAACAATATCTGAGTACGTACATAAGTTAAACAAGTTTGCCTTAGAAGCCTAGCACAAAGCTGGGATACACACATCGAAAGAGGCGCAGGCCTCCTGCCTAGGATCCTCCTAAACTACTCCACGGTCATCGCCGCCACGCACGTAGTAGTAGGCACCTCTGGTGTAGTAGGAGTCATCGTCGGACAGTGGCGTCGGCTCACTGAGGCTCCGACATCTGATTCTGCGACAACCAGGTAGAATGGAAAAGGGGGAAAAGAGGGAGAAAAGCAACCGTGAGTACTCATCCAAAGTACTAGCAAGCAAGGATCTACACTACATATGCATGGGTATCAGTGTAAAGGGGCAATATCGGTGGGTGAACTACGTAATGCCGTAATAAGAGGGGATAGCTAGTCACATCGAAGACTACGCTCGGGCAGCCTCCATCTTGCAGCATGTAGATGAGAGTAGATGGTAAGTTCACCAAGTAGCATCGCATAGCATAACCCTACGCTGACGATCCTTCCTAAATCGCCCGATTAAAGAGCGATCACGGGTTATATCGGCACTTGGAAGGGTGTGTTTTATTAAGTATCCGGTTCTAGTTGTCATAAGGTCAAGGTACAACTCTGTGTCGCCTTTTATCTTTGTGGGACACGGCTATTTGAATAGATCAACTTCCTTGCGAGGGTGCACCAAATTACGACACAATCGATCCCTCCGCCGGGCACACTTTCTGGGTCATGTCCGCCTCGGGAGATCAACACGTCAGTAGCCCTACCTAGGCTCAACAGAGAGGTCAAGACGCCGGTCTAAATCCTATGCGCCATAGGGTCTCGGCCCATCGCCCATTGCACACACACGCGTTGACGCTGTGGAAGCAGACCTAGCCCCCTTAATACAAGCGCCGAAGCTTACGGTCCAATCACGCGGCAGCGCTTCGGCCGACGTCAAAAGGGCTTCGGTTGATACCACGGCGCCGGTTGCCCATATCTTGTCCCACGTGGCGGTTAGTGCGTATAAGGTCAATGACCCAACCTTCCGGATCAAATACCAAGATCTCGTTAAGCGTGTTATTATGAAGTAATCATGACGCCCGACTGAGGCCAAAGGCCCACCTCTCTCCTAGGCCGGTCTCAACCTGCCATGTCGCTCCGCCCACAAAGTAACAGTCGGGGCTGTCGGGGAACCCGGCCCACCTCTGGGGATGGAGCCCCCCCGCCTTCAGCCCCATCTCCTAACAATTATCATAAGTAATGTAACGGTATAAAGTATATAGCATATGCCCGTGATCACCTCACAGTGATCACGGCCCAAAGAGTATAGCATGGGAGACGGCCAAGAAGGTAGGGCCTCTGATGGAATACTAGCATCCTATACTAAGCATTTAGGATTGCGGTAAGGGTAACAATCGTAATAACAATGACAAAGCTATTCAAAGAATAGGATTAACCAAAGCGATAACATGCTACACTACTCTAATGCAAGCGATGAAGCGAAGGAATAGGCGATATCCGGTGATCAAGGGGGTTTGCACAGTTGCTATGGCAAGAAGGAAGAAGGTCGTCAACAACCGTAGTTGAATCTGGGGTTGCCGGCGATCTCGGGTCTACCGGATAGAAGTAACAGAGGGGGAACACAATAAATAATAGAGCAATCAAAGCAACACAAAGCATAACATGGCAATACGCTGTGCTAGGTGTGGCCTAAGGCAATGCTAGGTGATATAGGTGAAGGGGGAAAACAACCGGGAAAGTATCCCCGGTGTTTCGCGTTTTCGGACAGTTGAACCAGAGGGGGAAAGTTGTGTGTTTGCTATGCTAGGAATTTGTGGCGGACGAACGTGCTTCGTACCCAGAATCGTCTCGTCGTTCTGAGCAACTTTCATGTACAAAGTTTTTCCATCCGAGCTACGGTTTATTTTATAATAATTTTAAAGGATTTAATCATTTTTAGAATTTACCTAATTATTTTAAATTAGCATTATCCAGAATAGTGTATGCTGACGTCATCATGGCGTCAGCAGTCAACATAGTGTTGACTGGGTCAAACTGACGTGTGGGTCCCAGATGTTGATTATTCTAATTAGGGTATAACTAATCTAATTACTATTTAATTAAACTAACTAATTAATTAGATCACTAAATAGAGTTAATTAACTTAATTAATTCACTAATTAATTAATTAATTAATTAATTTCATTGTTTATTTATTATTATTATTTTTCCAAATTCCTTTTGTTTATTAAAACGTTTCTGGGCGGGCCCCACGTGCCATAGGCACAGGGGCCATAGCGGGCACGTGGGTGGCGATTCTGGCAGCGTGGGCGTGCGCCAGCGTGTCGGCCGAGGCCACCGGGGAGGCGCGCTGTCGCAGCGATGGCCGGATAAGCGCCGGCGAGGAGGCCGTTAGATGGGAGCGCACGAGGCGGAGCGATGGTGCTGGGTCATGGCCGAGGAGCCGCCGAGTCATGCGTTAGGCGGCGGCGGCGCTAGCGGTGTGGCGGGGCGATGCGTAATGGCGCGAAGGGAAGGCGGGCACGTGGCGATAGGCGAGCCGCCTTGGCTGTGGCTGCTGGCGACGTGGTCTGGCGCATGGCGACATGAAGGGCACAAGGCAAGGCGGCTGGAGGTGCGGACGATGATGGTGGGGGCGGCCTTGGCGATCAGAAAAGTAGGGAGCTGCGGGGGGACGCAGCATGCACAAGGCGGCCTTGGCGCGACTTTAGTAACGACGGCACGCGAGGCGCTGCCAGGGGCGAGGCAAGGTGCGGGGGTCGCGGTAGGGGGTGCACGGTGAGCGCGGCGAGCATGACCGTGGCAGAGGGAGGATGGAGGCCGAGGGCCTCACCGTGGGGGGTAGGGTACGGGGCAGCGGGGCGCGAGGAGGGCGATGGGGACGACGACGTTGGAGAGGAAGCAGGCAGAGGAGGAGGAGGAGGCGGTGCCGGGCGAGGTGGCATCTCGGGCGGCGGCGGTGGTCGACGCAGCGAGGGGGCGAGGTGTCGGCGTCGTCGTTCGAACCCCACCCCAATCCAGATGGGATCGAGAGGTGCGGGGGGGAGAGGGGGAGGCGATGCAGGAGAGTGGGAGTGGTTGGGTTAGGGTTTTCGAGGTAGTGGGGGGTCTATGGAGGCCGAGGCGTGGGCTGGTTTGGGCCATGGCCCGCCCGATTAGGCCAAGGGGTCCAGTGGAGGAAGGGGTCTTTGTCTCCCCCTTTTTATTTTTTGACTTTTGTTATATTTCTTTTCTTTTATATTTTAAATACCTTAGTTTTATAGAATACATTAGTTGTACCTAAATTAGTATTAACAAATATGCCACCACCTCAATTAATTTGGCACCTAAAATAAAATAGTTTGCAATTCTTTATTATTTTAAAAGCTTTTAAATAATTGGTTTTGTTACTGTTTTGTTCAGCTTATAGTACTTAAACATTTTATAAAGGTGTGGCTTCTCCACCATAATTTCCTATGCAATATTTGGTTCACTCCGAACATTTTAGTTTTAATATTTGAAAAGTTTTATTGTTTGCTTGATTTTGAATTTGAATTTGAATTGGTTTCGAACTAACGCGAGATTATCAACAGTTATCGAGGTTACGTGGCATCATTAGTAGGGAATTACTGTAGTCTAATTATCCGGCGTCTGGCCCCATTTGGACCGCATCCTTGAGCTTCGTCGTCATTGTGCCAGGGCTCCCTAGCCATCTCTCGCTCTGCCTCGCCCTCACTTGTTCTTGCGGCGACGTGGCTCGTGGAGCGCCTCCACCACCTCCGCACAAAGATGGCGTTCTGGCGTTAAGGCGTGTGGTCCCCCGGCGAGACCCACCACGTCAGGCGCCCATGCGAGAAGAAGGAAGCTGCCAAGAAGTTCCCCGACCGCAAGAAAACGCTCCACCGCTCCTAGCACCGCCATGTCAGGATCGCTTGTCGCGGCTGGGCCACGCGCCACTTGCCATGGCAGCATGGGGACACCAAGATCAAGCTCCGCCTCCACTACGGGCCCCGGTGGCCACGGCGGGCTGCCGCGCCTTCACCCCTGTGCTGCGTGGCGTCGTCTGGCCGGGCAAGTTCAAGCCAGATCTACCTCCCCGCAACAACGGCACCCCCGACCCTGCGGAGTTCTTACAGCTCTATGAGATTGGCATCGAGGCGGCCAACGGTGATGAGAAAGTCATGGCTAACTGGTTCCCCATGGCTCTCAAGGACGGTGCTCGCTCGTGGCAACTGAACCTGCCCTCGGGCTCGATCTCCTCCTGGGGTGAGATGCGCGACCGCTTCATCGTCAACTTCCAGGGCAGTCGCGATCGCCCCCCGGCTGCGGGTGACCTGTGCCGCATCAAGCAACAGCTAGGAGAGACCTTTGCGAGAGCACATCCAATGCTTCAACAAACGTTGATGTCAAGATCCCCGAGGTGACGGACGAGGCCATCATTTCGGTGTTTTTTTATGGTGTCTGCGACATCAAGATGAAGGAGGAGCTCGCCATCCACGAGGAGCTATGCACGGCTCTGGAGCTGTTCAACCTGGCGACCAAGTGCGTGAGAGCTGAGGAAGGGCGCCTTTCCCTCCTCGAGCTCCCAAATTGCCGACTGGAGGAGAAGAAAGCCAAGGCCAAGGGACGTGAAAGCGCAAAAGTGGCCCGTGCTTTCCATGGTGAGCCGAGCCGCGAAGCGCGGCCGAGATCATCCCGAGTCATCCAAGAGCAGCCGGATCGCTGCGCCTTCCACAACGCATACAGCCACAACACCAACGACCGTCAGGAGCTCGGGACCATTCGAGATGGGCGGCAGTCGGCCTTGGCGCCGAGCAGGAACTCTGGCTACGATCGAGGAGGAGGACGTGGCGGAGGATCTTTGGGGCGACCGTGGCCCCCCGGTGGGCGTGACCGGCCTCGCGAGGACCGCTGGCAGGATCAGCCTCGTGAGGAAGCCTAGAGGGATCAGCCTCGCGAGGACCGCCCTCAGGGCAATGTTAGTCTTCCTCCGCTGCCGCCACCACCCAGAAGGAGCAGCGACCACCATCGGGGACGGCGAAGGCGGGGGCTTCAGAACCGCCGCTATCGCGCACGCATCTTAAGCGAGCTCGAGGCCCCAGCGTCTCAGTGTATCTTCAAGCAGTTTGCTCGCGAGGTGAATGTGGCTCTTCCCAAGCTCGAGGCCACACGCCCGCTCAGGTGGTCCAAGTACGCCATCACGTTCAGCTCGCTGGACTAGCTCAAGTGCGCTGCAGCCGCCGGTGCTCTCCCAATGCTCTGCCCGCCTGTCATCAGCAACGTCCAAGTCACGAAGACCCTTATCGATGGCGATGCGGGGCTAAACATCCTGTCGTCGACACGTTCGATCGCCTTAAAGTACCCTATGATCAGCTGCAACCGACCAAGCCCTTCTCAGGAGTGACCGATGGTTCCACCACCCCAATCGGGCAGGTCCGCCTCCCTGTCACCTTCGATGGACGCGATAACTACCACACCGACCTTATCAACTTCGACGTCGCCCACATTCGTCTGTCGTACAATGCTATCCTCGGGTACTGATACGTCTAGAACGTATCTATAATTTTATGTTGTTCCAAGCTATATTATATTCTCTTTTGGATGTTTAATGGGCTTTATTATACACTTTTATATTATTTTTGGGACTAACCTATTAACCGAAGGCCCAGCCCAAATTGCTGTTTTTTTGCCTATTTCAGTGTTACGAAGGAAAGGAATATCAAATGGAGTCCAAACGGAATGAAACCTTCCGAACGTGATTTTCTAACAAAGCGTGATCCGGAGGACTTGGAGTGGACGCTGGCCATTCAACGAGGAGGCCACGAGGCAGGGGGCGCGCCTACCCCCCTGGGCGCACCCTCCACCCTTGTGGGCCCCTCATAGCTCCACTGCTACCTCTTGAGCTTGCATTGGATTTCCCCGAAGAGGAGAGGATGATGCAGCAAAGTAGCGTAAGTATTTCCCTCAGTTTTTGAGAACCAAGGTATCAATCCGAGGAGGCCACCACGCGAGTCCCTCGTACCTACACAAAGCGAATAGCTCCACGCAACCAACGCGATTAGGGGTTGTCAATCCCTTCCACGGTCACTTACGAGAGTGAGATCTGATAGAGATGATAGATAATATTTTTGGTATTTTTGGTATAAAGATGCAAAGTAAAATAAAAAGCAAAGCAATAATAAAGTCGTGGAAGATTAATATGATAGAGAATAGACCCGGGGGCCATAGATTTCACTAGTGGCTTCTCTCAAGAGCATAAGTATTTTACGGTGGGTGAGCAATTCTTGTTGAGCAATTGACAGAATTGAGCATAGTTATGAGAATATCTAGGTATGATCATGTATATAGGCATCACGTCTGAGACAATTAGAACGACTCCTGCCTACATCTACTACTATAACTCCACTCATCGACCGATATCCAGCATGCATCTAGAGTATTAAATTAATGAAAACAGAGTAATGCCTTAAGCAAGATGACATGATGTAGAGGGATAAATTCATGCAATATGATAAAAACCCCATATTGTTATCCTCGATGGCAACAATACAATCGTGCCTTGCTGCCCCTCATCCTTACCGAAAGGACACCACAAGATTGAACCCAAAGCTAAACACTTCTCCCATTGCCGTAACTACCAATCTAGTTGGCCAAACCAAATGGATAATTCAAGAGACTTGCAAAGATAACCAATCATACATAAAAGAATTAGGAGAAGATTCAAATTGTGCTCATAGATAATCTTGATCATAAACCCTCAATTCATCGGTCTCAACAAACACACCGCATATAGAAGATTACATCGAATAGATCTCCATGAGAGAGGGGGAGAACATTGTATTGAGATCCAAAAAGAGAGAAGAAGCCATCTAGCTACTAACTATGGAACCGAAGGTCTGAGGTAAACTACTCACACTTCATCGGAGGGGCTATGATGATGTAGAAGCCCTCCGAGGTGGATTCCCCTTCCGGCGGAGCTCCGGAACAAGCCCCAAGATGGGATCTCGTGGATCTGAGAAAGTTGCGGCGGTGGAATTAGGTTTTTGGCTCCGTGTCTGATCGTTCGAAGTGCGTAGGTATATATAGGAGGAAGAGTACGTCGGTGGAGCAGCAGGGGCCCACGAGGCAAGGGGCGCTCGGGGGTAGGGCGCCCCACCCTCGTGGCCACCTCCCGCTTTCTTGACGGGGGGTCCAGGTCTCCTGGATCATGTTCGGTGAGAAAATCGTGTTCCCGAAGGTTTCATTCCGTTTGGACTCCGTTTGATATTCTGTTTCTTCGAAACTCTGAAATAGGCAAAAAACAGCAATTCTAGGCTGGGCCTCCGGTTAATAGGTTAGTCCCAAAAGTAATATAAAAGTGGAAAATAAAGCCCAATATGGACCAAAACAGTAGATAATACAGCATCGAGCAATCAAAATTTATAGATACGTTGGAGACGTATCAGGCATCCCCAAGCTTAATTCACCTTTCGTCCTCGAGTAGGTAAATGATAAAAAAAGAATTTTTGGTAAGGAGTGCTACTTGGCATAATTTCAATGTAATTCTTCTTAATTGTGGTATGAATATTCAGATCTGAGAGATTCAAGACAAAAGTTTAATATTGACATAAAAATAATAATACTTAAAGCATACTAACTAAACAATTATGTCTTCTCAAAATAACATGGCCAAAGAAAGTTCATCCCTACAAAATCATATAGTTTAGTCATGCTCCATTTTTGTCACAGAAGAATGCTCTCATCATGCACAACCCCGATGACAAGCCAAGCAATTGTTTCATACTTTAGTAATCTCAAACTTTATAAACCTTCACGCAATATATGAGCGTGAGCCATGGATATAGCACTGTGGGTGGAATAGAATATGATGATGGGGGTTATGTGGAGAAGACAAAAAAGGAGAAAGTCTCACATCAACGAGGCTAATCAATGGGCTATGGAGATGCCCATCGATTGATGTTAATGTAAGGAGTAGGGATTGCCATGCAACGGATGCACTAGAGCTATAAATGAATGAAAGCTCAACAAAAGAAACTAAGTGGGTGTGCATCCAACTTGTTTGCTCACGAAGACCTAGGGCACTTGAGGAGGCCCATTGTTGGAATATACAAGCCAAGTTCTATAATGAAAAATTCCCACTAGTATATGAAAGTGACAAAACAAGAGAATCTCTATCATGAAGATTATGGTGCTACTTTGAAGCACAAGTGTGAAAAAAAAAAGATAGTAGCATTGCCCCCTTTTTTTTGGGCCTTCTTTTTTTCTTTGGCCTTTCTCTTTTTTTGGGACAATGCTCTATTAAATGATGATCATCACACTTCTATTTATTTACAACTCAATTATTACAACTCGATACTAGAACAAAGTATGACTCTATATGAATGCCTCCGGCGGTGTACCGGGATATGCAATGAATCAAGAGTGACATGTATGAAAGAATTATGAATGGTGGCTTTGCCACAAATACTATGTGAACTACATGATCATGCTAAGCAATATGACAATGATGAATATGTCATAAAAAACGGAACGGTGGAAAGTTGCATGGCAATATATCTCGGAATGGTATGGAAAGGCCATAATAGGTAGGTATGGTGGCTGTTTTGAGGAACATATAAGGAGGTTTATGTGTGAAAGAGCGAATCATATCACGGGGTTTGGATGCAACGACGAAGTTTGCACCAACTCTCAATCTGAGAAAGGGCAATGCACAGTACCGAAGAGGCTAGCAATGATGGAAGGGTGAGAGTGCATTATAATCCATGGACTCAACATTAGTCATAAAGAACTCACATACTTATTGCAAAAATCTACAAGCCATCAAAACCAAAGCACTACGCGCATGCTCCTAGGGGATAGATTGGTAGGAAAAGACCATCGCTCGTCCCCGACCGCCACTCATAACAAGGACAATCAAATAACACCTCATGTTTCAAATTTGTTACATAATGTTTACCGTACGTGCATGCTACGGGACTTGCAAACTTCAACACAAGCATTTCTCAAATTCACAACTACTCAACTAGCACAACTTTGATATTATCACCTCTATATCTCAAAACAATTATCAAGCATCAAACTTTTCTGAGTATTCAACGCACTCAAAAGAAAGTTTCACAAATCTTGAATACCAAGCTTATTAAGATTTTTAAGCAAATTACCATGCTATTTAAGACTCTCAAAATAATCTGAGTGAAGTATGAGAGATCAATAGTTTCTATAAAACAAATCCACCAATCGTGCTCTAAAAGATATAAGTGAAGCACTAGAGCAAAACTATATAGCTCAAAAGATATAAGTGAAGCACAAAGAGTATTCTATCAAATTCCAATTCATGAATGGCTCTCTCAAAAGTTGTGTACAGAAAGGATGATTGTGGTAAACTAAAAAGCAAAGACTCAAATCATACAAGACGCTCCAAGCAAAATAGATATCATGTGGTGAATAAAAATATAGCTCCAAGTAAAGTTACCGATGGAAGTGATTTGAAAGAGGGGATGCCTTCCGGGGCATCCCCAAGCTTTGACTTTTTGGTGTCCTTGGATTATCTTTGGGGTGCCATGGGCATCCCCAAGCTTAGGCTCTTGCCACTCCTTGTTCCATAATCCATCAAAAGATTTCACCCAAAACTTGAAAACTTCACAACACAAAACTCAACAGAAATCTCGTGAGCTCCGTTAGCGAAAGAAAACAAAAGACCACTTCAAGGTACTGTAATGAACTCATTCATTATTTATATTGGTGTTAAAACTACTGTATTCAAACTTCTCTATGGTTTATAAACTATTTTACTAGCCATAGATTCATCAAAATAAGCAAACAACACACGAAAAACAGAATCTGTCAAAAACAGAACAGTCTAAAGTAATCTGTAACTAACGCAAACTTTTGGAACTCCAAAAAATCAGCCAAAATAGTAAGACCTAGGCAATTTGTTTATTGATCAGCAGAAATTGGAATCACTATTTTATCACGTTCTGGTGATTTTTAACAATTGTTTTTGTGAACAGAAAGTTTCTGGAAATTACAGCAAGATCAAACAACTATCATCCAAGAAGATCATATAGGTTTAACTTGTCACAAACACTAATTAAAACATAAAAACACATCTAACCAGAGGCTAGAACAAATATTTATTCATAAACAGAAGTAAAAGCAAAAAAAATAAAAATAAAATTGGGTTGCCTCCGAACAAGCGCTATCGTTTAACGCCCCTAGCTAGGCATAAAAGCAAGGATAGATCTAGGTATTGCCATCTTTGGTAGGCAATCCATAAGTAGCTCTCACGATAGATTCATATGGTAATTTTATTTTCTTTCTAGGGAAGTGTTCCATGCCTTTCTTTAATAGAATTTGGAATCTAATATTCCCTTCCTTCATATCAATAATTGCACCAATTGTTCTAAGGAAAGGTCTACCAAGAATAATAGGACATGAAGGATTGCAATCTATATCATGAACGATAAAATCTACGGGCACATAATTCCTATTTGCAACAATAAGAACATCATTAATTCTTCCCATAGGTTTTTATAGTGTAATCCATAAGATGCAAGTTTAGAGAGCAATCATCAAAATCACGGAAATCTAGCAAATCACACAAAGTTTTGGGAATAGTGGAGACACTAGCACCCAAATCACATAAAAAGCATAAAACTCATAATCCTTAATCTTAATTTTAATAGTTGGTTCCCATTAATCATAGAGTTTTCTAGGGATAGAAACTTCCAACTCAAGTTTTTCTTCATAAGATTGCGTCAAGGCATCAACGATATGTTTGGTAAAGGCTTTATTCTGACTATAAGCATGAGGAGAATTTAGCACGGATTGCGACAAGGAAATACAATCAATCAAAGAGCAACTTTCATAATTAAATTCCTTGAAATCCAAAATAGTGGGTTTAGCAACATCTAGGGTTTTGATTTCTTCAATCCCACTTTTATCAATTTTAGCATCAAGATCTAAAAACTCCGAATTTTTGGAACGCCTTCTAGGTAAAGGTGTATCATATTCAGTCTCATCATTATCAAGATTCATATTGCAAAACAAAGATTTGATAGGGGATACATCAATAACTTTTAGATCTTCATCTTTATTTTCATGGAAATTGGAAGAACACGCTCTACTAAAGGCATCTTTCAGAGTATACGCATCCTAAGCGGTTCTTTCCTTGCACTCATCAATGGAAATTCTCATGGCTTTGAGAGACTCATTGATATCATGCTTAGGAGGAATAGATCTAATCTTTAAAGAATCAACATCAAGAGAAATTCTATCAACGTTCCTAGCCAATTCATCAACTTTAAGCAATTTCTCTTCAAGCAAAGCATTAAAATTCTTTTGTGAATTTATAAATTCTTTAACACTAGCCTCAAATTTAGAGGGCATCTTATTAAAATTTCCATAAGAGTTGTTGTAGGAATTTCCATAATTATTAGAGGGATTACTAGGATAAGGCCTAGGATTAAAGTTCCCTCTATAATGAAGTTGTTACCAAAATTATTCCTACCAACAAAATTCACATCCATAGATTCATTATTATTATCAATCAAAGTAGAAAAAGGCATATCATTAGGATCAGAAGAAACACTCTTAGTAGCAAATAATTTCATAAGTTCATCCATCTTTCCACTCAAAACATTAATTTCTTCTATCGCATGCACTTTTTTATTAGTAGATCTTTCAGTGTGCCATTGAGAATAATGAACCATAATATTATCTAGGAGTTTAGTAGCTTCTCCAAAAGTAATTTCCATAAAAGTGCCTCCCGCAGCCGAATCCAAAAGATTCCTAGAAGCAAAATTCAATCCGGCATAAAAATTTTGTATAATGATCCACAAATTCAAATCATGAGTAGGGCAATTACGTATCACTAATTTCATCCCCTCCCAAGCTTGTGCAACATGTTCGTGATCAAGTTGCTTAAAATTCATAATATCGTTTCTAAGAGAGATGATCTTAGCGGGAGCAAAATACTTAGAGATAAAAGCATCTTTGCACTTGTTCCAAGAATCAATACTATTTTTTGGCAAAGACGAAAACCAAGCTTTAGCACGTTCTCTAAGCGAAAAAGCAAATAGCTTCAATTTAACAATATCATTATCAACATCTTTCTTCTTCTGCATATCACACAAATCCACGAAGCTATTTAGATAAGTAGCGGCATCTTCACTAGGAAGGCCGGCGAATTGATCTTTCATAACAAGATTCAACAAAGCAGTATTGATTTCACAAGATTCAGTATTGGCAAGAGGAGCAATCGGAGTGCTAAGGAAATCATTATTGTTGGTATTGGCAAAGTCACACAATTTGGTATTATCTTGAGCCATCGTGACAAGCAAGCAATCCAGCACACGAGCAAACAAAAGCAAGCGAGAAAAAGGCAAATGGAAGAGAGAGGGCGAATAAAACGGCAAGGGTGAAGTGGGGGAGAGGAAAACGAGAGGCAAATGGCAAATAATGTAATGCGAGATATAAGGGATTGTGATGGGTACTTGGTATGTTGACTTTTGCGTAGACCTCCGCGGCAACGGCTCCAGAAATCCTTCTAGCTACCTCTTGAGCTTGCGTTGGATTTCCCCGAAGAGGAGAGGATGATGCAGCAAAGTAGCGTAAGTATTTCCCTCAGTTTTTGAGAACCAAGGTATCAATCCAGTAGGAGGCCACGCCATGAAGTCCCTCGTACCTACACAAAACAAATAGCTCCACGCAACCAACACGATTAGGGGTTGTCAACCCCTTCACGGTCACTTACGAGAGTGAGATCTGATAGAGATGATAGATAATATTTTTGGTATTTTTGGTATAAATATGCAAAGTAAAATAAAAAGCAAAGTAAAAAAGCAAAGCAACAATAAAGTGGTGGAAGATTAATATGATAGAGAATAGACCCGGGGGCCATAGATTTCACTAGTGGCTTCTCTCAAGAGCATAAGTATTTTACGGTGGGTGAACGAATTATTGTTGAGCAATTGGCCAATTGAGCATAGTTATGAGAATATCTAGGTATGATCATGTATATAGGCATCACGTCCGAGACAAGTAGAACGACTCCTGCCTGCATCTACTACTATTACTCCACTCATCGACCGCTATCCAGCATGCATCTAGAGTATTAAGTTAATGAAAACAGAGTAACGCCTTAAGCAAGATGACATGATGTAGAGGGATAAATTCATGCAATATGATAAAAACCCCATCTTGTTATCCTCGATGGCAACAATACAATACGTGCCTTGCTGCCCCTCATCACTAGGAAAGGACACCGCAAGATTGAACCCAAAGCTAAACACTTCTCCCATTGCAAGAACTACCAATCTAGTTGGCCAAACCAAATGGATAATTCAAGAGACTTGCAAAGATAACCAATCATACATAAAAGAATTCAGAGAAGATTCAAATATTGCTCATAGATAATCTTGATCTTAAACCCACAATTCATCAGTCTCAACAAATACACCGCAAAAAGAAGATTACATCGAATATATCTCCACGATAGAGGGGGAGAACATTGTATTGAGATCCAAAAAGAGAGAAGAAGCCATCTAGCTACTAACTATGGACCCGAAGGTCTGAGGTAAACTACTCACACTTCATCGGAGGGGCTATGATGATGTAGAAGCCCTTCGTGGTGGATTCCCCTTCCGGCGGAGCTCCGGAACATGCCCCAAGATGGGATCTCGTGGATACAGAAAGTTGCGGCGGTGGAATTAGGTTTTTGGCTCCGTATCTGATCGTTTGGGGGTACGTAGGTATATATAGGAGGAAGGAGTACGTCGGTGGAGCAAAAGGGTGCCCACGTGGCAGGGGCGCATACAGGGGTAGGCGCGCCCCCACCCTCGTGGCCACCTCCCCGGCTTTCTTGACGGGGGGTCCAAGTCTCCTAGATCATGTTCGTGAGAAAATCGCATACCGAAGGTTTCATTCCGTTTGGACTCCGTTTGATATTCCGTTTCTTGAAACTCAAATAGGCAAAAAAACGACAATTACAGGCTGGGCCTCCGGTTAATAGGTTAGTCCCAAAAGTAATATAAAAGTGGAAAAGAAAGCCCAATATGGTCCAAAACAGTAGATAATATAGCATGGAGAAATCAAAAATTATAGATACGTTGGAGACGTATCATCCACCGACCTACTTCTTCCTCCTATATATACCCACGTACCCCCAAACCATCAGCAGAGGAGACAAAACCCTATTTCCACCGCCACAACCTTTTGTACCCATGAGATCCCATCTTGGGGCCTTTTCCGGCGCTCCGCCGAAGGGGGCATCGATCATAGAGGGCTTCTACATCAACACCATAGCCTCTCCGATGATGTGTGAGTAGTTTACTTCAGACCTTCGGGTCCATAGTTATTAGCTAGATGGCTTCTTCTCTCTCTTTGGATATCAATACAAAGTTCTCCTCGATTCTCTTGGAGATCTATTTTGATGTAACTCTTCTTTTGTGGTGTGTTTGTCGAGATCCGATGAATTGTGGGTTTATGATCAAGATTATCTATGAACAATATTTGAATTTCCTCCTGAATTCTTTTTATGTATGATTGGTTATCTTTGCAAGTCTCTTGAATTATCAGTTTGGTTTGGCCTACTATATTGATCTTTCTTGCAATGGGAGAAGTGCTTAGCTTTGGGTTCAATCTTGCGGCGCTCGATCCCAGTGACAGTAGGGGAAACGACACGTATTGTATTGTTGCCATCGAGGATAAAAAGATGGGGTTTATATCATATTGCATGAGTTTATCCCTCTACATCATGTCATCTTGCTTAAAGCGTTACTCTGTTCTTATGAACTTAATACTCTATATGCATGTTGGATAGCGGTCGATGTGTGGAGTTATAGTAGATGCAGGCAGGAGTCGGTCTACTTGTCACGTACGTGATGCCTATATACGTGATCATACCTAGATGTTCTCATAACTATGCTCAATTCTATCAATTGCTCGACAGTAATTTGTTTACCGACCGTAATTCTTATGCTATCCTGAGAGAAGCCACTAGTGAAACCTATGGCCCCTGGGTCTATTTTCCATCATATTAATCTCCCGACAACTAGCTATTTCTGGCACTGTTTATTTTACTTTCTTTACTTTTACTCTTTACCATAAAAATACCAAAAATATTATATTATCATCTCTATCAGATCTCACCCTCGTAAGTGACCGTGAAGGGATTGACAACCCCTTTATCGCGTTGGTTGCGAGGTTCTTATTTGTTTGTGTAGGTGCGTGGGACTCAAGCGTGGTCTCCTACTGGATTGATACCTTGGTTCTCAAAAACTGAGGGAAATACTTATGCTACTTTACAGCATCACCCTTTCCTCTTCAAGGGAAAACCAACGCAGTGCTCAAGACGTAGCAAGAACGATTTCTGGCGCCGTTGCCGGGGAGTTTACGCACAAGTCAAGACATACCAAGTACCCATCACAAACTCTTACCCCTCGCATTACATTATTTGCAATTTGCCTCTCGTTTTCCTCTCCCTCACTTCACCCTTGCTGTTTTATTCGCCCTCTCTTTCCCTTCGCCTCTTTTTCGCTTGCCTCTTCTGTTCCGTCGTCGTTATGGCTAGTCCCTTATCTACTCCGTTTTATCCCGAGTTTGAAGTTCTTCACTTCAAACAAAAACAAGGAGTAAACTTAAAAGATAATTGGTTTAGAATAATGGAATCTTATCGTAATTGTACCCTAGAGGTTAACTTTAGAATTTTTCTTCGCAATTTTTATGTTGGACTCAGTATGTCTCATAGACAACTCTTGGATTGCGTTGCCAAAGGCAATTTTTTTGAAATTGATCCCAGTATTGCGCATGAAATTATCGAAGGTACCGTGGGAACACAACCTCAAAAAGGGGGGCCTCATCATACCCAAGAAGAAATGCAAGGTTTTGAGAAAATTAGCCAAGTAACGAAGATTTTACAAAAATCTCTTGAACCTCTTAAGAGTGTTAGTGGAAATCTCCACCGCATGAATATGTTGATTACCCTTTGCAATAAGCGGTTGGATTCTTTAGATCTCAAAATTTCCGAATATGAAGGGAAACGTAAAGAACCTCCCGGATTCGAGCATAACTCCGCTAAAAAATTAAAGACCCAAGATGACAATACTTAGATCTATCCTTGTTTTTATGCCTAGCTAAGGGCGTTAAACGATAGCGCTTGTTGGGAAGCAACCCAATTTTATTTTATTTTTTTGCTTTTTGCTCCTGTTTAGGAATAATTTTTTGATCTAGCCTCTGGTTAGATTTGTTTTTGTGTTTTAGTTAGTGTTTGTGCCAAGTTAAACCTATAGGATCTTCTTGGATGATAGTTATTTGATCTTGCTGAAAATTCCAGAAACTTTCTGTTCACGAAAACAATTTTTTAAAATCACCAGAACGTGATAAAATACTGATTCCAATTGCAGCAGATCAATAAACAAATTATTTAGGTCGTCCCATTTTGGTAGATGTTTCTGAGTTCCAGAAGTTTGCGTTAGTTAAAGATTACTACAGACTGTTCTGTTTTTGACAGATTCTGTTTTTCGTGTGTTGTTTGCTTATTTTGATGAGTCTATGGTTAGTAAAATAGTTTATAAACAATAGAGAAGTTGGAATACAGTAAGTTTAACACCAATACAAATAAACAATGAGTTTAATACAGTACCTTGAAGTGGTGTTTTGTTTTGTTTCGCTAACGGAGCTCACGAGATTTTCTGTTAAGTTTTGTGTTGTGAAGTTTTCAAGTTTTGGGTAAGGATTTGATGGATTATGGAACAAGGATTGGAAAGAGCCTAAGCTTGGGGATGCCCAAGGCACCCCAAGGTAAATATAAAGACACCAAAAAGGCAAAGCTTGGGGATGCCCCGGAAGGCGTCCCCTCTTTCGTCTTCGTCCATCGGTAACTTTATTTGGAGCTATATTTTTATTCACCACAGGATATGTGTTTTGCTTGGAGCGTCTTGTATGATTTGAGTCTTTTATTTTAGTTTACTACAATCATCCTTGCTGTACACACCTTTTGAGAGAGACACACATGATTCGGAATTTATTAGAATACTCTATGCGCTTCACTTATATCTTTTGAGCTATATAGTTTTTGCTCTAGTGCTTCACTTATATCTTTTAGAGCACGGCGGTGGTTTTGTTTTATAGAAACTATTGTTCTCTCATGCTTCACTTATATCATTTTGAGAGTCCTACAAAACAGCATGGTAATTTGCTTAAATTGAGAAATTAGTCCTACTATGATAGGCATCCAAGATTAGTAAAAACTTTCTTATAAGTGCGTTGAATACTAAGAGAAGTTTGATGCTTGATGATTGTTTTGAGATATGGAGGTAGTGATATTAAAGTTGTGCTAGTTAATTAGTTGTGAATTTGAGAAATACTTGTGTTGAAGTTTGCAAGTCCTGTAGCATGCACGTATGGTAAACGTTGTGTAACAAATTTGAAACATGAGGTGTTCTTTGATTGTCCTCCTTATGAGTGGCGGTCGGGACGAGCCGATGGTCTTTTCCTACCAATCTATCCCCTAGGAGCATGCACGTAGTGCTTGGTTTTTGATGACATGTAGATTTTTGCAATAAGTATGTGAGTTCTTTATGACTAATGTTGAGTCCATGGAATATACGCACTCTCACCCTTCCATCATTGCTAGCCTCTTCGTGCATGCATTGCCCTTTCTCACCTTGAGAGTTGGTGCAAACTTCACGGCATCCAAACCCCGTGATACGATACGCTCTATCACACATAAACCTCCTTATATCTTCCTCAAAACAGCCACCATACCTACCTATTATGGCATTTCCATAGCCATTCCGAGATATATTTTCATGCAACTTTCCACCGTTCCATTTACTATGACATGTTTCATCATTGTCATATTGCCTTGCATGATCATATAGTTGACATCGTATTTGTGGCAAAGCCACCATGCATATTATTCATACATGTCACTCTTGATTCATTGCCATCCCGGTACACCGCCGGAGGCATTCATATAGAGTCATACTTTGTTCTAGTATCGAGTTGTAATCATTGAGTTGTAAATAAATAGAAGTGTGATGATCATCATTCATAGAGCATTGTCCCAAAAAAAGAGAAAGGCCAAAAAAAAGGAAAGGCCCAAAAAGAAAAAAAAGAAGGGAAAATGCTACTATCCTGTTTTTCCACACTTGTGCTTCAAAGTAGTGCTACCTCTTGAGCACTGCGTTGGTTTTCCCTTGAAGAGGAAAGGGTGATGCAGTAAAGTAGCGTAAGTATTTCCCTCAGTTTTTGAGAACCAAGGTATCAATCCAGTAGGAGGCCACGCTCAAGTCCCTCGCACCTACACAAACTAACAAAAACCTTGCAACCAACGCAATAAAGGGGTTGTCAATCCCTTCACGGTCACTTACGAAAGTGAGATCTGATAGATATGATAAGATAATATTTTTGGTATTTTTATAATAAAGATGCAAAGTAAAATAAAAGGCAATAAAAATAGCTAAGTGTTGGAAGATTTATATGATGGAGAATAGTCCCGGGGGCCATAGGTTTCACTAGTGGCTTCTCTCAAGAGCATAAGTATTATGGTGGGTGAACAAATTATTGTTGAGAAATTGATAGAATTGAGCATAGTTATGAGAATATCTAGGTATGATCATGTATGTAGGCATCACGTCCGTGACAAGTAGACCGATTCCTGTCTGCATCTACTACTATTACTCCACACGTCGATCGCTATCCAGCATGCATCTAGAGTATTAAGTTCAAAAGAACAGAGTAATGCTTTAAGTAAGATGACATGATGTAGAGGGATAAACTCATGCAATATGATATAAACCCCATCTTGTTATCCTCGATGGCAACAATACAATACGTGCCTTGCTGCCCTAACATCCTTTGGGAAAGGACACCGCAAGATTCAACCCAAAGCTAAGCACTTCTCCCATTGCAAGAAAGATCAATCTAGTAGGCCAAACCAAACTGATAATCCGAAGAGACTTGCAAAGATAACCAATCATACATAAAAGAATTCAGATAAGATTCAAATATTGTTCATAGATAAACTTGATCATAACCCCACAATTCATCGCTCTCAACAAACACACCGCAAAAGAAGATTACATTGAATAGATCTCCACGAGAATTGTGGAGAACTTTGTATTGAGATCCAAAGAGAGAGAAGAAGCCATCTAGCTAATAACTATGGACCCGAAGGTCTGAGGTAAACTACTCACACATCATTGGAGAGGCTACGGTGTTGATGTAGAAGCCCTCCATGATCGATGCCCCCTCCGGCAGGACGCCGGAAAAGGCCCCAATATGGGATCTCATAGGTACACAAGGTTGCGGCGGTGGAATTAGGTTTTCGTGGATGCTTCTGTTGGTTTGGGGGTAAGTAGGTATATATAGGAGGAAGAAGTACGTCGGTGGAGCAACATGGGCCCCACGAGGGTGGAGGGCGCGCCCAGGGGGTAGGCGCGCCCCCTGCCTCGTGCTCTCCTGGTTTATTTCTTGACGTAGACTCCAAGTCCTCTGGATCACGTTTGTTTCGAAAATCACGTTCCCGAAGGTTTCATTCCATTTGGACTCTGTTTGATATTCTTTTTCTACGAGTTTGAAATAGGCAAAAAACAGCAATTTGGGCTGGGCCTTCGGTTAATAGGTTAGTCCCAAAAATAATATAAAAGTGTATAACAAAGACCATAAATCATCCAGAACAGAATATAATATAGCATGAAGCAATCAAAAATTATAGATATGTTGGAGACGTATCAAGCATCCCCAAGCTTAATTCCTGCTCGTCCTCGAGTAGGTAAATGATAAAACAGAATTTTGATGTGGAATGCTACTTGGCATAATTTTAATGTAACCCTCTTAATTGTGGTATGAATATTCAGATCCGAAAGATTCAAGATAAAAGTTTAATATCGACATAAAAGCAATAACACTTCAAGCATACTAACTAAGCAATCATGACTTCTCAAAATAACATGGCCAAAGAAAGTTCATCCCTACAAAATCATATAGTTTAGTCATGCTCCATTTTCGTCACACAAGAATGCTCTCATCATGCACAACCCCGATGACAAGCCAAGCAATTGTTTCATACTTTAGTAATCTCAAACTTTTTCAACCTTCACGCAATACATGAGCGTGAGCCATGGATATAGCACTATGGGTGGAATAGAATATAATGATGGGGGTTATGTGAAGAAGACAAAAAAGGAGAAAGTCTCACATCAACGCGGCTAATCAACGGGCTATGGAGATGCCCATCGATTGACGTTAATGCAAGGAGTAGGGATTGCCATGCAACGGATGCACTAGAGCTATAAATGCATGAAAGCTCAACAAAAGAAACTAAGTGGGTGTGCATCCAACTTGCTTCCTCACGAAGACCTAGGGCATTTGAGGAAGCCCATTGTTGGAATATACAAGCCAAGTTCTATAATGAAAAATTCCCACTAGTATATGAAAGTGACAAAACAAGAGACTCTCTATCATGAAAATCATGGTGCTACTTTGAAGCACAAGTGTGGAAAAAGGATAGTAGCATTGCCCCTTTTTATTTTCTCTCTTTTTTTTTGGGCCTCCCTTTTTTTATTTGGCCTTTCTCTTTTTTTATTGGGACAATGCTCTATGAATGATGATCATCACACTTCTATTTATTTACAACTCAATGATTACAACTCGATACTAGAACAAAGTATGACTCTATATGAATGCCTCCGGTGGTATACCGGGATTGGCAATGAATCAAGAGTGACATGTATGAAAAATTATGAACGGTGGCTTTGCCACAAATACGATGTCAACTACATGATCATGCAAAGCAATATGACAATGATGAACGTGTCATGATAAACGGAACGGTGGAAACTTGCATGGCAATATTATCTCGGAATGGCTATGGAAATGCCATAATAGGTAGGTATGGTGGCTGTTTTGAGGAAGATATAAGGAGGTTTATGCGTGACAGGCGTATCATATCACGGGGCTTGGATGCACCGTGAAGTTTGCACCAACTCTCAATGTGAGAAAGGGCAATGCACGGCATCAAGAGGCTAGCAATGATGGAAGGGTAAGAGTGCGTATAATCCATGGACTCAACATTAGTCATAAAGAACTCACATACTTATTGCAAAAATCTACAAGTCATAAAAAACCAAGCACTACGCGCATACTCCTAGGGGGATAGATTGGTAGGAAAGACCATCGCTGGTCCCACCGCCACTCATAAGGAAGACAATCAAAGAACACCTCATGTTTCAAATTTTTTACATAAAGTTTACCATACGTGCATGCTACGGGACGTGCAAAGTTCAACACAAGTATTTCTCAATTTCACAACTACTCAACTAGCACAACTTTAATATCACTACCTCCATATCTCAAAACAATCATCAAGCATCAAACTTCTCTTAGTATTGACACACTCATAAGAAAGTTTTTACTAGTCTTGAATACCTAGCATATTAGGATTAATTTCCCAATTTAAGAAAATTACCATGCTGTTTAAGACTCTCAAAATAATATAAGTGAAGCATGAGAGAATAATAGTTTCTATAAAACAAAACCACCACCGTGCTCTAAAAGATATAAGTGAAGCACTAGAGCAAAAACTACATAGCTCAAAAGATATAAGCGAAGCGCATAGAGTATTCTAATAAATTCCGAATCATATGTGTCTCTCTCAAAAGGTGTGTCCAGCAAAGATGATTGTGGTAAACTAAAAAGCAAAGACTCAAATCATACAAGAACCTCCAAGAAAAACACTTATCATGTGGTGAATAAAAATATAGCTCCAAGTAAAGTTACTGATGGAAGTAGACAAAAGAAGGGATGCCTTCCGGGGCATCCCCAAGCTTTGGCTTTTTGGTGTCCTTAGATTATCTTGGGGTGCCATGGGCATCCCCAAGCTTAGACTCTTGCCACTCCTTGTTCCATAATCCATCAAATCTTTTACCCAAAACTTGAAAACTTCACAACACAAAACATAACAGAAAATCTCGTGAGCTCCGTTAGCGAAAGAAAACAAAATACCACTTCAAGGTACTATAATGAACTCATTCTTTATTTATATTGGTGTTAAACCTACTTTATTCCAACTTCTCTATGGTTTATAAACTATTTTACTAGCCATAGATTCATCAAAATAAGCAAACAACACACGAAAAACAGAATATGTCAAAAACAGAACAGTCTGTAGTAATCTGTAACTAACGCAAACTTCTGGAACTCCAAAAAATCTACCAAAATAGGACGACCTAGACAATTTGTCTATTGATCTGCTTCAATTGGAATCAATATTTTATCACGTTCTGGTGATTTTTAATAATTTTTTTCGTGAACAGAAAGTTTCTGGAATTTTCAGCAAGATCAAATAACTATCATCCATGAAGATCCTATAGGTTTAACTTGGCACAAACACTGATTAAAACATAAAACCACATATAACCAGAGGCTAGATCAAATATTTATTCCTAATTAGAAGCAAAAAGCAAAAAACTAAAATAAAATTGGGTTGCCTCCAAACAAGCGCTATCGTTTAACGCCCTTAGCTAGGCGTTGAGATTTCAATGATGCTCATATGAAAGAAAATAATTGAAGTGCAAACAGAGCACCATGAAACACATGACAAACACATCTAAGTCTAACATACTTCCTATGCATAGGCATCTTATAGGCAAACAAATTATCATAGCAAGCAAAGACTAGCCTATGCAAGGAAGCGGAAAGAAACAATAACAATCTCAACATAACGAGAGGTAATTTAGTAACATGAAAATTTCTACAACCATATTTTCCTCTCTCATAATAATTACATGTGGAATCATAAGAAAATTCAACAAAATAGCTATCACATAAAATATTTTCAACATGATCCACATGCATGCAAAGTTGACACTCTTCCAAACCCACTTTCAATAATATTGCAAACACTATTATCAATCTCATAATCATCATGGGGCCTAAATAAATTTTCAAGATCAAAAGAAGAATCACCCCAATCATGATCATTGGAATAAGTAGTAGACATAGCAAAACTAGCATCCCCATGTCGGTGTCAAAACCGGCGGATCTCGGGTAGGGGGTCCCGAACTGTGCGTCTAAGGCGGATGGTAACAGGAGGCGGGGGACACGATGTTTACCAGGTTCAGGCCCTCTCGATGGAGGTAATACCCTACTTCCTGCTTGATTGATCTTGATGATATGAGTATTACAAGAGTTGATCTACCACGAGATCGTAGAGGCTAAACCCTAGAAGCTAGCCTACGGTATGATTGTTGTTGTCCTACGGACTAAACCCTCCGGTTTATATAGACACCGGAGGGGACTAGGGTTACTCAAAGTCGGTTACAAGGGAGGAGATCTACATATCCGTATTGCCAAGCCTGCCTTCCACGCCAAGGAGAGTCCCATCCGGACACGGGACGAAGTCTTCAATCTTGTATCTTCATAGTCCAACAGTCCGGTTAAAGGATATAGTCCGGCTGTCCGAGGATCCCCTAATCTAGGACTCCCTCAGTAGCCCCTGAACCAGGCTTCAATGACGATGAGTCCGGTGTGCAGATTGTCTTCGGCATTGCAAGGCGGGTTCTTCTCCAAATTCTGAGTACCTGTTGAGTAGTGTCCGGCTTCCCATAAATGTTGCACTCCTTGGCTTCCGTGCCTAATAATGGCTATCTTCCACGCGTCGAGCGAATGCGAGAAGCTAGGGCATTTTTACGTTTGCCTCCCTAGCCGTGCGAATAAGCCGCCTGTTAAAGAGATGGGGATTCTCAGATCCAGATCACTCCATCCTCCCACAGCGAGTATCCATCGGAGCGCACCTGGAAAATCCATTCCAACATGGCCGGCCATCGCAGCTCCTCCTCTCGCTCCCGTAGCCCTAAGCCCGGAAATTGGAAGAAGTGTTCCGTCCCCCACAGCCAATTAGTAGAGTTACAGACCCAGGGATTTCTCCCCCCAGCATATATGGTCCCCGTTTGAGCCGGGCTCGCCACCTACAATGGCGGGGAGCAAGCGGACAGCTTTCCCAACCCATCCAGGGGGGAGCGGGTATGCCTTGTCCCTTACTTATTAAGAAGGCTCAGATTTCCAATTCATCAGTTCCTCTGTGGGCTCCTGGAGTTCTACAGCCTCCAGCTGCATAATTTTACTCCTGCCTCCATATTACACATCGCTGGCTATGTCGCCCTTTGCAAGCTATTTCTGGGCTGCGAAGCTCATTTCGAGCTATGGAAGAGGCTATTCTGCCTCGTACCCATTACAGGAGGGGTCAATATACCAAGTGGGCGGAGCGAAATATGGCGCATCATTTGGGACGGATACTGTCGGTACTCCGAACAAGACATCAAGACCGGCCTTCGCGGTGGTTTTATATGGAGGGCGTCCTTCCGGACCCTATTCGGATGGGCCTTCCGAAGTTCGACAACGCTCCCTCAAGAAACGCCGCAACTAAGCGCCCTCGGAGCCCTCGGGAGGAAGATAACGGTGGTCCTTTACGATGGGTCGGATACGAGATGTTGGCCCAATCGGGATTGACAGATGTCGAAGTTATGTCAATATGTATAATGCGGGGTGCAGCCACTTGAATATCGGGGCAACCCATGTGGCACTTCAGCGGAGAAGACGATGCCACCCATTGCGGTCGTAAGGGACGGACTCGATCGCTGCTCTAGCAAAAATTCTGTCCGATCTGTACAAAGGAGAGGAAGAGGAGTTCATCCGCATCAAGACACGGGATGGATTCTCCATGTACAACCCCCCAAGCTGGGTGAGCTGCTACTTTTTACTCCGGACCTTCCCGCATTCTTTGTCATAAATACTTACCTTGCTGTCTCATAGCAGGAGCTGCGAAAAGCTGTGAGGGAGGTCCACAACCTGCCTCCACAACCAGTGGACCCTGACCGGGCCCTCGACCCCGGACCCGAAGAGGATCCGGACATATTTGTGGAGCTGATTGACAGGACGTTCTATCAATTGAGCTGCGATTATGCCATGGTGGCCATCATAGACGATTATCCTGGACTACTCCCTGCATCGCATGTAAGTAAAACCGGAGTCCCAACTTCCAAAAGGATCCCTTTTTCGCACTTCACCTACCGCACACATATGGTGTCTTAAAGGAAGGCCCTCGGGGACGCCATGCCGAACCCAGGTGACTCACCTACAAGGGGCACCGAAGCCGGGTAGGCTTAAATGGAAGGCGGTCAGGACTGAGACGCCGTCGCAGAGGTATGAAACAAAACCCCGCTCCTTGGTTGTCGTCTTATAACATATAATGACATCCATGTTTCCTGGTAGGAAAAACGCTCGCCGGACTCTATCCGGAGAAGTTGCCGGTCACGCCTCCATCAGTCGGGCTCCAGAGCCGGACATAAAGGCGGACGCTAATATGGGGCCAACGCCAGAGGTTCCTCCTATAGAGGATGCGGATAGGCTATCCGCTACAAATTCTGAAGTGGAGAGTGCCATGAATCACAGGTGTCGCCGGGCTGTACTCCCTGACGCTTGTTTCTCCCAAGAGGCGTTCGATGCCTTCAACTCAGGAGACGCGTACATTCGAGCTGCTCAAAATGGTCTTGCCAGAGCCACGGACCAGTATGTAAAGGATATACGGGTAAGGAAGTCTAATAATTATGTATATCAGTAGCCCCTGAGACTTGAAACAGTTGACACAACTGATTTAAGGATCATTATTTGTGCAGGTTCTTACGGAGAAGAATACCCAATTGTCTCAAGAGCTGGAAGAATGCAAAGCCCAGCTACGGGCCGCAGTTGCCGCAATGAAGGAGTCCGAGAAGGCCCCCTCTGGTAACACTTGTCTCTATCAAAAAGAATGACATGTGCCGTTTAGTATGCGGCATGCATGCAAATCTAACAATAGATTCTGCAGAAGATCCTGGGGTTAATCCGGATGTAGTGCAAGGGGATGAGCAACATGCTTAACGACAGTTAAAGGCTGGCGAGCGTCTTTGAAGAAGGTTAAGCGGAGAAAAATGATCTCCAAGATGCCAATATCCGACTGAATGTTGAACTGAAAGATGTTCGGGCCCAACTTGCTGACTCCGTAAAGGAGAATAAGAGGCTTCCATGCGGCATTTTTAGTAAGTGCTCGAAAGAACTTTTTATTGAGTTCGGCGAAGAAACCGGCCAATGAGTTATATGCATGGTATCTTGACGGGTCATCCCGCAGAGGAAATGCCCGGTCTGCAGTGATCTTCCGCGAGCTCTCACAACTGCATCGAACAAGTTCGGCAGGTGATGCAGGCATTGCCCAAGCCTTGTGGCCATCCGCCTCCCCGCCAGAGACACAGGGGAGCTTATAGAGAAGCTCAAGGGAGCGCAGGCGCCCGATTATGGAAGATATCAGCCTGCCGGCAAGGTGCGAGGGAAGCCTGGGCCATGGTGAAGACGCGATATACCAAGGCTGACCCGAACCACATGGCCGAGGTCGGACCTGTGGGGCCTGATGGGAAAGAGATCCCCGTCAGTTTGGTGTATGACCAAGTAGAATTAGCTGCAAAGTATTCCCAACAGGATTGTAGGCTAGACAGCCTGTTGGATGGTATAGAAGAAGAATTTAGTCAGTCTAAGTGATTGTGTACTTCAAGTGACATGTATTGGCCCTAGCCGGATTGTAAATCATTTGTCATCGCGGACCTTTTTTCTTCAACCTCTGAACCCGACAGTCCGGAGTGTATCCGAATACCCGCTCGGTTATGAAAAAACCGGGGTACGCGTGGAAACAAGGCGTAGGGGTCATAAGTGCTTGAACAGACAACTACCCAACTAGTTATGTTATATTACATGGATAGTAAGAAACATCTTCCGTGGAGAATAGTTCCGTTAAGGGTTCCTTTTCCACAGATGCGCATGCCCTAATGTGCATGTCCGGGCTGCGAAAAGAGACGCGGGATAAAAACATCTGGGGGCATGAATTACAATAAATAAGGATCATCTTTTGTTCACCGATCGAGTATTCCCTTAAGAACGCTAGCTTTCGGCTTCACCCAGTCTGAGGTACACATCCGGCTGACCCGACAGTAACAATCGCAGAGGTGCTCCCCTTATGCCCTAGCCGAATTAACGGGAACGTAGGGCATAAATACAAGAGCCAGGTAACCCAGCTTGGCCAAAACTTAAGTCATATCGATGCATATAATGGCGAAAAAAGGTACATGTGGAAGAATAACACATGTGTGGGGCATAGAGCTCGGAAAATAGTTATATTAAGCTTCTATATAAGAAGCCCCCAGGTATAATGAGTGCGCTAGCGCGTCAAGATTGTGTAATAAAGACACATTTTAGCCTTTTAAGGCCTTGAAGAAAAAGGGAAGAAAGAAAGAGATAAAAGACAGATAACGGATATAAAAAAATTGACGGAGGTAAAGGAGACGAACATGGAGTCCGGCACTAGGCGTAGAACCTTCGGAGTCTGGCTGCGTTCCATGGGTTTGGCTCGAGTCGATTGTCCGATGCATCCCGCAGACGGTATGCTCCACCGGTCAGAACTTGGTCGATAATGAAGGGACCTTCCCATTTGGGCTTGAGCTTGTTCTTTTTCTTATCCGGTAGGCGTAGAACGAGTTCGCCAATGTTATAAGTTTTGGCCCGTACTTCTCTGCTTTAATACCTTTGAGCCTGTTGTTGATAGAATGCGGAACGGGCTTTTGCCACGTCACGCTCCTCCTCCAGGGCGTCCAAACTGTCCTGCCGATCAAGCTCGGCCTCTTTCTCTTCATACATGCGCACTCGAGGCGAGTCATGAATTATGTCGCAGGGCAGTACCGCCTCTGCGCCGTACACCATAAAAAATGGTGTGTATCCGGTAGTGCGATTCTGCATGGTCCGCAACCCCCATAGTACAGAGTCGAGCTCCTCTACCTAGTGCGTATTTGATTCCTTTAAGGAGCGCACTAATCTGGGTTTAATGCCGCTCATGATGAGACCATTTGCTCGCTCGACTTGACCGTTAGTTTGCGGGTAATAGACAGAAGCATAATCGAGCTTAATGCCCATGTTGCTGCACCAAATTTTTACCTCGTTGGCTGTAAAGTTCGAGCCGTTATCGGTGATGATGCTATGGGGGACGCCATAATGGTGTACGACCCCAGATATGAAGTCTATCACTGGTCCGGATTCGATCATTTTAACTGGTTTGGCTTCTATCCATTTGGTGAATTTATCCACCATGACCAATAAGTATTTTTTCTTATGGCTTCCCCCTTTGAGGGGTCCGACCATATCAAGCCCCCAGACCGCAAAGGGCCAAGTAATGGGGATTGTTTGTAGAGCTGTAGGCGGCATATGGCTTTGGTTTGCGAAAAGCTGGCAACCGACGCATCATTGAACGAGGTCCTGTGCGTCTGCTTTCGGCCGTCGGCCAGTAGAAACCTGTACGGAAGGCCTTGCTTACAAGGGCCTGAGCTGCGGTGTGGTGGCCGCCAAGTCCAGCATGAATTTCTGCCAAAAGTTGCCGCCCTTCCTCTTCGGAGATGCACCTTTGAAGGACTCCGGTAGCGCTTTTCTTATAAAGCTCTCCCTCGTGGACCTTGTAGGCTTTAGACCGCCGCACAATGCAGCGCGCCTCGTTTGGGTCCTCGGGTAGTTCCTGCCTAGTTAGGTAGGCCAGGAATGGTTCTGTCCACTGGGCAATGACAGCCATAATCACGTGGGCGGAAGGTGTTATTTCGGTGGTAGAGCCTCCGATTACGTCAGGGTGTTCGGTATCTGGCGTTGTGTCCGGGTCCGGGCTATTATTTCCGGTCTCTCCTTCCCATACCACAGATGGCTTAAACAGCCTTTCCAAAAAGATATTAGGTGGGACGGTGTATGCGCCGACGCTGGCAAGGATATCTGCCGCCTGATTGTTTTCCCGGACCACATGGTGGAATTCAAGCCCCTCGAACCGAGCTGACATTTTGAGGACGGCGTTGCGATAAGCCACCATTTTTGGGTCCTTGGCGTCGAAGTCTCCATTTATTTGAGATATTGCAAGGTTCGAATCCCCCGCACCTCTAGGCGTTGAATGCCCATGGAGACTGCCATCCGGAGGCCGTGTAATAGGGCCTCGTATTCTGCTGCGTTGTTAGAGTCTGTGTATAATATTTGGAGATGCGTCTTGGAATGTATCTCCGGTGGGGGATGTCAGACGACACCAGCCCCAGACCCTTGACATTTTAGAGCCATCAAAGTGCATGATCCAATTGGAGTATGCGCCTGTACTCTTTAGGAGTTAAACCACATCCGTCGACAACGAAATCGGCCGATGCTTGTGACTTAATGGCTCGCCGTGGTTTGTATATTATGTCGAACGGGAGGAGCTCAATAGCCCATTTAGCAATCCGGCCCATGGCTTCGCGGTTGTTTATTATGTCATTGAGTGGTACTTCAGAGGCCACCATAATTGAACACTCTTGAAAGTAGTGTCATAGTTTCCGGGATGCCATGAAGACCGCGTATGCTATCTTTTGATAATGTGGGTACCGTGATTTGCATGGAGTGAGGACAGTGGATACATAGTATACCGCCTTTTGGAGCGGGAATTTATGTCCGTCCGTCTCTCGTTCGACGACGAGCACTGCGCTTACAACTTGGTGTGTTGCCGCTATATATAACAGCATTGGTTCGCCTACATTTGGCGCGGCCAAGATAGGGTTTGTGGCCAAAACGACTTTTATTTCCTCTAGTCCGGCGTAGCGCACATCCACTCGAAGTGTTGATGCGTCGGAGAAGGCGATAAAGAGGCAGTCCCTTTTCTCCTAATCAGGAGATGAAGCGGCTTAAGGCAGCCACGCATCCAGTTAGTTTCTGGATTTGCTTGAGGTCTGAGCTCGGATTTTAGCCGGATTTGCTTCGATTCCTCTATTGGAGATGATGAAGCCTAAGAGCTTTCCGGCGGGCACGCCGAAGACGCATTTTTCCGGGTTGAGCTTAATGTCATATGTTCGGAGATTGTCGAACGTGAGCCTCAAGTCGTCTATTAAGGATTCGACGTGTCTGGTTTTAATGACCACATCGTCTCGTATGCCTCCACTGTTTTGCCGATCTGTGTCTCCAAGCATGTCCGAATCATGCGTTGATAGGTTGCACCGGGCGTTTTGAGCCCGAAAGGCATGGTGTTGAAACGGAAGGGGCCGTATGGAGTGATAAATGCCGTTGCGGCTTGATCGGACTCTGCCATCTTAATTTGATGGTATCCGAAGTATGCGTCGAGGAAACACAATGAGTCGTGTCCTGCGGTAGCGTCGATAATTTGATCGATGCGAGGGAGGGGGAAGGGATCCGTGGGGCAAGCCTTATTAATGTACGTGTAGTCGACCCATAGGCGCCAGATTTGTCCTTCTTTGGTACCATCACCAGGTTTGCTAGCCGATCCGAATGTTTTATTTCTCGGATGAATCCGGCCTCCGATAACTTGGCTAGCTCTTCTCCCATGGCTTGTCGCTTAGGTTCAGAGAAATGCCGAAGAGTCTGCTTGACCGGCTTGAACCCCTTTAGAATGTTAAGGCTATGCTCGGCCAGCCTGCGTGGGATTCCTGGCATGTCTAAAGGATGCCAGACGAAGATGTCCCAATTTTCACGCAAGAACTCGCGTAGTGCAGCGTCTACTGTGGGGTTTAACTATGCCCCGATAGATGCTGTTTTTGTAGGGTCTGTTGGATGTACTTGGAATTTGACTATTTCATCCGCTGGTTTAAAAGAGGTGGACTTGGATCTTTTGTCGAGTATCACGTCGTCCGTCCTCATCCTTTGTGGAGCGCTGGCGATGGTTAGTTCCTCGGCCGTGAGGGCTTGGATAACGCCTCGAGGGCCGGTCGCGGCTGTTTTATTTTCGGCGCGGAGTGCTATGTCCGGATCACTAGCTAGAGTGATGATTCCATTGGGCCCGGGCATTTTGAGCTTCATGTACCCGTAATGGGGTATAGCTTGGAAGATCGTGAATGCCTCCTGCCCTAGAAGGGCGTGGTATCCGCTATTGAACGAGGCCACTTGGAATGTCATTTCTTCGGACCTATAATTCTCTGGCGTGCCGAATACCACATCTAGTGTGATTTTGCTAGCACATCGTGCCTCCCGACTAGGGATGATTCCTCTGAAGGTCGTCTTTGCTTTGCTCAATGCGGCTTCGTCTATTTCCATTTTTCAAGAGTCTCCTCATAGATGAGGTTTAATCCGATGCCGCCGTCCATGAGCACTTTAGTAAGCGGAAGCTGTCCACAATTGGACTAAGGACCAAGGCGGCCGGTGCTCGTGTTGTTGAATTTAGGTTCACATCGGCATTGAAGGTGATAGCCGTGTCGCTCCATGGATTTATTGCTACTATTTGGCGGAGACTTGACAAGGTCATGGAGTGCTCGCCACGCCTATTATTTGAGGCGAAGGTCTTGAAGACTGCCAATCTTGTATTGTTGTTCTCCACGGGATGGTGCTCTGCGGTATTGTTGATGAGGATATCCTCACCGCTCTTAGCCACTGCGGAGTACCCAACATGCTCTAAGGCTGTGTGTTGGTATGGTATCCGTTATATTGTGAATTTTGCATGGCCCGTTGAGCCACCCCTCCAATATGGTTCCATGCCCTATAGTGGGCTTTTGTTTCTTTGTAATTGGGTCGAGTGACTTATGAAAGTACACCCTTTTAGTTCGGACGGGGGGTTTAGTGAGAGCCGGAGGATCCCAGAATTTCGTTTGGGTTTTCCAGGTGCTTTCCGTCGCACGGTACTTCTGTACTATGGCCGCCAAGTCAGCGAAGTGTGCTATGTCATGGCGACTTATGGCGTTGAGGATTCCCTTGTTCGTGCAATTTTTTCAAAAGAATGAAATTGCGTCTTCCTCGCGACAGTCCTTAACCTTGCTCATTACAAGGAGGAATCTGGCCCAATAGTGGTGTACTGTCTCTTGGGGCTCTTGTCTAATGTGGGAAAGATTGCTTATATCTGGGTGGGTAGGTGGATTTAAGTCCGAACCTTGACCCGATTGAGACCCAGGGGCGGAGGAGTTTCCGATCTTAGAAGTTCGGGCTCCGGGATGTTGCCCAATAGGTCCGCTTTGTTGCTCGATTCTAGGTTCGGGTGCAGGCCCTGTCCTCCCGTGGCGGGTATCCGCCTCGGAGAGCTTCGAGAATCCGGACATAGTTTGTCCACAAGATAGAGGAAGAATCGCCGCATTGCTCCTCCACCACCGCTATCGATGGGTGACCGTGGGAGTTAATCTCCCTTTGGTCAGGTTTAAGCCCGATCGATCATAGTCCATAGCGACTCCCAAGGCGGCGATGCGATCCAAGAGCTCGTTCAAGGACGAGAGCTCCATTGGATCCAACTGCTCAGCGGATTCCGAGCCAACGTGGAGGCTGTTTTCGATGACCCGAGAAGTCATCATCGGCGCAGCGGCCGATCGTGCGGTCATGACGAAACCGCCTAGTCGGAGAGTTTGGCCTATAGCCAGGGCTCCCCCGGAGGTGATGTTGTCATTGACAAAAAGACGAGCCATCAAGCCTTATGAGGGGCGACATACGGTGGAACTCTCAATGAAAGCACCAATGTCGATTGTCAAAACCGCGGATCTCGGGTAGGGGTCCCGAACTGTGTGTCTAAGGAGGATGGTAACAGAGGCGGGGACACGATGTTTACCCAAAGTTCGGGCCCTCTCGATGGACGTAATACCCTACTTCCTGCTTGATTGATCTTGATGATATGAGTATTACAAGAGTTGATCTACCACGAGATCGTAGAGGCTAAACCCTAGAAGCTAGCCTACGGTATGATTGTTGTTGTCCTACGGACTAAACCCTCCGGTTTATATAGACACCTGAGGAGGCTAGGATTACACAAAGTCGGTTACAAGGGAGGAGATCTACATATCCGTATTGCCAAGCCTGCCTTCCACGCCAAGGAGAGTCCCATCCGGACACGGGACGAAGTCTTCAATCTTGTATCTTCATAGTCCAACAGTCCGGCTAAAGGATATAGTCCGGCTGTCCGAGGACCCCCTAATCCAGGACTCCCTCACCCCAAGCTTAGGGTTTTGCATATTATTAACACAATTGGCATTAAGAGAATTTATAATAACATCATTGCAATCATGCTTTTCATCGAAGGAACTACCAAGTATGGGTGCAATAGCAATGATCTCATGTTTAACATAAGGAACTATAGCAACTTCATCTTCATAAATATTGGCATCATTGCCACAAGAATAGCAAGCATCATGTTCATCAAGGGATTTTTCAATCAAATCATCGGAATCATCATTATCTATAGATTCATGCATATCATTATTTTCTTCCAAAGCAACGGTCATTCTCTCAATAAATTCTTTGACATAGACATTATGAGCATAGTTTTCATAGCAATATTTAAGTATGTCAAAATTTTCAGTTTAAATAGAGAGTAATATCATACTTTTCAATCAAAGAAGCAACTTCATAAGCACCCTTAAAAGCAACAAATTCTTCAATTTGTTCGATATCGTAATAACTATAAACACCCTTTGCATAATAAGATAAGATTTCATTATCATTAAACTCACATAGGTAGGGAAGGTGTTTTTTAGAGTTCTTAGAGCAACAAGTAAAAATCACAAATTTCACAAAGATTCCAAGCATAACACAGCAATCTGTTTATTTGATTCCATAAGAGTCTCTCCTTTTCAGACAAACGGTGACGCACAAAATGAGCATGCTCATCTAAAGATTTCCCATCAACTAGGCTACTTGGGGTTTCAGCACGAGCGCATAAGGATCGAAGATGATCCAAGTGGATCCATATCAATAGATTTTTAGCAAGCAAATAGGAGGCACATGGAAACACAAACAAAAAGACATACGGGAAGAAGGCTAAGAAAAGGCGAATAAAGCAGCAAGGGTGAAGTGGGGGAGAGGAAAATGAGAGGCAAATGGCAAATAATGTAATGCGAGGGATAAGAGTTTGTGATGGGTACTTGGTATGTCTTGACTTGTGCATAGACTCGCCGGCAACAACGCCAGAAATGGCTCATTGTCGGGAGTCAAATCTTGACTTGACTTGGTGTAGGCCTCCCTGGCAACGGCGCCAGAAATCCTTCTTGCTACCTCTTGAGCACTGCGTTGGTTTTCCCTTGAAGAGGAAAGGGTGATGCATCAAAGTAGCGTAAGTATTTCCCTCAGTTTTGAGAACCAAGGTATCAATCCAGTAGGAGGCCACCCTCAAGTCCCTCGCACCTACACAAACAAATAAAAACCTCGCAACCAACGCAATAAAGGGGATGACAATCACATCACGGTCACTAACGAGAGAGAGATCTGATAGATATGATAAGATAATATTTTTGGTATTTTTATAATAAAGATGCAAAGTAAAATAAAAGGCAATAAAAATAGCTAAGTGTTGGAAGATTAATATGATGGAGAATAGACCCGGGGCCATAGGTTTCACTAGTGGCTTCTCTCAAGAGCATAAGTATTACGATTGGGTGAACAAATTCTTTGTTGGGCAATTGATAGAATTGAGCATAGTTATGAGAATATCTAGGTATGATCATGTATATAGGCATCACGTCCGTGACAAGTAGACCGACTCCTGCCCGCATCTACTACTATTACTCCACACGTCGACCGCTATCCAAAGATGCATCTAGAGTATTAAGTTCAAAAGAATGTAGTAATGTTTTAAGTAAGATGACATGATGTAGAGGGATAAACTCATGCAATATGATATAAACCCCATCTTGTTATCCTCGATGGCAACAATACAATATGTGCCTTTGCTGCACCTACATCACTTGGGAAAGGACACATAAAGATTGAACCCAAAGCTAAGCACTTCTCCCATTGCAAGAAAAGATCAATCTAGTAGGCCAAATCAAGCAGATAATTGAAGAGACTTGCAAAGATAACCAATCATACATAAAAGAATTCAGAGAAGATTCAAATATTGTTCATAGATAAACTTGATCATAAACCCACAATTCATCGGTCTCAACAAACACACCGCAAAAGAAGATTACATCGAATAGATCTCCACGAGAATCGTGGAGAACTTTGTATTGAGATCCAAAGAGAGATAAGAAGCCATCTAGCTAATAACTATGGACCCGAAGGTCTGAGGTAAACTACTCACACATCATCGGAGAGGCTATGGTGTTGATGTAGAAGCCCTCCGTGATCAATGCCCCTCCGTGGGGCAGGAAAAGGCCCCAAGATGGGATCTCACGAATTACGAGAAGGTTGCGGCGGTGGAATTATGTTTTCATGGATGCTTACATTGGTTTGAAGTACGTAGGTATATATAGGAGGAAGAAGTACGTCGGTGGAGCAACATGGGCCCCACGAGGGTGGAGGCGCGCCAGGTGAAACACGCCCCCCTGCCTCGTGCTCTCCTGGTTGATTTCTTGACGTAGACTGCAAGTCCTCTAGATCACGTTTGTTCTGAAAATCACGTTCCCGAAGGTTTCATTCCGTTTGGACTTCGTTTGATATTCTTTTTCTGCGAAACTCTGAAATAGGCAAAAAACAGTAATTTGGGTTGGGCTTGTTAATAGGTTAGTCCCAAAAAGAATATAAAAGTGTATAACAAAGCCCATTAATCATCCAAAACAGAATATAATATAGCATGAAGCAATCAAAAATTATAGATGTGTTGGAGACGTATCAAGTAGCACCATGATTTTTATGATAGAGAGTCTCTTGTTTTGTCACTTTCATATAGTAGTGGGAATTTTCATTATATAACTTGGCTTGTATATTCCAACAATGGGCTTCCTCAAATGCCCTAGGTCTTCGTGAGCAAGCATGTTGGATGCACACCCACTTAGTTTCTTTTGTTGAGCTTTCATACATTCATAGCTCTAGTGCATCCGTTGCATGGAAATCCCTACTCCTTGCATTGACATTGATTGATGGGCATCTCCCTAGCTCGTTGATTAGCCGTGTCAATGTGAGACTTTCTCCTTTTTTGTCTTCTCCACATAACCCCCATCATCATATTCTATTCCACCCATAGTGCTATATCCATGGCTCACGCTCATATATTGTGTGAAAGTTGAAAAAGTTTGAGATTACTAAAGTATGAAAAAATTGCTTGGCTTGTCATCGTGGTTGTGCATGATGAGAGCATTCTTGTGTGACGAAAATGGAGCATGACCAAACTATATGATTTTGTAGGGATAAACTTTCTTTGGCCATGTTATTTTGAGAAGACATAATTGCTTAGTTCGTATGCTTGAAGTATTATTACTTTTATGTCAATATTAAACTTTTATCTTGAATCTTTCGGATCTAAATATTCATACCACAAATAAGAGAATTACATTGAAAATTATGCTAAGTAGCATTCCCATCAAAAATTCTGTTTTATCATTTACCTACTCGAGAATGACGATAATTAAGCTTGGGGATGCTTGATACGTCTCCAACGTATCTATAATTTTTTATTGTTCCATGCTATATTATATTCTGTCTTGGATGTTTAATGGGCTTTATTATAAACTTTTATATTATCTTTCGGACTAACCAATTAGCCGGAGGCCCAGCCCAAATTGCTGTGTTTTTGCCTATTTCAGTGTTCCCAAGGAAAGGAATATCAAACGGAGTCCAAACGGAATGAAACCTTCGGGAACGTGATTTTCGGAACAAACGTGATCCAGAGGACTTGGAGTGGACGTCAAGCAATCAACGAGGAGGCCATGAGGCAGGGGGCGCGCCCTCCACCCTCGTGGGCCCCTCGTAGCTCCACCGACCTACTTCTTCCTCCTATATATACCTCGTACTTCCCAAACCATCGCCAGAGGAGCCAAAACCCTATTTCCACCGCCGCAACCTTCTCACATGCCGTGAGATCCCATCTTGGGGCCTTTTCGGCGCTCACGAGGGGCATCGATCACGGAGGGCTTCTACATCAACACCATAGCCTCTCCGATGATGTGTGAGTAGTTTACTTCAGACCTTCGGGTCCATAGTTATTAGCTAGATGGCTTCTTCTCTCTCTTTGGATCTCAATACAAAGTTCTCCTCGATTCTCTTGGAGATCTATTTGATGTAACTCTTCTTTTTGCGGTGTGTTTGTCGAGATCCGATGAATTGTGGGTTTATGATCAATATTATCTATGAATAATATTTGAATTTCCTCTGAATTCTTTTATGTATGATTGGTTATCTTTGCAAGTCTCTTCGAATTATCAGTTTGGTTTGGCCTACTAGATTGATCTTTCTTGCAATGGGAGAAGTGCTTAGCTTTAGGTTCAGTCTTGCGGTGCTCGATCCCGGTGTGATGAGGGGAAAGCTTGACACGTATTGTATTGTTGCCATCGAGGATAAAAAGATGGGGTTTATATCATATTGCATGAGTTTATCCCTCTACATCATGTCATCTTGCTTAAAGCATTACTCTGTTCTTATGAACTTAATACTCTAGATGCATCTTTGGATAGCGGGTGATGTGTGGAGTAATAGTAGTAGATGCGAGGCGAGTCGGTCTACTTGTCACGCAGACGTGATGCCTATATACATGATCATACCTAAATATTCTCATAACTATGCTCAATTCTATCAATTCCTCGACAGTAATTCGTTTACCCACCGTAATACTTATGCTATCCTGAGAGAAGCCACTAGTGAAACCTATGGCCCACGGGTCTATTTTCCATCATATTAATCTCCCGACAACTAGCTTTTCTGGCACCGTTTATTTTGCTTTCTTTACTTTTACTCTTTACCATAAAAATACCAAAAATATTATCTTATCATCTCTATCAGATCTCACTCTCGTAAGTGACCGTGAAGGGATTGACAACCCCTTTATCGCGTTGTTTGCGAGGTTCTTATTTTTTGTGTAGGTGCGTGGGACTCAGTGTGGTCTCCTCTTGGATTGATACCTTGGTTCTCAAAAGCTGAGGGAAATACTTACGCTACTTTACTGCATCACCCTTTTCTCTTCAAGGAAAACCAACGCATGCTCAAGAGGTAGCAGTACCCAGCGTTAGCCAAGTTCATGGCGGTGACTCACCACGGCTACAATGTCCTCAAGATGCCGTGGATCGGGGTGTCATCACAGTCGCTTTGTGAGGAGAAGGATGCAGTGTGCTCCCTTGGCCGGGCCTTCCGAGCCGCAGCAATTGAAGACCACGACAACGAAGGAATCTCGCATCCTCCCGAGGCCATCCCCAAGAAGAAGAAGCAGCTACTGCATGCGGGGGCCTCGGGAGAGGCTGCGTCGCGGCAAGACCACCTCAAGACCTGCGTCCTCAGATGGGGCGCCTCCCTCCCACGCATAGGAAGGCGCGCCCAGCACCCTCCTCGGGCAGGGCTCGGGGGGCTCTTTTCTAGTGGGCCTCAGACCTAGCCAGCATCACGAGGGAGGCGCTTGGGCACCACGTGGAGGCGTGCTTTGCGACACGTTTCCCTCAGGAGGGCACCAGGCGAGGAGCGCCTAGCGCTCAATAGTTCATCACCCAGACTACCCAGGAGCTTCAAGAAGCAAGAGCCATGCGCGGCGACCGCCGCCCACCTGGCGTAGCTCCCCATCCAAGCAAGGATGGTGGGCTGCGTGTCTGCATCGACATCCCAAGGCTCAACAGGGCCGCATCTCAGGAGCTTTTCTGGCCTTCGCGCGTGGGACGTTGCGAGGGCCCGCCCCACAGCTATGTTCGCATGTCATTCGGCCTGCCGAGCATGGTGGTCGTCTATCAGCGTAACCTGCGGAGCGTCTTGGCGGCTCAGGAGGCTAGGCATCACGCAGTCCTGGAGGAGATGGAGACGGTCCTCAAGGAACCGCCTGGACCCCCAGAGCCTCCCGAGGCTCAGGGACCCGGAGGCTCGTGAGGAGCAACCCCATCACCACGCGTCTTCAGCTACCCCAACACCCCTTCGACAACGAAACCAGGTGACATTTTCCAAGTTTATTTAGCTGGGAGCGCCCCTCAGGCTGCATCATTCCCAGGCCGCGTGGGCCTGTCCTTGCGGCATGTATCCTTTTGCATCTTTGGCTTACTTTGTTGGGGGCGCCCCTCGGGTTGCATCCTCCCCAAGCCGCTTGGGTCCAACCCAGTGGCGTGTATCGTTCCTGCATTTACCTAAGCTAATTCGCTTTCCATGCATAATCTATCTATGATTATCGCCTGCTTGATTACCACCCACCATGGGAGCTGCTCATGCTGGCACGGCGCTTGTGCTCGGGTCCGTCCACCTCGCAACACCGACAAACCGTCGGCGGTCGAAGCTCGACTCATGGCACGCCCAGCGACATCACCTCACCAGGCCCTCAGTGCCTTCGTCTTCTTGCGGAGTGACCTGCGGCGGACCGGCAATCATAGTGGCAACCTTTGTCCCTCCTCGCGCTAACCTGCAGGAACTTCCCCAGGATGATAGCAGGCAGTACCACGGGCTCCCTCTTCTCCCATGCGATTCGCTTGCGCGTTAAAAGGGGGGCTCCGGAGCATCGCGACTTAGGAGTCTCATCGGGTTTCTCCAGCCCTCACCCCTAGCCTTGACCACGGCATCGCGACTGGCATACCAACGGGCGGTGAGCTCGCTTGAGGGGCGGGACACGAGGGCGTAGAGCACACAGGAGAGCATGGAGAAGAGGGGAGGCTCGACGGGCCTGACTCAGCCTTATCACGACCGCCGACGCACGAGTCTGGCGCATCACAAGGAACCGACCCTGGACCGCCAAGATAAGTTTCGCGCCCGGGTCAACCAATCGCTACGGCATAGGATTCTCACTCGCTGCAGTCCTGTTGCAGCAACGTCGTTTCCCTTTCTTACCTCTCAGTGGCCACTTGCGCGCTAAAGGGGACCTCCTGAGCATCGCGCCTCAGGAGCTCTTACTGGACCTCGGGCCGCTCACCTCCTGGCCTTGACCACGACATCGTGACCTGGCATACCAGCGACGGCAGTAGCCTAGGGACCGGGACCTACCAGCGTAGAGCATCAAGCCGTCGTGGGGTTGGAAAGGGGAGACCGAGCCGAAACAGGACGTGCGCTCGCATATCTTCATAATAAGGACAATATCAACAAAAGACACTACAGACCCTTTACACGCCCCCGCGGGGTTTGTCTCGATTCCTCGCAGGAAACAAAGAAGGGAGCTTCTAGGGGTCCTATCTACACGTGCCGGCGCGGCCGACGCCATCACCAACAGTGGGCTACGGGAGGCCGGAGCCAACCCCATCCAGATTAGCGACGGCGGCGGCGGGACGCTGTGGCCTTGCTCCGGGCACGGCGAGAGCTCGGGGGCGCGTAGCTGTCGTCGCGCGTCTCCGGAGTCTCGTAGGGCTCGGGAGAGTCGCTGGACTCCCAGGCGGCGCCGCTGCTGCTTGATGAGCCGCCGGCGAGGCGGGCGGCAGCCCGCTCTGCGGCGGCGCCGCTGGCCCAGCGGCTCTCCGGCAAGCACTCAAGTGACGGCCTTCCACGTCGAAGACCTTGAAGAACATCGTGAAGGCGCGTCATTACTCGAAGTGGATCGCGAGGCGCCCTCAGACGGCAAACTCGGGCGACCTCACCCTGACCCGCGGGTCATGAAGATCTTGTCCAGGGAGGCAGCCTCGACCTCCGCTCCGATCGTCGGGCGTCGCGATCGGCATCTTTGCGACCAAAGCTCAAGGGGCCCCCTCGGCGGCATCTCGGCGAGAAAGAATTGCGGGAAGTGGATCCAGTGCGGAGGCATCGCCGCCGTCCACATCACGAAGTTCACGCGGGAGTCCAGCGTGGGCTCTGAGGCGACAGCGTGTGTCACCCGGGCCTTGGCGACCATGGTTACGGTGTGGGCGGCGCCGCCCGCCGCCTCTTCCTCCTGAGCCCTCGGCTTGGGCGTACAGAGGCAGCGGATACCCGGGAGGGGGCCGCTCACCCCAAGGCCTTGTCACCTCCAACCTCCCGACTATGTCACGGCAGGGGACCGGCCTCTTCTTTGGTGGAAGTGGCCCGGTCTCGTCGCGGGGGGTCTTTCATTTCTCCGTGGCCGAGAACCTTCGGATTGGCGCCATGGTGTCGCTGCAAGCAATGGAGCGAGGGAGAAGAAGCGAGCGGAGCCGGAAGAGATGGGCGACGGTGGCTCCGCCCCCCTCCTCATTTATAGTAGGAGTAGGCCAACTGGCGATCCCCATGATCACAGGTAATGATGGTTTTTCCTTGCATGCAGCAGGGACTCGTCAAGTCGGGCGGTTGCCGAGGCGGCGTGGGGAAGTGGAGACGCCCACGTCCAATCGGGCCGCCACGTCGACTCAAGGCCGCAGAAGCTGTTAGGCTCACTTGGCGCTCAAGACTTGCCCTTTGGCTTTGCCCTCAAGCCAAGCTCCGAAGCGCGCTTCTTTGGGCCCGGGGCTACTGTCGGCGTTCTAGGAACGGGGGTCCCCAGACTTGCCTGCCTGCGGCCAGTGGCGTGGCTCCACTAGCGACCTGTCTGGCCCATCTTCATCAAGAACCCTCAAGACCCTCGTGAGGCCAAGCCTCGCGAGGCGGACGGCAGAAACTCCTCGGGGGCAGCCTCATCGAGCTGGCTCACGAGAAAGCGGAGAGATCAAGGCAAGGGAACCTCGCGAGGTTCCCGTGGCGTAAGCCATAATGACCAAGGCGGTAGGCCAGTGGCGCCAGCCGCAGATGTCCTTATTTCCCTTAGGTGCTAAAGGCGGCCTTGAGTAGGAGTCCCGAGCATCGGGCAAAGGTTTCCATATCGGTGCAACGAGACCAAGACTAGAAGGACGGCAAGACGGAGGTCACCGTGGAGCCCAAGACGGCGTCACCACGAGCCTTTGGCGGCGAAGACCACCTTTAGTCGAGGATAGCTTGTACTAGTTGTTCCCCTTCAAGCCGGCCGTTGTGGAATCTCTTCCGCTCAATATTTGGGAAAAGGACCGGGGACTCTATAAATAGGACTAGCCACCATCGTCCGAGGAGATGGATCACCCAGTTCACCAACCACCACACAAGCTCACCAAGCACAAGAACACCTCTCCTCAGGAGGCTGTTCTTCCCTTGTACTGTTCATCCTCAGCCCAAGAGGCAATCAACCACCCCACACTGAAGTAAGGTATTACACCACAACGGTGGCCCGAACCAGTATAAATCTTGTGTCCATTTGTTCTTTGGGTTTGTCGAGCTAGGTCGTGAGATCTTGATGCGAGCGAGCTAGAGGGGGGAGAGATCTTCGTGCGCACCCCGGTATTCGAACCTCAAGGGTTTTGCCAGAACCCGAAATCCGACAGGGTCCACTAAATATTGAAGAAATGAACAGGCCTGCCTCGGAGTTTGTGCCTAGAGCGTTGGTTCAGGTTCATACGGTTTCGTTCTCTCTCTTCTTTTATTATGTACCATGTCATCAAAATAGTTTAGATGGCAATTTAACCAACAACAATCATTCAACTGTTGGAGATGCCCTTATTGGGCTGGCTACGCCACTGCTTGTTGACTTGTTGTCTTGTTGATCGCTAGCGTTCAATGAGCTCAACTTCGAGCTGATTAAGCTACAAGCACTGTTTACTGAAGAGCTTTTAAAAAAAATCTGAAGAGCTTAGTACTGCAGAGAATCAGCTACTTTTTGTGAAATCTGATCGCAGAGAATCAGATTTAGACCCTGCGCGTGCTTGCCTAACAAATACAGTATGACCGACACGCGCCGAGAAAATGCACCATTTTGTGGGCGCAAATACGCACTCTTGTAGCATTCCAGACAAGGAGAGGATCATCGTTAACCGTAGACGCGTGACTAAGTTGGCATTTTCTTGCACGCACGGACCAGTCAAGACTAAAGAGTCAAGACAGAGCTGTTGGGCGATCACATCCAGCCGGCTCGCGTGCACTCCTGCGCTAGCTTCCACTGTTTCCAGCGTATGTATAATTGGCTCATTGCGTCTGATTTTCTCTGAGTCGAACCTGCGCCGCACGCAACCTTACGGACCAAGGCATTTCCAAACGGTTTTGCCATTTCAGAAATAGCACTCTATCCAATCATTGAGATCGATACAAGTATATCGAATTTCCCTCGCAAAAAAGAAAAGGAGGATTTGATGGTTATGACATGGCCGGCTATAAATGTCAATTAAAAATAGCCACTTTTAGTTAATATAAGCGCACCCCATCGTGAGAAAAATCAATATGTTTATCCGTTACAGAAATTCTGCAAATGTTAGCGTCGAGCTTTCACTGAATCGTCCGCAAAGTCACAGTCATGCCCCAAACACGGCAAAATTTTATGTTTTGACCCTTTTTCCAAACAAATTCAGGATCGACCCCGTTTGAAATATTTTTTGATTTGACCCTTTTCCTACCGCCAGAGCTCCTGCGGTAGGGCTACAACCTATCGCCAGGACCTGGCGGTAGGAAACTTATCCACGCTGCCGTGGAGACGGCGCCGTCCCCCTCCGTCGCACCCTACCGCCAGGTCCCAAGCGGTAGATCAGGTAACCCTACTGGCGGAGCCTGGCGGTAGGGTCCGGCAGTTATTTCACCGAGACCCCCGCGCCTTCCCTTCTCCCCACCCCTCCCTCCCCAAGTCGGCAGTTCATCCATTTTCTCCCCAAGTCGCGCCTCTCTCCTCTCTCATCTCCTCCACTCTCCTCCGATCTTCACCGTTTCTTCACCGTTTTGGCGGATCGAGATGGCCCCGAAGAGAGAAACGTAAGCTCCTCCGATCCCTCCAATTAGTTTTTGCAAACTTGCTTCCGATTCGACGCATTATTTGCTTGAAATCCCTCATGTTTTTTAACTTAGATTGGATTTTTTTCACCTAAGATTGATTGTAATTGTAGTTCTTAGTTCTTTAGTAACTAGTGGTATTGGATATGAACTCTAATCAATAGTTCATATATTAGTGTGAAGATGAACCCTAGTTCATAATTTATTTTGTTAAAAAAATTATGATGTAATGTTGATATGAGGATGAACCCTAGTTTGATGATGCATGTTGATATGATGATATGATCTAGTGTGAAGCTGAACCCTAGTTTGATGATTCATATTGATATGATGATATGAAGATGTTGTTTGGAAAAATTATTTAAAAATATGATGATATGATGTATGTTGGAGGATTTTTTTGATATGATGCATGTTGATATGATTTGATCCATCATGTGTAGTAGATGTTGTTGGAGAAATATGCTTAAAATTTTATTTTGATATGATGCATGTTGATATGATTTGAGTTCATCTTTTGCTTATGTATGCTTTATGCTTATGGTGCTTTTGTTTATGAAATTTTATTAAGGCAACCACCTCTTGCGGACAACATCGGCCCACGGTACTGCATGCTGGACTGGGCATTCGACAAGGGTCATCGTGCCCGTTTCATAGAGAACGGAGAGGTAAGTTATATGAATGAAATTTTGATCCAAGTTTTCGGATTGACGAAAATAATTTCCTAACTTTTGGCGTTCAATTTTTGACAGATGCTCCAGCCACTGCGCATGAGGGGTCACGGGGTTCATGGGCATATGGACTCACGACGGCGCCACGCTACCGTTCTTCAAGAAGAGCCCGACCGTTGGGTTTCGTGTTGCAGTTCAAGCGTCGGCCGCCGACGCTTGTCCACGCAGCTCGACAGCGTTGATTGACCGTGGCGACCGGAGACCCATTCTTTTCATCTCGCCATGCGGGGAGATGACGGTGACCCTCGAGGATCGGGAGATGATTACTGCCATGCCGATCGAGAGTCATGCACTCACCGGTCGAGTGGAGAGGACCAACTGGCGAGAGGGTCACCACCCTCATCGGCGGCTCGCCGGTGCCAAGAGTAACCGTACATCCGGTGTGCCGTTGATCCGCTCGAGCACCGGAAGACATGCCCGAAAAGCGCGGAACAAGGCGACTGTGGAGTGGTATGCAGCGGGCCTACCTGTGGTATCTTCTCACGGAGGTCGTGTTTCCAGACAGCTCCTAAACTTTATGCCAATCGGTCGTATCTGTTCTTCCTAGCCGATCGGGATGCGAGGTACAATTGGGGGACGGCATCTCTCGCCTACCTATACCGTTCGGTAAGAGAGTGTCTAATTGCGTACCTACCTACAAAAGTGTGTCCATGACATTTTCTTATATCTGATCCTCATTTGATGTTTTGTAGCTTGACGACGCAACGCAGAGGACGGGAGACAAGTCCAATATGGGTGGCTTTATGCAGGCCTTCTCCATTTGGATGTGGGAGCGGCTGCCGGTGGGGCGTCCGGAGAAGGAAAGACGACCATGGGAAGACTATGGCGAAGAAGGCGGCGAGACTCAAAACCCCACCGTAGCTTACGAGTGGGACGTTGTCAAACTCTACACGGGCCTAAACAAGACTTCGTACAAGACCTACACCAACGAAGTTGGGCGCTTTGACGATCACGCAGTATATGAACTCGCCCAACACCTTTCTCTATGATTCCACTATTGACCGAGAGTCCGAACATACCAAGGTATATGTAATAGGTAATCTTGTGCCCGTAACGACAAGAACGAGAGTGGGACTTTGATCTAAACGTGATGTGCGATGCGGACCGTGGTCTCTGGCGGTGCATCGTGCCCATGATCTGTATTACGCCGTCGAGTGGCATTTGCCTGGCAACGCAGCCACGCATTTGGGATTTATCAAAGATACCCCACCGGCCAGCCCCACCACATACCGGCGGCCACGCGCTCCACCGTGAGCTCTTTGTTCTCCGTGAGATTATCATGTTTCTTGTTGCTTATGATGATCTCATTGCGCTTATGATGATTCTTGTTGCTTATGCCTTGCGAGATGAGCGGCGTAAGAATCGATCGATCCTGACCGGGAGAGGAGCATAAGACTCATGTGACAAGAGTGGAACCGACGGAGGTACCGTAAAGGCGTGGAGAGGAGAGTGACTAACTGGGATGATTACCGGGCCCGACACATGAGGTGGTACGATGATGGCCGAAGCACCGTCTTCGTCTCGAGCCTCGATGGACGGCGGAAGACATCGCGAGCTGGAGTGGGCTGACCCGATGAGCGAATGTACATACCGGATCGGCATCGAGACATGCACGATTGGATTTAGGGAGTTTGCACCCCTCATCAACAGAGTGGTAAGTTTGAACCGACGGTCGTATTTAAAATATTTTATTAAATCATCGTGGATCGACTTATGCCGTTGCGATCCGGTGAGCTGAGCAGATGCATCTTTGAAGCCTCGGATGCACTAGGTGATCTTCCGGGAGCGTACAATCGGAGACCCGAGTCGTGGGGACGATGAAGGTACAATTCAGCCTCCTCGGAACAGATGCATCTTGTTCACTTGCGGTCGGTCGATCTGATACTTATTATGACCTTGCTTCATTGTGAGTGCGTAAGTTCGTGCGGCATTATGCATGGCTCGTAGGGCTCCTTGGGTGTGTTGGAGCTGGGTCAGTTGAAGCTTATCAGCCTGTAGCCACACAGGGTCTCATCGCCTCATCGAGCCATGCTCCCTCGTCGTCCAGGTTGGTTGGGGAGGAGGAGGAGGAAGAGGATGAGGATGAGGAGGCCACACATGAAGAAGAGGAGGAGGAGGAGGAGGAGGATGAGAGCAACGGGGAGGAGGAGTACGATGAAGATTATGGACCTCCACCAACTCAAACATCTCGGGCATCTCGGCCAAGAGGAATCCGAAGAAGAAGGATTTGCTGAGTCCGGACCCTTTCCAGAGACCGGTTCCTCGCCGGCCCAAGAAGAAGACCGAAGAGACTCGTTCAAAGAGTAACAAGGACTGTACCTCCAAGAGGAGAAGGAGCAAGTGATTATGCTCTTCGATACTTGGCTCTTTTAGTTTGGTTGAACTTGTCTAGTGGTTATGAAACTACGTGGAACTATGTGTTTGCTATTTGTGGATCTATGTGTTTGCTACTACGTGGAACTCCGTTGAAGTTCGTTTGAAATGTTATATGCACAAGTTATCTAATGTTGATCTATGTGGTGCCCAAGTTTAATTGTTTAAAATCTGTGATTGCTGTCATATTTGTAAAACTTGCTGTATATTGCGTCATATTGCATTCGAAAACAAACAACCAAATGAACTAGAAACAACAAAACACAGGACCCTACCGCCAAGGACCATGGCGGTAGGTTCACAACTCATCACTTGACCCCTTGGCGGTAGGGCGCCTACCGCCGAGGCCTTCCATTCTTTATTACTGAAACATTACACTTTGGAAAACACAGACCCTACCGCCATGGGCTCTGCGGTAGGGTCGCATGGCTCACCGCCAGACCCATGGCGGTATGGTGCCTCTCTTGCCAGTCCTTTGCACATTTAAATTCTGAAGGTTTATGCAGCAAAACTACTTGCTACACCCTACCGCCAGTGCTCTGGCGATGAAGTTTAGACAACTACCGCTTGAGCCTCCTGGCGGTAGGTACTTATCCACGTCAGCCAGATCAAGCGGCCGCCGTCCCCTCTCGTCGCACCCTACCGCCATGGGACGTGGCGGTAGGCTGTCTAACCCTAGCGCCAGAGGTCCTGGCGGTAGCAAAAGGGTCAAATCCCGAATTTTTTTGCAACCGAGGTCAGATCTTGAATTTCTTACCAAAAAGGGTCAAAACACGAAATTCGGCCCCCAAACACACACAGATAGCGGACTAGCGAGAGAAGCAGAGCTGCATGCGGAAGCGGCTGTTCTGCTCGCGAGCACAGGTGAGCACTTTATCGAGACCAAAGCGCGCATCGGGATGTGTGGCGGTAATTATCGAGGCGTGCGGCGGGCGAGCAGCGTTAATTCGAGTGGGGGAATACAGCGTCTTTGCCGCCGTGTCTGTAGCGTCGGGACGGAGCCCATGCAGACGGCGCCGCGTGAGTGGATCCCCCGAGCCGTGGCTCGGATCGTCGGTGATTGCACGATCCGTGGCTCGAGTAGGCGAATCTCCGTCACTTTCGGCTGGCAGGCCAAGAATGGCTCTTTGAGACAAACAGCGCCGCTGTTCCCCACTTCTCGCCAATCTTTCTTGTGTCCGCCATTGACACCGGCCGAGATCTGCGGAAGAAGGAGTACACGACGACGAGTTTCCGGTGATGGAGTTCCTGATGCAACCAATTAGGAGGTAAGGCAGAAATCCTTCACCCCCTGTCCTCTTGCCCCCTCACCACCAATCCTCGTACACAGTAATTATGCTTGTTCATTCGAAAAATTGGTCTCGATCCATAACGGATCTGCTGGGCTGCAGTCCGTGGTGATGGAGGAGGTGAATGACAACCAGATGCCAATGGAGCCGTTGCACTACCAAGCGGTTGCGACGGCAACGGAGGAGCTGTCCCCCATGTCCACTTAAGCGTTGAGGGGCAGGTCCGTGGCGGATGGGGCAGCTTCTGCGAGGGGATGATGAGCCGCAGCGTCTGAAAGCAAGCTGTTGGCGAGTTGATCCAAAACACCAGTGGACTCGCGGGTAACCTCTGTCTATGCTAGATCTTGCGCTGAATCTTTATTACATTACGCTTTCGGCTCACGGGATGCATAGACATCTGAGGAAAGACCGGTGAATCAAATGCTACAGCAGTACAATCTTGTGTGTTCTGCCTTGTGCCAGCACGGCTTGCCGATGTCGAAGTGACAAGCCGGACATGTAAGAATGTGGAATGTCACGAAGATTGGGTATATGTCAGTAGAACAATTAATTTCATAGGCGCCACCTAAAAATGACGGGGATTGTGCTCGTCACTTACCGTTGACCTCAGTATAAAGCTTTAGGCAATGTGTTAGTCGCCTGGTGGTCCGCTGCTTCATCCCTAGTGTTGGCGTCACCATTAACGTATCGCTTCTTTGTCAAAATTCCATGTCTGAGATATTTGTAGGTGTGATCAACTTTTTGCGCACATGTAGCACCGACAGAGCCTTTGCTCGAGGCTCGAGTGCTAGTTCACGCATGTGAGCATTTGGCGCACTTGTCGCCAAAATGATAGCCACCTCCGTCTCTGCGCCATTTGCACGTTGGCAGTCAAAAAAAAGTTAACACATGTTTGTAGTTGAACTGTATCTTATCTGTTGCTAAAATCCCCTTGTTTGAAAGTTATGATTCATTTGTCCGCACTGCAACATATTATGAGGACAAGCATTGCGCATTGCTAATGATGTTGCCTTTATGTATAGTGCTCGCCGATTTGCAGCATACAAATTCTGAACCAACGAAGCAAAAAAACGAATCATTTGTCTCCGTTGCACAGGGGATGCATACATTTTCATACCAGCCACGTATAAACATTCTGGAACCAACACATCACTGATATGACGGGCGCATTAGTGATGCTTATTTTGCAAGTACTGAATTCCGATGCATGGGATCCATACCTAATCTGCTTGGGAAATACTCCCTCCGTTCGGAATTACTTGTCTCGAAAATGGATGTATCTAGAACTAAAATACGTCTAGATACATCCATTTTCACGACAAGTAATTCGAGCGGAGAAGAAATGCATACCAAAACCTAAAAACATGAGATCGAAAAGGAAATGTAGGCTGGACTAGTAGTTAGCTGGTGAACAGAAGGTGAAAATATATTGATGAGGCATGTAAATAATTGTCATGTGCATATTTTCAGGGATTTATGAAAGATTGATAAGGTAATCAGAAGGATAACAATTAGAATTGTTGTATATGGTCCCCAAGCGCCATCGCTGTAGCAGCGGATGTCTTTGGGGAATAAAAAGGATAGCGGGCTTGGGGTGTTGCTTAGAGGCACTATATTAAAAATAGTAAAATGAAGAGCATAATTTATATTGCAAGCCTCCGAGAAAATGTAGATTTGAGTTACACATTCATCATGATATTGACGCAAGGAATCGTTGAAATGCAGGGTTAGGATTGGAGCTGCTGCTCCTGGGAGGGCTCCTTGCCCTGGGCGAACCAGCGCCCTTGAGAAAGCAATTCGGGGGTTTGGAGACAATCCGGGGAGCATTGTAGTTGTACCAAAACTGGGCACAAGCTTTGATACGCTTGGGGAGGCCTACGATTTCTACAATCTCTATTCATGGGAGAAGGGGTTTGGAATAAGATATGGGAAGAGTAGGCTGAATGTGGAGAGAACCAAGTGCATGCAGGAAATTATTTGCGGATGTGCGGTATGCCTTTCTATAAATTTGTGGAGTACTTTCATTCATGTGTTTGTATGACTGTGGTTTGTGTAACCTGACTCGTCTATACTTGCTTTGCTGGCTTTTCGCAGGGTAAACCAGGTGTGGAAAACACGAGATCGTGCCGATGTGAGTGCCCGACATTAATAAGATCGCCGCACAAAGGACAATGGTTGGTACATAGCTGAGCACCGTGAGCAGCACAACCATTCGCTATCTCCCACGTATGGGCGAGACAATACACTGGCCTTCACACAAGCACATTGATGCGTCTGATGAGAGACTTGGTGGAAGCAGTTGCGCCCGAGAACAATGTCAATCTAGCTAAAGTACACAGCATAATTGGAAGCTTCTTTGGTTCAATGGAAAGGGTGCCTTTCACAAAAAGAGCTCTGAAAAATTTGTGTGGTAAAATAAATAGAGAGCAATCGGAGGATGATGTGAGGAAGACCATGGAGGTGTTCGCAGAGCTGGGTTCAAGAGACCCTCACTTCACCCTATCGTGGTGCAAAGCGGATGAGGATGGTCGGTAGCAACTCTTATGTGGGCAAATGGGAGCAGCAGGTTGCAATACACCTTCTTTGGAGATGTCGTTACCTTTGATCTGACGTCTGAGAACAAACTTGTACAACATGCCATTTGGTCTGTTCGTTGGTGTTAATAATCATTTCCAGAGCATCATCCTTGCCGGTGTTCTTGTCTGTGATGAGAAGGTCGAGACATTTGAGTGGGTTTTCACAGAATTCATTAGAATGATGGGTGGGACTGCACCGAAGACAATTCTAACAGGTGTGATGCCTCGTTGTAAAGAACTATCTGTGCTTAAAATTTCTGTAGATGTCCCGAAAGGATTGTAGTCTAATAGCGGTGTGTGAGTCTGTGCAGATCAATGCCGGGCTATGGAGGTCGCCATTAAGAATGTGATGCCTCAGACGGCACACCGTTTGCGCAAGGGGCCTGTGCTGAAAAAGGCAAAAGAATCGCTTGGTTCGCTGTACTCGAAGAAGAGTGAGTTCAGGGCAGAATTCCACAAGGTAGTAAATCACATGCTTACAATCGATGAATTCGAGGAAGCTTGGAAGATATTGGTGGAGAAATATAATTTGAAGACACGACTACATGAGGCAGTTGTATGACATAAGACACAAGTGGGCGAAGCCATATGTTAAAGGTGTTTTCTGTGCTAAGATGACCAGCACCCAGCGCAGTGAAAGTGCGAACCACATGCTGAAGAACTATGTCCCGCCTGGTTGTCCAATGCATTTGTTTGTGAAGAAATACATGAGACGCAATTGACGGGGAAGCCGAGGAGAACTACGAGAAGAAGCGGACACGGATAGTAAGTTATATTTGATAATGGCAACTTGATGTGCGGTGGTAACATGATCAATGATCTGATGCGTATATGTTTCAGGAAGACCACCGTGCAGAGCAAACTTGGCGATAGAGAGGCATCTTTGGTAAGATATACACTCGAGCTATGTTCGAGCAGTTTGGACATATTCTTTATGAGTGCGGCGCATACCAAGTGGAGGAGCTGGAGAAAGGAAAAGTGTATCTTGCCATTCATACCGAGGCTGCTAGGAGGGAGAAGTGGTGTAGGGTGTCATACAAGGTAACTGTTCTTGAAGGAGGTGATGAATTTGACTGCGAGTGCGGGCAATTTGCACACATGGGGCTGCTTTGCAGCCATGTTTTGAAGGTATGATAACTGATCTGAAAATTAAGCATCTGTTATTGTAGATATGCATACAATGCGTGCAGTCGATGTGTCTTGAGATAGCAAAACTGGTCATTGCAGGTGCTGGATTTCATCCGTGTTACGGAGATACCGCAGAAACACATTGTGAAGCGATGGACGAGGGATGCACGAGACATATACCGCCAGCTCACCTTACTCAATATCAAAGAGACAATGCTCACAACAATCCATTCAGCTTCAGGCATTTCAACATGTATATGAATGCCATGGAGTTGGTTCGGATGGGCGATGCAAGCGTGGAAGCGTATGAGAAATTCATGAGTCTCATCAAGGATTGCATGGTCCAAATGGAACCATTCTCGGAAATAAAGGGATGGGCTCGGATTGGAGGACAGGATTGGTCGGCATGGAGATGGTGCTCTTCTTGCCCGTGATTCTTGATCAAAGTTCTTTACATCTGACGATGAATTCTGCGGAAGTGGAGGTGCCCGGCTTCGGACTGTGAATGATGATGCTACTTACGCAAATGAGAGTGGGAATAGACTCGGTGGCTTGTTGGCGTAAAGAAAAGAGAAAGCAATGGGGCGCCAACAACTAGTCGTGAGAAGGCACCTTACGAGGGCTTAGCAAAGCGGACCAGGTTACATGTAGCATATGTCGGCAGCAAGGGCACAAGCGGACTACTTGCCGGACGGGGTGATGCACCAAAACCTGTTCGCAAGCCAACGAGGTGCAAAAATTGTGGAGTTGAAGGTCACAGGCGAAACGCCTGCAACAAAGTTGGTGAGCTGCGGGTTATTGGCATGTGAGCGATTGGCATGAACTTCTTAGGCTAGAAATCTGTAGCACTCAATGAGTGGATCAGTGTTTATGACGTTAGAACAAATCAATTTTCATGCTTTGCTGAGTATATGCAGTGCTATGCTTGTGTAAAATCAGTTATCTAGAATCTAAAAGATGATGTACTGTTGAACTGTTGTGCATCTAAACGTATGGGGTGTTTGCATGAATTAATCTTCAGTACTTTGTGAGTTTTTGTACAACCTGCTGATGCATTTGTGTGGTTGTGAGTGTTGTGTCAGAGTGCATATATGATATATTTAACAGTATGCTGGCGCATATATATCACTAGTGAGAGAAAATGAGTAATGAAGATAATCCAATTGCATATATGATGGCGCAACTATTTTCCTGCCTGTGCTGCAAAAAAAGGTGTCACCAATTCAGAGTGAGCATGCTCTGTGCTCATATTAAAATAGAAATTCATCAGATTTTGACAGGTGATGCCACGTTTCAGAGTGCGTTTTTTGACAGGTGTATGCCTGTCGGAGGTGTGGCGCCCTTTACTGTACTGACCTTTCGAAGGCAGCGAGAACGAAGACGAGCAGTAAAAAAATGGGCACAACCGACGTTAGTCCAGAATCTCCGCCCTTCCGGCCCAGTCTGTTAGTGGGCATCTGATCCATAGCCCATGTAGCTCACGGCGTGACGAGCCGACAATGACAGGCGTGGGCCCTTACAACTGTTCATCGCATGGAATACGACAATAATACCTGGGCCAATACAGTTTGGGTTGTGCATCACGAGGATTGCCAGTGGCTGGGATACCGAGACCACCTGTGCTCGAGCACAGAAGATCACTTTCGAGCTGCATGCCATGTTATCCGTTAAAGAGACGCTTTCATTCCCCAACAGCTGCACCACTGAAAACGACCAGAGCTAGCAAAAGCCAAAGCGTGAAAGCGGCTGCATCATTCCACATCCGGCTATCCGGTGGACGCGTGCATGCCATGCATGCGCTCGACGAGGCGATAGAAAGAAAGGCATGCACACGCATCGCGTCACCTGTGCAGACAGGTCTGGAGCCCGTCCGAACAAGCCGACGTCCGCCGCTGAAAACGGAGTCTGATTACGCCTGGAACGGAAGGCACCGCCGCTGATTCGCTCACCCTTTCTGCCCATCGCGCAACTGCCTCGCTCGTCATCGACAGGGTGATCCGATCCGCTGGGCGGCACGTGAGAACGGGGCGCGCGTGGCGTGGACCTGGGACGTGGTGACCGTCGCCGCTCGCGCTCCGCACGGCACGCGCGGCAGCCAGGACGGTGTCGTGCGCTTGAACGGAAGCGGCCGCATGCGTGTGCTGCGGTGCAGCCATCCACGTCCGCGCCGGATCCCGGGTAGTCAGAGCCACGCGTGGCCCGTCCTCGCAGACATGGCGTTTCCCATGGTGACACCTGTTGGTTCGCGCCGGTCGAGCGCCCATGCCGCACTGCGCCCGCGCACGAGTGCGGTGTCAGGCTATGAGCGGAGGGATATGACCGTTGGATGGATAAGGCGCGGGCCATGCGGCACAGTGATTGAATTGGCACTTTTTATTTAGGCTAGTCATAATAGGAGTAACTTAGCTAGTAGCACAGCGTCTTGAAAATCTTTATGTGGCGAGTAATTAATGAGAGGTGGTAGCAGAATATATTCTTTATGTATGACTTTTCGAGCGAGGCGAGTCTATGAAATTTAATAAATGAAGATCTTATTATTATATTCACTGCGTTATGAAGTTAGTAAGCTTAGGTAGTGTAAATGCCACTACGACCAGCCTTAGAGGAGAGAGAGTGGTTAATTGGGGCTTTGTGCCACCGAAAGGTGGCAGGTTCGGCAAGCACGAGAAGGTTGCTACTGCTAGTACCCAACAAAATGTGGCTCCGGCTTAGCATTAAGCCGGGAGCTTGACAGTGATGGACTAGAGGTTAATATTGATGAACCAGCTCAGCCCTGAGCCTCAAGCACACCGGGCTCGACGCTGGCTGGAGTTGTAGTAGTTCTAGCAGCTTGTTTCTTACTGTAGCCAGTAAACGAGGCCACCCAGAAACATTCCCAAAATGAGGAGAGATGAGATGAGATCCCGGACCCGAGGAAAAACAGCGTGCGCCGACGCCGAGACCCGTGCTCCGTGTCCTTCACACAGGATACGATGACGCCATCAATTCCTGCCAAAAACTTTACCGCGCGTACTCTCTGCCGTACCGTAAAAAAAGGAGCTAATTAATCCGCCAACGGGGTCTCGCCTCGCGTAATCCTCAGCGCCGCTGCTCCCACACCCCCTCCCACTCATTGCTCCCCATCCGCGGCAGGAGAATGCGGAGCGAGGCGGCCGGCGGCGGCGGCATTGCGGCTGTTCCGGCCCCCGCGCTGCTCTGCTCTGACCTTAAGCCCTTCCTCGCCGCGCTCACCGCGCTCACGCTCCTCGCCGCCGCCTGGCAGCTCCGCCCCTACCACTCCCTGCTCGCCGCCCCGTTCTCCCTCTGCCCGGACCCGCCCCCCTCGCCGCCGCGCTCGCTCGCCTTCTCCGCCAAGGCGTCCAGCTCCAACGCCTCCTCGTCGACGAAGGAGGAAAGGCCCAAGCCTGACCCGAACAGGCGGGAGTTCCGCGCGGTGGGCAGCGCGGCGGCGCTGTTCGTGCAGATGGGCGCGTACCGGGGCGGGCCCTACACCTTCGCCGTCGTCGGGCTCGCGTCCAAGCCCGTCCACGTCTACGGCAAGCCCTGGTTCCGCTGCGAGTGGGTGCCCAACGCCGGCGCCGCCAACGCCTCCGCCTCGTCGGCGCGGCCGATGCGCGCAGCCAACACGTACCACATGCTCCCGGACTGGGGCTACGGCCGGGTGTACACGGTCGTGGTGGTGAACTGCACCTTCTCGACGGCGCCCAACGCCGACAATGCGGGGGGCAGGCTCGTGCTCAACGCCTACTACGGGCCGTCGCCGGCGCGCTACGAGCGGATCGAGGCGCTGGAGGAGGCGCCGGGGAGCTACGACGAGGCGGCGTTCCGGCCGCCGCACAGGTACGACTACCTCTACTGCGGCTCGTCGCTGTACGGCGACCTCAGCGCGGCGCGGGTGCGGGAGTGGATGGCGTACCACGCGCGCTTCTTTGGCGCGCGCTCGCACTTCGTCTTCCACGACGCCGGCGGCGTCAGCCCCGCGGTGCGCGCGGCGCTGGAGCCCTGGGTGCGCGCCGGCCGCGCCACGCTGCAGGACGTGCGCGCCCAGGCCGACTACGACGGCTGGTACCACAACCAGTTCCTCGTCGTCAACGACTGCCTCCACCGGTACCGGCACGCCGCCAGGTGGACCTTCTTCTTCGACGTCGACGAGTACATCTTCCTGCCCGACGGCCGGACGCTCAAGGGCGTGCTCGCCGAGCTCGACCCGTACACGCAGTTCACCATCGAGCAGAACCCCATGTCGAGCAGGTTGTGCGCGCGGGGCGCCAACGATTCCGAGGCCGACTACTCCAAGTAGGTGATCGTTTCCTGCACAAAATTCGTTTAGTTTAGTCGACAATGTCACTCCTTTTACGCAAACCATTGCTCCATGGTTTGAATTTGGCATGTTGATGTGACCTTCTGAACCGGAATTACCCAATTAGGAACCTTCATGTGTCATTTTCCATTGACTAAAAGTGCCCATTTGGTTATAAAGTTGCTTCTAAAGGTTCCGAATTCGTGCAATCCCACCCTAATCTAAGATCATTGGAGCCGGACATTTCATTTCCGTGCCTTGTTTTCATTTTCACTTGCTCTAAGAACAGTTCAGTTGTATTGGTAATTTAAGTGTACTTCTGGTGATGCAATGGCTGAAACCTACCATGTTCTCCTTGCAGTCCTAGTTGTATTACTTCTTCTACATTTGTCAATGCATGGTATATCTGAAAGACTGACTCCTCTTACCATTTTTGCAGACAATGGGGGTTCGAGAAGCTGGTGTTCCGGAATTCGATCACCGGGGTGAGGCGCGACAGGAAGTACGCGATCCAGGCCAAGAATGCATACGCCACGGGCGTACACATGTCCGAGAACGTTATCGGCAACACGACTCACAAGACGGAGCACCTCATCCGGTACTACCACTACCACAACACCATCAACGTTCCCGGCGAGCTATGCCGTGAGCTTGTGCCGGTGCCGCCGAAAGGTGGCGTGGCGTGGTCCGAGAAGGCGCCCTGGTACTACGACGACAGCATGAAGCGCCTCATGAACGCTGCACGGGAATTCGAGAAGAAAACCATTGGTAATGTGCGTGTGTGAATATGGCATGACAAAACATCAGGACTGGTGTATAGCATTGCTGCTGGCCGTCCATGAAGCTTGGCAGGGGCATCCCTCATGTTGTGAACCTAACAAACAACTCATGATCTGGAGCTTGTGAGCTGGCAGAGATGCGGAGAAAGCGCAACCCCAACGGCATGGCAGATTGCGTTAATCTGGAAAGGTGAGAATTCTGTATAGAGATAGACATTTCATCCGTGTAAATCTCATTGTTAAATTGCTCTCAGTCATATTCATTGCATTTCATTCGCTTAAAGCTCCAAGTTGATGATAGCTTCGTTCATCAATGATGATGATGCATTTCTAGATTACATTGTTGCACCTCGTGACTTCCTTTGTTGACTATATATGCCGCAACAGTATAAACTGTTCTAGCAGCCCTAATTTTGTTGGATCGACAAGTTCATGCTTAAAGCTCACCAGCTGAATAAATCAGCCGTTTTTTCCCCCGATATTGGAAAAATTCGTGTTGCAGGGGTGTGAAAGGTGATGGAGATCAGGATGGCTCTGAATTTTTTTGCTCCGAACTCCTAAAGTCACCAAGCAATGCCATAAATTTTGTAGCTAGAAAGGCAAAGGGAAGGCAGGGGACCGTGATGAGATGGGCACGGTTGCATGATTGCATGATTGGGGAAGGGGTGGCCTGGCATATAGCGATAGCATGGGAGCGTGCTATTTGTCTCCAGCTGCTGCTACATTCTCTCTCTTTGCATTGGCATTTGCTGATCGTTTGGTGGGCCGAATTCTCAATCCCGATCTGTGGAGATGTGAATAATGCTAGCATCGTGCCATTTTTGCTGTGTTATCATCGCGTCAGGTATTAGGAGCCAGTTCCTGATTAGTTACGGTTTCTTTCATAGGGTTTCTGCTGCGTCTTCTTGCTCGGTTTTGTCCGTTCTTTCACTTCATCCAGTTGAAAATGAAGTTACTTTGAGCTCCTTCTTCATCTAGAATAACACTTACGCTGTCAGTACGACAATCGCTACGTTAATTGGCTTGGCGCACCAGTTTTGGTGCAGAATAGCCGACTGCATCCGAGATGCGGGGACAGGGCAAAGACGTGCCTGCTCTGCATCGGAATTCAGAAAGTAGCACCAACTGCAAAGTAGGGCCAGGTTTCAACTTGTGCAAACACAGAATTTCAAAGCAGCCCATTCACCTGGGTTGCATCGCTGTTTCCACGGAATTGGGCCTTTCTCATACTATTTCCTTTTGCAGTTTTGCTTCAGAGAAAACAGTACTTTTATGCGTTATATGTCATGTCGACCTCTTACAACCACGTGAGGTCAATCCCTGACCATGAGATGAGAACCACGGTGTGTGCTTGCTTTTTAGTGCTTTACTGAACCTTCTAGACACCACCATACGTCGCCATCGCAGATGTTCACCGCCGAAGCGGGAAGATACCACCGTATCAGTCAGGCAAAAGAAAAAATCATATGGTCTAGTATCGAACAGCATGCCTGAACAAACGAGTCATTCTGTCATGCATGGTGGTACTACATTGGATCGTGCAAGTAACTCACGTGCCCAGAGCCGCCGTGCTGTGTTACGGTGTCAGGAACTTCAGAAAACTCGTCCGGCAATGGTTTGCAGCAATTAGGAAATGGTGTGCCGGCACCACATCCGGTGCTTCAGACCTCGGTTTTCATTATTTATCAGTGTTATAAAAATTTCTGGAAAACAATTTGAGGTCAGAGACACATTGGTAAAATCAAATTCAGAACACGACACGCAATACAAGCAAGGCAAATCCAATGCCGACGGTACTCCCGGAACGAAAGATACCGACCGCCTGAGCGCGAAACACCGAGGCTGGCTACCGCTGCAACGCCCCCCACCCACGACTTGTCCTGGCATCCCCGTTCGCGTCCGCGTGCACTGCCGACTGCCGATTGCCGACGGCCTGTATGTTCCGGTCACTGAGTTCGGCCTTCAAGTACACGTGCCCATGAGTCCAAGCCAAAAACATCATGAACCCGGTGGCTGAATCATGGACTCGAGCACAGAATGCCTATGTCAGACGGGTCTGAATTTTCGTCGTCATTAGCTGATACACATAGGCATAGATGCCATTGCAGACAAGTACTCCCTCTGTAAACTAATATAAAAGTGTTTAGATAACTAAAATAGTAATCTAAACGCTCTTATATTAGTTTACGAAGGGAGTACGTACGTGGTTAACGCATACGGCTTTCGCTTGGACACCTGGATCGGTGCAACAGCAAGAAATGTTAGTTCTGGATTGGGGTGCCCGCGACGTCCGTTTATTGGCAATTGTGGGTAAAAACTAAAAAGATTGCTCTGACGGACATCCTTTGTGTTGTATATCAGGTTCCCAATTTTCTTACCTCTTTTCTCCTAAGAGGCTAAGCTCGTGATGTACTGATGTTTAACCCCCCCAACAACAACAAAAGCTCATGATGTTTCAAGATCAAGAAAGAAAAACTAAGCTCATGATGTTTATATTTAATATAAAAGGAAAAGGTAGGCTCATGCTACAATGGGCTTAAACTTTCCGATTGTTGGGCCTTCAATTATTGCCATTCGTTTTCTTTTGTATGATATATCAACATTATGGGGCCGACAATGGACCATGTAACATCACAATCAACAAAACTGAGATGAACCTTTTTGGCAACGCATTTGCCTAAGACTGTTGGGATCGACATGTTCGATCATTAGATGGTTTTTGTGGGTAGTTGGACTCATTGGTCATCAGCACACACAATTTTTACCTCATGTGCCTCATCAAGACATAACAGCGTTTCTATAATAGACGCCATATCTATTGATAACATTGCGTTAACGGTAGACAACATATATGTCTAGTGACTTTGTTGGTTACCAAGCTTAGAGAATCTACTCTCCAATATATGTTGTTTCAATGAATACGTGTGGTTGTTCGTTTGTTAGATGCTTCTCGACACAATATAGGGCGTGACTAAAAATGAACGAACGGAAGAGCTCAATAATAAGGGATAAAAAAGGACATAAATGAACACACATAAAGGCAACGCAAGCTTTCGCCAAATCTCGTAGGCATAAAGTCATGTCTTTTAGGACAAAGGAGATGAATGATGCTTTTACCAGTGCGCTTTGCGCCATAAATTCGCAGTCAAAACTAATCCAATAAGCCAGGAGATGAGTGTTACTTTCACCCGGTCTAAAAGGTGATACTTCATGCCGATGCTTGTCAAAGAATAGTGTGGTCTTTTGTGATGTCGTCCTTGAGATTTCTTGTGTGTTCTTCTTTGTGCACACTTTTTAAAGTTCATTTTAGATGAGGCCAAAAGAATTAATACCGACAAGTTAAGTTACAACAAAAATCAAATGATGGTCAGAATGTGCCCCAAACAAAGCAACCATAACAATAAGTAAATGAAAAATAAAAAAATCTACAACATCGCCAACTACGAAGCCACGCCCAACTAGTGAAGTCAAGACCTAGGACATTCACCTTGCGGATCAGACTGCTAGTTTCAAGATAACGCCTTCAAGGAGATGTTGAATGTACACTGACATGTCGGAACCAACCTAGCGAAGATCAGACCGGGACTTTTTACTATATAGAGAAGGTACTAGTGACAAGACACCACTATACCCTTATATGTCGGACTGGCATGATTTCTAGTATCGAACATCGATAACAATGCCTCCGGGAAGTAGTTGGCCCATGCATCTTCATGCTTGCTGCCAGATCAAACCAAGAAAGGTGAAATCAGAATTTCATCCCAAAAAGGAAGTTAGTCCTTGAAAACGTCTCAATATCCATAGTCACTTGATCCAACCAATGAAGTTCAAAAGCACAATCCAGATGCCACGCTCCCAGGACACCGCCAAACCTACCAAAAGCTCCTACATGATATGCCACACTGCTACTTGAGAACGTCGCACCACTCCCGACATATCTCCTCACCATCACACAATTCTCGGCACATGTTGTATTTTCCTCGGAGCGACGACGGGAAGAGAGCCGACAAAGTGAGGGCAAGTGAGAAGATGCCTCGTGACCACCGGTGGCTGGTCAGTGGCGACCTCAAATATTGGCAGGAAGACGAGACACAAGAGGTGGCGACCTCAAATATTGGCAGGAAGACGAGACACAAGAAGAACCGGCGGCGGTCGAGACGAATCCACGCGGGTGGTTAACTATCGTGTTTCTTTAGTGTGGTTCTCCTAAGCAGCTAAGCTCATGATGTTAACCCCCTACAACAACAAAAAAAGTGCTCATGCTTGATACGTCTCCAACGTATCTATAGTTTTTGCTTGTTCCATGCTATTGTATTATCATTCTTGGATGCTTTATAATCATTTTATAGTCATTTTATATCATTTTTTGGGACTAACCTATTGACATAGTGCCAAATGCCAGTTGCTGTTTTTTGCATGTTTTTTACATCGTAGGAAATCAATATCAAACGGAGTCCAAACACCGCAAAACTTTTTGAGGATTTTTTATGGACCAGAACACTTCCAATGGGCCAGAGTAGCACCTGGGGGTGCCCTGAGGGGGGCACAACCCACCAAGGCGCGCCTGGGCCCCAGGCGCGCCCAATGTAGGGGAACATATTAATTTCAAAAAAACTCCTACGCACACACAGGATCATGGTGATGCATAGCAACGAAGGGGAGAGTGTTGTCCACGTACCCTCGTAGACCAAAAGCGAAAGCATTAGCACAACGCGGTTGATGTAGTCGTACGTCTTCACGATCCGACCGATCGAAGTACCAAACGTACGGCACCTCCGAGTTCAAAGACACGCTCAGCTCGATGACGCCCCGCGAACTCGATCCAGCAGAGCTCCACGGGAGAGTTCCACAAGACGACGGCGTGGTGACGGTGATGATGATGCTACCGACGCAGGACTTCGCCTAAGCACCGCTGCGATATGATCGAGTTGGAATATGGTGGAGGGGGGCACCGCACACGGCTAAGAGATCAAGAGATCAATTGTAGTGTCTAGAGGTGCCCCCTGCCCCCGTATATAAAGGACCGGGGGGGAGGAGGCGTCCGGCCGGGAGTAGGACTCCCTCTTTTCCTAGTTGGAGTAGGAGGGGGAAAGGAAGGGAAGGAGAGAGGGGGAAGGAAAGGGGGCGCCCCCCCCCCTCCTTGTCCAATTCGGACTAGAGGGGGAGGGGCATGCGGCCAGCTCTTGCCGACCCTCCTCTTCTCCACTAAGGCCCATCTTGGCCCATTAAACTCCCCGGGGTTCCGTAACCCCCTACTCGAGATATGTCCTAAACTCCCCGAAACCATTCCGGTGTCCGAACATAGTCGCCCAATATATCGATCTTTACGTCTCGACCATTTCGAGACTCCTCGTCATGTCCGTGATCACATCCGGGACTCCGAGCAACCTTCGGTACATCAAAACACAAAAATTCATAATACAATCGTCACCGAAACTTTAAGCGTGTCGACCCTACAGGTTCGAGAACAATGTAGACATGACCGAGACACGTCTCCGGTCAATAACCAATAGCGGAACCTGGATGCTCATATTGGCTCCTACATATTCTACGAAGATCTTTATCGGTCAAACCGCATAACAACATACGTTGTTCCCTTTGTCATCGGTATGTTACTTGCCCGAGATTCGATCGTCGGTATCTCAATACCTAGTTCAATCTCGTTACCGGCAAGTCTCCTTACTCGTTCCGTAATACATCATCCCGCAACTAACTCATTAGTTACAATGCTTGCAAGGCTTATAGTGATGTGCATTACTGAGTGGGCCTGTAGATACCTCTCGCATAATCGGAGTGACAAATCCTAATCTCGAAATACGTCAACTCAACAAGTACCTTCGAGACACCAGAGAGTACCTTTATAATCACCCAGTTACGTTGTGACTTTTGGTAGCACACAAAGTGTTCCTCCCGTAAACGGGGGTTGCATAATCTCATAGTCATAGAAACATGTATAAGTCATGAAGAAAGCAATAGCAACATACTAAACGATCAAGTGCTAAGCTAACGGAATGGGTCAAGTCAATCACATCATTATCTAATGATGTGATCCCGTTAATCAAATGACAACTCATGTCTATGGCTAGGAAACCCAACCATCTTTGATCCAACGAGCTAGTCAAGTAGAGGCATACTAGTGACACACTGTTTATCTATGTATTCACACATGTACTAAGTTTCCGGTTAATACAATTCTAGCATGAATAATAAACATTTATGATGATATAAGGAAATATAAATAACAACTTTATTATTGCCTCTAGGGCATATTTCCTTCAACCAGGTGGGTTGTGCCCACCTCGGTGGCCTCCCGCACCCCCTCTTTACCCTATAAATTCCCAAAAATCCCAAAAACCCTCGGGGTTAACCTAGATCAGAAGTTCCGCCGCAAGAGGCCTCAGAGCCACCGAAAACCAATCTAGACCCTGTTAAAGACTGCCTGAGGGGGAATCATCTCTGGTGGCCATCTTCATCATCCCATGTGCCACCACAATGAGGAGGGAGTAGTCCACCCTCGGGGCTGAGGGTTTGTACCAGCAGCTATGTTTTTAATCTCTCTCTCTCTCGTGTTCTTGAGATGTCACGATCTTGATGTATCGCGGGCTTTGTTAATATAGTCGGATCATATGGTGTTTTCCCCTATCTATCTTGTTGTGATGTGAGTTTTCCCTTTGAGATTTCGTTGTTATCGGATTGAATACTTTTATAGATTTGAGAACACTTGATATATGTCTTGCAATTGAATACTCGTGGTGACAATGGGGTATCGTATTGATTCACTTGATATATGTTTTGGCACTCAACTCATGGATTCCGAGGTGACATTGGGGTAATCTATGCATAGGGGTTGATGCACGTTCTTGTCTTTGTTTCTCCGGTAGAAATCTTGGGGCACTCTTTGAACTTCTTTGTGTTGGATTGAGTATTATGAATATGAATTTGCTTTGGTGTTATTTTAGTACGAACTCTAGGATAGATCGAACAGAAAGAATAGCTTTATGTTATTTTAGTACGAACTCTTGAATAGATCGAACGGAAAGAATAGCTTTGAGGTGATTTCGTACCCTACAAACAATTTATTCTTATGTTCTCCGCTAGATTGGAACTTTGGAGTGATTCTTCATTGCACTTTGAGGGATGGTTATATGATCCAATTATATTAGCATTGTTGAGAGATTGCACTAGCGAAAGTACGGACCCTACGCCTCATTTTCAAGCATTGCAATACCGTTTTTTACGTCTGCTTACTATTTGCTACCTTGCTGTTTTTATTTATTCAGATTCTAAAAATATATTTCTACCATCCATATTACACTTTTATCACCATCTCTTCACCGAACTAGTGCACCTATACAGTTTGTCATTGTATTGGGTGTGTTGGGGACACAAGAGATTTCTTGTATTTGGTTGCAGGGTCGTTTGAGAGAGACTATCTTCATCCTACGCCTCCCACGGATTGATAAACCTTATGTCATCCACTTGAGGGAAAATTGCTACTGTCCTACAAAACTTTGCATTTGGAGGCCCAAACACGTGTCTACAAGAATAAAGTTGCATAGTAGACAACAAGCTCTTTTGTGGCGCCGTTGTCGGCGAGGTGAGTGCATGAAGGTATATCTTTAGATCTTGCAATTGAATCTTTTAATTTCTTGTTTTATCACTAGTTTGGTTTATAAAAGGAAACTACATAAATAATGGAATTGAGGTTGCATCATATTATTGATCATCTTTATAATATATTTCTTGAAAATGATGGATCGGAAAATTATGCTCAATTGATAGAAGAAGAATTCAATAGAATGTTTGGTATAAATGATGAGCATGATTGCAATGCTGTTAATATGAATTCTTTGAATATCCATGATGCTAATGATATGCAAAGCCATAAGCTTGGGGATGCTATGTTTGATGAAGATAATATTTTTAGTCCCCCCAGATTTGATGTGCAAATTTGTTATAATGATTGCATGCCTCCTATTTATGATGATTATAATGATGAAAGTGGATTTGGAGAGGTCATGACTTTATTTAATGATGAATCCACCATTTTGGATGAGGCTTCAATTGACTATGATAACAAAGTTGCTATCTATGATGATTATGGTGATGACATGTATGTTATAAAGAACAATGATAACCATGAAACTTGTCATCATGATTTTAATTCTCACTCTCATGATAGTTATTTTTTTGAGTTTGCTCCTACTACTATTGATGAGAAGAAATTTGCTTACGTGGAGAGTAATAAGTTTTCTATGATTTTGTGTCATGAAAAGAATGCTTTATGTGATGGTTATATTGTTGAACCCTTCATGATGGTACTGATAATTATTATGAGGGAGGAACTTATGCTTGTAGGAATTGCAATAATATCAAGTTTCCTTTCTATGTGTCGAAAATCTTGAAGTTATGTTTGTTTTGCCTTCCTATGCTAGTTGATTCTTTCTCTCATGAATTGTTTGATCACAAAATCCCTATGCATAGGAAGAGGTTTAGACTTCTTTTATCATGATGCTCTTGTTATGTTTCAAATCTTTACTTTTATGCAAGCATCATTGAGATCATCATGCTTAGCTAAAAGGCATTAAAGAAAAGCGCTTGTTGGGAGACAACCCAATACTTTTACCTACTTTTTTTGTGCGTTCACATGATTATGCTACTGTAGTAATAATTTTTTATTGCTTTTGTTTCAATAAAGTGCCAAGTAAAGCCTTTGGGATCATTTTGGGTGATAGTTGGTTTGATCTTGCTGAAAAACAGAAACTTTTGTGCTCACAAAAATAATTCTCATTTTTAACAAAAGAGTGGTTTTGAGTTGATTCTTTTTGCAGAAGACTAATATACAAATTGCTCACGTGGTACTAATTTTTTCAGAATTTTTAGAGTAGCATAAGTATGGTTATTCTGCAGATCATTACAGACTGTTCTGTTTTTGACAGATTCTGTTTTCGATGCATAGTTTGCTTGTTTTCTAGTTTCTATGGCTTATATTCCTCAATATAAATTGTGGACATGATATGCTATATTAGGCATTGTGTGGAAACAATTACTAATCTTGTCTTTTACAGTACCAAAGTGAAATGGTTTTCTCTTTATCATACTAACCTATCTCACGAAGTTCCCGTTAAGTTTTGTGTGATTGAAGTTTTCAAGTTTTGGGTGAGATATCGATATGAGGAGAATAAGGAGTGACAAGACCCTAGGCTTGGGGATGCCCAAGGCACCCCAAGGTAATACCCAAGGAATATCCAAGAAAATAAGCTTGGGGATGCCTCGGAAGGCATCCTCTCTTTCGTCTCCAACATTATCGGCAACCTTACTTGGAGCTATATTTTTATTCATCACATGATAAGAGTTTTACTTGGAGCGTCATTTTATTTTGTTAGGATTTTCTTTCTGTTACTTATAATAAAGTTTTGCATCTTTCATTTCAAATAAAAGTGTCAAGGATAGCCCTCATCATGCTTATTTTGCAAGTATACTTGTTGTTGTTTCAAAACAGAAAGTTTACCGTTGTTGCAAAAGTTCCATAGAAAAGTCAGAATGTGATAAAATTTTGAAACTTTTTGCATAATAAGGTCCGATAAATTTTCTATAGTGTGGTATTTTTTTCATAATTTTTGGAGTTAAATAAGTATTGATACTCTTGCATTCTTTACAGACTGTACTGTTTTGGCATATTGCTGTTATGTTTGCATTGTTTGCATATGTTTGCTTGTTTAATGGTTCTATTTGAGGATAGGAGTGTTAAATATGCAGAGGCATTTAGTGTGCAATGTTGAATAATAATTTTAGTGATTTTCTACAGTAGAGAATGATAAGATTTTTGCATTGGTTTATACTAACTTATCTCACGAGTTCTTGTTGAGTTTTGTGTGGATGAAGCTTTTTGAGATTTAGGAAAACCGTGATATAAAAGGAATTAAGGAGACACAAGAGCTCAAGCTTGGGGATGCCCAAGGCATCCCAAGATAATATTTCAAGAAGTCTCAAGCATCTAAGCTTGGGGATGCCCTTGTGAGGCATCCCACCTTTCTTCTTCAACAATTATCGGTTAGTATCGGTCGAGCCTAAGTTTTTGCTTCTTCACATGAGTTGTGCTATTCTTAGAATGTCATTTTATTTTGGTTTTGCTTGTTGTTTTAATAAAATACTTAGAACTGAAAGTTTTTAAATAAAATAGAGTCCTCAAATAGTTGCCAGAGAGGCTAGGTAAGCGGCATCACATCCCGTCAATGAAGCTCTTTTCTATGGAATTGCTCTAGTGTTTCACTTATATCTTTTTTGAGCACGGTGTGCTTTAGTATTTTTGAAGAAATTCTCTCTTGCTTCACTTAAACTAATTTGAGAGAAATAAATATTATGCTCATGATCTTCACTTATATTTGTTTGAGCTTATCAAAAGCAACACATGAAAATTAGTCCCAAAGTGATAGATATCCAAGAAGGATATAATAAAAACTTTTATGAAGATCATTGGACAAAATAAACTTGATTCCTTATAATAGTTTTGAGATATGATGATGTGATATGTGAGTCATGTTGATGAATAATTGTGCTTTAGTAAGAATATTGGTGTTAAGGTTTGTGATTCCCTATGCAAGCACGAAAGTCAATAGTTGTGCAATGAACTTACATCCTACTTGTGGTGCATTATTCAGTGTTAATTATGCTCAATGCTCGCTTATGAGATTATTCGCTTCTTGGTTGGTCGCTTCAATCTTTTGCTAGCCTTCATTTTGCACTAAGTATGATCACTACTTGTGCATCCAAAATCCTTTAAACCAGTTTTGCCACATGAGTCCACTATACCTACCTATATGCGGTATTCTTTTGCCGTTCTAAGAAAATTTGAATGTGTCATCTCTAATTTTCAAAATAAATTCCTCTTTTGTGTGCTCGTACCGCTCACGAGGCGGTGAGAGGTGGCCAATATTTTCCATGCTAGATGTGTTATTCTAATGATGAGTGTTTATTCACTTGTCATTGCACGAGAGTAAGGCAAAGGTATTAGGGATGCCCAGTCCCAAAATAAAAAATGAATTTACTTTATGATGTCAAATAATAAATTCCTTGGAAAGTGTTGGTACGGAGGGCACCCGTGGATATGATTAGCCATGGAAAGTGAAGGTATGTTGGAAAAAGGAATAAAATTTATTTTCTGTTTGGGAATCGCCTATGATATATCTAGCATGAAAAGTGTTGGGAGCTCTAAGTCGTTTTCGTTGGTGGGAAAAGTATGCCTCTCAAAACATTTTTATCTCTCAATTTTCGCTTTGAGCTCTGGCACCTCTACAAATCCCTACTTCCCTCTGCAAAGGGCCTTTCTTTTACTTTGTGCAATTTTTATTTTTAATTTGAGTCTCCATCTTCTCTTATAAAGCACCAAATAGGGGGCACTATGATCGTACTTGAGCATTCGGTGTAGCTAATATGCGAGTGTGTTTCATGAATGGATCAATGATTGAGCATGATGGGCTAGGGATAACTTATTTTAGCGTTGATATTTTGAAAGACATGATTGCTTGTTGGTATACTTGAGTATTTAAGTTATCATGTCAAAACTAGACTATTGCTTTGAACCACATAAAAGTCCAAGTGTCCATGCTACAAATAAAAGAATATGTGATGAACATTTTAGGCGGCATTCCACATCAAAAATTCTGTTTTTATCATTTACCTACTCGAGGACGAGCAGGAATTAAGCTTGGGGATGCTGATACGTCTCCAACGTATCTATAATTTTTTATTGTTCCATGCTGTTATACTATCATTCTTGGACATTTTATAATCATTTTATAGTCATTTTATATCGTTTTTTGGGACTAACCTATTGACATAGTGCCAAGTGCCAGTTGCTGTTTTTTGCATTTTTTTACATCGTAGGAAATCAATATCAAACGGAGTCCAAACACCGCGGAACTTTTTGAGGATCTTTTATGAACCAGAACACTTCCAATGGGCCAGAGCAGCACCTGGGGGGTGCCCAAGGGGGGCACAACCCACCAGGGCGCGCCCAGGTGGGTTGTGCCCCACCTCGGTGGCCTCCCGCACCCCCTCTATACCATATAAATTCCCAAAAATTCTGAAAACCCCTGGGGTTAACCAAGATCAGAAGTTCCACCACCGCACGCCTCTGTAGCCACCTGTTGGAAATATGCCCTAGAGGCAATAATAAAATGGTTATTATTATATTTCCTTGTTCATCACAATTGTCTATTGTTCATGCTATAATTGTGTTATCCGGAAATCGTAATACATGTGTGAATACATAGACTACAACACGTCCCTAGTGAGCCTCTAGTTGACTAGCTCGTTGATCAACAGATAGTCATGGTTTCGACTATGGACATTAGATGTCATTGATAACGGGATCACATCATTAGGAGAATGATGTGATGGACAAGACCCAATCCTAAGCATAGCACAAGATCGTGTAGTTTGTTTTGCTAGAGCTTTTCCAAATGTCAAGTATCATTTCCTTAGACCATGAGATTGTGCAACTCCCGGATACCGTAGGAGTGCTTTGGGTGCCAAACGTCACAACGTAATCGGGTGACTATAAAGGTGCACTACGGGTATCTCCCAAAGTGTCTCATTGGGTTGGTACGAATTGAGATCGGATTTGTCACTCCGTGATGACGGAGAGGTATCTCTGGGCCACTCGATAATGCATCATCATAATGAGCTCAATGTGACCAAGTGTGCAGTCACGGGATCATGCATTACGGCGAGTAAAGTGACTTGCCGGTAACGAGATTAAACAAGGTATTGGGATACCGATCGAGGAGTCCCGGATTAGGGGGTGTCGAGGATAGCCGAACTATCACCGGTGGCGGACTCACGGACTATGAAGATACAAGATTGAAGACTTCGTCCGTGTCCTGATGGGACTTTCCTTGGCGTGGAAGGCAAGCTTGGAAATACGGATATGTAGATCTCCTACCAATGTAACCGACTACAGGTAACCCTAACCCTATCCGGTGTCTATATAAACCGGAGGGTTTTAGTCCATAGGACGAAGAACAATCATACCATAGGCTAGCTTCTAGGGTTTAGCCTCTACGATCTCGTGGTAGATCTACTCTGTACTACCCATATCATCAATATTAATCAAGCAGGAGTAGGGTTTTACCTCCATCGAGAGGGCCCGAACCAGGTAAAACATTGTGTCCCTTGTCTCCTGTTACCATCCGCCTAGACGCACGCTCAGGACCCCCTACCGAGATCCGCCGGTTTTGACAATCGACATTGGTGCTTTCATTGAGAGTTCCTTCTGTCGCCGCCTTTAGGCCCGATGGCTCCTTCCGATCATCAACAACGACGCGTGGTCCAGGTGAGACTTTTCTCCCGGACAGATCTTCAGATTCGGGCGGCTTTGCCGCATCGGGCCAATTAAGCTTGGCCATCTGGAAGCGGATCGAAGCTACGCCCGCCATCAGGTCAGGTTTGGACGTTTGAACTACACGGCTGACATACGCGGAGACTTGGTCTTCGACGGGTCCGAGCCACAGCCATGCGCGCCGCACTGTCTTGATAGGTATGATCTAGCTCTGCCGCCGAACAAGGTCTCGGAGGCCGCGCACCGGCGTCGCTCCGACCCTTAGTTCGGAGCCGATTCGCCGATCGAGGACGAGTGGTTGGACACCGCCGGGGGCTATGATATCTACGCGATTGAGCCGAAAAGCATCCTTGTCCTTTGCAGAGCCCGTGACTGAGGTGCCGGACTCCTCTCCTGACTCAACCTCCTCGCTACCGCCAACGAATCCGACCGGGCGCCGATTATGGAGTTCACCGCCGCAGACATCTTCCAAAGACTCACCCTTGGCGACATTCTGAATTCATTAAAGTCTCTCTCTTTGTCAGGAGAGCCCTGGCCGGACTATGGTCAGGAAGGTTGGGATGCGGAAGACGAAGAAATTCGATGCCCACCCACCACCCACTTTGTAGCCACTATCGAAAGTTTAAACGACGTGCTCAATTTCGACTCCGAAGACATCGACGGTATGGACGATTTATGTAGGAGATAACCACGAACCAAAGACCTATAGGATACCGGACGGCCACCTCATCTCACGATGTATACATGGTGGATACTCCTAAAGGAAGTGGCAACGAGGAACAACAGGATGCTATGAAGGATAAATCCCTCGAAAAGCAAACGCCGCACCAAGTCCCGCCTCGACAAAAACGGCAGCCACACAGACCCAGCCATCAAGCAGGTCGAACCGGTGGACGACGAACACGCCACCGAACAACAGTCCGAACAGGACAACTTGGATAAACAACCCAGCCCCGGCGAAGATAACAGTCCTGGACGATCTCACACCGGACAAGTCGTTGGAGCGTAAGAACCTCCACAAAAGGCTCACACGTTGCCAGAGTCTGAAAAAGGTAAGGTAAGCTCAAAACAGCGGAAGATGCACTCGGAATTAGATGGAGCAAGGTACTAAACACCGCAGACAAACACGGCGATACCGCCAAACAAAGAGCTACCCAAAGCGCAAACTATCGTCCGAATTGATGAGGAGGCCTTAGAGCCCCGCAATCAAAAAGCAAAAAGGCCGCCGGTCGGATAGACGCGACCACATAACAAGAATAGAGCGGCAAGAGGCGCCGCACATAATCCGCACGACGTGATCCGCAACAAAAGGATGGCCCGGTCAGGTCCATCTACGGGCCAAGAGAGCAAGCTCCAAGAAGCAAGACAACACGTCAAGTGTCCGAACATCACGGCATACCCAAATACAGGGCGCGCGCACCTCTATGTTTCACCGATGAGGTCTTTGGATCATGAATTCCCAGCGATTCAAACCCGTAAACATAGAGGCATACGATGGAACTACGCACCACGAGTCTGGATTGAGGATTACATCCTCCACATACACATGGCAAGAGGAGATGATCTCCACGCCATAAAATACCTACCCTCAAGCTCAAAGGGCCAGCCCGGCATTGGCTTAAAAGCCTCCCGAAAACACGATTGGTAGTTGGGAAGAGCTTGAGGATGCTTTTGGGCCAATTTCCGGGGCACCTATGTCCGACCTCCGGACGCAGCGATTTAAGTCACATAACCCAACAGCCCGTGAGTCGGCCGAAAATTCTGGAACAGTTCCTCACCAAAAAAGAACCAAGTAGTCGACTGTCGGACGTCAAGCCTTAGCAGCTTTTTAAACATAACGTCCGAGACGAATGGCTCGCCAGACACCTTGGCCAGAAAAACCAAGAACAATGGCCGCACTAACAAGCCTCATGACCCGCTTATGCTGGAGAGGATAGCTGGCTAGCAAGATGCAGACCAGCCACCCAAGTACATCCAAGTCGAGATGGAACGGGAAACCACGACGCAGCAAGGACCAAGCGCCGGATTAAGGGGAACAGTCCAAAGAGTTCGGCAACAACACCGGATTCAAAAGCTCACGGCAGAACAACAAAAACTGCCCCTTAAGGATAACAAGAATGAGATATCCAACTTAAACAAAATCACGGATGTGATATGTCAAATCCACAGTACTTCGGAAGCACGCAAACCATACCCACAGAGATTGTTGGGTCTTCAAGCAGTCCGCAGACTCAACGCCGAACGCAAGGGGCTCGACACGCAGCGAAGACGATGACGAACCCCACAAGCAGAGCACGGAAACCAAAAGAATTTCCCACAAGAGGTCAAAACAGTAAACTTACTTCAAGTAACAAAAGGGGAAAATAGAGCGGCGCCCATTGAATTACGCGCCGCACAGTCTACCTAGCGAGTCCCAACATCGTTGTCAAAACCAATCACTTTCGACCATCAAGACTACTCCGAAAGTATCCTAACGCAGGATGGACTGCCTTGATACTAGAACCTATAATCGACGGTCTTCAATTTACGCAAGTCCTAATGGACAGCGGCGATGATTTAAACTCTGCTATATCGTGACACAATCCGCAATATGGGGATAGACCCAAACAGGATTAGCCATAGCAACACTTCCTTCCAAGGAATCACGCCAGCATTTACGCCCATTGTATGCGGGCTCCCTACTATTGGAAGTTATGTTCGCTCACTGACAACTTCCGTCATGAAAAGTTGGTCTTCCACATCGCCCCATTCGTAAGTAGCCATCAAGCACTCTTTGCCAATGAGCTTACCGCTTTAGCATAATACCGCACTATGCATCTCTCAAACTTAAAATGCCCGGTCCACGAGGCATCATTTCATTAAGGGAAGCTGTATGATCCTTTAAGGAAAGAATGTGCTGTTGCCTTAACAACCTCACAATAATACGGCCTTACTAGCCAAAAAGCGCCTAAAGTAGGTCGTTCGCACCGGACACGGTTAGGCGAGTCCGCATAAATAAACATAATGCTCACTAGTCGCGTACCCCTTACAAGGGGCTCCATGCATGTACACAGAGACAATAAAGCTCAATTTTATTCATTTTTGAATCGTACTATGATTATTTCCAATTACATTTCCGCATTTATATTTTTTTACTAAGTTCTTCTTTTTTCACAAATGAACACTGCGGCTACACCCGTCGAGGATACGGCACAATGGAGATACAAAGCGCAGACGCAAGCAGAGGGAACCCGTTATAAGGATTCTTTTGATTAAGACCTCAAGGTGAACCTTTTTTACTGTCTCTTGTTGATATACATCCCCCGGTTTCTCGCTATAACCGAGGAGGAGGCTGGCGTTTTGGCATCGGCCGCGTCGGAATCTTTGCGCGTACCTGGACACCAGGGGCTTAGGGCATTGTTCTGCCCGCTTTCATAAAGACCGAATACCTTAGGGAGTGTTCGGCGTCTCGAGTTAGGCCTTATATGCATCAACTCCGAATCATGTCTTTGGTCAAATGTTGGGTTTACCCGGCTCCTGTGTTTTGCCGCCTTACGTTCCGTTTTATCGGCTAACGCGGCACCAGGAGAACTACTGCGATTGTGCCCGGTTCGTCTGGTGAGCACCTCAAGAGAGAAAGCCAAAAACTGATCGTCATGATGTAGCGTGAGACTGGTCAACCACCGATGACCCACAGGAATGTTTAGAATTCCTCCGCATAGACGAAGGACTGCTTCGGTCGTGCACATATGCACCCCGCATTCGGAGAGTGCAAGGTGCCCCGAGGGCTATATCGTAGCCCCACCTCCGAACCCCTATGGCTAAGTGAAAGTGATAAAGCATTATAGTCCGGTTGCCTAGTTTGCTACGCTATCACCTCCTCTCTGAGGACCAAGACCTTGGGTTAAGTGTGAAAATCGCCTTTTGCAAACACCCCGCACTATGTGCGTGATGAAAGCCAAGGACTGCCATCTTTCAAAGTTATATACACATATACATTAACGGCCGCACAGGAGGTAGTTTTCCACTTGAAGGGACAAGTATAAAAAGCTCTTATATTAAATCAAAATGATGTTTCATAAAATTACACATGTCATTCAAACATAACATCCTTCGAGCACTGCGTCTCTATTAAACGAGCGCCCTGCAGGACTTCCTCAAAATAGTGCTCGGCGGTACTAAACCTGTCCGAATCCCGGGATGCAACGTCGATGGCCTTCATCTCCGCCCAGTATGTCTTGACACGGGCAAGAGCCATCCGTGCACCCTCAATACACGCTGACCGCTTCATTGCATTGATACGCGGTACCACACCAAGGAACTGCTGCACCAAGCCAAAATAACTCTTCGGCTGGGGTTCGCCTGGCCACAAATGAGTCACGACATGCTTCATGGCAAGTCCGGATAATCGATTCAGTTCGGCCCATTCGGCCAACCGATCGGCCAGCGGAAGAGGACGCTCTGGACTATGGAATTGCGACCAAAATAGCCCTTCCCTTCTGTGCCCCTTCTGGCCTCGGAAGTGCTCAATCGCGTCCGCAGCGCTCGCCGCTAAGTCTAGATAAGCATCCTCCGAACTCCACAGCTTATCCAATCGAGCATACTTGGATCCGTGATATCTCCTCCGCGGCAGAAAAGGCTTTCCGGCCGCAATTTCTTCGCCCGACGTAGCTCCTCTTTCATAGCTCTCATCGCAGAGCGAACATCCTTGGCTTCGCGGTGGCCTTGTTCGAGCCCTCTTGTTCCGCTTGTCGTTCTTTTTCAAGAACCCCGCAACGGTCGGTAGCATTCTTCAACCTTATGGCCATTTCGGCCATCTCCTCTTTGCTTCGGCAGTGAGCAGCCCGTTCAGCCTTCAGCTCTTCGGCCGCCTTCACAGCAGCCGCATTACTATTTCGGGCTTGCTCTTTAGCTCGGGCGAAGTTCCGCCATGCAGCCTCTCCATGGCAGAGAGCGCCATCTGCATCAAAGCATACAAATAATAAGGTATGGGCGTCAAGCTCCCTTACCAGTGCCCATGAGGAGTCGCATACCTTGTGACTCGTCAAACCGTTTATTGACCAGCGCGATGTCCGCATCAGCCTCGTCAAGACGCCGCTCTAGTTCGGCAAATTCGCCAGTCCAGCTAGCCACCGGACACCCCGCCACCTATATAGGAAGGGCAATATGTTAGTACTGAGATTATGATCCTCGACGCAGCTGTCGGTTTGACACCATACCGAGTCTCGGGGCTACTATCAATACAGGCGCATTCTATATGCATAAGCCGGAAAGGTACATCATCTTTTTTTCGTACCTCAAACCCCGTCGAAGAAACTTACGGCGGCTTCGTGCAATCCGCTCTCGGCGGATGCAATTCTTTCAATCACCGTAGCCATTAGTGCACGGTGATCTTCTGAGATAGACACTGCCTGCAAGCGGGTCCTTGGCTCCTCCGGCCGTGCGCCGGTTGGCGCTTGGACCTTCGGCTTTCCGCCCGGTTCAGGAAACCCTCCGTGGCGACACCTCGTGGTCCCCGCTTCACATGAAGGCACGATAGGTGGAGGCGTTCGCTCTCCATCATTTCCTACGAAGATCCTCCGAAGATGAGCTCACGAGAAGGGCTGAGATCCGAACTACAAGGTACAATTTGGTTATCTTCAAATAAACACAGGATATCCTTTATTCACAAGACCCCTTCTTTTACTTACGGCTCATTTGGAGGGCTGATCCCCTTGGGGAAATAGTCGGTGGGTATTTCCCAGTCACCGACTGTCCGTCAAGATTTCTTTCCCCGCTTCAAGGCCTTGGCTTCCGGGTCTTCGGAGGCGGTCCTCTTCTCTCCTCGGAAGGTAGGATCCCCGATTCCTCCTTCCTTGAATACCTCCTTCGTGGAGGCAGTTGCTTCCCGGCTCCCCCCTTCACCCTCTTCAAAAGGCACGACCTTCAACATCCTGAGTCAAAGATAGGGTCCGGTGTGGTCTCTGGGAGGGGAGCCGGACACCTTATCAACTTTTCCTTGGCTATCCACTCCTGTTCAAGAAACGGCTCCCTTAAAGGTCCTATATATGATAAATGAATGAACAGCCTGTCCGGCTACAGGACTACTTACTTGAGTATCTGGGCGATTGCAGCTTAGTCCTGCGTCCTCGGCCAAGTCCGGACACTTCTCTTGTGATCCCAAGAACAGTTTATACATCTCCACAGGCGTTGCGCCCATAAAATGTTGGAGAGCTCGTGGTCCCTCCGGATTGAACTCCCACGGAGGGGGGCGACGCTTGCAGCGAAAGGCGCCAATTAGCATAACTCGCGCCGACCAGATTGATCTCTCTTTCCTGGAGATCTCGAATACGGCCCTGCAACAGAGGAACGTCCTTGGACGACCCCCAGTCGAGCCCCTGGCTAACCCATGATGCCAGCCGCTGTGGTGGACCTGAGCGGAAGGCGGGTAGCGCCACCCATTTGGTGCCCCTGGGAGCGGTGATATAGAACCACTCCCGTTGCCACAAACCAAGCTCCTCTTGAAAAGAGCCCTCGGGCCACGGAGCATCAGCACACTTGCCTATGACTGCCCCTCCGCACTCTGCTTGTTGCCCCTCGATCATCCTCGGCTCCACCTTGAAGGTCTTGAGCCACAATCCAAAGTGAGGGGTAACATGGAGGAAGGCTTCACATACGACGATGAATGACGAGATGTGGAGGATGGACTCCAGATTCAATTCATGGAATTCCAACCCATAATAAAACATGAGCCCCCGCACAAAGGGGTCCATCGGGAAACCTAAACCCCGAAGAAAGTGAGATACGAACACCACACTCTCGCCGGGCTCGGGAGTAGGAACGACCTGCCCTGGAGCAGGCAGCCTATGCAAAATTTCGCCCGGTTAGATACTCCGGCGCTTCAAATTTTAGCACGCCTTCTTCCGTGACGGAGGAAGGCATCCACCGGCCTCGCAGGTCGGAGCCGGACATCCTCGAAGGTCCGAAGCGCCTAAATCTGAAGCTTTTGGTGTTGGAACTCGAAGCGAGGGGCGGATTCGATTGAGGTTAAAAGAAAGGAGCGGGCCTTGGTCTCGTTATAAAGAGGTTGAATACCAAGAGCCCTCCCCTGTACGATTAGGACTCGCCGATAGAGGAGGCATGCCAATGGGCACGCTTGGGTTACCCACGTCCGTATTGATGAGAATCCGGAATAAGGGGACACGATCTCTGCTTTGACAAGGCGTGCCAAGAAAACTGCCTCGCTAAACGCTACCGAGGCGGCAGACAAGAAAACGATTCGAACGAAGACTTGGCCAGGCGTGATGGCACGCCGCGGAGTACGCCGGCCAGAAAGTGATTTTGTGTAGATATTATTCTCTCTACGGTGTTGTGTGGAAATTATTTTGCAGAGCTGGACACTATCCTTGTGTTCACAATCTTCTATGAAGTATTCGGAGGAGGAACCCGCCTTGCAATGCCGAAGACGATATGCGCGCCGGACTCGTCGTCATTGAAGTCTGGTTCAGGGGCTACCGAGGAGTCCCGGATTAGGGGTGTCCGGATAGCGAACTATCACCGTGGCCGGACTCTGGACTATGAAGATACAATTTTGAAGACTTCGTCCCATGTCCTATGGGACTTTCCTTGGCGTGTATGGCAAGTTTGGAAATACGTATTTGTAGATCTCCTACCAATGTAACCGACTCTGTGTAACCCTAACCCTATCCGGTGTCTATATAAACCGGAGGGTTTTAGTCCATAGGACGAAGAACAATCATACAATAGGCTAGCTTCTAGGGTTTAGGCTCTCTGATCTCGTGGTAGATCTACTCTTGTACTACCCATATCATCAATATTAATCAAGCAGAGTAGGGTTTTACCTCCATCGAGAGGGCCTGAACCTGGGTAAAAACATTGTGTCCCTTGTCTCCTGTTACCATCCGCCTAGACGCACAGTTCGGGACCCCCTACCCGAGATCCGCCGGTTTTGACACCGACACCGACGATCGAATCTCGGGCAAGTAACGTACCGATTGACAAAGGGAATTGAATACGGGATTGATTGAATCCTTGACATCGTGGTTCATCCGATGAGATCATCGAGGAGCATGTGGGAGCCAACATGGGTATCCAGATCCCGCTGTTGGTTATTGGCCGGAGAGGCGTCTCGGTCATGTCTGCATGTCTCCCGAACCGTAGGGTCTACACACTTAAGGTTGGTGGCGCTTAGGTTGTAGAGATATTAGCATGCGATAACCCGAAAGTTGTTCGAGTCTCGGATGAGATCTCGGATGTAACGAGGAGTTCGGAATGGTCCGAGGTAAAGAATTATATAAAGGAAGTCAAGTTTGACCATCGGGAAAGTTTAGGGTCACTGGTATTGTCTTGGGACCACGGAAGAATCACGGGGGTCCACCGGGTGGGGCCACCTATCCCGGAGGGGCCCATGGGCTGAAGTGGGAGGGGAACCAGCCCCTGGTGGGCTGGTGCACCCCCCCTTGGGCCCCCTGCGCCTAGGGTTGGAAACCCTAGGGGTGGGGGCGCCTCCACTTGGCTTGGGGGGCAAGCCACCCCCTAGGGCCGGCACCCCCCTAGGGGCCCTATATATAGTGGGGGGAGGGAGGGCAGCCGCACCCAAGTCTCTGGTGCCTCCCTCTCTCCATGCAACACCTCTTCCTCTCGTAGAGCTTGGCGAAGCCCTGCCGAGATCGCTGCTGCATCCACCACCACGCCGTCGTGCTGCTGGATCTCCATCAACCTCTCCTCCCCCCTTGCTGGATCAAGAAGGAGGAGACGTCTTCCCCAACCGTCTGTGTGTTGAGCGGAGGTGCTGTCCGTTCAGCACTAGGATCATCGGTGATTTGGATCACGGCGAGTACGACTCCCTCAACCCCGTTCTCTTGAACGCTTCGCTCATGATCTACAAGGGTATGTAGATGCACTCCTCTCTCGCTGCTAGATGACTCCATAGATTGATCTTGGTGAAGCATAGAATTTTTTATTTTCTCGCAACGTTCCCCAACGGTGGCATCATGAGCTAGGTCTATGTAGTTTCTATGCATCGGTAGAACACAAACTTGTTGTGGGTGTAGATGTTGTCAATTTTCTTGCCGCTACTAGTCTTATCTTGCTTGGCGGCATCGTGGGATGAAGCGGCCCGAGCGACCTTTTACACGTGACGCTTACGTGAGATGTGTTCCACCGGTGACATGCACTAGTTGCATAAGGTGGCTAGCGGGTGTCTGTCTCTCCCACTTTAGTTGGAGCGGATTCGATGAAAAGGGTCCTGATGAAGGGTAACTAGAAATTGGCATATCGCGTTGTGGTTTTACGTAGGTAAGAAACGTTCTTGCTAGAAACCTATAAAAGCCACGTAAAAACTTGCAACAACAATTAGAGGACGTCTAACTTGTTTTTGGCAAAAGATATGCCTTTGTGATGTGATATGGCCAAAAGATGTGATGAATGATATATGTGATGTATGAGATCATGTTCTTGTAATAGGAATCACGACTTGCATGTCGATGAGTATGACAATGGCAGGAGCCATAGGAGTTGTCTTTATTTTTTGTATGACCTGCGTGTCATTGAATAACGCCATGTAAATTACTTTACTTTATTGCTAAACGCTGCTAGCCATAGAAGTAGAAGTAATCGTTGGCGTGACAACTTCATGAAGACACGATGATGGAGATCATGATGATGGAGATCATGGTGCCATGCCGGTGACGAAGATGATCATGGCGCCCCGAAGATGGAGATCAAAGGAGCAATATGATATTGGCCATATCATGTCACTATTTGATCGCATGTGATGTTTATCATGTTTTACATCTTATTTGCTTAGAACGACGGTAGCTTAAATAAGATGATCCCTGTAATAATTTCAAGAAAGTGTTCCCCTAACTGCACCGTTGCGAAGGTTCGTTGTTTGAAGCACCACGTGATGATCGGTGTGATAGATCCTAACGTTCGAATACAACGGGTGTAAGCCAGATTTACACATGCAATACACTTAGGTTTACTTGACGAGCCTAGCATGTACGATATGGCCTCGTAACACGGAAGACCGAAAGGTCGAGCATGAGTCGTCTGTAAGATACGATCAACATGAAGATGTTCACCGATGTTGACTAGTCCGTCTCACGTGATGATCGGACACGGCCTAGTTGACTCGGATCATGTTTCACTTAGATGACTAGAGGGATGTCTGCTCGAGTGGGAGTTCATTGAATAATTTGATTAGATGAACTTAATTATCATGAACTTAGTCTAAAATCTTTACAACATGTCTTGTAGATCAAATGGCCCACGCTCATGTCAACCTCAACTTCAACGCTGTTCCTAGAGAAAACCAAGCTGAAAGATGATGGCAGCAACTATACGGACTGGGTCCTAATCCGAGGATCATCCTCATAGCTGCCAAGAAAGATTATGTCCTAGAAGCACCGCTGGTGAAGCACCCATCCTGAGAGAACCAAGACGTTATGAACGCTTGGCGGTCTCGTCTTGATGATTACTCCCTCGTTCGGTCGGCATGCTTTACAGTTTAGAACCGGGGCTCCAAAAGCGTTTTGAGCAACATGGAGCATATGAGATGTTCGAAGAGCTGAAAATGGTTTTCCAAGCTCATGCCCGGGTCGAGAGATATGAAGTCTCCAACAAGTTCTTCAGTTGTAAGATGGAGGAAAATAGTTCTGTCAGTGAGCACATACTCAAAATGTCTGGGTTGCACAACCGCTTGACTCAGCTGGGAGTTAATCTCCCGGATGACGCGGTTATTGACAGAATCCTTCAGTCGCTTCCACCGAGCTACAAGAGCTTTGTGATGAACTTCAATATGCAGGGGATGGAAAAGACCATTCCCGAGGTATATTCAATGCTGAAATCAGCGGAGGTGGAGATCAAAAGGAACATCACGTGTTGATGGTGAATAAAACCACTAAGTTTAAGAAAGGCAAGGGTAAGAAGAACTTCAAGAAGGACGGCAAGGATTTGCGGCGCCCGTATGCCGATTCTTGGAAGAAGCCAAAGAATGGACCCAAGCACGAGACTAAGTGCTTTTATTGCAAGGGAAGTGGTCATCGAAGCGGAATCGCCCCAAATACTTAGCGGACAAGAAGGCCGGCAACACTAAAGGTATATGTGATATACATGTAATTGATGTGTACCTTACCGATTACTCGTAGTAGCTCACAGGTATTTGATACCGGTGCGGTTGCTCATATTTGTATCTCAAAGCGGGAGCTGCGGAATAAGCGGTGATTGGCGAAGGATTTAGGTGACGATGCGCGTCGGGAATGGTTCTAAGGTCGATGTGATCGCATGCCGCACGCTGCCTCTACATTTACCTCACGGGATTAGTTTTAAACCACAATAATTGTTATTCGATTGCCGACTTTGAGCATGAACATTGTATCGAGGATCTCGTTTAATTCGAGATGGCTACTCATTTAAATCCGAGAATAATGGTTGTTCTATTTATATGAGAGATATGTTTTATGGTCATGCTCACCGGTGAATGGTTTATTCTTAATGAATCTCGGCGTAATGTTACACATATTCATAGTGTGAATACCAAAAGATGTAAGGTTGATAATGATAGTCCCACATACTTGTGGCATTGTCGCCTTGGTCACATAGGTGTCAAACGCATGAAGAAGCTCCATGCAGATGGACTTTTGGAGTCTCTTGATTACGAATCATTTGACACGTCAAGTAACCATGCCTCATGGGTAAAATGACCAAGACTCCGTTCTCCGGAACAATGGAGCGAGCAACTAACTTGTTGGAAATCATACATACTGCTGTGTGCGGTCCAATGAGTGTTGAGGCTCGCGGTGGCTATCGTTATGTTCTCACTCACTGATGACTTGAGTAGATATGGGTATGTCTACTTGATGAAACACAAGTCTGAGACCTTTGAAAAGTTCAAGGAATTTCAGAATGAGGTAGAGAATCAACGTGACCGAAAGATAAAGTTCTTACGATCAGATCGTGGGGGAGAATATTTAAGTCACGCAATTTGATGCATACTTGAAGGAAATGTGGAATCGTTTCACAACTCACGCCGCTGGAACACCTCAAATAAATGGTGTGTTCGAGCGTCAGAATCGCACTCTATTAGATATGGTGCGTTCTATGATGTCTCTTACCGATCTACCGCTCTCATTTGGGGCTATGCTTTAGAGACTGCCAGATTCACTTTAAATAGGGCACCGTCTAAATCCGTTGAGACGACACCGTATGAATTATGGTTTGGGAAGAAACCTAAGCTGTCATTTCTAAAAGTTTGGGGATGCGATGCTTATGTCAAGAAACTTCAACCTGAAAAGCTCAAACCCAAGTCGGAAAAATGCGTCTTCATAGGATACCCTAAGGAAACCATTGGGTATACCTTCTACCTCAGATCCAAAGCAAGATCTTTGTTGCCAAGAACGGGTCCTTTACGGAGAAAGAGTTTCTCTCGAAAGAAGTAAGTGGGAGGAAAGTGGAACTTGATGAAGTACTACCTCTTGAAAGTAGCGCAGCTCGAGGAAGATGTTCTGCAGCTCGTGCACTAACTAGAGAGGAAACTAATGATGATGATCAAGGCACTTCGGATCAAGTTACTACTGAACTTTGTAGGTCCACGAGGACACGTTCCACACCAGAGTGGTATGGCAACCCTGTCCTGGAAATCATGTTGTTAGACAATGATGAACCTTCCAACTATGAAGAAGCAATGGCGGGCCCAGATTCCGACAAATGGCTAGAAGCCATGAAATCCGAGATAGGATCCATGTATGAAAACGAAGTATGGACTTTGACAGACTTGCCCGATGATCGGCGAGCAATAGAAAACAAATGGATCTTTAAGAAGAAGACGGACGCGGATGGAAATGTTACCATCTATAAAGCTCGACTTGTCGCTAAGGGTTATCGACAAGTTCAAGGGGTTGACTACGATGAGACTTTCTCTCCCGTAGCGAAGCTGAAGTCCGTCCGAATCATGTTAGCAATTGCCGCATACTATGATTATGAGATATGGCAAATGGACGTCAAAACGGCATTCCTTAACGGCTATCTTAAGGAAGAACTATATATGATGCAGCCAGAAGGTTTTGTCGATCCTGAGAATGCTAACAAGGTGTGCAAGCTCCAACGCTCAATCTATGGGCTGGTGCAAGCATCTCGGAGTTGGAACATTCGATTTGATGAGATGATCAAAGCGTTTGGGTTTACACAGACTTATGGAGAAGCCTGTGTTTACAAGAAAGTGAGTGGGAGCTCCGTAGCATTTCTCATATTATATGTGGATGACATACTGTTGATGGGAAATGATATAGAATTCTTGGAAAGCATAAAGGCCTACTTGAACAAGTGTTTTTCAATGAAGGACCTTGGAGAAGCTGCTTACATATTAGGCATCAAGATCTATAGAGATAGATCAAGACGCCTCATAGGTCTTTCACAAAGCACATACCTTGATAAGATATTGAAGAAGTTCAATATGGATCAGTCCAAGAAGGGGTTCTTGCCTGTGTTGCAAGGTGTGAAAAGATGAGTGTCGTCCCTATGCCTCAGCCATAGGGTCTATCATGTATGCCATCTTTGTGTACAGACCTGATGTAAACCTTGCCGTAAGTTTGGTAGGAAGGTACCAAAGTAATCCCGGCATGGAACACCGGACAATGATCAAGAATATCCTGAAGTACCTGAAAAGGACTAAGGATATGTTTCTCAGATATGGAGGTGACGAAGAGCTCGTCAGAAGGGTTATGTCGATGCTAGCTTCGACACGAATCTGGATGACTCTAAGTCACAAACCGGATACGTGTATATTTTGAATGGTGGGGCGATGGCTGGTGCAGTTGCAAGCAAAGCGTCGTGGCGGGATCTACATGTGAAGCGGAGTACATGGCAGCCTCGGAAGCAGCGCATGAAGCAATCTGGGTGAAGGAGTTCATCACCGACCTAGGAGTCATACCCAATGGGTCGGGGCCGATCACACTCTTCTGTGACAACACTGGAGCTATTGCCCTTGCCAAGGAGCCGGGTTTCACAAGAAGACCAGGCATATCAAGCGTCGCTTCAACTCCATTCGTGAAAGTGTTCAAAATGGAGACATAGATATTTGTAAAGTACATACGGACCTGAATGTAGCAGATCCGTTGACTAAACCTCTCCCTAGAGCAAAACATGATCAACACCACTCTATGGGTGTTCGATTCATCACAATGTAACTAGATTATTAACTCTAGTGCAAGTGGGAGATCATGGAAATATGCCCTAGAGGCAATAATAAAATGGTTATTATTATATTTCTTTGTTCATGATAATTGTCTATTGTTCATGCTATAATTGTGTTATCCGAAATCGTAATACATGTGTGAATACATAGACCACAACACGCCCCTAGTGAGCCTCTAGTTGACTAGCTCGTTGATCAGCAGATAGTCATGGTTTCGACTATGGACATTAGATGTCATTGATAACGTGATCACATCATTAGGAGAATGATGTGATGGACAGACCCAATCCTAAGCATAGCACAAGATCGTGTAGTTCGCTTTTGCTAGAGCTTTTCCAAATGTCAAGTATCATTTCCTTAGACCATGAGATTGTGCAACTCCGGATACCGTAGGGAGTGCTTTGGGTGTGCCAAAGCGTCACAACGAATCGGGTGACTATAAAGGTGCACTACGGGTATCTCCAAAAGTGTTTGTTGGGTTGGCACGAATCGAGATCGATTTGTCACTCCGTATGACGGAGAGGTATCTCTCGCCCACTCGGTAATGCATCATCATAATGAGCTCAATGTGACCAAGTGTCTCGTCACGAGATCATGCATTACTAAGATGAGTAAAGTGACTTGCGATGCCGAGATTAAACGAGGTATTGGGATACCGACGATCGAATCTCGGGCAAGTAACGCACTGATTGACAAAGGGAATTGAATCTGGGATTGATTGAATCCTCGACATCGTGGTTCATCCGATGAGATCATCGAGGAGCATGTGGGAGCCAACATGGGTATCCAGATCCAGCTGTTGGTTATTGGCGGAGAGGCGTCTCGGTCATGTCTGCATGTCTCCCGAACTCCGTAGGGTCTACACACTTAAGGTTCTTGGACGCTAGGGTTGTAGAGATATTAGCATGCAAGAATTCCTGAAAGTTTTTGAGTCCCATGAGATCCCTTGATGTCACGAGGAGTTCCGGAATGGTCCGGAGGTAAAGAATTATATATAGGAAGTCAAGTTTCGCCATCGTGAAAGTTTCGGGGCCAGGTATTGTACCGACCAGGAAGGGTCCCGTGGGTCCATCGGGTGGGGCCACCTATCCCGGAGGGCCCCATGGGCTGAAGTGGGAGGTAACCAGCACTGGTGGGCTGGTGCACCCCCCACAGGCCCCCCTAGCCTAGGGTTGGAAACCCTAGGGGTGAAGCGCCCACTTGGCTTGGGGGCAAGCCACCCTTGGCCGCCCCCCTTGGAGATTGGATCTCCTAGGGCCGGGCGCCCTAGGGGCCCTATATATAGTGGGGGGGGGGGAGGGAGGGCATCCGCACCCAAGTCTCTGGCGCCTCCCTCTCTCCACGCAACACCTCTTCCTCTCGTAGAGCTTGGCGAAGCCTTGCCGAGATCGCTGCTGCATCCACCACCATGCCGTCGTGCTGCTGGATCTCCATCAACCTCTCCTCCCCCCTTTCTGGATCAAGAAGGAGGAGACATCTTCCCCAACCGTACGTGTGTTGAACGCGGAGGTGCTATCCGTTCAGCACTAGGATCATCGGTGATTTGGATCACGACAAATACGACTCCCTCAACCCCGTTCTCTTGAACACTTCCGCTCGCGATCTACAAGGGTATGTAGATGCACTCCTCTCTCTTGTTGCTAGATGACTCCATAGATTGATCTTGGTGAAGCGTAGAAATTTTTTATTTTCTGCAACGTTCCCCAACACCACTGAAAACCAATCTAGACACCGTTCCGGCACCCTGCCGGAGGGGGGAATCATCTCTGGTGGCCATCTTCATTATCCCGGCGGCCACCACAATGAGGAGGGAGTAGTCCACCCTCGGGGCTGAGGGCTTGTACCAGCAGCTATGTTTTTAATCTCTCTCTCGTGTTCTTGAGATGTCACGATCTTGATGTATCGCGGGCTTTGTTAATATAGTCGGATCATATGGTGTTTTCCCCTCTCTATCTTGTTGAGATGAATTGAGTTTTCCCTTTGGAATTTCGTTGTTATCGGATTGAATACTTTTATGGATTTGAGAACACTTGATATATGTCTTGCAATTGAATACTCGTGGTGACAATGGGGTATCATATTGATTCACTTGATATGCGTTTTGGCACTCAACTCGCGGATTCCCGAGGTGACATTGGGGTAATCTATCCATAGGGGTTGATGCACGTTCTTGTCTTTGTTTCTCGAGAAATCTTGGGGCACTCTTTGAACTTCTTTGTGTTGGATTGAGTATTATGAATATGAATTTGCTTTGGTGTTATTTTAGTACGAACTCTAGGATAGATCGAACAAAAAGAATAGCTTTATGTTATTTTAGTACGAACTCTTGAATAGATCGAACGAAAAGAATAGGTTTGAGGTGGTTTCGTACCCTACAAACAATTTATTCTTATATTCTCTGCTAGATAGGAACTTTGGAGTGATTCTTCATCGCACTTTGAGGGATGGTTATATGATCCAATTATATTAGCATTGTTGAGAGATTGCACTAACGAAAGTACGGACCCTAGGCCTCATTTTCAAGCATTGCAATACCGTTTTTGTGCCTGTTTACTATTTGCTACCTTGCTGTTTTTATTTATTCAGATTCTAAAAATATATTTCTACCATCCATATTACACTTTTATCACCATCTCTTCGCCGAACTAGTGCACCTATACAATTTGCCATTGTATTGGGTGTGTTGGGGACACAAGAGATTTCTTGTATTTGGTTGCAGTGGTCGCTGAGAGAGACTATCTTCATCCCACGCCTCACACGAATTGATTAACCTTAGGTCATCCACTTGAGGGAAAATTGCTACTGTCCTAGAAAACTCTGCGCTTGGAGGCCCAACACGTGTCTATAAGAATAAAGTTGCGTAGTAGACATCAATGTTGTTTTAAGATCAAGAAAAAAGAAGAAGCTAAACTCATGATGTTTAAGATTAAAAAAACTAAGCTCATGATGTGATCTACAATGAGCCTGAAGTTTCTGAGTGTTGTGCCTTTACGTTATTGCTATTCATTTTCTTTAGTACGTATGATATCAATATTATAGGCCCAACACGTGTCTACAAGAATAAAGTTGCAAAGTAGACATCAATGTTGTCTCCGTCGTATCTACTTTTCCAAACACCTTTGCCCTTGTTTTGGACTCTAACTTGCATGATTTGAATGGAACTAACCTTGACCGACGCTGCTTTTCAAAGTAGAATTGCCATGGTGTTATTTATGTGCAGAAACAAAAGTTCTCGGAATGACCTGAAACTCCACGGAATGTCTATTTGGCAATAATAAAAAATCCTTGCAAAAGATGAAGACCAGGGGGCCCACACCCTGTCCAGGAGGGTGGGGGCGCGCCCTCCCGCTAGGGCGCGCCCCCTTACCTCGTGGGCCCCCTGGAGCTCCTCCGACCTCAACACCAGCTCTATATATTTGCTTTCGGGAGAAAAAATAGGAGAGAAGAAATCATCGCGTTTTACGATACGGAGCCGCCACCAAGCCCTAAAACTTCTCGGGAGGGCTGATTTGGAGTCCGTTCGGGGCTCCGGAGAGGGGGATCCGTCGCCGTCGCCGTCGTCATCATCAACCATCCTCCATCACCAATTTCATGATGCTCACCGCCGTGCGTGAGTAATTCCATCGTAGGCTTGCTGGACGGTGATGGGTTGGATGAGATCTATCATGTAATCGAGTTAGTTTTGTTAGGGTTTGATCCCTGGCATTGAAGGAAATATGCCCTAGAGGCAATAATAAAGTTATTATTTATTTCCTTATTTCATGATAAATGTTTATTATTCATGCTAGAATTGTATTAATCGAAAACTTAATACATGTGTGAATACATAGACAAACATAGTGTCACTAGTATGCCTCTACTTGACTAGCTCGTTAAACAAAGATGGTTAAGTTTCCTAACCATAGACATGAGTTGTCACTTGATTAACGGGATCACATCATTAGGAGAATGATGTGATTGACTTGACCCATTCCGTTAGCTTAGCACTCGATAGTTTAGTATGTTGCTATTGCTTTCTTCATGACTTATACATGTTCCTATGACTATGAGATTATGCATTATGCAACTGCCGTTTACCGGAGGAACACTTTGTGTGCTACCAAACGTCACAACGAATTTGGGTGATTATAAAGGTGCTCTCTGAGTGTCTCCAAAGGTACTTGTTGGGTTGGCGTATTTCAAGATTAGGATTTGTCACTCCGATTTGTCGGAGAGGTATCTCGAGCCCACTCGGTAATGCAAATCACTTAAGCCTTTGCAAGCATTGCAACTAATGAGTTAGTTGTGGGATGACGACATTATAACGAGTAAAGAGACTTTGCGGTAATCTAGATTGAACTAGGTATTGAGATACCGACGATCGAATCTCGCAAGTAACATATACCGATGACAAAGGGAACAACGTGATGTTGTTATGCGGTCTGACCGATAAAGATCTTCGTAGAATATGTGGGAGCCAATATGAGCATCCAGGTTCTGATTTTGGTTATTGACCGGAGACATGTCTCGGTTATGTCTACATAGTTCTCGAACCCGTAGGGTCCGCACGCTTAACGTTTCGATGACAGTTTTATTATGAGTCTATATGTTTTGATGTACCAAGGTTGTTCGAGTCCCGGATGTGATCACGGACATGACGAGGAGTCTCGAAATGGTCGAGACATGAAGATTGATATATTGGAAGCCTATGTTTGGATATCGGAAGTGTTCCGGGTGAAATCGGGATTTTACCGGAGTACCGGGAGGTTAGCGGAACCCCCCGGCAACTTAATGGGTCTTAGTGGGCCTAGGTGGAAGAGAGGTGAGGCGGCTAGGGATGGGCCGCACGCCCCTCCCGCCCCCATTCCGAATAGGACAAGGAGAGGGGGGCGGCACCCCCCTTCCTTCTTCTCCTCCACTCTTTCCCCCTCCCAAGTCCTAATGCAACTAGGAAAGGGGGGGAGTCCTACTCCCGGTGGGAGTAGGACTCCTCCCGGCGCGCCCTCTCCCTGGCCGGCCACACCCCCTCCCCCTTGCTCCTTTATATACGGGGGCAGGGGGGCACCCTAGAGACAACAATTAATCGTTTGATCTTTTAGCCGTGTGCGGTGCCCCCCTCCACCATAGTCCACCTCGATAATACTGTAGCGGTGCTTAGGCGAAGCCCTGCGTCGGTAGAACATCAACATCGTCACCACGCCGTCGTCTTTAAACTCTCCTCAACACTTTCGGCTGGATCGGAGTTGAGGGGCGTCATCGCTGAGCGATGTCTTTGAACTTCGGAGGTCTTGTACCTTCGGTACTTGATCGGTCGGATCGTGAAGACGCGTCTGACTACATCAACCGCGTTGTGCTAAGCGCTTCCGCTTTCGGTCAACGAGGGTACATGGACAACACTCTCCCCTCTCGTTGCTATGCATCACCATGATCTTGCGTGTGCGTAGGAATTTTTTTGAAATTACTACGTTCCCCAACAAGTATCCACTATGTTCTGAGATTGATGTTGCTATGACTTTGCTATGCTTAATGCTTGTCACTAGGGCCCGAGTGCCATGATTTCAGATCTGAACCTATTATGTTTTCATGAATATATGTGAGTTCTTGATCCTATCTTGCAAGTCTATAGTCACCTACTATGTGTTATGATCCGCAACCTCAAGTGACTATAATCGGGACCACTCCCGGTGATGACCATAGTTTGAGGAGTTCATGTATTCACTATGTGCTAATGCTTTGTTCCAGTTCTCTATTAAAAGGAGGCCCTAATATTCCTTAGTTTCCATTAGGACCCCGCTGCCACGGGAGGGTAGGACAAAACATGTCATGCAAGTTCTTTTCCATAAGCACGTATGACTATATTCGGAATACATTCCTACATTAGATTGATGAATTGGAGCTAGTTCTGTGTCACCCTATGTTATGACTGTTACATGATGAACCGCATCTAGCATAATTCTCCATCACCGATCCAATGCCTACGAGCTTTTCCTATATTGGTTCTCCGCTTATTTACTTTTCTGTTTCTACTGTTACAATCACTACAAAATACCAAAAACATTACTTTTGCTACCGTTACCTTTGTTACCGTTACCACTACTATCATATTACCTTGCTACTAAATACATTGCTGCAGATATTAAGTTATCCAGGTGTGGCTGAATTGACAACTCAGTTACTAATACTTGAGAATATTCTTTGGCTCCCCTTGTGTCGAATCAATAAATTTGGGTTGAATACTCTACCCTCGAAAACTGCTATGCGATCCCCTATACTTGTGGGTTATCAAGACTATTTTCTCAGCGCCGTTGTCGGGAGCATAGCTCTATTCTTTGAGTCACCTGGGATTTATATCTGCTGGTCACTATGAAGAACTTGAAAGACTCTAAGACAACAATTTATCCCTCAACTACGAGGGGAGGTAAGGAATTGCCATCTAGCTCTGCACTTGATTCACCTTACATTTGAGTAAGCCTTGCGACACCTAAACCTGCTTCGCTATTCGCTCGATATGTCGATGTTATTGATGATGCCACTTCTGCTATGCATGATACTTATGATGAAACTACTTCTATGCTTGATACTACTGTGCCACTTAGTGAATTTCTTGATGAACAAATTGCTAGAGCTAGAGAGAAAGAAATTATTGGAACCTATCATGTTGATGAGATTGATGATGAAAACATGCCTGTTATTCCTGAGGGTTATATTTTTGATAAAGAAGCTTCTGTGGCTATTTTAGCTTGCAAAGATAGCAATGAGTTTAAGAGGTTATTAGCTAAATGGAATAAGCAATCTCTTAATGATAGAATGAGACCCACCACCTTCTTCGCAACTTCACCTATCTCGTGTTAACGATAAGGATTATGAATTCTCTGTTGATCCTAATATAATTACTTTGGTTGAATCTGATCCTTTTCATGGCTATGAATCAAACTGTTGTGGCGCATCTTACTAAATTAAATGATATAGCCACCCTGTTCACTAATGACGAGAGATCTCGCTACTTTTATATCCTTAAAATATTTCCGTTCTCATTAAAGGATGATGCTAAGATATGGTTTAATTCTCTTGATCCTGGTTGTGTGCGTAGTCCCGTGATATGATTTATTACTTCTCGCTAAATATTTCCTGCTCATAAGAAACAAGCTGCTTTAAGGAAATATACAACTTTGTGCAAATTGAAGAAGAGAGTCTCCCACAAGCTTGGGGAGGCTTCTCAAGTTACTTAATGCTTTGCCCGATCATCCTCTTAAGAAAAATGAAATACTTGATATCTTTTATAATGGACTAACCGATGCTTCCAGAGATTACACGGATAGTTGTGTTGGTTCTGCTTTCAGGAAAGAACGCCAGATGAAGCTGAAATTCTATTGAATAATATGTTGACAAATGAAAATAATTGGACACTTCCCGAGCCAGCTCTCGAGCCAATTCCTGAGCCTATTCCTAAACCAACTCCAAAGAAGAGGGGTGTTCTACTTCTCACCTCAAGATATGCAAGAGGCAAAGAAAACTATGAAAGAAAAAGGTATTAAAGTCAAGATGTTAAGAATTTACCTCCTATTGAAGAGATACATGGTCTTAATTTACATCATCAAGATACTTCTCAGCGCCATGACTGGGATTTTTTTAAACGGTCTCATGCGGAAAAATAAATAAATAAAAAAAAATCTAAACAAACTCCAAAATTAATAAAGTAAACTTTCCCCGACTCCTAAAAATGAGTCGAGCAAAAAGAACTTTTACACGGGGCCAAAATGCAATTTTTGAAAACACGCATTTTTCCCTAAGGCAAATAAACTCCGTGAAAATCCAAAATTTGATTTATTTATTAAATCTTCATTTTTCCTAAATTTTGGAAAAGTCATATTATTCTCTCTTATTTTTGATATTGGAAAAATATTTGAAGATAAAATAAATAAATCCAATGATCCTCTTTTCATAGTTTTGAGAGAACTCAAATACGAAAATTTCAAATCTCCAACTCTCTCCGAGGGTCCTTGAGTTGCGTGAAATTTCTAGGATCAACAAAATCCAAGAAAATATGATATGCATGATGATCTAATGTATAACATTCCAAATTGAAAATTTGGGATGTTACAAACCTACCCCCTTAAGATGAATCTCGCCCTCGAGATTGGGTTGGCTAGAAAATAGGTGAGGTGGTCTTTGAGCAAATCTTCTTCTCTTTCCCATGTGGGTTAATCCTCAGTGTGGTGGCTCCATTGAACCTTGCAAAACTTGATAACCTTGCTGCGAGTAACTCTGCTGGCATAATCGAGAATCTTGACTGGTTTCTCCTCATATGTTAAATCATCCTTTAACTGAATTGCTTCAAGTGGCACTGTATCTCTTAGCGGTACTTCCGCCATCTCGGCGTGACATTTCTTCAGCTGAGAAACATGGAATACATCATGAACTCTCGACAAGTCCCTCCGCAATTCCAGCTTATAAGCAACTTCTCCCATGCGTTGCAAAATCTTATATGGTCCAACGTAAACGGGCGCCAATTTTCCTTTAACTCCAAAACGCTTAACTCCTCAAGTGGGGATACTCTAAGATAAACTCGTCTCCAACTTCATATTCCATCGCCTTGCGTTTTGAATCAGCATAGCTTTTTCTGCGGACTGGGCTACCTTGAGCCTATCGCGAATCAACTTAACCTTCTGTTCAGACTCCTTGATCAAATCTGGTCCAAACAACTGACGGTTTCCAGTTTCGTCCCATGATAATGGTGTCCTGCACCTCCTTCCGTACAAAGCCTCGAGAGGTGCCATCTTCAGGCTGGTTTGGTAACTGTTGTTATAAGAAAACTCGTGCATACGGCAAGTTATCGTCCCAACTAGATCCATAGTCTAGTGCACAAGCTCTCAAAGATATCCTCCAAAATTTGATTGACTCTCTCACCGGTCATCCATCTGTCTGTGGGTGAAAAGCTGTACTAAATTCTAGCCTGGTTCCCAATGTTTCGTGCAACTGATTCCAAAACTTTGAGGTAAATTGAGTTCCCCTATCTGATACGATACTCCTCGGAACTCCGTGCAAACACACAATTCTGGTCATGTATATCTTTGCCAACTTAGCACTGCTATAGGTAGTCTTGACTGGAATGAAATGAGCTACCTTAGTCAAGCGGTCGACTATAACCCAAATCGAGTCATAGCCAGAACGAGTCCTTGGCAAACCTGTGATGAAATCCATGCCTAGTTTATCCCACTTCCATTCGGGTATTGGCAATGGTTGCAACAATCCTGGCTGGCCGATGTTCTGCCTTCACTCTCGACATACATCGCCATAAATCGCTACATACTCCATGATATCCTTCTTCATTCCGGTCCACGAATGTTTCCTTCAAATCTAAATACATCTTGGTATTTCTGGGTGAATCGGTAGGGTGAATCATGTGCCTCTTGCAGAATCAACTTCCGATCTCCGGGTCATTTGGCACGTAAACACGGTCCTCAAACCATAGGGTATCGTGCTCATCCTCACGAAATCCCTTAGCTTTTCCTTCGCTCATTTTCTTCTTTATATCCGCAATCTCTTTGTCCTTTTTCTGAGCTTCCCTGATTTTATCCATCAAGGTAGATTGAATCTCCAATGCTGCTACATAGCCTCTCGGAACTATTTCCAAAAATAGCTCTCGAAGGTCTTCTGCTAGCTCCTTTGGTATTTCCCCCGTCAATAGCGTATTGACATGGCTCTTAACGGCTCAATGCGTGCCTACTACATTAGCCTTTCCGGATGATAATGCAATCTCATATCATAATCCTTGATGAGTTCCAACCATCTCCTTTGTCTAAGGTTTAACTCCTTCAACGTGAAAATGTACTTCAAACTCTTGTGATCCGTGTATACCTCACAATGATTTCCAATGAGAAAATGTCCCCATGTCTTCAACGCATGCACAACGGCTGCTAACTCCAAATCATGTGTGGCATAATTCAACTCATGAGGCTTAAGTTGCCGTGAAGCATACGAAACAACTCTTCCTTCCTCGTGATAAGCATCGCTTCCAAGTCCTCGGCGTGAAGCGTCGCAATACACCTCATAATCCTTGGTCTGATCTGGCAAAATTAACACTGGTGAGGTAACCAATCTTTTCTTCAACTCCCGAAAACTTGCCTCACAATCCTCAGTCCATATGAACTTGGTACCCTTTTTCAGCAATTCCGTCATAGGCTTTGCAATCCTTGAGAAATTCTCAATGAATCTCCGGTAGTATCCTGCGAGTCCAAGGAAACTCCGGATCTCTCCAATTGTCGTTGGTGCTTCCCATTTGGTTACGGTCTCAACCTTTGTGGGGTCAATCGCTATCCCTTCTCCGGATATAACATGTCCAAGAAATCCAACTTCCTTTAGCCAAAACTCACATTTGCTGAACTTGGCATATAACCGATGTTCCCTCGGTTTCTCCAAAACCAATCGCAAATGTTCCTTATGTTCTTCTTCATTCTTCGAGAAAACCAAAATATCATCAATGAACACCACGACGAACTTATCCAAAAACTCCATAAACACTTTGTTCATCGTGTTCATGAAATAGGGTCAAGCGTTAGTCAGTCCAAATGACATAACGGTGTACTCATACAGTCCATATCTCGTGGTAAATGCTGTCTTAGGTATGTCCCTGCTCCCGAATCTTCAATCGATGGTACCACGATCGCAAATCGATCTTGAAAACACTTTAGCTCCTTGCAAACGATCAAACAGATCATTTATCATAGGTAGTGGGTACTTGTTCTTGATTGTTACTTCATTTAATCCCACGATAATCAACAACCATCCTTAACCATCCGTCCTTCTTCTCCACTAAAAGCACGGGTGATCCCCAAAGCGAAGAACTTGGGCGTATATAACCTTTATCCAATAGCTCCTTAATCTGCTTCTTGATTTCCGCCAAATCACAAAGTGCGGGCATCCTGTATGGTCGCTTCGATATTGGGCCTGTACCTGGCAAAAGCTCAATCAAAAACTCAATGTCTCTATCCGGTGGCATTCCTGGCAACTCTTCCGGAAATACATCAGGATAGTCCTTCACTACTGGCACCTCTTCCTGCACAACTCCTGATAGGCAATTTACTTGTGCTCTCCTCGGCTCATGCCGTGATACATACTTAATCCTTCTTCCTTCTGGGGTGGTAAGCAAAATTGACTTAGTGGCGCAATCTATGTTCCCTCCATACTTCGATAACCAATCCATGCCTAATATCACATCCAATCCTTGGGATTCCGTAACTATTAGGTCCGAGGGAAAAACATAGTGTCCAATCCTTAATGGCAGTCGATCACACCATATACTAGCCATGTATTCTGCTCCGGGTGAGGTTACTAGAATGGGTGACCTAAGGGCTTGGGTTTAGAAAAGATGAGAAATTAAGAAATAGAGTGAGGTCTAAGGAGAAAACACTACCCGAATGTATATGAGCAAATGCACACAAAATCACTTCATTCAATTCAAACAAAGGGCTTACAACGATCTAACTATCGCAAAAGTGCGTGTACTATGATGTTACATGGAGGTAATACTACTAATGTGTGGGGGTCATCTATTAATTTGAACCGGTGGAAGACTCCGTGATGTCTGCTCCAGCTTCGCTCTTCAAAGTCGGGTTCACTTGGATCCGAATCGGTGTAAATGCGATGATGATGTAGTTGCTTTCGGACAGCCGACGTACTTGTCTTCATTCTTGAGCGCCAATTTCTTCTTGAGTTCTTCAATCTCATACTTAAGATCGTTATTGTGTCTTGCTACACAGCTACGATCTCGCCCATGTAGTCCTTACGCGTGAGACTTCAATTCTCCTTCAAGTTCGATGATCCTTCCCTTCGCATCCTTCAATTCGATCATATCATTGCACATCTGGTTCTCCTGGCATCGAATGTGCTGGTTTAACTCCTGGATGAAAGCTGCAATGGATCTGTCCTTCTTGGTGCTGACTATCTCCCATTGTTCATCTCGGTGTCCGCAAATCTGATAGATGGTGTCCTTGAGGTCTTCTTGGTAAACTTCTCCAATGCGTCCCATGGTGATATGAGCTGCCATGCTCTTTCCTGACTCGAGTTGGTGCAATCGAAAACACTATCTATAGGCTTGGTGATTGGCGCGAACGTCCTTCCCGGAACGTGAGCTTGAATCTTCCAGCGCTCCTCTTCAGGCAGAGTGGCGTTGAAAGTCCCGGTGAAGCTTGGTAATCCAATCAGGTACTTGGTGACTTCCTTCAAGTGAAATCCAAAAGGTGTGCCTTCATCTGGTTGGGTGTACTTGATCTTCGCGTCCTTCATCCTAAAAGAGTAGAAAAGATGAGGAGTTAGAAAATGAGAAGAGAGTAGTGATCTACGGCTTTAACTTAGTGGTCGTGTCCTCTACAATCGGCGTGGTGCTCGATACCATCTCTATAGCGACCCGACGAATGGATCAAGTCTCTGTGCTCGTGTGTCATCCACCGGATCAAGAATCGACACCACACGGATTTTGAAGGATTTATAACGGAGTAGCAATCACACACTTATTACATCGTTGCCCAAAGAGGACTTATTACAATAAAAATGGCTTAAGGCCATCTAATAACGATAACAGCTTGAGACTTGGAAGATAAGTGAGTCCATCAACTCCAGTGACATCATCGAGTATAGAACCACGACCTAAAAGCACCTTACTAAATGCGTCAGAAAAGTCTCAACATGAAAGTTGCAGCACAAAACGGGTCACACATGGAATATACTTTGGCAATGTAACACATAGAGAATAATGAATGATAAGCATATACTACATGCATATGTGTCTGGTGGAAATCTCTACGGTTACAGTTTTGCATAAAGCCAGTTTTTCACTATTGCAAAGGAATAAATTTGTTTAACTATCATGGTGGTTGTTATACATTGAGAATGGTTGACATCCTCAATCCCAATTAAAAGTACTCATTAAAACCCAACAATATTAATTAGAAGTAACATGTTGAGATTCACATGATATTCAAGTACTAGATACTCAAGATGTCCATAACCGGGGACACGGCTAATCATGATTAGTTTATACACTCTGCAGAGGTTTGCGCACTTTTCCCCACAAGACTCGATCGCCTCTGTTGGTTTCTCGCACTACAGGTGTTTGAGAGACGGATGACCGAGACATAGTCTTTCGGAAGCGTTTGCACCTTAAGATGGGTAGACCGTACCACCTACAACCCCTACATCTGCTAGTCTACCACTGTAAGAGTTCACACGACTTAATCAACTATGCCAGAGCCCATAATGGCTTGTGGCTGCACACGGAAGTTACTAGCATGAATGATCTTATGATCCCTTTGAGCACCTGGGTGGCGGTCCGAAGAAAAGCAGGCAAGTCTCGATAGAAACCAGGTGCCTCAATCCACCCGGATGTGTGTTTAAGTTGCCACCTTAAATAAACCATCAATTTAACAATCTCACATCTGTCACGGAATACACTCACCCAATCCACGTCTACTAGCATAGCATAGCATAATAAGCAAACGTAGAAGTAACTCCCAAAGGTTTCATAAGTAAAACAGGTAATAGGTACTACCTCAATCTACTTCCCATCCCACAATTTAATTAGATCCTAATCATGCAATGTTTGAGGATTGATCTAATGCATAAAAACTGGGTATGAGAAAGTATGATCAAAGTGTTACTTGCCTTGGCCGATGATCCATGAAACCTAGAGACTCGAAGTAACAAGCGGCGCACTCGGGTGATCTATCGCAGAAAACAACAAGCATACAATAAGTAATCATCTAATGCACAGGTAAATCTCTAATAAAAGATCTAACCAGAAAGTTCAACTTAAGAACCCTGGTTGCAAAAAGAATCGAATCAAATAAAGCAACGAAAGTCAAACTACGAAGGAAAACAACTTGGTTCTAGCAAGTTGAAACTAAGTCAAAATTTACAGTAGCAAAACTTTGTTTAAGTTGATTAGTCGGAACGCGGCGGTTTCAAACGAAACTCCAGCGCTTGAATCACCTGATTCCGATAAACGGCGAGAAGATAGACTAGAAAGAAAATCGGATCTGAGATCGCTATCAGAAAAATAGCGGAATAAATCCGATGAGAAAGAAAACGACGAACGGTTGAACGGACGGACGTCCATTAACCGAAGCAAACCGGTGATCACGTTCGTTAGGACGAGCGGTCCGGCGAACGCTTGCTAAACAAAACCGAAAAGAAAAACCGGCGAGAAAAGACCGATCTAGGGTTTCGGAAAGAAAACCGAAAAGAAAAACCGATCTAGAAAACCGGAACGGAAACCGGATCGGAAAAGAAAAGGTGACGCTGGGCTAGTACCTCGAAGAGGCGAGGGGAAAGGCGGGCGTTAGTGGCGGCGCCGCACTTGGCGGCAGCGGTGTAAAGCGGCGGGCAAGGTGTGTAGGGGTGGCAATTCTTGGCGTAGAGGGCGCAGGGCTATTCTATGGAGGAGAGGAGAGGAGAGGAGAGATGTGTTGGTTTGATGTGTTAGAGGGGGTGCTTGGGTATTTATATTGGGGGAGGGAGGGTTTTGCTTGGGGTAGGGGACAAGAAATAGACTAGGATTAGGAAACAAAGAGGGAAAAGATCTAAAAACAAATACGGAATAAACGGAAATAGGACAAGAGTCCTACTAGGATTAAAAAAAGGAAGCGGCGGCTCCCTGGCTCCCTGGCGCGCGCGATGGGTGGCCTTGGCCGGCCGGCTCCTAGGCGGCTTGGGCCTTTGGCCCAAGGCGCTGCGAGATTTTTTTTTAAACGGTCTCGCGCGCGGAAAAATAAATAAATAAATAAAAGTCTAAACGAACTCCAAAATTAATAAAGTAAACTTTCCCCGACTCCTAAAAATGAGTCGAGCAAAAAGAACTTTAACACGGGGCCAAAATGCAATTTTTGAAAACACGCATTTTTCCCTAAGGCAAATAAACTCCGTGAAAATCAAAATTTGATTTATTTATTAAATCTTCATTTTTCCTAAATTTTGGGAAAGTCATATTATTCCCTCTCTTATTTTGATATTGGAAAAATATTTGAAGATAAAATAAATAAATCCAATGATCCTCTTTTCATAGTTTTGAGAGAACTCAAATACGAAAATTTGAAATCTCCAACTCTCTCCGAGGGTCCTTGAGTTGCGTGAAATTTCTAGGATCAACAAAATGCAAGAAAATATGATATGCATGATGATCTAATGTATAACATTCCAAATTGAAAATTTGGGATGTTACACTAGAACTGGTAGAATGACTCAGGAACCTTTGTATCCTGAAGGCCACCCTAAGAGAATTGAGCAAGATTCTCAGAGAAATAATATCGATGCACCTAGTTCTTCTAAAAAGAAGAAAAAGAAAAATGGTAGGACTCTGCAAACTTCTAGTGAACCTATTCTTTGAAACACTGAGAATCCAAATGATATCTCTATTTACGATCTTTGAAACACAATCGGTAATGAACATGAACCTAGTGAAAATGTTAATGATGATGTTCATGATGATGCTCAACCTAGTAATGATAATGATGTAGAAATTGAACACATTGTTGATCTTGATAAGCCACAATCAAAAGAATCAACGTTATGATAAGAGAGACTTTGTTGCTAGGAAACATGGTAAAGAAAGAGAACCATGGGTTGAAACCCATGCCTTTTCCTCCCAAACCATCCAAGAAAAAGGATGATGAGGATTTTGAGCGCTTTCTTTGAAATGATTAGACCTATCTTTTTACATATGCGATTAACTGATATGCTCAAAATGAATCCTTATGCTAAGTATATGAAAGATATTGTTACAAACAAGAGAAAGATACCGGAAGCTGAAATTTCCACCATGCTTGCTAATTATACTTTTAAAGGTGGAATACCTAAGAAACTTGGAGATCCAGGAGTACCCACTATACCATGCTCCATTAAAAGAAATTATGTTAAAACTGCTTTATGTGATCTTGGAGCCGGTGTTAGTGTTATGCCCCTCTCTTTATATCGTAGACTTGACTTGAATAAGTTGACACCTACTAAGATGTCTTTGCAAATGGCTGATAAATCAACTGCTATACCTGTTGGTATTTGTGAGGATGTGCCTGTTGTGGTTGCAAACGTTACTATCTTAACGGACTTTGTTATTCTTGATATTCCCGAGGATGATAGTATGTCTATTATTCTTGGAAGACCTTTTTTGAATACTGCAGGGGCTGTTATTGATTGCAACAAAGGCAATGTCAATTTCATGTCAATGGTAATGAGCATACGGTACACTTTCCGAGGAAACAACCTCAAGTTCATAGTATCAACTCTATTGAAAAAATTCCAGCGATTATATTTGGAGGTTTTGAATTTCCTCTTCCTACTGTCAAGAAGAAATATGATATTCTTATTATTGGGGATGTGCATATCCCGTTGAGGTAACTTAGTGTTATTCAAATTTCTCCGGTTCCATGTTAGTAGTCTGAATGAGTTTGTTAACAAGACCTGATCAACCTTGTTAGTGGATTCCTTTTGATGAGCATGAGATGGATGAAACTAGAAGCACAATCTTACCTGCCCTCTCTCTACTCTCACATTATTTAGTTGAAATAAAGTAAAAATAGTATTTTCTGTCTATTTTCTGATTTATCCATGCAATATAAAATACCCCGAAAATAAAAGTTCTCCAAATGCCACGAAAATGAAATATGATTTTTCTAGAATTTTGAGGATTTCTGGGCCGAGAACACGGCCGGGGGTCAACCACCTGGCCACAAGGGTGGAGGGCGCGCCCCCCTGCCTCGTGGGCCCACGGTGGCCCTCCTCCACTTATTCCTACACCCATACACTCCTTCTTCCTCCCACAAACACCAATATCCAGCTCAAGCACGAGTTGTAGCTCATTTTGCTGCGATGTTCGATCTCCTTGCTCAAAGCACCTCTCACAAAACTGCTTGGGGAGATTGTTCCTTGGTACGTGACTCCTCCATTGGTCCAATTATTTTTGTTCTAGTGCTTTATTCATTGCAAATTTGTGTTGCCTAGGTGACCATGTTCTTGAGCTTGCATGTCAAATTTATATGGTTCCAAGTAGTTCTAATGCATGATATAGTCTCTGGGCACTTGTAGGAGTAGTTGCTATCAATTTTATTGAGTTTGGTTCACTTTTATTTTGAAGCTACTAAAAATTTCAGATTATTTCAGAAAATAATGAAGAGATTATTGAGGGGCTCATCGAGCCGAAGCTCGAAGGAAAAGCAAAATGAAGAAGCACAGAGGCCCAAATATAATTTGCCTCGCACCGCGGAGGTTCGGCCGTGTGACCTTCCGATGATTTCTTGAGAAAAGCCGGGATTTATGAAGATTTATATTCTTTGGCTGAGAATGCAGGCCTCACCGACTTCCTCCGTGACCAACGTCATCAGTATCTTTTACTCACTAATACTTTTGTGCAAAACTTCTACTATTTTCCTAAAGAATCACCTCCCTCAGTAGAGTTTCATTTATATGATGTTGTTCAGAAGATGCCACTAGATGAATTTTGCAAGATTTGCAAAATACCCTTCGGGGGTACCTTAGATGAACCACATCGCAAAGATGTGGATGGGTTTATTGACACCATTACTGTGGGGGAAACCAGGAAGGTTTCCGATGCAAGAATCACTAGCATACGTTTTCCTGTTTTATGCAACTTTGCTATATTTGCTAGTCGTTGCTTAATTGGTCGCAGAAACTGTGGAAACCTTAGTGTTCCTGATATATTCATTTTGTTCCATGGTTTATTCCGCGATAACACTGTTAGTATGGGCGGTATAGTTGCTAAGCGGTTAAGTCTGAACCGTACTAAGGGCCCCATCTTTGGAGGTATTTATGCTTCACGCCTAGCTGCACATTTTAACATACCTATTAGGCTCTATGAGAAAGAAGAAAAATTGCTGCCTAGTGCCTATTTAGATTATAAGAGTATACTAGCGCATGATTTTATTGTTAAGAATAGGGAAGGGGAGCTTAAATACAAATTGTTCTTTCATAAACATCACCCTGAGACTATCACCTTGCCTGCTCCTTCCTTGTTTGATTTATCTGAAGGTCCGTATCTTGTTAGTGGCGGCCATTCAAGCTTCTTACGGAACCCTACACCAAGCCCGGGCCGGAACCACAATTTGAGCCTCCACGGATGATCGATTATTTTTGGGATACGGGATGACCGCCGATGGCGGTCGAGTCCTCTTCATCTCAAGATGACCCGGCTACAACTATGGGTATCCACCAGGCCATCCTTGGCAATAAACCAACTTAGGCCAAAAGCCTAAACTTGGGGGAGTACGTATTTCCCACCGACATTACATTTATGTTACACACACTCATTGCTAGATGCCGGTGCTCATACTCTTTCACTGTAATATCCATGTTAGTTATTTTCTTTTTCTTGCTTTCTTCTTGTGTGTTCGTTAAACCTTAAGAAAAAACAAAAAAATTAGTAGTAACTTTTATATAGTTTACTTTTCTTGTTGTAGTAGTAATAATTAAAAAGGAAAACCCAAAAAGATTTCCTGTTCTTCTTTTGCTTGTTGGGAGCTTTCCCGTGTAAATAGTTTTTATTTCTTTTCTTTTTTTTTTTGGGGGTCGTAGGAGAAGACCATGATTAAATTGTTGAAGTGGCTCTTATATGCATTATTGTTGATTTAACCAAGAGCCCATATTGCCTTGTCTTCTCCTATTTATCGAATGCTCACAGATTCCAGCTTAGTCCAATGCACGTACACTATTATTATTATTCACATCGTTCGGTCATGCAAGTGAAAGGAAATGATGATTTATATATGATGGACCTGTTGAGATGAGAAAAGCTGGTATGAACTCGACCTCTCTTGTTTTTGTAAATATGATGAGTTCATCATTCTGATTCAGCCTATTATGAATAAACATGTTTGCAATGACAATTAGAGATCATAGTTGCTTATGCCATGCTTGATTAGCTATGAGTTATAATGGTTTTACCTTGCGTGCCCACATGCTATTAAAATGGTTGTGATGTGGTATGATGGGGTGGTATCCTCCTTTGAATGATTTAAGTGACTCGACTTGGCACATGTTCACACATGTAGTTGAAACAAATCAACATAGCCTTCACGATATTTATGTTCATGGTGGATTATATCCTACTCATGCTTGCATCCAAAGTGTTTATTAATTTTAATGCATGTTCATGACTGTTATGTCGCTCTCCGGTTGGTCGCTTCCCAGTCTTTTTGCTAGCCTTCACTTGTACTAAGCGGGAATACCGCTTGTGCATCCAATCCCTTAAACCCCAAAGTTATTCCATATGAGTCCACCATACCTTCCTATATGCGGTATTTACCTGCCGTTCCAAGTAAATTTGTATGTGCCAAACTCTAAACCTTCAAATAAACATTCTGTTTTGTATGCTCGAATAGCTCATGTATCAACTAGGGCTGCCCTTATCTTCCATGCTAGGCGGGTTATTCTCAAGAGGAGTGGACTCCGCTCCTCATTCACGAGAAAATGGCTGGTCTCCGGGATGCCCAGTCCCATGCTTTATGCAAACTAAATCAAAATAATTGCAAACAAAACTCCCCCTAGGACTGTTGCTAGTTGGAGACACTCGTTGTTTCGAGCAAGTCATGGATTGATGCTTGTTGGTGGAGGGGGAGTATAAACTATACCATTCTGTTTGGGAACCGCCTATAATGTGTGTAGCATGGAAGATATCGCCATCTCTTAGTTGCTATGTTGACAATGAAAGTATGCCGCTCAAAATATTATTTATCTCTATTTCAAAACCGAGCTCTGGCACCTCTACAAATCCCTGCTTCCCTCTGCGAAGGGCCTATCTATTTACTTTTATGTTGAGTCATCACCCTCTTATTAAAAAGTGTTGGAGAACGTTGCAGAAAATTAAAATTTTTCCTACGGTTTCACCAAGATCCATCTATGAGTTCATCTAGCATCGAGTCATGGGAGAGTGATTGCATCTACATACCAGTTGTAGATCGCGTGCGGAAGCGTTCAATGGAACGGGGATGATGGAGTCGTATCACTCGCCGTGATTCAGATCACCGATGACCTAGTGCTGAAGCAGACAAAGCACCTCGCTGTTCAACACACGTGCGGAGCGGATGGCGTCTCCTCCTTCTTGATCCAGCAAGGGGAAGGAGAGGTTGATGATGATCCAAAGCGACGGCGTGGTGGTGGATGCAGTGAGAACTCCGGCCAGGCTTCGCTAAGCAATTACGGAGGAGGAGGAGGTGTAGCAGAGAGGGAGGCGCCAAGGGCTTCAGAGTGCGGCCACCCTCCCTCCCTCCCTTTATATAGGTGCAAGAGAGGGAGGCGCAAGCCTGCCCCTTCCTCCAAGGAAGGGGTGCGGCCAAGAGGGGGCGCAGCCTTGCCCCTTCCTCCAAGGAAGGGTGCGGCCAGAGGGGGAGGAGTCCATCCTCCCAAGGCACCTGAGGTGCCTTCCCCCTTTAGGACTCTCCCTCTTTCTTATCTCTAGGCGCATGGGCCTCTTGGGGCTGGTGCCCTTGGCCCATATGGGCCAAGGCGCAACCCCTACAGCCCATGTGGCCCCGGCAGTGGACCCGGACCCCTTTCGGCACTCCGTTAATACCGATAATGCAGAAACCTTTCCGCGACCAAAATAAGACTTCCCATATATAAATCTTTACCTCGGACCATTCCGGAACTCCTCGTGACGTCCGGGATCTCATCCGGGACTCCGAACAATGGTTTGCTGCATACTCATATTCATACAACCCTAGCGTCACCGAACCTTATGTGTGTAGACCCTACGGGTTCGGGAGACATGTAGACATGACCGAGACGGCTCTCGGGCAATAACCAACAGCGGGATCTGGATACCCATGTTGGCTCCACATGCTCCTCGATGATTTCATCGGATGAACCACGATGTCGAGGATTGAGACAACCCCGTATACAATTCCCTTTGTCAATCGGTATTTTACTTGCCCGAGATTCGATCGTCGGTATCCCAATACCTCGCTCAATCTCGTTGGCAAGTCACTTTACTCGCACCGTAATGCATGATCCGTGACCAAACACTTGGTCACTTTGAGCTCATTATGATGATGCACTCACCGAGTGGGCCCGGTGATACCTCTCCGTCATCACGGAGTGACAAATCCGATCTCGATCCGTGTCAACCCAACAGACACTTTCGGAGATACCTGTAGTGCACCTTTATAGTCACCCAGTTACGTTGTGACGTTTGGTACACCCAAAGCACTCCTACGGTATCCGGGAGCTACACGATCTCATGGTCTAAGGAAGAGATACTTGACATTGGAAAAGCTCTAGCAAAACGAACTACACGATCTTGTGCTATGCTTAGGATTGGGTCTTGTCCATCACATCATTCTCCTAATGATGTGATCCCGTTATCAACGACATCCAATGTCCATAGTCAGAAACCATGACTATCTGTTGATCAACGAGCTAGTCAACTAGAGGCTCACTAGGGACATATTGTGGTCTATGTATTCACACGTGTATTAAGATTTCGGATAATAAAATTATAGCATGAACAAAAGACAATTATCATGAACAAGGAAATATAATAATAATACTTTTATTATTGCCTCTAGGAATATTTCAACAGTCTCCCACTTGCACTAGAGTCAATAATCTAGTTACATTGTGATGAATCGAACACCCATAGAGTTCTGGTGTTGATCATGTTTTGCTCGCGGAAGAGGTTTAGTCAACGGATCTGCGACATTCAGATCCGTATGCACTTTACAAATTTCTATTTTCCCATCTTGAACATTTTCACGAATGGAGTTGAAGCGACGCTTGATGTGCCTGGTCTTCTTGTGAAACACAGGCTCCTTCAGCAGTCTGCAATAGCTGCAGTGTTGTCCACAGAAGAGTTTGATCGGCTCAAAGCGCATTGGGTATGACTCCTAGGTCGGTGATGAACTCCTTCACCCAAATTGCTTCATGTGCTACCTCCGAGGCTGCCATGTAATCCGCTTCACATGTAGATCCCGCCCACGACGCTTCTGCTTGCGGCACCAGCTATCGCTTCCACCATTCAACATATACACGCATCCGGTTTGTGACTTTGAGTCATTCAGATTCTGTGTCGAAGCTAGCATCGACGTAACCCTTTCTGACGAGCTCTTCGTCACTTCCATAAGCGATAAACATGTCCTTTGTCCTTTTCGTACTTCAGGATATTCTTGACCCCGCTGTCCGGTGTTCCTTGCGGGATTACTTTGGTACCTTCCTACCAAACTTACGGGCAAGGTTTACATCAGTCCGTACCATGACATGGCATACATAATAGATCCTATGGCTGAGGCATAGGGGATGACACTCATCTCTTCTTTATCTTTTGCCATGGTGGGGCATTGAGCTGAGCTCAATTTCACACCTTGCAAAAGCAGGCAAGAACCCTTTCTTGGACTGATCCATTTTGAACTTCTTCAAAATCTTGTCAAGGTATGTGCTTTGTGAAAGACCTATGAGGCGTCTTGATCTATCCCTATAGATTTTGATGCCTAATATGTAAGCAGCTTCTCCAAGGTCCTTCATTGAAAAACTCTTATTCAAGTAGGCCTTAATGTTGTCCAAAAGTTCTATATCATTTCCCATCAAAAGTATGTCATCTACATACAATATGAGAAATGCTCTGAGCTCCCACTCACTTTCTTGTAAACGCAGGCTTCTCCATAAGTCTTCATAAACCCAAACACTTTGATCATCTCATCAAAGCGAATATTCAAACTCCGAGATGCTTGCACCAGCCCATAAATGGATCGATGGAGCTTGCATACCTAGTTAGCATTCTTAGGATCGACAAAACCTTCCTGCATCATATACAGACTCTTCCTTAAGGTAACCAATTAAGGAATGCCGTTTTGACGTCCATCCGCCATATCTCATAATCATAGTATGCGGCAATTGCTAACATGATTCGGACGGACTTAAGCTTCGCTACGGGAGAGAAAGTCTCATCGTAGTCAATCCCTTGAACTTGCCGATAACCCTTAGCGACAAGTCGAGCTTTATAGATGGTAACATTACCATCCGCGTCGATCTTCTTCTTAAAGATCCATTTGTTTTCTATCGCCGATCATCGGCAAGTCTCCAAAGTCCATACTTTGTTTTCATACATGGATCCTATCTCGGATTGCATGGCTTCAAGCCATTTGTTGGAATCTGGGCCGCCATCGCTTCTTCATAGTTCGAAGGTTCACCGTTGGCTAACAACATGATTTCCGGGACAGGGTTGCCGTACCACTGCAGTGCGGAGCGTGTCCTAATGGACCTCTGAAGTTCAGGAGCAACTTGATCCAAAGTACCTTGATCATCATCATTAATTTCCTCTCCAGTCGGTGTAGGCACCACAGGAACATTTTCCTGAGCTGCACTACTTTCCGGTTCAAGAGGTAGTACTTCATCGAGTTCTACTTTCCTCCCACTTACTCCTTTCGAGAGAAACTCCTTTTCCAGAAAGGATCCGTTCTTGGCAACAAAGATCTTGCCTTCGGATCTAAGGTAGAAGGTATAACCAATGGTTTCCTTAGGGTATCCTATGAAGACACATTTTTCCGACTTGGGTTCGAGCTTTTCGTGTTGAAGTTTCTTGACATAAGCATCGCATCCCCAAACTTTTAGAAAGCGACAGCTTAGGTTTCTTACCAAACCATAATTCATACGGTGTCGTCTCAACGGATTTAGGCGGTGCCCTATTTAAAGTGAATGTAGCTGTCTCTAGAGCGTATCCCCAAAATGATAGCGGTAATCAGTAGAGACATCATAGATCACACCATATCCAATAGAGTGCGATTCTGACGTTCGGACACACCGTTACTGTTGAGGTGTTCGGTAGCGTGAGTTGTGAAACGATTCCACATTTCCTTAAGTGTGTACCAAATTGTGACTTAAATATTCTCCTCCACGATCGATCGTAAGAATTTTATCTTTCGGTCACGTTGATTCTCTACTTCATTCTGAAATTCTTTGAACTTTTCAAAGGTCTCGGACTTGTGTTTCATCAAGTAGACATACCCATATCTACTCAAGTCATCGGTGAGAGTGAGAACATAACGATATCCTCCATGAGCCTCAACGCTCATTGGACCGCACACATCGGTATGTATGATTTCCAATAAGTTGGTTGCTTGCTCCATTGTTAGGAGAACGGAGTCTTGGTCATCTTGCCCATGAGGCATGGTTAGCATGTGTCAAATGATTCATAATCGAGAGACTCTAAAAGTCCATCGACATGGAGCTTCTTCATCGCTTGACACCAATGTGACCAAAGGCGGCAGTGCCACAAGTATGTGGGACTATCGTTATCAACTTTACATCTTTTGGTATTCACACTATGAACATGTGTAACATTACGTTCGAGATTCATTAAGAATAAACCATTGACCATCGGAGCATGACCATAAAACATTTCTCTCATATAAATAGAACAACCATTATTCTCGGACTTAAATGAGTAGCCATCTCAGATTAAGCGAGATCCTGATACAATGTTCATGCTCAAACTTGGCACTAAATAACAATTATTGAGGTTTAAAACTAATCCCGTAGGTAAATGTAGAGGTAGCGTCGACGGCGATCACATCGACCTTGGAACCATTCCCGACGCGCATCGTCACCTCGTCCTTCGCCAGCTTGATCTCCGTTTATTCCGCAGCTCTGCTGTGAGTTACATATATGAGCAGCGGCACCGGTATCAAATACCCACGAGTTACTACGAGTCGGTAAGGTACACATCAATTACATGTATATCAAATATACCTTTAGTGTTGCCGGCCTTCTTATGCGCTAAGTATTTGGGGCAGTTCCGCTTCGGTGACCCTTCCCTTTGCAATAAAAGCACTCGATCTCGAGGCTTGGGTCCATTCTTTGACTTCTTCTCGACAACTGGCTTCGGGCGCGGCAACATCCTTGCCGTCCTTCTTGAAGTTCTTCTTACCCTTGCCCTTCTTGAACTTAGTGGTTTTATTGACCATCAACACTTGATGTTCCTTCTTGATTTCTACCTCTGCTGACTTGATTGAAAATACTTCAGAATAGTTTTCACCATCCCACGCATATTGTAGTTCATCACAAAGCTCTTGTAGCTCGGTGGGAGCGATCAAGGATTCTGTCGATGACCGCCTCGTCCAGGAGGTTAATGTCCAGTAGGACAGACGGTTGTGCAACCCGGACATTTTGAGTATGTGCTCAACGATGTAACTATTTTCTTCCATCTTACAACTGTAGAACTTGTCGGAGACTTCATATCTCTCGACCGGGCATGAGCTTGGAAAACTAGTTTCAGCTCCTCGAACATCTCATATGCTCCGTGTTGCTCAAAAGCGCTTTTGGAGCCCGGTTCTAAGTTGTAAAGCATGCCGCCTTGAGCGAGGGAGTAATCATCGGACGCAGACTGCCAAGCGTTCATAACGTCTTGGTTCTGCAGGATGGGTGCATCACCTAAGCGGTGCTTCTAGGACATATTGTTTCTTGGCAGCTATGAGGATGATCCTCGGGTTAGGACCCGATCCGAATAGTTGCTGCCATCATCTTTCAGCTTGGTTTTCTCTAGGAGCGCGTTGAAGTTCATGGTGACATTAGCGTTGGCCATTTGATCTACAAGACATTTTGCAAAGATTTTAGACTATTGTTCATGATAATAAAGTTCATCTAATCAAATTATTTAATGAACTCCCACTCAGATTTGACATCCCTCTAGTCATCTAAGTGATACATGATCCGAGTCGACTAGGCCGTGTCCGATCATCACGTGAGACGGACTAGTCATCGTCGGTGAACATCTCCATGTTGATCGTATCTTCCATACGACTCATGTTCGACCTTTCGGTCTCTGTGTTCTGAGGCCATGTCTGTACATGCTAGGCTGGTCAAGTTAAACTAATTGTATTGCATGTGTAAAACTGTCTTACACCCGTTGTATGTGAACGTAAGGATCTATCACACCCGATCATCACGTGGTGCTTGAAACGACGAACTTTAGCAGCGGTGCGATTAGGGAGAACACTTTCTTGAAATTGTTATGAGGGATCATCTTATTTACTACCGTCGTTCTAAGTAAACAAGATGCATAAACATAATAAACATCACATGCAATTATATATATTAGTGACATGATATGGCCAATATCATATAGCTCCTTTGATCTCCATCTTGAGGGCTCCATGATCATCTGTCACCGGCATGACACCATGATCTCCATCATCATGATCTCCATCATCGTGTCTTCATGAAGTTGTCACGCCAACGACTACTTCTACTTCTATGGCTAACGCATTTAGCAATAAAGTAAAGTAATTTACATGGCGTTCTTCAATGACACGCAGGTCATAAAAAAATAAAGACAACTCCTATGGCTCCTGCCGGTTGTCATACTCATCGACATGCAAGTCGTGATTCCTATTACAAGAACATGATTTCATACATCACATATATCATTCATCATTCATCACAACTTTGGCCATATCATATCACAAAACACTTGCTGCAAAAACAAGTTAGGCGTCCTCTAATTGTTGTTGCAAGTTTTCTTACGTGGCTGCAATAGGGTTCTAGCAAGAACGTTTTCTTACCTACGTGAAAGCCACAACGTGATTTGTCAACTTCTATTTACCCTTCATAAGGACCCTTTTCATCGAATCCGCTCCAACTAAAGTGGGAGAGAGCGGACACCCGCTTAGCCACCTTATGCAACTAGTGCATGTCGATTCGGTGGAACCGGTCTCACGTAGCGTGCGTGTAAGGTCGGTCCGGCCGCTTCATCCCACAATACCGCTGAAGCAAGATAAGACTAGTAGCGGCAAGAAAGTTGACAACATCTACGCCCCACAACAAATTGTGTTCTACTCGTGCAATAGAGAACTACGCATAGACCTAGCTAATGATTCCACTGTTGGGGAACGTTGCAGAAAATTAAAATTTTTCCTACGTTTTCACCAAGATCCATCTATGAGTTCATCTAGCATTGAGTCATGGAAGAGTGATTGCATCTACCTACCACTTGTAGATCGGCGTGCGGAAGCGTTCAATGGAGCAGGGGATGATGGAGTCGTACTGCCGTGATTGAGATCACCGATGACCTAGTGTTGAGCAGACGGCACCTCCGCGTTCAACACACGTGCGGAGGCGGATGGCGTCTCCTCCTTCTTGATCCAGCAAGGGGAAGGAGAGGTTGATGATGATCCAGCTGACGACGGGCGTGGTGGTGGATGCGTGAACTCGTGAGGCTTCGCTAAGCAATTACGGGAGGAGGAGGTGTAGCGAGAGAGGGCGCCAAGGGCTTGTAGTGCGGCCCCCTCCCTCCCTCCCTTTATATAGGTGCAAGAGAGGGGGAGGGCAGCCTTGCCCCTTCCTCCAAGGAAGGTGCGGCCAAGAGGGAGGCGCGGCCTTGCCCCTTCCTCCAAGGAAGGGGTGCGGCCAGAGGGGGAGGAGTCCATCCTCCCAAGGCACCTCAGGTGCCTTCCCCCTTTAGGACTCTCCCTCTTTCTTATCTCTAGGTGCATGGGCCTCTTGGGGCTGGTGCCCTTGGCCCATATGGGCCAAAGCGCACCCCTACAGCCCATGTGGCCCCAGGCAGGTGGACCCCGGACCCCTTCGGCACTCCGGTACAATACCGATAATGCACGAAACCTTTCCGGCGACCAAAATAAGACTTCCCATATATAAATCTTTACCTCCGGACCATTCCGAACTCCTCGTGACGTCCAGGGATCTCATCAGGGACTCGAACAACATTCGTTTGCTGCATACTCATATTCATACAACCCTAAGCGTCACCCAAGACCTTAAGTGTGTAGACCCTACGGGTTCGGGAGACATGTAGACATGACCGAGGCGGCTCTCGGGCAATAACCAACAGTGGGATCTGGATACCCATGTTGGCTCCCACATGCTCCTCGATGATTTCATCGGATGAACCCACGATGTCGAGGATTGAGACAACCCGTATACAATTCCCTTTGTCAATCGGTATTTTACTTGCCCGAGATTCGATCGTCGGTATCCCAATACCTCGTTCAATCTCGTTGCGGCAAGTCACTTTACTCGCATCAGTAATGCATGATCCCGTGACCAAACACTTGGTCACTTTGAGCTCATTATGATGATGCACTACCGAGTGGGCCCGGTGATACCTCTCCGTCATACGGAGTGACAAATCGATCTCGATCCGTGTCAACCCAGAGACACTTTCGGAGATACACCTTAGTGCACCTGTATAGTCACCCAGTTATGTTGTGACGTTTGGTACACCAAAGCACTCCTACGGTATCCGGAGTTACACGATCTCATGGTCTAAGGAAGAGATACTTGACATTGGAAAAGCTCTAGCAAAAGCGAACTACCACGATCTTGTGCTATGCTTAGGATTGGGTCTTGTCCATCACATCATTCTCCTAATGATGTGATCCCGTTATCAACGGCATCCAATGTCCATAGTCAGGAAACCATGACTATCTCGCTGTTGATCAACGAGCTAGTCGACTAGAGGCTCACTAGGGACATATTGTGGTCTATGTATTCACACGTGTATTAAGATTTCCGGATAATACAATTATAGCATGAACAAAAGACAATTATCATGAACAAGGAAATATAATAATAATACTTTTATTATTGCCTCTAGGGCATATTTCCAACAAAAAGCACTAGCTGGAGAGCACAGCTGTCATTTGCATCCATTACTATTAATTTATATTGGGTATGACTATGATTGGATCTCTTTTACCATGAATTACAATGTCTAGTCAGTCCTTGATCTTTAAAGGTGCTCTGCATTTATGTTTTCTTGCGGTCTCAAAAAGGCTAGCGAGATACCATCTTGTTATATCATATTATGATTGTTTTGAGAAAAAGTGTTGTCATCAAGATTTATTATTATAAACGCTAGTTGATTATGCCATTGATATGAGTAAACATGAGACCCGAGGGTTATTGCAAATGTGGTTAGTCATAATCTTTGCTGAAAACTTGAATGCTGGCTTTACATATTTACAACAACAAGAGCAAAGCGAGTTTGTAAAAGTTTTCTTTATCACTTTCGGTTTATCAACTGAATTGCTTGAGGACAAGCAAAGGTTTAAGCTTGGGGAGTTGATACGTCTCCGTCGTATCTACTTTTCTAAACACTTTTACCCTTGTTTTGGACTCTAACTTGCATGATTTGAATGGAACTAACCGGATGGCGTTGTTTTTTGAGAATTGCCATGGTGTTATTTATGTGCAAAAACAAAAGTTCTCGGAATGACCTGAAACTCCACGGAACGTCTATTTGAAAATAATAAAAAATCATTGCAAAAGATGAAGACCAGGGCCCACACATCCCACGAGGTGGGCGCGCCCTCCCCTAGGGCGCCCCCTACCTCATGGGCCCCCTGGAGCTCCTCCGACGCCAACTCCAACTCTATATATTTGCTTTCGGGGAGAAAAAATAGGAGAGGAGAAATCATCCCGTTTTACGATACGGAGCCGCCGCCAAGCCCTAAAACCTCTCGACAGGGCTGATCTGGAGTCCGTTCGGGGCTCCGGAGAGGGATTCGTCGTCGTCATCATCAACCATCCTCCATCACCAATTTCATGATGCTCACCGCCGTGCGTGAGTAATTCCATCGTAAACTTCTTTGGACGGTGATGGGTTGGATGAGATCTATCATGTAATTGAGTTAGTTTTGTTAGGGATTGATCCCTAGTATCCACTATGTTCTGAGATTGGTGTTGCTATGACTTTGCTATGCTTAATGCTTGTCACTAGGGCCCGAGTGCCATGATTTCAGATCTGAACCTATTATGTTTTCATGAATATATGTGAGTACTTGATCCTATCTTGCAAGTCTATAGTCACCTACTATGTGTTATGATCCGGCAACCCCGAAGTGACAATAATCGGGACCACTCCCGGTGATGACCATAGTTTGAGGAGTTCATGTATTCACTATGTGCTAATGCTTTGTTCGGTTCTCTATTAAAAGGAGGCCTTAATATCCCTCGGTTTCCTATTAGGACCCGCTGCCACGGGAGGGTAGGACAAAACATGTCATGCAAGTTCTTTTCCATAAGCACGTATGACTATATTCGAATACATGCCTACATTACATTGATGAATTGGAGCTAGTTCTGTGTCACCCTATGTTATGACTGTTACATGATGAACCGCATCCGGCATAATTCTCCATCACCGATCCAATGCCTACAAGCTTTTCCTATATTGGTTCTTCACTTATTTACTTTTTCGTTGCTACTGTTACAATCACTACAAAATACCAAAAACATTACTTTTGCTACCGTTACCTTTGTTACCGTTACCACTACTATCATATTACCTTGCTACTAAATACTTTGCTGCAGATATTAAGTTATCCAGGTGTGGCTGAATTGACAACTCAGTTGCTAATACTTGAGAATATTCTTTGGCTCCCCTTGTGTCGAATCAATAAATTTGGGTTGAATACTCTACTCTCAAAAACTGTTGCGATCCCCTATACTTGTGGGTTACCAAGAAGATGAGTGTTACTTTCACCGATTCTAAAAAGTGATACTTCATGCCGATGCTTGTCAAAGAATAGTGTGTTCTTGTGTGATGTCGTCCTTGTGATTTGTCGATTCTTCTCTTTGATGCACACTTTTTAAAATATAGTTCAGATGATCCCAAAAGTGGTAACGCCGACCAATCAGGTTACAATAGAAACCAAATGGAATGTCAAAATGTGGCCCCAAACAAAGCAACCATAACAACAAGGGAAGAAAAAGAAAAAAAATCTACAATGCTGCCAAATATCGAAGCCACGTCCAACTAGTGAAGTCAAGACCAAGGATATTCATCTTGCAGATCAGATTGCTAGTTTCAAGATAACACCTTTAAGAAGAAGATGTCGCATGTACATACATTCCGGAACCAACATAGTGATGATCAGATCGGGAGTTTTTACTATTAGAGAAGGTACTAGTGGCGAGACACACTACACCCTCAAATGTCGGATTGGCATGATCTCCGATATCGAACATCGATAACAATGCCTCGGGGAAGGAAACAAAGGCGAAATCAAAATTTCATCCAAAAAGGAAGCTAGTCCTTGAAAATGCCTCAATATCCATAGTCACTTGATCCAGCCAATGAAGTTCAAAAGCACAATCCAGATGCCACGCTCCCAGGCCACCGCCAAAAGACTACCAAAAGCTCCTACATGATATGTTGCCCTACTACTTGAGAACGTCGCACCATTCCTGACAAATCTCCTCGCCATCACACAATTCTCGGCACACGTTGTATTTTCCTTCGGAGCGACGACAGGAAGAGATCCGACAAAGTGAGGGCAAGTGAGGAGATGCCTCGTGACCACCGGTGGATAGCCAGTGGCGACCTCAAATATTGGCAGGAAGACGAGACACAATAGGAGCCGGCGGCAATAGAGACGAATCCATACGGGTGGTTAACTATCGTGTTCGCGTGTCGATATCATTTTTGGCCACAAATTCTCACCGTTAACCTCAGCCCGGTCCAAATTACTGGAAGGGCGGTAGAAAATGATAGATCTTATTCGGACTAGAATTTTACCGTCTGGCACGGAGAAAATTACGCAACGCGACAAGTGATGACAGATACCTGTTTTAAAGTCGCAATTTAGTTGTATTTTATTGAGTCATCATGCTTGCGTGTGAAGTGTGTGTACACAAGGCGCAAAACGAACCGGCCATGCTTATCAAGAACATGAAGCATAATAATCTACCATATGGGTCCTTTTCAACGGGACACACAAGGCCATGTGTGAGATCAGTGACGGAGACCCGAAATTCTATGTTAGTGAAACAATCAGACATAATTATTACTATAGTTTTGGAACATCGGCCAGAACATCCACAGGCGTGCGTGCTGCGGCTTCCCTTGTCGTTCGGATGGACACGACCGTGTTTGGGAAGAGTTTGTATGCTTCCAATTGCTCCGTGCTGCGGTTTCTCTTGGCCTTTTGCCCCGGTTCCAAAAGGATATCTGAACCTGCTCCTGGAAAATGGTAGGCTTATCGAGACCAGCACACACACGGCCTTCTTCCTCGAGAAGAAAAACTTGTTCCACGCCGCCGAGGGATCGAGAATCGCCAGCGACAAAACAAAACAAACCGAGGATGATCGCCGCTCCGTCTATCTTGGTGACGTCCAAGCTAGACAAGCGTAGCCCAGAGGAAAACAGAAAACGAAAAGAAACTTGAAGAAAAAGGAGAGGAAATGGAGCATCATCATCACTCGGCCACTCAGGATAGATGGTTAGGGAAGGGACAGGTTACACGGCCCTTTTTTCCAGTTTTGGCCTCATGCGTCTGATACTGATACTGTGGAGATTCTTTTGCCCTTGATATGGCTTCTCGGCACAAGTTGATTTACAGATTCCCGGGTTTGTGTGTGTGTGCAAAATCTTTCTTGTGCCGCTAGGCGCACACTGAAGCCGCCGAACTAGATAATACCCCGCACATTAGCATGTTAAAAGTAAATGTATACTTCATCCGTCTCAAAATTCTTGTTTTAAATTTGTCTAAGTGCGGATGTATCAAGTCATGTTTTAGTATTAGGTACATCTATATCTTGACAAATCTAAGACAAGAATTTTGGGACGGAGGGAGTACATAGGTGTTTTAAAAACAAATAAACCTAATGAAGAAAAATGTAAGAGTGCTCGTAGTTTACATTTCAAACAAAAACGTGTGAAGTATGTGGCAAAATAGTGCATTAAAATATAAAACAATTTTATTAACCTTAACAAAAAATATGAGGCATGAACCATACACTTTTGCTGCAAGCGTCCAACACGTATAGTCGTATATTGTCCATGGGCATAGATCGACACAAAAAGAAAGTTTAACTTGTGTCTTACATGCATAACTTGATGACGTGACATAGTTTGCATGGATATATTAATGCAAAATTGCAACTTATGAGTATATGCATTACTTGAGGATGTCACACAATTTCGATCGAACAGGCTATCAATAATTGAGGTGATGTGGAAGCGCATATGTTGAAAGAATTTTAGATATAGAAGATCACATGCCATCTTCTAGCTTTCATTTTCTTTTTGACATTGTGATTTATTTTCTCTCTTAACATCTGCTAAGTTCAAAAAAAAATCCATGAAAACCCTGCAAATTTAGTTTACTCTTTCAACATATGCGCAAATTTTTTATTTAGCAAAAACAACTGAGTTAGAGATTCTCGGTTTTTTGTGTGTGGCAAATCTTTCTAATGCCGCTACGTGCACACCAAAATTGCGAAACTTTTTTCGAGTTTGTTAATTTTAGACAATAAAGTTTTTAATCCTACCATGTACAATTTTGATAGCTTCTGTTCCTTTTCCGAAAATGGTATTTTCCCCCCTCTTTAACATCTGCGTAAATAAAAAGAAACATCGAAAACCCTGCAAATTTAGTTTGTTAATTTTGTTTCAACTGTGACTGGTCTTTTTTATGAAGGAAAAAAGAAGTGTAGTTTTAACTTCATCAAAAACAAAGTTATGCATATCTCTTAAGTCAATGTAATAGCGTTGAGGAGATATGACAAGTTAATGAAGATGTATATATATGCCTATGGCAAAAAATAAAATAAAATGAAGATGTATATGCAACAATTCTATAAGTAGCAAATACGAATGCAGGACCAGCTAGGTGCACTACCATGCACAACTGCAAGATTATAACTAAAAAAATTCCTGTATACTGAAGATATATACAAATTAATTGCTTGCTTTCGATGGGCATGGCGAACAAGCTCACCGTTTAGACATGTCAAAACACAAGGAAGATACGCTCCCCAAGCCTTGTTCCTTTCTCCAAAGGACATGGGTCTCCTAAACCAAGTACAAATATGCGGGTACAATTGTTGAGTGGTTGCTGGAAATAGCCACAGGCGCCACCACCCATCCAACTTGACCATGACTTGGCGCTCAAGATGCCCGATTGGCATTTCAATGGTAATAAATTGGGGTGGATTGTGCAAAAGCAACTGTACATGAATACACACACCAAGCAAGGAGGGAAGGATGGATGGCAGGAAATTAATTGGGCGCCGTCGTCATCAAGCACCAAAGTCCCTGTCAGTTATCGCCCCCCTGGTGGCCATCTTCCACAAAAGCAGAGTCCCCATCGGACGGCCCGTATCGCTCGGCGTGGGAATCCGTTTCCCTCTTCTTTTTCTCCGCCGTATCCCCCATGTCATTTCCCTTTCGCCGGTGACATCCCATAAAATCTTCTTATTGCAAAATGAACCCCCGGATTGTCTATGTACTTGTGCAAAGGTACACCTATTTAACTCAGGGCCATTAAGACTATGAAAAACCCTTTTCATGGTCATCTGAGAAGTACTTGAGCTACCTATATAAAACCGATTGTTCAAAAAAACTTACACAGAGTGTTGTTTTTTAAACAGTGAAAAAGATCATGCCTAAAGTCCCCACGGTCTTTTCGCAAACACGCAAGAGACTTGCATATCGTTGCATTGATAGGAGACGAAATAGATACAATCTCAAAAAGCTTGGAGAAGAAATAGAGTAGTTCTTACATTCACAATCTCACAAGCACACACGCAGGAGCAGGCGTGCGTGAGAATTAAAGGAGAACGGAGAACGAGGGGTGCGCGGCCCCAAGTAGCTGTTGCTAAGGCACGTCGAGAAGGGCTCTGAGGCTCCGACGCGAGACCAGGTCTTGGCGTCCTCTTTGATGCCGTCCGCGAGAAGAGAGGCCGATGGTCTGTCGCTTTTGAAACCACAAGCATTCCGGTGCTTCCAAATTCTCCAAGCGGTGACGATGATGAAGGTGGTGAGGCGAGTCCAAGGTGTATAGCAGTGGGCTTGTCGAGAACGGTCAAGGAAAATCATTCGCGGAAGGAACCCGAGCCTTTGGCTTGGTCGGGGGTGGTGCTTCGGCACCAGCCGAGGACCTCTTGCCAAACCTGATGAGAGAATGAGCAGCCAACGAGAAGCTGCTCCATGATTTTGGGCTCCTGATTGCACAGGAGGCATTGCAGAGAGTGAGCTAACCCGCGTTGTGCCAGACGGTCGGCTATCCAGCAGCGTCCCTGGTAAGCAAGCCATATGAAAATCTTGATGCGAAGCGGCACCCAGGATATCCAAGTTAGTCCCTAGGAAGGCTCGATGAGGGCTCCAGAGGAAAATCCACACACTCAATGCCGACTATATAATATTAGTAGATCACAACCACATAAATCCTAGAGGATGCATTTCTTTCCTTTCAAAATACTCGGATCTATTAACCTAACTAGCAGTGCAACCCCTAAAAAAAATCAAAGTTCCCTGGCTATGACCACTTTCATTCTCCCGAATGGCCCACAATGGGCGACCACTCTGTTGTCGGATCCAGCCTGTCGAAGTCGATCACAACGGTAAGTTATCAATGGCACGGTCCTGTCGGACCAGCGTCTTGGAGATGAAATCGTCACCGCTAGAAGAGCCACAAATTAAGGAGCCAAACCTCAATTATTTCTCATGGGTCTCATGCCAACACCAGATGCTGTCGATGAGGCGAAGACAAGGGTGGAGACCAAACTACATAGGGGAGTTGTCGTTGCCGTCGTGCCAACAAACACCGATGACCTTAACCTCACCCATCAGAGTGACCAAGCGGGAAAAATACACTATCGAGAAATCGACGTCGGCGCAGACGACATTGCCGAGATGGAAAGACTCGTGGGGACCTTATTCAACAAACCGACACCTCCCACATCACCAGCGGCGCGCCGCCGGAGAAGACTTTATTGATCGCCGCCGCCACCACCACTGCCGGAAGGGCCGAAGCAATGGAGATAAATTAAACCTACCCACAACTCCATCTATCTGGTAGATCAGGGCCTCCCCACACTCCCACAAGACAGAGCCAGCGAAGGAGGGGGCATTGACCTGCCGGCCAGAGTTTGCTTCCCTCCTAGGGTTTAGAGAGGAACGGTTGGGGAAAAGGGAGAACTCGACGGCATAATGCGTAATGAATATCCGAGCAAGAATATATATTTCACTCATAAACAAACCAAAATGAAAACAAAACCGTTGCCGGAGAATTACGCGATTACGTGAAAGCATGGGCGCGGGAGCGTAAAAGACGATTTCTTTTTTGGAGCTTTAGCTATCGCAGGAAAGAACCGCGGACACGTCTCTGATGCAAACCAAACCGCCTTACATCGGCCTCCACCGTTCCGTTTTCGCCTTTTTTCGTCGTTGTTTTTCCCCCGTCCGTCCCTCTCTCGTTGTCGAGAAGAGGAGGGAAAGGGGAGGCATCGCCCGGTCGATATATATCCGTGTCCATATACAAATACACAACACAAATATATGTGTTTTTTCCTTTCCTGTGATATATACGATCACACGACACCGCTTCCGTCCTCTTCGATCTCCAGAAGCCCCGAGTACAGGATTGAATCCCCTCCTCACCCTCGTCTCCGCCGCCGCCGCCTCCCGCCGTCTCCGCTCGAGCTTGTCAGCCCGCCTCGTCCTCCTCGTTCGGCTCTGCCCGCCCGTCGACCAGGTAACGGACGGCTGATTCGTTAATACTGTTGTTATCCGGGCCCCGGCCGTGACGGAGCCGTCGCGTCGCGCGTGCTTTTTTCCCCTGCTTCTGCATTCATCTCGCGTATGCTTTGTTCAGCTGGCAGATTGATTCTCTCTTCTTCTTCGCCGTCGTCTTCTTGGAATCCCAAGGCCTTGTTGATCAATCGGGTGACCCTGGAAGAAGATCGGAGGGCGCCGTCTGGTGGTGACATGGTAAAGTTCTCTTCTTGGCGGATTAATCTGTACTGTACTGTTACTACTGCTCGTGGCGGCTGGCGGAGAGTTGCATTTTGTTTTTTGGTGGATACGAGGACGGTGTGGTTAATCAATTGTTGTATCGTGTGTGTCCCTCGTGGAGATGTCGTGCAGGTGATGGTGAGCGTGCAGCAGAGCCCCATGGTGCGGTCGGAGGAGGACCTGGGCCCGCCGTGGCTGCGGCCGCTGCTGGGCACGAGCTTCTTCGTGCCCTGCCCGGCGCACCCGGACCTGAGCAAGAACGAGTGCAACCTCTTCTGCCTCGGCTGCAACCACGCCGCCGGCGCCCTCTGCTCCTACTGCGTCCCGGCCCACCGCGACCACCACGTCGTCCAGGTACATGCATCTTCACATACATGGCTGGATTCTTCGCATACATGGCTGGATTGTTGCGTGGTGGCTTCTTGAATGAATTCTGATGGATGGATGTGTGTCGCGCAGATACGTCGTTCGTCGTACCACAACGTGATCCGGGTGTCGGAGGTGGGGAAGCTGATCGACATCGCGCACGTGCAGACGTACGTGATCAACAGCGCCAAGATCGTGTTCCTCAACGGCCGGCCGCAGGCCAGGCCCGGCTGAGGCGTCACCAACACCTGCGAGATCTGCTGCCGCAGCCTCCCGGACTCGTTCCGCTTCTGCTCCCTCGGATGCAAGGTACCCTAGCCAGCCACTCTTTCTCTTCCCTCCTCCTTCCTCCGTCTCTTACAAGTTCCATGTCTGCCACAGCACAAATCCTCCATTTTTCTTTCTCTCCTTGAAAACCATTCTTTAGGACCAGCCAGAATCTCTCTCTCTCTATCTATCTGAAATCTGTCCGAGGAAGCTTCTGGTCATGCGTTGGGGGTCAACGGCAACCTGAGTGCAATGCAGTGTTCTCCTGTAGTACAGTCCTGTGCATGTCGGCTCTGATGATGGCCTGGTGCGCGGTGCCGGTTTAGTTTACCCAGTACCCAGGGGTGGCACAGCTCGCGCTCACGCGTGCACGCGTGCGCGCGCCCAGTGTCCACGGCTCCACGCCACGCGAGGGGAAAAAGCAGCGTCAACTCGCGAATCTCCAGGGGGTTGCCGCTGTGCGATCTCGTGGCCCCCTGCCAAGCAAGTGACCACCGCTGTTACCAACTGCATTGGCCGGCACTAAGCCTGAGAATACTTCTTAATATTTTGTGTGTTGTTATTAGCACCCTAGTGCCATGCAGCGGTGCAAGCACATTTTTGTCTTGCTTTTTCTTGCTTCTGCCCCCCTGCCAAGCTAAGCTAGGCACTGCTTTGCCTTGGGAGAGAGGAGGACATGGAGTGAAGGCTGATGATTGATGCCCTTGCAAAAACAGCGACCAAACCAAGCCAAGCCAAGCTAAGCTAAGCTAGCTGCCTATATATAGTGGCTTAATTCCGGGATTAGCTTGGACCGGACCACACAGATATGCACCAACCAACAACCTCAGGCACTTTTTGTTCTCTCCGGGGACTATATATAAAAGAGCTTAACCAAGCCGGCTTGACGGAGAAACTAAGGCCCTCCCAAGCATAGCCAGTCATTAGGTTCAGTATAACTGCCCCGGGATCAAGCTTGCACGGTAAGCTTATTCGGTCTTTCTTTTCTCCTGCTACTAATCTTTATGAAGAAGTTTTCTTCTAATCTTGGACTGCAAACCTGTGGCATTCCATCCCAGTGATTGCCCCTCTCAACCTCGGGGCTCGCGTTGCAGTTAAATGCGCCTAAAATAGGCCCACTTATCTGTATGTCTTGTTCTAGCCGGCCTGCTCATCCTTTTCCATCGATCCGAGCAATAGAGGACATGGACTAGTATGAATTTTGCTGGAAAAGATTCTACATTCATTGTTTGGGCACTTCAAACCATAACCTGAAATTGCCTTTTATGCTGGCCGTGCCCGCCGCTCTTTTTACTATATTATCTAAAAATAACTTGATCCTTGCCTATATTTAACCAGTTAGAGGTATGAAAATATCTACTGTCAGCTAATTTATATCCATATGGCTGCAAATGGCAGTGAGCATTAGTATATATTATGAGAACTGCCCGGCCCTAGGAGTTGAAGCTAAGGTAATACATTTAGGTAAAGGCTGCTTTCAGGGAGTAGGTAGTGTTGAGACATCATCTCCGGATCTTTCAGCCATGATAGGCTTGCTTTTGTTTGCTCTTTCAGAGGTGAACGCATTATCTTTTGCCAAGTTAATTAACCTCCCCCTTCGCTTCGGAAAAGAGAGGGTGCGCGTTATCCAGATAAAGTTGACTTCTCCGAGGCGATGCTCTACCGAATCATGCGCCTATCATGTGTTTGTCTGGTCTGGTTTGGATATATTTAGCCATGGATATGCATGGTGAATGATGCAAATTTAGGTGTTCTTGGTTTGCAAGTTTTCCATTACTAGGGAGAAGGAGAAGAGATTGATACCTCTTTTGATTAGATACCGTTCATGTCTATCTGAGTTAAGGTAACATCATCTTTTTTCTGGAAGTTTGCTGCATTTTTCTTGTACTAGCTAGCTAGGCAGTTGCGTTCATTTGCTTCACTTTTTTAATGTGAAAAAAATTCATCACTCATCTTCACACATGTCTTGAATGGAGAGGATGACTAATTAATGTTCATCTCATTGTGTGCGGTGCGATTGCTAAGAATTTTCAGTTGCCTTGGTCCAAATAGAAAAGTGTCACTAGAGGCAGGTAGGGTAACTACTTGGTGCAAGCTCCATAAATTTAGAAAAACTAGTCGGTGTCAATGAGACAAGGGGGTGATGTATGTACCCGGGGGTTTCACTCAGTGCAACGACGACAGGTGGATAACAATGGCTAGCACATCATCAAGTTTTTTCAGAAGTCTTCGTCAGCTCACTTCCCCGTTTCCTTTGAAAGCTACCCTTGTGGCCATGGAAAATTCATAACAGTGTCGTGTGCATTCGGACTACATTGATAGGTGCCATGATTTTACTTGTAGTCACTTCGTTCATTGACGCGTGCTTTGTTCCTGGCGTTTGTGTGGTTTTTCAGCTCGGGGGGATGCAGTGGGACCCGACCCTGACATTCGCCATCCGGCCGAAGCGTAGCCAGGACTCCGGCGGAGAAGGGTACGGCTCCGACGACGACTCGTTCAGCCCGAGGAAGCAGCTCCGAAGGGCCGGGTTCGAGCTCGGGCGGTTCGACCGGGGTGTCCGGTGGTCTGATGATGAGGGCAGCAAGTCCAACACCCGGCCGATGACGCCGACCACGCCGCCGATCAGCCGGTGCCGGCCGTCCAGGAGGAAGGGCATCCCCCACCGCGCCCCGTTCTACGGTTAGACTTCCGGTGGAAACCACTCTGCACCAAAAGTGACAATGCTACTACTAGTATTGCAATGCAATGTGTGTCGGTTGGGACTTGGGACTGAGTAGTGAAGTGATCCAGTTAGTAAGATCACTAGCTAGGTATTAGCGCTATAGCATGCATGGTATATATACTTGTATATATATACATATACATACACACAATAATGTAGGTGGAGTGTGTGTAAATATGATATATTGGCAAAGGTTGTCAAACCGCGTAAGGGCATGGGGCATGGTACGGTGCCCTGTCACATGCAGAAAATAAGGTGAAGAACGAAGAAGGGGTGGTAAGAAACACAGCTAATAGAAACATAGCTAGGGTTTTAGCTTGGGTAGGGTCGAGATGGATATGTGAAAAGTGATAATCATCATGTATGTGTCTCGGTTTGTAGTGGTTAATTTGGCTGTCTACCCCACCCAATGTGTTTATTAGCGTTGCGGTGTGTAGTTAATTCAAGGTCAGATAACTTACAGGAACATAATAATTTGTATATACAGTTATATTGGTATTGGCAGAAAAAGGACAAGGACTTTGCCTCAAGCATGTGTTGCTGCTGCTGCGACTATTGCAGAGCTACATTGTTTCAGTAATGTCTGTTTCGTAATATATGAATTATGTACTGCAAGGAATTCATTTCTGAAGGTTTTGAACCATCAGATAGTCATACCAGTGCTGGTACTATGACGGCAATTGTTGCTTCTTCTAAAGTTGTAAGAGCAACTCTAGCAGATCTCCTAAAAATGTGTACCGTAAATTTAGTTTGCGGTATGCTCTAAAACGAATTTGTGGTATTGTGCAAGAAAAGGCAGAAATTTAAAACGAGTTTCGCGCTACAAAGTTCACCGCTGGAGTTTATCATGAATTTCATAGCATAAGGACATAGTTCAAACTAATTTAAACCCAGGGATTAGTGGCTCAAGGCTGGACGCCGAGGTAGAACTCCTTCGCCGACCTCCGGAGAGCATGGGCCTAGGCATGCTCTTCCTTGGCGGCGGCAGGACGCTCGTCGGGGCCTTCTTCTCTGGCCGTCACCGTGCGCTGGGCGTCGAGGAGCTCCTGATCCACTTCCCGACACCTCTTGCTGTGTAAGTAGAGAGCTACATCGAGCTCTTCGAAGCGGCCCCTGTAGCTCTTGAGCGGCCCCCACCGTCAGCTGCCGTTGCAGGCGGTTGACGCTTCAGCGCCTGCTTCAATTGCCATGATTCGATGCATGCATGGCTGGGCTGTCGGCCTCACGCGTCGTGTCCGGGCGCGCTTGTAACGGTGATCCGTCACGGCCGTATGCCCACGTGCACCTCCGGCCATGGATCTTCGAGAAAGGGTGAAAAACGTGTCGAATCACTCGCCGGAGAAATGAAGAGAGACATCGAAGGAGGGCGAATTGCGGCGGAGGGGGGTGGAGAATATCTGAGACAGGAACCCTAAAACGCCCCACCCCATAGATACAGCGATGGAGGGGGCAATTTGCGGGCCGCTCGTATATTTTTTACGGCCCGGAAGAATCATACCGTACTTGTTCAGGCCTGAAAAGGCAAAAACCGTAAAACTGCCAAAAATATCCAGGTCGATATAACACATATGCTAGAGTTGCTCTAAGAACTTTCTTATACCAACCTAGGCGAGCTACGCCACACATGGGGCTCCCTGGACTGGGCCGGCATAGTTGCTATTTGTACTAGCATTTAAAATTCCCAAAAAGTGGCCCGCCTGTGATCAAAGGTCCTCCCGAACGCTAGCCACATTCAAAAAAATTCAAACATGTGTTTTTGAGAAGTAAAATAATTTTGAAACGTGAATATTTTTAAAAAAGTGTAAACACCAAACATTTTTTAATATGTGATTATAAAAAAAGGAATGTGTTTTTGAAATTTTGAACAAAATTTGGAAAAACAAACATTTTAAAATTCCAAAAAAAATTGATAAAGGGAAAATGGATCTGTAAGGAATTTTTAAAAACAGGAACATTTTTTTAAACTCCACACAAAATTTGAAAACACGGGATTTTTTTATTTGTGAGCATTTTTTTGAAAAGAAAGATATTTAAAAAAGTTGTGAACATTGTTTGAAAAAATACGACCATTTCCAATTGGAAATACGAATAATCTTTCAAATCCGGAAAAAATGTTTGAAAATTTATGTATATTTTAAAATTATAAAAATAATTTTTGGGAAAAAAGAAAAAGAAACCTGTGAAAATAGGGAATGGAAAAAATCATAAAAAAGCGCAAAAAAAAACAAACAAAAAATGTATCCTACCTACTTGGGCTGGCCCATCTGCGGTTGGATCGCTGTTCGGCTGCGCAAAGCAGCGGCATTTTGCTGCAGTGAGCGGCGTATTGGGTTGCCACAGTTAACGTGCATTTTTCCTCCAAAAAAAAAGGAAAGTTAACGTGCATTTTGTTAACTGGCGCCTGAAGAGTTCAAAAATGGGCCAAACCATCTAGGTTCAGCGGGAGGGAGCTATTTCCGGTTTTGGGATACTTCCCAGTCGTGTTTCTTTTTCTCGTTTAGTTTTTTTCCCTTGACTGTTTTTTGTTCGTTTTTCCTCCTTTTATTTTCATTTTCGTATCTTTACTCTTTTTGTATTTTTCTTTTTCTATTTATTGTCGCTTTTTCGAAAATGCACAGCCTTTTCAAATTTGATGAACTTTTGTTTTCAAATGAACGATATTTTTTAAATCAATGATTTTTTTTCAATTTTGATGAACCTTTTTCAAATTTTATGAGGTTTTTCCAAATTTTGATGAACTTTTTTTCAAATTGATGATTTTTTTTTTCAAATTGTATGAACTTTTCTTTGAGGAGGGGTTGCTGGGCTTGGCATTGGACCTCCTCAGGCCTGGTTCTAGGGAATTCAATCCACCGAGTGGTTGGGTTTTTGTGATTCCTAGAAACCTTACATTTTTTGAGTAATAAAGATGGTTTAGCCCTAGGAGAAAAAACGGTTACACCCCCTCACTCAATCTCCATAACTCCCTTCCCTTCTATCTCTTCTAATCCCTGCCACTTACATTCAATTTGTTAATCTCTTGTGGGGATCATTAAGATCCAAGTTTCTACACAAAAATCGACAACTTGGTGGATGCAAATTATGTACAGCTAAAGCAATCTATCTCTCGGTGCAACAAGCATACATATAGATCTTGTTAAGCTAGAATAATCAATGGATGCCATTTAACCATTCAACTAAGCAATTGGCAACTACTATACCACTCCAAAGGCTGGATGAATCTTCATTCTAACATTACTCCTTCAATAAAAAAGGTTGTAAGGCCATCTCCAATGGCGACCCGCAAATTTCCTCACGCATACGTCCGTGGAGAGGGGGGGGGGGGCATCCAATGCTGCCCCCATACATTTGGCCAACAAATCGAACTAATCGGCGAATTTCGTTCAAACACGGCGGACTTCATTCAAGTTTGGTTATAATTAACAAAAAAGAATGATATTTCAACCGTTTACCAAAAAAGAAACCTAAAACCTATACCGGGCGACCAACTCGTACGCGTGGCCGCCCTGCCCTGCCGGACCGCCGTCGCCGGTGTTGTCATCGTCGTCGTCGTTGTTGCTCGTGGTCCCTCTAGCGGCGGAACGGCGCCGAAGGGCTGTGGCAGTCTTGTCTGGCGGCTGCCTGTCGCTCGTGGAGGAGCCGCTCCGCCTCCTGCTACGCGGTGTGGAGTGCTGCCGCAACCAATACCGCGTTGTCTTCGGAGCCATGGTAACGGCCTTACCACGATCGGCATTGGTGGACTAGTCACTAAGCGACTACTCCTCGCCGATCTTTCAGCTCACCGTCAAGGCGGCAGCGACGCCTGGCAGCCGTCTCCGCGGTGATCACGGAGCGGCAAACGTGCTGGATGAACCACAACGCCACCAAATGCTCTGGGGTGTACTATGATTAATAGAGATCTTATTTACATTTTAAAAAGATAAAGGACATTAGTGCTACAAGCTGAAGAAGCTTCATCGCTCAAGTAAAACAGAGCACAATAGATAGACCGCCTGACCCAAACATTTGGGTGAGAAGTTCAATGTGATGAATGATAATATTTACCTCCCCAGTAATTAAATAAATCCAAACATAGATATGTATATCCTCACAGCCACGGGGGCATTTGAATTATTGAGTCGCAAAAGCGCCAATATATGAAAATTGGCTATTGTAAGGTTTCTTTTTTGTTTTGAAAATATTAACATTTTTATTAATCCTAATTTAAAAGGTAGCAGATAAAATAAGATAAATATAATAAAAATTATAAGGAAAAGGTTGGCTTTAGCCGACGGATCACATGCGATTATCCGCCGTCATGTCTGTGGGATGCGTGTCCTACTTTTCCTCTTCGATCTCTTCTTTCTATGTGACGAATGGATAAGGAGCAGCCCCTCAATCGCTAGATCTGATATGGCCGCTTCTTACTGCACGCTTTCTGCAATAATGTCTCTGTTGCAAAAAGAATTACAACAAGACCTCTGTTGCAAAAAAAATGCACCGAGATCTTTGCTGTAAAAAAATTGCAACAAGACGGATGTTGAAAAAAAAAACCTGTAACAAGACCTTTGTTGCAAAAAACAATGCGATTTGACCTATGTTGTAAATTTTTCTGCAACAAGACTCTTGTTGCAGAAATTTCCTGCAACACAGCCTGTGTTGCAATGGTAGAAGGTGACACCTGGCCACTCAATCCACCAGATCTGACGTCTCGTGAGGCGGATCCACCGATCGACGCGTAGCAGTGCCGTCGTACCTAAAGTAGTTTTTTTAGGAAAGACCATCATGGCTAGCTTTATTAACTTAGAGAATAATTACACCGCCCACAAGTTTGTTGACAATACAACCCGAAGGCTTGTCATTCCAATTTTTACAAATTTATTACAAAAGCTAAAGTGAGTTGTCTAGATAGACGGAAATGTTTTCCTCCTCCATGAGAAACTCTTCTTGTGACATCGTGAAGGGACAGAAGAGAATGTTGGGGAACGTATTAATTTCAAAAAAATTCCTACGCACACGCAAGATCATGGTGATGTATAGCAATGAGAGGGGAGAGTGTCGTCCACGTACCCTCGTAGACCGTAAGCGGAAGCGTTATCACAACGTTGTTGATGTAGTCATACGTCTTCACGATCGACCAATCCTAGTACCGAACGTACGACACCTCGGCGATCTGCACACGTTCAGCTCGGTGACGTCCCACAAACTCACGATCCAGTAGAGCTTCGAGGGAGAGTTCCGTCACCACGACGGCATGGTGACGGTGATGATGAAGCTACCGACGCAGGGCTTCGCTGTCACAACCCTAGAATACCTGAGTGAAATAGTTGCAACTGCACTCATGCATAATGTCTAAAATTTCTGAAAGTTGAATTGAGGTTTGTTGAAACTCTCAGAAATCAGTTCAAAAATAACCAACTTCAAAAATCTTCTCAAATGAGTCCAAGAAAATGTTCCTGTTATTCTATAAAAATATTGGCAAGAGGTAAAATTCAAACCAATATTTTTAGGAGCTCGTAAACATTTATTTTGACCATTTGCATTAACCCAATAATTATTTGCTTTGGATCTATATTTAATATATATTAAATATAACTCCAATAATTCTGGAAGTTTGTGAGTGGCTTTGCGTATATTTTAGCAAGCCATATAATGACCTACAGAATTTATTAAAATGATTCTACTGGCTAAACTAAATCGTAACACAAGAAATGAAATAGAAAAAGAAAAAGCAGGAAAGAGAGATAGAGAGAGAAGTACGGCTCACCTCTCAGCCCAAGCCCGGCTCTCCTGCTTCTGCCCAGCCCACCACCGCCTGGCTCCCCTGTCGCCTTCCTCCTCGCGCCCAAGAGGGCAGGAGCGTGCCCGGCCAGCAGCCACACGCCGGCCACCTCCTCCCTGCCTGGCTGCCTTCTCCTCCCCCTGGACGCCTCTCGCAGCGCCACGCCACCCCCTGGACCTCTCTCCCTCTCTCCAGCTGACCTCCTCCTCCTCTCTCGCCCTCCCATGTGCGCCCCAAGTCGTGCCGTCGCCATAGCCATAACCCAGTAGCCATCCCCAAGCCTCTCCGACACGCCCTCGAGCTCATGGATTCCGCCCTTCCTCCCTCCTCATCGTCTCATGCGACTGAAAGAGCCCCAGCCGCAAGTCCCGCCCCCTTCTTCCTCCTTCGCCACGGAGAGAGCCGACGATTTTCACGCCCGTCACCGAGCCTTCCCGAGCATGCCGAGGCCACCTCACCTCGCCCTGTGAGCCCCTCTTCGTCTCCCTCTTCTCTCAAGCTCGCCGCCTCTAGCTTCATTTCCCACCATGCCGAGAGCTTCGCCATATGACCATGGCGTGGCTGTACACACAGCCACCGCAGCTCGTTCGAGCCCATCGTAAATGCTCAAAGACGCGATCTCATGAGCCCGTAGACACCCACAACGCCTCCTCCGTGCTCAGTAGCGCCACCCGAGATTGCCGAAGCTACTGCCGCCAAAGCTCGTCGCCGCGCCACTCGGCCACTCCACAGCGCGCCACCATGGTTGGATGCGGACGAGCATCCGCATCCGTAGATGTGCTTCATACAAACGGGCGCCACAGAGGCGAATCTCAGCCAGCACCGGCGCCTCTGAACTCACTGCGGCTAAGCGCCATGACCGCTGATTGCCGACCGGCGTGGGTTGACCCCACCGCCGGTTTGACTCTCTCTCTCATCGACTTGCGGGCCCGCCCGACTAATTACTCTAGTTAGCACTAATTAACTAGTTCGGTTAGTTCTCTGACCACCGACTAGTGGGCCTGCCAGCTAGTTAGGGCTAACTAACTTAGTTAGTTGACTTCGTCACCGACCGATGGGTCCCTCTGGTCGTTTGACCTGGTCGACGCCCGATTGACAGACGTCATAGTGGCGCAATGTCGACGCAATTAACAATTTTACGGATTTAAAATAAATCCAGAAATTCAAAATAACCAAAACTTCTAAAAATCATAGAAAATCAACCGTAGCTCGTAATGAAATAATTTATATATGAAAATGATCGGAAAAATCCAATCTATCCATCTTATTCACTCTCATGCATGTTAGATCAACTTATACATCTTGATCGTGTCAAATCAATTAAATGGCATTTGAAATTCACATATGGAGTTTGAATTTGAACCCTTGGTTCAAACCAACTTCATTTAATATGGTTGCTAGTTGCATTAGCTCAATCAACAAAGATATTGCCATGACATTCTCATGCATCATATTTGTTGCAGTGCATTGATTCTGTCCCTCCTTGTTGCCGGTAATTGTCCCCCCCCCCCCCCCGATAGACGTGGTTTCGACGATGCGATCGATGACACCGATGAAGAGCTATAATATCTTCGAAGTGCCGAAGCGTAACCCCTTGTTCATTCCAATACAATCCCACTCTCTCGCTCTGCTCTCTTTACTGCATTAGGACAACATCGATTCAAGCTGTTACTTGCTGCGGTAGCTGAACCCCTTTATCCTCTCTGCATGACCTGTCATTCCACAAGAAATAGATGAAACCCACACTAGCATGAGTAGGAGTTGTTTGAGCCCTATTGTGCCTACTCATTCATGCTTGTTTTCATGCACCACTGCTTAGAGTTGAGTCAGTCCGATTCATCGGGATGAATCGGAGATGTGTGAACATGTCCTACTATGTGTGAGCTAAGTGTGTGAACATGATTTGGTAAAGGTAGCGGTGAGAGGCCATGTAGGAGTACATGGTGGGTTGTCTCATTGAAGCCGCCCTCGGGAACCGAGTTACGTGTTTGTGATCCATGAACAGCTACTACCACATTGGGATCCTTAATTGACTCTCTCGACTTATTAATCGCCCTTGTCCTCTGTCCGGGAGTTGCAACTAGTTTCGTGTTTGTAGGATATGTGTTGGAGGTCGTATGTAGCGCTGACCCTAGGGGTGGGCTATGATGCGGTAGATACACTGTGGCACGGTGTGCAGGCGCCTGCTTGGTGTCTCGGGAACCCTGCACACATCGTTTGGGGGCTGTGGCGAAACTCCGCCGGATCTCCTCATGGATGGAACCCGAATAGGCGATAAACCTGGACTAGGGACTTGTGTGGTTAGTCGTGTCGTGGCCGACACCCTCTGGGCTTCCGCTTGAAGGTTGCCGAGTACATGTCGTGTAAACGGCGATAAGTGGTGAGAGCGTGCGTGAAGAAGTACACCCCTGCAGGGTTAACATCATGTAGGACCTTGAAGTATGTCTAGAGGGGGGGGGGTGATTAGACTACTTGGCCAATAAAAACTTAACCTTTTCCCAATTTTATAGTTTGGCAGATTTTAGCTATTTTAGGCAAGTCAAGCAATCATCACACAATTCAAGCAAGCATGCAAAGAGTATATTGGCAGCGGAAATTAAAGCATGCAACTTGCAAGAAAGTAAAGGGAAGGGTTTGGAGGATTCAAACGCAATTGGAGACACGGAAGTTTTTGGCGTGGTTCCGATAGGTGGTGCTATCGTACATCCACGTTGATGGAGACTTCAACACACAAAGGATAACGGTTGCGCGAGTCCACGGTGGGCTCCACCCACGAAGGGTCCACGAAGAAGCAACCTTGTCTATCCCACCATGGCCGTCGCCCACGAAGGACTTGCCTCACTAGCGGTAGATCTTCACGAAGTAGGCGATCTCCTTGCCCTTACAAACTCCTTGGTTCGACTCCACAATCTTGTCTGAGGCTCCCAAGTGACACCTAGCCAATCTAGGAGACACCACTCTCCAAGAAGTAACAAACGGTGTGTTGATGATGAACTCCTTGCTCTTGTGCTTCAAATGATAGTCTCCCCAACACTCAACTCTCTCTCATAGGATTTGGATCTGGTGGAAAGAGGGTTTGAGTGGAAAGCAACTTGGGAAAGGCTAGAGATCAAGATTCATATGGTAGGAATGGAATATCTTGGCACGAACACATGAGTAGGTGGTTCTCTCTCAAAATGGTAAGTTGGAAGTGTAGGTTTAGTCTGATGGCTCTCTTCACGAATGAAGAGGAGGTGGAGGGGTATATATAGCCAACACACAAAATCTAACCGATACACACAAAATACCAAACACGGTGGGACCGAATCATAAAACTCGGTCAGACCCATTTAGTAAACCTAGTGACCGTTAGTGATTTTTGATGGGATCGACATGCATCTCGGTGAGACCGATTCGCTTAGGGTTAGGGCATAACGTAATCTCGGTAAGACCGATTACACAAACTCGGTGAGACCGATTTTGGTAATTAGCTAACCAGAGAGTTGGTCAGGTAAACTTGGTGGGACCGATTCGCTCTTTCGGTGAGACCGAAACGTTACGAAAATGAAACAGAGAGTTTACATTGCAATCTCGGTGGGACCGATCCGCTCTTTCGGTGAGACCAAAAAGTTACGAAAAGGAAACAGAGAGATTACAATCCCATCTCGGTGAGACCGAGATCCCTATCAGTAAGACCGATTTGCTTAGGGTTTGTGGCAGTGGCTATGACTTTTGGAATCGGTGGCGCGGATAGAAAGAATCGGTGTGACCGATTTTGGCTTTAGGTTTAGGTCATTTGTGGATGTGGGAAAGTAGTTGAGGGTTTTGGAGCATATCACTAAGCACATGAAGCAAAAGGCTCATTAAGCAACACCTCATCCCTTCTTAATAGTATTGGCTTTTCCTATAGACTCAATGTGATCTTGGATCACTAAAATGTAAAATGAAGAGTCTTGAGCTTTTGAGCTTGAGCCAATCCTTTGTCCTTAGTATTTTTAGGGATCCACTTTCATCATCCATGCCATGCCATTCATTGAGCTTTCCTGAAATAATAGTCTTGGAATAGCATTAGCTCAATGAGCTATATGTTGTTATGAATTACCAAAACCACCTAGGGATAGTTGCACTTTCAATCTCCCCCTTTTTGGTAATTGATGACAACATATAGATCAAAGCTTCGACAAATGATAATAAAAATTTAAATAACATCGTCGCTTTGAGAAGTATGTGATAAGCAAGAGCTCCCCCTAAATTTGTGCATAGTTTTAGATTTGCTTTGGACTGCAAATGCACAATGAATTAGACTCATGGGTTACTCTTCCATGTCACATACATCCTGTGGAGCGCTCAAAATAATAAACAATGAATACATGCACTCATCACCAAGCATAGTGAGTGATCACATAAGATAGATAGGATAATATCAAGCATGCATAAGTGTAGCTTATGATCAAACACATGATCATCAATGTCTCACAAACATAGTATCTCAACCAAAAGCAAACAAAGTTGAAAAACCACCAAATAAAGCAAGAGAGAATGTATAAGCAACACACTCTCTCTCTCTCGAAGCCTATGATCTATACATTTTCTCCCCTTTGGCAACAAGTTACCAAAAAGTTCATAGAAAATGCATAGTGCTAGATCGACTCTCGTGCTTGATCTTCTGGTGGTGGTGTCCTGATGACTCAGGACGAAGGCTTCAGTTGATGTAGAGGTCTTTGGAGTTGGTCTTTGAAGCTGGTTGCCTTTGGAGTGAAGGGCGATCGGCGTCTTTGAAGAAGTCGCTCTAGTGTCGAATCGCACCGCAACCGACGCCCTGGCTCTGGGCACTCTGGCAAACACATCAGTTGTCGTCTTGCCCTTCCTCTCCTGCATGTCCTCTTGTAGCTCCTCCACCGCATCAATCTCAATTACTTTCACATCTAAGTTATAGAACTTTTGTTCTATGATTCTCTCAAGCTCTCCACGATTTTGAGTGAGGGTGGCCAATCCCTTCTCAATCCTCAAGGTTGATGCTATTAAGTAACCAAGCTGCTCCTGCTTGTTCTTCAAGAAATATTCAGATGCCTCCTCTTGAGTTGGCATCTTGGCAGCCTTCTCCCTCTTTGCCTTCTCCTTCTTCTCCTGAGCTTGAACTGATTGTGGATCATCTTCATTCATGATAACCTCATTGTCCTCAAAGTCTGGATAAATTGGAAAGTGTTCCTTATCCAACTGATATTTTCCTGTGCCCATTTTTTAGTTAATCAATTCTTGAATCTGTGGTGCATATCCACAGCTCCTCTTCTGATCTGCTGCAGTCCTCTTGATAGTTTCAATGATCAGGCTCATGACTTTAAACTTTTGTGGCACATCAAACACATGCAACATGTTGATGGCATGCCCTCCGATCATGTTATGGTCACTGACTTGGGCAACAAAGTGTGCCTTAGAATCCAATTTATGGTTGGAAACCCTGACAGCAGATAGTGAACAGATCCAAACATGTGAGTTGCTAAAGCCTTGTTTGGAATTTCCTTGTACATGTGAGCCATTGAATTGTGATCCTTTTTCTTCTTTGCATAGATGTCCAAATCATCCTCATTCTCCTCTGGGGCATTTATCGACTTTGCCCGATCCTCAACAGTTGATTGGTACCTTGTACCTTCGTGACATCCAAACAATTCTCCCATCTGGGTAGAAATGTCTTTGTCAGGAGTAAAAGCGCATGATAAGCTCGTCATTCCAATTTGTGAGCTTCTCGCCCAACAAAATCTGCTACTCCACAACTTACAAAGCTGTCTTCCACTCCAGGATAATGCTCTTCATTTTCCTTTATGTAGGTCCAATCGACCCACCTCATATCACACACAATGGGCTTCTTGTCCAACAAGATTGTCTCATAGAAGTCTCTGCTGTTCCTTTGTGTGGAACACAGTAGTCAACAGCCAGTTCTTCTTCCTCAAGCATATGGATCTTGCATTCTCCACTTGTCTCACAGATCCTTCCCGATTCTCATGTCTTGACCACAGGATGGGCATCATTGTGGTGCAGTATCTTGGGCTTGAGCTTTCTCGAACTTGTCCTTCTTCATCTTCCTCATCAACCTCGGTCACTAGGGCCTTGTTCTTCTCGGTAATTTGGAATACTCCTAGTATTCCTCTTTGGTGCAGAACTTGGCCTTGGGGGCAGCTTTGGGTTCTTCCTTGGGCTTAGATGTGGCAGCCCCACTGATCTAATAGCATCACCCATAAGCTTTGGTGCCTTTGGTGCTTTGCAAAGAGTTCTTCCTCTTCCATCATGGAAGGCTTCCTATAACTCCGCCATGGTCATCTTGACCCTTTCCTTCCTCTTCTTGCTCTCAAAGAATCGGCTCCTTGGGATCAGGATTTTCGTGTAGTTGAGTTGATGTTACGGCCTTAGACATTGGTTGTCTTCCTGCAGTCCTTTTGGTCTTTTGTTTGTCAAAACCGGCGGATCTCGAGTAGGGGTCCCGAACTGCAAGGCCTAGGCGGATGGTAACAGGAGACAAGGGACACAATGTTTTTACCTGTGTTCGGGCCCTCTCGATGGAGGTAAAACCCTACTCCTGCTTGATTAATATTGATGATATGGGTAGTACAAGAGTAGATCTACCACGAGATCAAGGAGGCTAAACCCTAGAAGCTAGCCTATGGTATGATTGTTGATGTTGTAGTTGTTGTCCTACGGGCTAAAACCTTCCGGTTTATATAGACACCGGATAGGTTAGGGTTACACAGAGTCGGTTACAATGGTAGGAGATCTACATATCCGTGAGACGCCAAGCTTGCCTTCCACGCCAAGGAAAGTCCCATCCGGACACGGGACGAAGTCTTCAATCTTGTATCTTCATAGTCTTGGAGTCCGGCCAGACGATAGTCCGGCTGTCCGGACACCCCTAGTCCGGGACTCCTCAAGAGCTCCACGAACTCAGCTTCAATGATGATGAGTCCGCGCGCATATTGTCTTCGGCATTGCAAGGCGGGTTCCTCCTCCGAATACTTCATAGAAGGTTTTGAACACAAGGATAGTGTCCGGCTCTGCAAAACAAGTTCCACATAACACCATAGAGAGAATAACTTTTGCACAGATCTGCTGGCGTGACATCACACCACGGCCAAGCCTTTATATGAATCGTTTTTTACTGTTCCACCTCAGCGTGTTTGGCGAGGCAGTTTCCTTGGCACATCCTATCAAAGCGTAGATCGTGCCCCCTTATTCCGGGATTCCCATCAATACGGACGTGGGTAACCCAACCGGGCGTTAGCCTGCCTCCTCTATCGAAGGCGAGTCCTAATCGACCACGGGGTGGGCTCTTGGTATTCAACCTCTTTATAATGAGACCAAGGCCCTCTTCTTTCTACACCCTCCATCGAGTTCGCCTCGCGCTTCGAGTTCCAACACCCAAAGCTTCAGATTCAGGCGCTTCGGACTTTCGACAATGTCCGGATCCGACCAACACGGCCGATGGATGCCTTCCGTCACAGAAGAAGATGTGATGAAGGCTGCGCAATGCCAGTACCTAACCGCGAGATCTCGCCTGACAGCTGCCTGCTCCAGGCAGGTCATTCCCACTCTGAGCCCAGCGAGAACGTGGTGTTCGTGTCCCACTTCCTTTGGGGTTTAGGCTTCCGACGGATCCCTTTGTGCGGGGGCTCATGTTTTATTATGGGCTTGATTTCCATGACTTGAATCCGAGTCCATCCTCCATATCTCGTCATTCATTGTTGTATGTGAGGCCTTCCTCCATATTACTCCCCATTTTGGATTGTGGCTCAAGACCTTCAAGGTGGTGCCAAAGATGATCGAGGGGCAACAAATAGAGTGCGGAGGGGCAATCATAAGCAAATGTGCTGATGCTCCGTGGCCCGAGGGCTCTTTTCAAGAGGAGCTTGATTTGTGGCAACGGGGTGGTTTTATATCACCGCCTCCTGTGGGCACCAAATGGGCGGGCGCCCCGCCTTCCGCCAGTCCACCACAGCGGCGGGCATCATGGGTCAACAAGGGGCTCGACTGGGTCGTCCAAGGACGCGTTCCCTTGCTGCAGGCCGTATTTGAGACCTCTAGGAAGGAGGAATCAATCTGGTTGCGATGGCGCAGTTATGGTGATCCGGCGCCTTCAGCCTCAGAACGCCGCCTCCGCCTGTGGGAATTCAATCCGGAGGACCACGAGCTCTCCAAAATTTTATGGGCACGATACCCATGGAGATGTATAAACTGTTCTTCGGATCACAAGAGAAGTGTCCGACTTGACCGAGGATGCAGGACTAAGCTGCAATCGCCTCAATACTCAAGTAAGTAGTCCTGTAACCGGACAAGCTGTTCCTTCATTTATTTTATATATGTGCCCTTTAAAGGAGCTGTTTTTTTGAACAGGAATGGATAGCCAAGGCAAAGTTGATAAGGTGTCCGACTCCCCTCCCAGAGACCACGCAGGATCCCACGCAGGATCCGAAATTGTACCTTGTAGTTCGGACCTCAGCCCTTCTCAGCAAAGCTCGTCTTCGGGGGATCTTCTTCCGAAGATGATGGAGAGCGAAACGCCTCCACCTGCCGCACCCTCAGGTGAAGCGAGCGACCCGGAGGTGTCGTCATGAGGGTTCCCCAAGTCCGGGCGGGCTGGAAGGTCCGGCGCCAGTGGTGTCTTGATCGGAGGAGTCAAGGATCTGCTCGGGCGAAGCGGCTATTTCAGAGGATCACCGTGCTCTAATGGGTACGGTGATTGAAAGAATTGCATCCGCGAAAGCGGATTACATGAAGCCGTCGAAGCTTATCGACGGGGTTTGAGGTACGTAAAATGATGTACCTTTCGGCGCTTATGCATATAATATGCGCCATGTATAGATAGTAGCCCCTGAGACTCGGTATGTTGTGAAAATTGACAACGCGTCGAGGATCAAATTCTCGATTATAACATATCGCCGCCCTAAACAGGTGGCGGGCGTCCGAGGCCAGCCGGATCGATGAATATGCTTAACTAATGCGGCGACTTGACGAGGCGGATGCGGACATCACGCTGGTCAATAAACGGTTCGACGAGTCACAAGGTATGCGACTTCTATGCCGACACCTAGTAAGGGGCTGGCGACGCCCATGTCTTACTATTCGTATGCTTAATGCAGATGGTGCCGCCGGAGTGGAGCTGCGGAGGAACACGCCGAGCAAAAGAGCAGGCCCGAATCATTAATGCGGTACGCTTTAAAAGGCGGCGAAGAGCTAGAAGCCGAACGGGCTGCTCATCGCCGGGAAAAAGAGGAAATGGCCGATATGGCGAAAAAGTTAAGGAATACTACCGATCGGCTGCGAGGTTCTTGAAAAAAGAACGTCAAGCGGAACAAGAGGGCCTAAAAAAGGCCGCCCGAATCCAAGAGTGCCTTAGCGGCGTTGAGAGCTGCCAAGGAGGAGCTGAGTCAGCCGGGCAATTGCGGTGGAAAACCATTTCTGCTGCGGAGAAAATACATGTATCCAAAGTATGCTCAATTGGATAAGTTGTGGAGTTCGAGGATGCTTATCTCGACTTGGCGGCGAAGCGCTGACGCGGTTGAGCACTTCGAGGGCTAGAAGGGGCATGTATGGGAAGAGCTATATTGGTCCCAATTCCATAGTCCGGATCGTCCGTCATTGACCGATCGGTTGGCGAATGGGCGAACTGAATCGGTTGTCCGCTTTTGCCATGAAGCATGTCCTGACCCACTTATGGTCGGGCGGACCCAGCCAAGAGCTATTTTGGTTTAGTGCAGCAGTTCCTTGGTGCGGTGTCGCGTGTCGACGAAATGAGGCGGTCGGCGTGTATTGAGGGAGCGGATGGCTCTTGCCCGTGTCAAGACATCTTTGAGGCAGAGATGAAGGCCACCGATGTTGCATCCCAAGATTCGACGAAGCCGGTACCTGCCGAGCACTACTTTGAAGAAGTCCTACGGGCGCTCGTTTAATAGAGACGCAGTGCTTTCGAAGGATGTTATGTTTTAGATGACATGTATGATTTGTGAAAACAATGTTTCAATATAATATAAGAGCTTTTTATACTTGTGCGTTCAAGTAGTAAACTACTCCCTGTCTGACGTTTATGTATATGTGTATATAACTGAAGATGGCAGTCCTTGGCTTTCAGCCCCACGCACATAGTGCGGGGTGTTTGCAAAGAGAGCGCCTTTTCACTTAATCCAATGTCTTGGTCCATTAAGGAGGTGATAGCGTAGCAAACCGAGCAACCGGACTATAATGCTTTATCACTTTCACTTAGCCATAGGAGTTCGAGGGTGGGGCTACGATATAGCCCACAGGGCACCGCACTACGCCCGCATTTGGGAGTGCGTATGTGCACGACCAAAAACCAGTCCTTCGTTAATGCAGAGGAATCCTAAACATTCCTGTAAGTCATCGAGTGGTCGACCAGTCTCTCGCTATATCATGACAGTCAGTTTTCGGCTTTCTCCACTGAGGTGCTCGCCCGGCCGAACCGGGGCACAATCGTAGTGGTTCTCCTGGTGCCGCGTTAGCCGTGAAAACGGAACGTAAGGCAGCAAAACACAGGAGCCGGGCAACCCAACATTTGACCAAAGACATGATTCGGAGCTGATGCATATAAGTCCTAACTCGAGTCGCCGAATACTCCCTAAGGTATTCGGTCTTTATGAAAATGGGCAGAATAATGCCCTAAGCCCCTGATGTCCAGGTACGCGCAAAAATTCTGATGCGGTCAATGCCAAAACACCAGCCTCCTCCTCGGTTATAGTAAGCAACCGGGGGATGTATATCAACAAGAGACAGTAAAAAAAGGTTTACGCAGGGTCTTAATCTGAAAAGAATCCTTGCAACGGGTCCCTACTGCATCGCCCCAGATGTGTCTCCATTGTGCCGTATCCTCGGACGGGTGTATACGTTGTTCATCTGTAAAAGAGAGGAACTTAGAAAAGGATCGTGCAAAATATGTACTTAATAGTAAATAAACAAAGTATTGCTCAAGAAGTTAATAAAGTTGATCTTTATTGTCTCTTATTATACATGCATGCAGCCCCTCGTATGGGGGGTGTGCTGCGAGTAGGCGCCGGACTCGTCCAGCCGTGTCCGGAGAGTGAATGACCAATTCAGGTTCTTCACCTAGTAGAGCCGGATAGCTGTGGGGCTGTCAAGGCAGTCTCCCGTTTTTCCGTGCTCGAGTAACACTTAATACTTCCTTTTAACGAGATGATGCCGCGTGGACCGGGCATTTTAAGTGTTAGAGATGCATAATGCGGTATTGCGTTAAAGCGGGTGAAAGCTTCGCGTCCCCATAGTGCTTGATGGCTGCTTTTAAACGGGGCGACATGGAAGAGTAACCTTTCACGACGGAAGTTGTCGGATGAACCAAACACAACTTCTAGCAGTATGGAGCCCGTACAAAGGGCATATGGGCCTGGCATTACTCCTTTAAAGGAGGTGTTGCTACGGCCGAATTTTGGTTGGGTTTATCCCCATCCTCATGGATTGTGTCCTCGATATATCGTGTTTATGTCATCGCCGCCATCCATGAGGACTCGTGTAAATTGGAATCCGTTGATTATAGGATCCAATATCGTGGCAGTCCATCCTGCGTTAGGATATTTCCGGAATAGTCCTGATGGTCGAAGGTGATTGGTTTTGACAACCCGGTGTCTGGCGGCGCCTTTTAGTGGGCGCCCGCCTGCTTTTTCCTTTGATCACGTGAAGTGAGTTCACGATTTTGACCTCTTGTGGGAAAGTCTTTTGTTTTTCGGGGCTCGCTTGTGGTGCTCGTCGTCATCTTCACTTGGTGTATCGAGGCCCCTTGTGTTCGGGCGTTCGATTTGTCGGTTGTTTGAAGACCCAACAATTTCGGTGGGTATGGTTAGCGGGCCTCCGTGAGTCTTGTGTATTTGACATACCTTGTCCGAGGATTTTGTTGAAGTTGGATAGCTCATCGCTATTGTCCTTAAAGGCAGTTTTTGTTGTTCTGCCGTGAGCTTTTGAATCCGGCATTATTGCCGTGCTCTTTGGACTGTTCCTTTTAATCCAGCTGGTCCTTGTTGCTACCGTGGTTTCCCATTTCCATCCCTGATTTTGGATGTACTTGGGTGTTGGTCTTGCATCTTGCTAGCCACTATCCTCTCCTAGCATAAAAGCGGGTCATGAGGCTTGTTAGTGCGGCCATTGTTCTTGGCTTTTCTTGGCGAGGTGTCTGGCGAGCCATTCGTCTCCGGACGTTGTGTTTGAAAGCTGCTAAGGCTTGGCGTCCAGACGATCGACTATTTGGTTCTTTTTAGTGAGGAACCTGTTCTGAATTTCCGGCTGGCTCTCCAGTACTGTTGAGTTATGTGACTTAGATCGCTCGCATCCGGAGGGCGGACATAAGTCCCCTAAAATTTGCCCGGAAATGCATCCTCGAGCTCTTCCCAGCTTCCAATGGTATTTTCGGGAGGCTCTTAAGCCAATGCCGAGCTGGCCCTTTGAGTTTAAGGGGTAAATATTTTATGGCGTGGAGATCATCTCCTCTAGCCATGTGTATGTGGAGGATGTAATCCTCAATCCGCACTCGAGTGCATTGTTCCGTCATATGCCTCTATGTTTACGGGTTTGAATCCCATTTGAAATTCATGATCCGGCACCTCATCGATAAAACATAGGGGGGTGTCTTGGTGCCCCTGTATTTGGGTCTGCCGTGATCTTGAATTTTGGCGTGTTGCGTTGCTTTGACGAGCATGCTTTCTTGGCCCATAGATGGACCGAATCTGGCCCTTCATACGATGTGAATCCTTATGTGGATCGCATATTGGCTTGTGTGCGGCACCATTCGCCGCTCTCTTCTTGTTGTGAGGTCGTCCATCCGACCGGGTGGCTTTCTTGCCTTTTGATTGTGGGGGCTCTAAGGCCTCCTCGTTGAATTCGGGCAGTAGCTTTCTTTTTGGGTAGCTCTTTGTTCGTCGACTGTCACCGTACTTGTCTGCGATGCTGAATACTTTGCTCCATCTCGATCCACGAGTGCATCTTCGCTGTTTGAGCTTCCATACCTTTTTTTCAGAATTTGCCTTGATGGCGACAAGCCTTTTCTGGAGGTCGTTTTGCTCCAATAGCTTGTCCGCGTCAAATCGTCCGGACTGTTGTCTTCGTCGGGGACAGATTATTTATCCAAGTTGTCTTGTTCGGACGATTGCTCAATAGCTTGTTCGTTGTCCACCGGGTTGCCCTGCTTTATGGCTGGGTCTTTGTTGAGGCGAGACTTTGTTCGGCGTTTACGTTGCCGTTTTGGATCGCTTTGAGGATTTATCCTTCGTGGCGTCCGTTGTTCCTCGCCTTCATTTCCTTGAGGTGTATCCACCATGTATACATCATGAGGTGAGGTGGTTGTCCAAAGCATCCTAGAGGTGCTAGCTCATTGTTTTCTCCTGCATCGTCGTCCATACCGTCGATGTCTTCGGAGTCGAGGTCGAGCACGTCGTGTAAACTTTCGACGGTGGCTACGAACTGGGTGGTGGGTGGGCGTTGAATTTCTTCGTCGTCTGTATCCCAACCTTCCTGACTGTAGTCCGGCCAGGGCTCTCCGGATAAAGAGAGAGACTTTATTGAATTCAGGATGTCGCCAAAGGGCGAGTACTCAAAGATGTCCGCGGCCGTGAACTCCATGACCGGCGCCCAATCGGATTTGATTGGTCGGGCGCTGAGGGTCGAGTCCCGGAGAGGAGTCCGGCACCACAGAGTCGAGGTCTTTGCAAAGGACAGGATGGAGTTCGCTCAATCGCCAGAGAGATTGTAGCCCCGGCGGTGTCCAACCATTCGTCTTTGATCGGGAATCCGGCTCCGGATTAAGGGTCGGGCGGATCTTGGAGTGCGGCCTCCGAGCCTTTGTTTGCGAGGCGAGATCATGCCCATCAAGGCAGTGCGCACGCTTGGCTGCGCTCGAATCCGTCGAAGATCAAGTCCCGCGGATATCGGCCGTATAGTTTAAACTTCCAAATCTGACACGATGGCTTGGGGCGTAGCTTTCGATCTGCTCCGGATGACCAAGCGAATTGGCCCATGATGCAAAGCCGCCCGAACACAAAGATCTGTCCGGAAAAAGTCTCACCACTGGACCCACGTCGTTGTTGATGATCGAAGGAGCCATCGGGCCTATCGGTGGCGACCACGGAGGAACTCTCAATGAAAGCACCAATGTCGATTGTCAAAACCGGTGGATCTCGGGTAGGGGTCCAAAACTATGCGTCTAGGCGGATGGTAACAGGAGACAAGGGACACAATGTTTTTACCCAGGTTCGGGCCCTCTCGATGGAGGTAAAACCCTACTCCTGCTTGATTAATATTGATGATATGGGTAGTACAAGAGTAGATCTACCACGAGATCAAGGAGGCTAAACCCTAGAAGCTAGCCTATGGTATGATTGTTGATGTTGTAGTTGTTGTCCTCACGGACTAAAACCCTCCGGTTTATATAGACACACCTTAGGATAGGTTAGGGTTACACAGTCGGTTACAATGGTAGGAGATCTACATATCCAAGTATCGCCAAGCTTGCCTTCCACGCCAAGGAAAGTCCCATCCAACACGGACGAAGTCTTCAATCTTGTATCTTCATAGTCTTGGAGTCCGGCCGTGGCGATAGTCCGCTGTCCGGACACCCCTAGTCCGGGACTCCTCGGTCTTCATGACCCTTTCCTTCTTGACCACCTCTTTCTTTGAGGTTGCCTCATCTTCCTCTCACCGTAATCTTCATCCTCTCGAATCTGAATTTCTTTTCCTCCTTTGCCTAGTAGCAGCCTTAGGCAAATTGCTAGGAGTACTTCTACTCCCTTCATCTGAAGTTGAGGGACTAGTGCCCTCACTCAAGGTTATCTCTGCTCTTCCGACTTGTTCTGCTGTCACTTTGATCGGACATACCGCAAAAGTGATCTTGACCACTGTGAAGAGTTTATAGATGAGATAGAAAAGATAAGCATCACAAAATGCAGAGGTTTTTGCAAAAGAATGACTCAAAAGTTCAGTTTTAGTTTTCCACAGAAAGCATTTCGGATCCACCGATTTTCAAACTGGTGATACCGAAGCAGTTTTGGAACCTAAACTGATGATCTCGGTTGGACCGAGTTTCAGTTCGGTGGCACCGAGACTGCTAGGGTTTCACAGAATTCTCAAATCGGTTGCACCGATTAGTAATTCTCGGTCAGACCGAGAGTCACTAGTGCAATGGCATAAGCCAAATCGGTGAGACCGAGTTTTTCAACTCGGTGGGTCCGAGATGGTTTCAGCGGAAACCTAAACCTAAAAATTTGAATCACAACTAATCTATGAACTACTTTGGCTGGATAGATGAGTTGCAATCGTGGCAAGATTCAATGTGAAAACAATGTGCTAGGAATCAGACGTGGATAGCACAAAGATCAAGTCCATACCCTAACTTGGCGGCAGACTTGCTTTACGGCGGCATGGCGAGGGGACGAAATCCATTGACGGCGGCGAAGACCAATGACAGGAGGTCAGCCGGCAGAGGAGACGATCCGGAGACCACGATGGCAGAAGCGAGCTGATCTTGTGAGCGAAGGGTTTCGGAGAAATTTCAAAATTTTGCCCGTGACTATATATAGCCCGACCACATCGGTGTGACCGAAAGTGGAACAACTCGGTGGCACCGAGATGCATAATCGTGTTCGATTCTGACAACTCGGTGAGACCGAAAAGTTCAAATCGGTTGCACCGAGATTGAAAACTTCAGATCAACTTGATGATCTTAGTAGGACCGAAATGGTAGGATCGGTCGGACCGAGAGTCATTAAGAGGTTTTGGAAGTTAAGTCTATGACGAATCGGGGACTCGAGTGCTCCTCACACACAGTGGTTCGAATCGACTTGATCAAATTTTGTGATGTAGCATGAATAGAGTTTGAGACGAGAAAAGCATAGATAGCTAAAGAAGGTTCTTAGGCATTCTTGTCCATGCACTTGGCCAAAAGAAGAAAGAACCAATCAAACAAAACAACAAGTGGATGTCCTTGAATGAGTAAAATATGCACCAACATGCTCACACAATAAGATGGCAATTTAAATATGTGGCAAAGCATGCACAACCAATTCTAGCATCTATCAAACAATTGGTGATGACTAGGTCATTTATATATGAGTATATTGACTTAGGAGTCAAATGAGAACATTTGATCATAGGTCATACTCATCGTTTAAGCTCAAGTGGGGTTACCACTTCTACATAATGCATTAATGTGTTCACACCATTAGAGTTGCTTTGAATCAATACTTAGAGTTAAGCTCCCCCTAGATGTGAGATCCCCCCTTAGAGGGATGAACTAACCTTGGGTTTTGTCGATGATGACTTCATGTAGGTGTTGAAGATGTGGATGCTCAATGTTGATGTAGATCATTTGGAGCAATCCTTTGGAGTGAGTTGCACTTTCAACTTGCCTACATGGGTTAGTCCCACAAGGAACAAACAAGAATATCCATAGACATAGAGTGATGCACACACAAGATGATGTCCATGAAAACATTAGGTTACCTTGTCCCTTGCCTTACCAACAAGAGGGTTTGTGACTCCTTGAACTAGTGCAAGATGTGAAAGTTGAGTTCACTTTTTCTTTCCAATATTATTTGATTGAAAAATGTTGGAGGAGTCACCCTCAAGAACTCTCTAGTTCTTCTTCTCCGTGATCCACATCATCTTGATGGGAATCCTTGGAGTTGTAGTTGTACTTGATGAAGTAGAACTTGGCGTAGTCTTGGGGACCCAACTGAACGAGGCTTTAGGTGCTTCTTCAAATGCATCAATCTCCTCTTGAAGCTTGTCCTTGCCTTTGTTCTTGTGGTCTTGTGGTGGAAGATCATCTTGAGCTTGTGTCCCCTTGAAGAAGTAGGATCATACTTCTCTTGTTGAGGAACAAACTTTGTCTTGGGGTATTGATCTTCTTCCCACTCAACTCCATTGGCGTTGAACTTTCGTTCAAAACCAACACCTTGATTCTTCCGGTGTCTTCCTTGCTTGCGTACAGTTTCCTCGAATTGCTTACTCCCGGAAAGGCTCTTGTAAACACCTTTCTCTATAATTCCCTTCAATAAACTATTTTCTTGCTCAAGTGTAACTTGGCTAAGAGAATCATTAGTGGAATCAAGAGAACTACTAGAAGCAACAATATTGGATTTGACATTATTATTGTTACCACTAGAGGAAGTATCTTTCTTGTACTTGTTACTAGACTTGACTTGAGGCATGTAAGTAGATAAGAGTAAACGCTTGGCAATGTAAGAAGAACTTTTCTTGGGAGATCATCATTGATTGCCTTTAAGAACTCATGCTCTTGCTCAAGATTGAGCTTTTCAAAGCGTAACTTCTCATGAGCCCTTAAAAGTTCTCGATGATCTTCGAAGATAGTTTCATGAGCCAACTTAAGAGTGTTTAGCTCTTTAGTTAGAAGCTCAATTTTCTCCTTATCATTGTCATTCGTTTGATTAGCATGATTAATTGACGTTTCATCATAGTATTCATCACTAGAGTTGTCGACAAGTAAATCATCATCCACAAGCAAGTCATCTTCATCACTATTGAAATCAACATACTCGGGATGTGTTACCTTTGGACCTTTGGCCATGAAGCATCTTCCAATTCCTTCATTTGGTGATTCAAATATGTCGTAGGAGTCGGTGACACAAGTGCTAGACCGGCAACACCTTCATCTTGAGTATATTCGAGTCGGAGTGATAGCTTCTCTCGGAGTGATTGTCGGACTTCGAGCCAGGAAACCCATTCACCAACATGAGCTTGATGTCTTCGTTTTGTGTAGCTCCTTGATGACTTGTCCTTCCTTTCCGAATCCTTGCTTCTCCGTGAGGGTCTTCGCTCATAACGATCATCTCTACTCCTTCTCTCTCTTGGTGGTGATTCTTCTCTTTGCTCCTTCTTCTTGGAGAATCTTCTCTTCTTTGTAGGGTGCCGTGACACTCATTGGAGTAGTGTCCTGTCTCCCACAATTGTAGCAATTGCGCTCTCGACTAGAAGATCTCTTGTCATGATAAGACCTTGACTTGGAGCTTCTTTCTTTGCTTCTACTCTTGTAGAATCTGTTGAAGTTCTTCACCATTAAGCTCAATTCTTCATTGAAGGTTTGTTTCTCACTTGATGATGTGGGGGATTCACTTGAGGCTTTGTAAGCACCACTTGACTTGTTGTGAAGTTCCTCCTTATCCTTGAGTGACATCTCATGAGCAACAATTCTTCCAATGACTTCCGTTGGCTTGAGATCTTTGTAGTTTGGCATCATTTGGATCAATGTGCACACGGGTATCATACTTTCCATCCAAAGGTTTTAGGATTTTCTTGATGATGAATTTGTCGGTCATCTCTTCACTCACTAAGCCGGCAATCTCATTTGTGATGAGAGCAAGCCTAGAGTACATTTCAGCGAGACCTTCACCATCCTTCATTTTGAACTTGTCAAGCTGACTTTGGAGCACATCTAACTTGGATTCCTTGACGGACTCGGTACCTTCGTGCATATCAATCAAAGTATCCCATATTTCCTTTGCATTCTCAAGACGGCTGATTTTGTTGAATTCTTGAGCACAATCCATTGAAGATGATATCACAAGCTTGAGCGTTGTATTGCAGCATCTTCAATTCTTCCGCATTCGCTTCACGGTTCGGTTCTCTCCCATCAAAGAATTCACCTTGCAAGCCAATACAAATAATTGCCCAAACGACGGGGTTATGTCTCATCTTATGCTTCCAACTAGAAAAATTAGTACCATCAAAGTAAGGACCTCTACGGTGATAATTTCCCTCGCTAGACGCCATACTCTCCTAGGTTGTGAAACCAAGGCTATGACCACCGAAAGCTATGGAAATCAAAGCAAATGGAGACCAAAGCTCTGATACCACTTGTAGGACCTTGTGTTGGGGAACGTAGCAGAAATTCAAAATTTTCCTACGTGTCACCAAGATCTATCTATGGAGAAACCAGCAACGAGGGAAGGAGAGTGCATCTACATACCCTTGTAGATCGCTAAGCGGAAGCTGTTCAAGAGAACGGGGTTGAAGGAGTCGTACTCGTCGTGATCCAAATCACCGATGATCCTAGTGCCGACAGACGGCACCTCCGCGTTCAACACACGTACAGCCGGTGACGTCTCCCATACCTTGATCCAGCAAGGAGAGAGGGAGAGGTTGAGGAAGACTCCATCCAGCAAGCGGACAACGGGCGTGGTGGTGGTGGAGGCGTGGCAATCCTCTGTGGCTTCGCCAAGCACTGCGGGGAGAGGAGGAGGTGTCACGGAGGGAGGGAGGCGCCAGGGCTTCAGGTGCGGCTGCCTCCTCCCTCCACTATATATAGGGGCAAGGGAGAGGGGCGCAGCCTTGGCCCTTCCTCCAAGGAAGGGTGCGGCTAGGGAGGAGTCCATCCTCCCCAAGGCACCTAGGAGGTGCCTTCCCCCTTTAGGACTCTCCCTTTCCCTTATCTCTTGGTGCATGGGCCTCTTGGGGCTGGTGCCCTTGGCCCATATAGGCCAAGGCGCACACCCCTACAGCCCATGTGGCCCCCCGGGGCTGGTGGACCCCTTGGTGGACCCCCGGACCCCTTTCGGCACTCCCGGTACAATACCGATAATGCGCGAAACTTTTCCGGCGACCAAAACAAGACTTCCCATATATAAATCTTTACCTCCGGACCATTCCGAAACTCCTCGTGACATCCGGTATCTCATCCGGGACTCAACAACATTCGGTAACCACATACAAACTTCCTTTATAACCCTAGCGTCGCCGAACCTTAAGTGTGTAGACCCTACGGGTTCGGGAACCATGCGCATATGACCGAGACGTTCTCCGGTCAATAACCAACAGCGGGATCTGGATACCCATGTTGGCTCCTACATCTTCCACGATGATCTCATCGGATGAACCACGATGTCAAGGACTCAATCAATCCCGTATACAATTCCCTTTGTCCAATGGTATTATTGTACTTGCCCGATATTCGATCGTCGGTATCCCGATACTTTGTTCAATCTGCTACCGGCAAGTCTCTTTACTCGCTCAGAACACATCATCCCGCGATCAACTCCTTGATCACATTGTGCACATTATGATGATGTCCTACCGAGTGGGCCCAGAGATACCTCTCCCGTCACACGGAGTGACAAATCCTATCTCGATTCGTACAACCCAATGTACACTTTTGGAGATACCTGTAGTGCACCTTTATAGCCACCTAGTTACGTTGTGACGTTTGGTACACCCAAAGCATTCCTCACGGTATCCGGAGTTGCACAATCTCATGGTCTAAGGAAATGATACTTGACATTAGAAAAGCTTTAGCATCTGAACTACACGATCGTGCTAGGCTTAGGATTGGTCTTGTCCATCACATCATTCTCCCAATGATGTGATCCCGTTATCAATGACATCCAATGTCCATGGTCAGGAAACCGTAACCATCTATTGATCAACGAGCTAGTCAACTAGAGGCTTACTAGGGGCATGGTGTTGTCTATGCACCCACACATGTATCTGAGTTTCCTTTCAATACAATTATAGCATGGATAATAAACGATTATCATGAACAAGGAAATATAATAATAACTAATTTATTATTGCCTCTAGGGCATATTTCCAACACCTTGAAGTATGTCTAGAGGGGGGGTGATTAGACTACTTGACCAATAAAAACTTAACCTTTTCCCAATTTTATAGTTTGGCAGATTTTAGCTATTTTAGGACAAGTCAAGCAATCATCACACAATTCAAGCAAGCATGCAAAGAGTATATTGGCATGGAAATTAAAGCATGCAACTTGCAAGAAAGTAAAGGGAAGGGTTTGGAGGATTCAAACGCAATTGGAGACACGGATGTTTTTGGCGTGGTTCCGATAGGTGGTGCTATCGTACATCCACGTTGATGGAGACTTCAACCCACGAAGGATAGCAGTTCTTGTGAGTCCACGGAGGCTCCACCCACGAAGGGTCCACGAAGAAGCAACCTTGTCTATCCCACCATGGCCGTCGCCCACGAAGGACTTGCCTCACTAGCGGTAGATCTTCACGAAGTAGGCGATCTCCTTGCCCTTACAAACTCCTTGGTTCAACTCCACAATCTTGTCGGAGGCTCCCAAGTGACACCTAGCCAATCTAGGAGACACCACTCTCCAAGAAGTAACAAAGCAGTGTGTTGATGATGAACTCCTTGCTCTTGTGCTTCAAATGATAGTCTCCCCAACACTCAACTCTCTCTCATAGGATTTGGACTGGTGGAAAGAGGGTTTGAGTGGAAAGCAACTTGGGAAAGGCTAGAGATCAAGATTCATATGGTAGGAATGGAATATCTTGGCCTCAACACATGAGTAGGTGGTTCTCTCTCTAAATGGTAAGTTGGAAGTGTAGGTTTAGTCTGATGGCTCTCTCCACGAATGAAGAGGAGGTGGAGGGGGTATATATAGCCTCCACACAAAATCTAACCGTTACATACAATTTACCAAACTCGGTGGGACCGAATCATAAAACTTCGGTCGGACCGATTTAATAAACCTAGTGACCGTTAGTGATTTTTGATTGGGGTGACATGCATCTCGGTGAGACCGATTCGATTAGGGTTAGGGCATAACGTAATCTCGGTAAGACCGATTACACAAACTTCGGTGAGACCGATTTTGGTAATTAGCTAACCAGAGAGTTGGTCGTGTAAACTTCGGTGGGACTGATTCGCTCTTTGATTGAGACCGAAACGTTACGAAAGGAAACAGAGTTTACATTGCAATCTCGAGTGGGACTGATCCGCTCTTTCGGTGAGACCAAAAGTTCTGAAAAGGAAACAGAGAGATTACAATCCCATCTCGGTGAGACTGAGATCCCTATCGATGAACCGATTTGCTTAGGGTTTGTGGCAGTGGCTATGACTTTTGGAATCGGTGGCGCCGGATAGAAAGAATCGATGTGACCGATTTTGGCTTTAGGTTTAGGTCATTTGTGGATGTGGGGAAAGTAGTTGAGGGTTTTGGAGCATATCACTAAGCACATGAAGCAAAAGGCTCATTAAGCAACACCTCATCCCTTCTTAATAGTATTGGCTTTTCCTATAGACTCAATGTGATCTTGGATCACTAAAATGTAAAATGAAGAGTCTTGAGCTTTTGAGCTTGAGCCAATCCTTTGTCCTTAGTATTTTAGGGATCCACTTTCATCATCCATGCCATGCCATTCATTGAGCTTTCCTGAAATAATAGTCTTGGAATAGCATTAGCTCAATGAGCTATATGTTGTTATGAATTACCAAAACCACCTAGGGATAGTTGCACTTTCGCCTCCCCTTTTTGGTAATTGATGACAACATATAGATCAAAACTTCGACAAATGATAATAAAAATTTAAATAACATCGCCGCTTTGAGAAGTATGTGATAAGCAAGAGCTCCCCTAAATTTGTGCATAGTTTTAGATTTGCTTTGGACTGCAAATGCACAATGAATTAGACTCATGGGTTACTCTTCCATGTCACATACATCACAGTGGGCGCTCAAAATAATAAACAATGAATGCATGCACTCATCACCAAGCATAGTGAGTGATCACATAAGATAGATAGGATAATATCAAGCATGCATAAGTGTAGCTTATGATCAAACACATGATCATCAATGTCTCACAAACATAGTATCTCAACCAAAGCAAACAAAGTTGAAAAACCACCAAATAAAGCAAGAGAGAACGAAGCAACTCTCTCTCTCTCTAGAAGCCTATAATCTATACATTTTTCTCCCCTTTGGCAACAAGTTACCAAAAGTTCATAGAAAATGCATAGTGCTAGATCGACTCTCGTGCTTGATCTTCTACGGTGGTGGTGTCCTGATGACTCCAAGGACGAAGGCTTGAGTTGATGTAGAGGGTGTTGGAGTTGGTGTCTTGGCTGAATTTATTTGGAGGCTGAAGGGCGATGGTAGTCTTTGAAGAAATCGCTCTAGTGTCGAGCTTGCTTGCTGGCCCAGTCACGCTCTGGGCACTCTGGCAAACACATCGGTTGTCGTCTTGCCCTTCCTCTCCCTGCATGTCCTCTTGTAGCTCCTGCCTTTGATCTGAATCTCGATTACTTTCACATCAAAAGAGTTACTTGCGATAAGTAGTTCAGGATAGCCACCGAGTCAAAGCTGGCTTGCTGCGATCAAACTCCACCACCCCTTTGTTGATAATGATGCATATGTAGTTAGTTCTGATGTAATTCTTGCTGAGTACATTTGTACTCACGTTTGGCTATTCTATGTTTTTGCAGAGAGATGTCAGTCTCGCTAGTAGTTCCGTGTGGACTTCGACGTTTAGCTTGATACCTGTTTCACGATCTTGTGCCCTCGGCGGAGATCTCGTAGATAGTCGAACTTCTCGGCCTTTTTCATTTATAGTTATGCGTACTTTCGGACATGTTAAGCTTCGCATGTGTTTGACTTGTATGCTCACGAATCTTTGGGTTGAGAGACCCATGTTTGTAATATCTCGCTCCTCGGGCCTAATGAATAAATATTTGAGTCGTAGAGAGTTATGTTGTGATGCCATGTTGTATTTACACATATTGAGCATATTGTGTGTATGTTTGAAATGCTTGGTATGTGTGGGATCCGACAATCTAGTTGTTTATCCTTGGCAGCCTCTCATATGGGGAAATGTAGTCTAGTGCTTCTGGCGATAGTAGTCCGCTATGACCGGTTCACCGAGTCCTCGCTAGCCAAAGACTACCGCTCTAGACACTTGATCGCCGGGCATGTGTTTCACTTCGTTCTCGTGGTCTCCTTCGGGAAATCTCACGCAGTGACATCCGGAGTCCTGCCTAGCACTTTGCTGACCGGGTTCCCGGAGTCCTGTTAGCCCACCGCTACCCGTATTCACACGCAGCTGGCCCGACATGCTCGAAGTTGATTCATGTATGCCTCGCCCACATGGGTTAGTGCCGCTTTGGGTTCACGACTAGCCATGTCGGCCGGGTTCTCATCATATGGATGCTAGCGACACTATCATATCGTGAGCCAAAAGCGCCAGCGGTCCCGACCATGGTAAAGCGACACCCATGGGAATACCGTGCGTGAGGCCGCAAAGTGATATGAGGTGTTACCAGATCGATGTGACTTGGAATCGGGGTCCTGACATTCGCCTAAGCACTCCTACGTTATGACCGAGGTGGAATATGGTGGAGGAGGGCACCGCGCACGGCTTGGAACAATCAACTTGTGTGTTCTAGGGTGCCCCCTGCCTCTGTATATAAAGGAGCAAGGGGGGCCGGCCCGGCCTTGGGCGCCAAGGAGAGGGAAGTCCTCCTCGTTGGGGGAGTCGTACTCCCCGTTCCTAGTCCAACTAGGAAGGAGGAAGGGGGAAGCAAGGAGAGGGAGAGAGGGAGGAAAGAGGGGGCGCCGCCCTCCTCCTTGTCCAATTCGGACTCCCAGGGGGGACGGCCAGCCCTAGGCCCTCTCCTCTCTCTCCCACAAGGCCCATGTTGCCCATTATATCCCCCGGGGGTTCCGATAACCCCCCGGCACTCCGATAAGTATCAGGTGACCCCCTGAACTCATCCGGTGTCCGAATATAGTCGTCCAATATATCAATCTTTATGTCTCGACCATTTCGAGACTCCTCGTACTGTCCGTGATCACATCCGAGACTCCAAACTATCTTCGCTACATCAAAACACATAAACTCATAATACCGATCGTCACTGAACGTTAAGCGTGCGGACCCTACGGGTTCGAGAACTATGTAGACATGACCATGACACATCTCCGGTCAATAACCAATAGCGGAACCTGGATGCTCATATTGGTTCCTACATATTCTACGAAGATCTTTTATCGGTCAAATCGCATAACAACATACGTTGTTCCCTTTGTCATCGATATGTTACTTGCCCGAGATTCGATCGTCGGTATCTCAATACCTAGTTCAATCTCGTTACCGGCAAGTCTCTTTACTCATTTCGTAATGCATCATCCCGCAACTAACTCATTAGTCACATTGCTTGCAAGGCTTATAGTGATGTGCATTACCGAGAGGGCCCAGAGATACCTCTCCGACAATCGGAGTGACAAATCCTAATCTCGATCTATGCCAACTCAACAAGTACCATCGGAGACACCTATAGAGCACCTTTATAATCACCCAGTTACGTTGTCACGTTTGGTAGCACACAAAGTGTTCCTTCGGTATCCAGGAGTTGCATAATCTCATAGTCATAGGAACATGTATAAGTCATGAAGAAATCAATAGCAATATACTAAACGATCAAGTGCTAAGCTAACGGAATGGGTCAAGTCAATCACATCATTCTCTAATGATGTGATCCCGCTAATCAAATGATAACTCATGTCTATGGCTAGGAAACTTAACCATCTTTGATTCAACGAGCTAGTCAAGTAGAGGCATACTAGTGACACTCTGTTTGTCTATGTATCCACACATGTACTAAGTTTCCGGTTAATACAATTCTAGCATGAATAATAAACATTTATCATGATATAAGTAAATAAATAATAAGTTTATTATTGCCTCTAGGGCATTTTCCTTCAGTCTCCCACTTGCACTAGAGTCAATAATCTAGTTCACGTCGCAATGTGATTTAACACCAATAGTTCACATCACCATGTGATTAACACCCATAGTTCACATCGCCATGTGACCAACACTCAAAGGGTTTACTAGAGTCAGTAATCTTAGTTCACATCGCCATGTGATTAACACCCAAAGAGTACTAAGGTGTGATCATGTTTTGCTTATGAGAGAAGTTTAGTCAACGGGTCTGCCATATTCAGATCCGTATGTATTTTGCAAATTTCTATGTCAACAATGCTCTCCACGGAGCTACTCTCGCTAATTGCTCCCACTCTCTATATGTATCCAGATTGAGATTTAGAGTCATCTGGATCAGTGTCAAAACTTGCATCGACGTAACCCTTTACGACGAACCTTTTGTCACCTCCATAGTCGAGAAACATATCCTTATTCCACTAAGGATAATTTTGACCGCCGTCCAGTGATCTACTCCTAGATCACTATTGTACTCCTTGCCAAATTCAGTAGGGTATACAATAGATCTGGTACACAAGATGGCATACTTTATAGAACCTATGGCATTTGAGGCATGAGGGAATGACTTTCATTCTCTTTCTATCTTCTGCCGTCGTCGGGCTTTGAGTCTTACTCAATTTCACACCTTGCAACACGAGGCAAGAACTCTTTCTTTGATCGCTCCATTTTGAACTACTTCAAAATCTTGTCAAGGTATGTACTCATTGAAAAAACTTATCAAGCGCCTTGATCTATCTCTATAGATCTTGATGCTCAATATGTAAGCAACTTCACCGAGGTCTTTCTTTGAAAAACTCCTTTCAAATACTCCTTTATGCTTTCCAGAAAATTCTACATTATTTTCGATCAACAATATGTCATTCACATATACTTATCGTAAATGTTGTAGTGCTCCCACTCACTTTCTTGTAAATACAGGCTTCACCGCAAGTCTGTATAAAACTATATGCTTTGATCAACTCATCAAAGCGTATATTCCAACTCCGAGATGCTTGCACCAGTCCATAAATGGATCGCTGGAGCTTGCACATCTTGTTAGCACCTTTAGGATCGACAAAACATTCTGATTGCATCATATACAACTCTTCTTTAAGAAATCCATTAAGGAATGTAGTTTTGACATCCATTTGCCAGATTTCATAAAATGTGGCAATTTTCTAACGATTCAGACGGACTTAAGCATTGCTACGAGTGAGAAAATCTCATCGTAGTCAACACCTTGAACTTTGTCAAAAACCTTTTTCGACAAGTCTAGCTTTGTAGATAGTAACACTACTATCGTCGTCTGGCCTTCCTCTTGAAGATCCATTTATTTTCTATGGCTTGCCGATCATCGGGCAAGTCAACCAAAGTCCACACTTTGTTCTCATACATGGATCCCATCTCAGATTTCATGGCCTCAAGCCATTTCGCGAATCTGGGCTCATCAACGCTTCCTCATTGTTCAGAGGTTCGTCATGGTCAAGTAACATGACCTCCGTAATAGGATTACCGTATCACTCTGGTGCGGATCTCACTCTGGTTGACCTACGAGGTTCGGTAGTAACTTGATCTGAAGTTTCATGATCATCATCATTAATCTTCCTCACTAATTGGTGGAGTCACAGGAACAGATTTTTGTGATGAACTACTTTCCAATAAGGGAGCAGGTACAGTTACCTCATCAAGTTCTACTTTCCTCCCACTCACTTCTTTCGAGAGAAACTTCTTCTCTAGAAATGATCCATTCTTAGCAACAAATGTCTTGCCTTCGGATCTGTGATAGAAAGTGTACCCAACTGTCTCCTTTGGGTATCCTATGAAGACACATTTCTCCGATTTGGGTTTGAGCTTATCAGGATGAAACTTTTTCACATAAGCATCGCAACCCCAAACTTTAAGAAACGACAACTTTGGTTTCTTGCCAAACCACAGTTCATATGGTGTCGTCTCAATGGATTTAGATGGTGCCCTATTTAACGTGAATGCAGCTGTCTCTAATGCATAACCCGAAAACGATAGTGGTAAATCGGTAAGAGACATCATAGATTGCACCATATCTAATAAAGTAATGCAGTTCACGATGTTCGGACACACCATTACACTTTGTGGTGTTCGGTGGCGTGAGTTGCGAAACTATTCCGCATTGTTTCAAATGAAGACCAAACTTCGTAACTCAAATATTCTCTTCCACGATCGGATCATAGAAACTTTATTTTCTTGTTACGATAATTTTTCCACTTCACTCTGAAATTATTTGAACTTTTCAAATGTTTCAGATTTATGTTTCATCAAGTAGATATACCCATATCTGCTCAAATCATCTGTGAAGGTCGGAAAATAACGATACTACCGCGAGCCTCAACACTCATCGGATCGCATACATCGGTATGTATTATTTCCAACAAGTCATTGCTCGCTCCATTGTTCCTAGAAGCGAGTCTTAGTCATCTTGCCCATGAGGCATGGTTCATAGCATCAACTGATTCATAATTAAGTGATTCCAAAAGCCCATCAACATGTATTTTCTTCATGCGCTTTACACCAATATGACCTAAACGGTAGTGCCACAAATAAGTTGCACTATCATTATTAACTTTGCATCTTTCGGCTTCAATATTATGAATATGTGTATCACTACGATCGAGATTCAATAAACCATTCACCTTGGGTGTATGACCATTGAAGGTTTTATTCATGTAAACAGAACAACAATTATTCTCGGACTTTAAATAAATAACCGTATTGCAATAAACATGATCAAATCATATTCATGCTTAACGCAAACACCCAATAACATTTATTTAGATTCAACACTAATCGTGAAAGTATAGGGAGTGTGCGATGATGATCATATCAATCTTGGAACCACTTCCAACACACATCGTCACTTCACCCTTAACTAGGCTCTGTTCATTCTGCAACTCCTGTTTCGAGTTACTAATCTTAGCAACCGAACTAGTATCAAATCTTGAGGTTGCTATAAACACTAGTAAAGTACACATCAATAACATTTATATCAAATGTACCTTTGTTCACTTTGCCATCCTTCTTATCCGCCAAATACTTGGGGCAGTTCTGCTTCTAGTGACCAGTCCCTTTGCAGTAGAAGCACTTAGTCTCGTGCTTAGGTCCAGACTTGACTTCTTCACTTGAGCAAGAACTTGCTTGTCGTTCTTCTTGAAGTGCCCCTTCTTCCCTTTGCCCTTTTCTTGAAACTAGTGGCCTTGTCAACCATCAACACTTGATGCTTTTCTTGATTTCTACCTTCGCCGATTTCAAAGATCACAAAGAGCTTGGGAATCGCTTCCGTTATCCCTTGCATATTATAGTTCATCACAAAGTTCTAGTAACTTGGTGATAGTGACTAGAGAACTCTGTCAATCACTATCTAACTGGAAGATTAACTCCCACTTGATTCAAGTGATTGTAGTAGTCGACATTCTAAGCGAGATGCTCACCGGTGAGCAATTCTCCTCCATCTTGTAGGCAAAGTGCTTGTCAAAGGTCTCATACCTTTCGACATGGGCATGAGTCTGAAATACTAATTTCAACTCTTGGAACATCTCATATGCTCCGTGGCATTCAAAAGCGTCTTTGAAGCTCTGATTCTAAGCCGTAAAGCATGGTGCACTAAACTATCAAGTAGTCATCATATCGAGCTTGCCAAATGTTCATAACGTCTGCATATGCTCCTGCAATAGGTCTATCACCTAGCGGTGCATCAAGGACATAATTCTTCTGTGCAGCAATGAGGATAATCCTCAGATCACGGATCCAATCCGCATCATTGCTACTAACATCTTTCAACTTAGTTTTTTCTAGGAACATATCAAAAATAAAATAGGGGAGCTATACGCAAGCTATTGATCTACAACATAGATATGCTAATACTACCAGGACTAAGTTCATGATAAATTTAAAGTTCAATTAATCATATTACTTAAGAACTCCCACTTAGATAGACATCCATCTAGTCATCTAAATGATCACGTGATCCAAATCAACTAAACCATGTCCGATCATCACGTGAGATGGAGTAGTTTTCAATGGTGAACATCACTATGTTGATCATATCTACTATATGATTCACGCCGACCTTTCGGTCTCTAGTGTTCGAGGCCATATCTGCATATGCTAGGCTCGTCAAGTTTAACCCGAGTATTCTGCGTGTGCAAAACTGGCTTGCACCCATTGTATTTTAACGTAGAGCTTATCACACCCGGTCATCACGTGGTGTCTCGGCACGAAGAACTGTCGCAACGGTGCATACTTAGGGAGAATAGTTATACCTTGAGATTTTAGTAAGGGATCATCTTATAAAGCTACCGCCGAACTAAGCAAAATAAGATGTATAAAAGATAAACATCACATGCAATCAAAATATGTGACATGGTATGGCCATCATCATCTTGTGCTTTTGATCTCCATCTCCAAAGTACTGTCATGATCTACATTGTTACCGGCATGACACCATGATCTCCATCATCTTGATCTTTTATCGACGTGTCGTCCCATGGTCGTCTCACTAGCTATTGCTTTTGCAACTATTGCTATTGCATAGTGATAAAGTCAAGCAATTACATGGCACTTGCATCTTATGCAATAAAGAGACAACCATAAGGCTCCTGCCAGTTGGCGATAACTTTAACAAAACATGATCATCTTATACAACAATTTATATCTCATCACGTCTTGACCATATCACATCACAACATGCCCTGCAAAAACAAGTTAGACGTCCTCTACTTTGTTGTTGAAAGTTTTACGTGGCTGCTACGGGGTGAGCAAGAACCGTTCTTACCTACGCATCAAAACCACAACGATTTTTCATCAAGTATGTGCTGTTTTAACCTTCAACAAGGACGGGCGTAGCCACACTCGATTCAATTAAAGTTGGAGAAACCGACACCGCCACCAATTGCAGCGAAGCACGCCGGTAGAACCAGACTCGCGTAAGCGCATTTGATAATGTCGGTCCGGGCCGCTTCATCCAACAACACCGCCGAATCAAAGTATGACATCTTTGGTAAGCAGATGACTATTATCGCCCACAACTCACTTGTGTTCTACTCGTGCATATAACATTTACGCATAAACCTGGCTTAGATGCCACTGTTGGGGAACGAGTAATTTCAAAAAATTCCTCGCATTAACGCAAGATCATGGTGATGCATAGCAATGAGAGGGAGAGTGTCGTCCACGCACTTTGTAGACCGTAAGCGGAAGCGTTATGACAACGCGGTTGATGTAGTCGTATGTCTTCACGATCGACCTATCCTAGTACCGAACGTACGGCACCTCCGCGATCTGCACACGTTCAGCTCGGTGACGTCCCATGAACTCACGATCCAGTAGAGGCTTTGAGGGAGAGTTCCGTCAGCACGACGGCGTGGTGACGGTGATGATGAAGCTACCGACGCAGGGCTTCGCCCAAGCACCGCTACGATATGACCGAGGTGGAATATGGTGGAGGGGGGCACCGCACACGGCTTGGAACAATCAAGTTGTGTGTTCTAGGGTGCCCCCTGCCCCCGTATATAAAGGAGCAAGGGGGGGCGGCGGCCGGCCTTGGGGCGCGCTCACGTATCTACAACTACATTCCCGAGCGGCAGTGGAGAGGGGGGAGTCCTCCTCCTAGTGGGAGTAGGACTCCCCTTTCCTAGTCCAACTAGGAAGGAGGAAGGGGGAAGGAAGGAGAGGAAGAGAGGGAGGAAAGAGGGGGCGCCGCCCCCTCCTTGTCCAATTCGGACTCCCAGGGGGGCGCGACCAGCACTAGGCCCTCTCCTCTCTCTCCCACAAGGCCCATGTTGGCCCATTATATCCCCCGGGGGTTCCGATAACCCCCCGACACTCCGATAAATATCCGGTGACCCCCGGAACTCATCCGGTGTCCGAATATAGTCGTCCAATATATCAATCTTTATGTCTCGACCATTTCGAGACTCCTCGTCATGTCCGTGATCACATCCGGGACTCGAACTATCTTGGTACATCAAAACACATAAACTCATAATACCTATAAATCCTTTGAACGTTAAGCGTGTGGACCCTACGGGTTCGAGAACTATGTAGAAATGACCGAGACACATCTCCGGTCAATAACCAATAGCGGAACCTAGATGCTCATATTGGCTCCTACATATTCTACGAAGATCTTTATCGGTCAAACCAAGATAACAACATCGTTGTTCCCTTTGTCATCGGTATGTTACTTGCCCGAGATTCGATCGTCGGTAACTCAATACCTAGTTCAGGTCTAAGTTACCGGCAAGTCTCTTTACTCGCTTCAGTAATGCATCATCCCGCAACTAACTCATTAGTCACATTGCTTGCAAGGCTTATAGTGATGTGCATTACCGAGAGGGCCCATGGATACCTCTCCGACAATCGGAGTGACAAATCCTAATCTCGATCTATGCCAACTCAACAAGTACCATCGGAGACACCTGTAGAGCACCTTTATAATCATCCAGTTACGTTGTCACGTTTGGTAGCACACAAAGTGTTCCTCCGGTATCCGGGAGTTGCATAATCTCATAGTCATAGGAACATGTATAAGTCATGAAGAAAGCAATAGCAATATACTAAACGATCAAGTGCTAAGCTAACGGAATGGGTCAAGTCAATCACATCATTCTCTAATGATGTGATCCCGTTAATCAAATGACAACTCATGTCTATGGCTAGGAAACTTAACCATCTTTGATTCAACGAGCTAGTCTTGTAGATGCATACTAGTGACACTCTGATTGTCTATGTATCCACACATGTACTAAGTTTCCGGTTAATACGATTCTAGCATGAATAATAAACATTTATCGTGATATAAGGAAATAAATAATAACTTTATTATTGCCTCTAGGGCATATTTCCTTCAGAGAATCCCTACTAGAGGAGGACACAAAGCTCGCAATTTCCCCAAGGAAGCCGCATCTGGATGAGCTTCATTGGACAGAGAAGAAACCAGAGAACAAAATCATGTCGCGATGTCAGCCCCTCCGTAGGACACCGCTGGTCATGTACATGAAATAAACACAGAAACGAAGTCCATGATCCGGCTATAGTTGAAGCTCCACATGCCCACCACCTACGCCAAACAATAGTGTTGGCAAGGATAGGACGGGGAGGCCTTTTCCCTATCGCGCCATCACCTCACTACCGCCAGCTAGATAACTATTAGACTTAACCCTATCTAAACTTAGGGCGACCAAAGACTACACGGGCACCTAGACTAGGGTTCCCCCTGTCGTGGTTCTAAGTCTGAAAGTAGAATAGGGGGTAGGTAATGTAGAGGCAAGATCTCAGCTATGGAGGAGTTGTACACGCAAGTTTTACGAGTTCAGGCCCTTCTCGGAAGAAGTAATGACCCTCGCCCTGAGCCGGAGGCGGTCGATTGGATTATATGCGTGTGAGTTACAGAGGGTGCGAACCCCTGTCCCGGAAGGAGGGGTGGCTTATATAGAGTGCACCAGACCCCATCCCTCCGTTACATAGGATTCAATGTAAATAAAGAGGTGGCGTTACAGGTAACGCCTGTATTGAAGTGCTACAAATGATCATTAAGTATATGAATAAATGCCCGACCGTTGCTGTGTAGAGCGACTTTAGGTCTTCTTATATGTCGAGTGGTTTTATGGTCGAGTGCCCTGGATAGCGAGAGGTCTCCGAGTGAATGGTAGGTCGAGTGCTGGATCCCTTCTTCTGATTCTTAAACTTCTTTGTTCTTAGGACAAGGACCTTAGGTAGGACGTATAGGTCAGGCCTATTACCCTACCCCAGGTTTGTGTCCTCATCACCCCCCCCGCCTTGTCGACGCGACAAGGCATCCAGAGACGAGGGGAACATGCGGCGGTAGAAGCCATATAGAGGACCCTGGTCACACCTTTTTTTCTTTGTGGCGAGGCGTACATGTTCGTATACGTATGGTTGTTAGATGCTGGAGACGATTTATAAACTGCACAAGCTCTCAGTTAATTTCTAGGGTTTGCGTTCTACTCAGGAGGGCGAGACGACGGCGACTCTCTGAAGATGGAATAAAGGTCTCCCCGTCTAGCCCCCGTTCTGGTGACGCGTCTAGCATCGTCGATGGGCGTGTGGAGGTGTGTCTCCGGCGGACCTGTCTTTGGTGGATTTGCTCGGATCTGTTCGTCGTTCGTCTATGTTCCTGTGTCTTTAGGTTGGATCCTCAGATCTACACTCTTCATCGGCGGCGGGTGCTATACTAGTGCGTTGGTTCTATGGGGACTTAGCACGACGACTTCCCGACTGTCTACTACACCAAGGTTTGCCCGGCTCCGGCGAGGAGTGGGCGATGATGACAATGCCTTTCGGCCCGCTTGCTGTTTCTTGTAGTCACGCTAGGTGGTTCTGGATCTAGATGTAATTTTTATTATTTCTAGTGTTAGTTATACTATCATGATTGAAGATGAATAGATTGGACGTTTTTCCCACAATTTTTTTTCTAGAAGTAAAGTCGCTCTTACAATAATTAGGTTGGCAAATACTCTCATGGTCCCATAATATAAGACATTTTTGCAAGTTATGTCAGACTCTAATAACGTTTTACATTACGGGATGGAGGGAGTATATAAGATCCTAATAATTTGTCTTTCTTTTGGCTGTAGAATCCTAAGAACTTATCCAACGAAGTACACCAACCAACTAAACTAACCACCGTCCACTAACGAACCCAGCGGTTCCAACCTCCAGAAAACTCGCCGCCCCGATCGTCAAGTCGCACACTTCCTATCCAAGAAAGAAACTTTGAAGGGGACGCAGCGACCATGTCCATGGGATGGGATCGATGCTGTGTCTCCTGAAAGAAAGGTGTGGTTCCCAGCAGGAGCCGTCAGGCTTGAGAGTTCATAGCCGTTGAGGTCACTGTCGGCCGGCCGCGGCGCTGGCGATAACATTTTCATCAGATAGAGATCAGCCCTAATTACTTTACAGTATACTCCAGATGGGCGCTGGTCTGCTGGCATCAGCAATTCGGCATGTTGCAGAACCGCGTTTGGATTCGGGGATTGATTTGAATTTTGTTTTAAAATCGGCGTAGGAACGACGCGAAGGAAGCAGGGGAATTGATCAATTTCGGAGGCGGAGAGAAACTTGGGTGCGGTCAAGTGCGGGTTCAGAGCATGTGGTCACGTCCACTGGCATCAGCAGGAGACGTGACAGGGCTCCACTTTGAGCTATCCGTTGTGGAGAAGTATTTTTTTTTCTCCTTTCACGTGAGCCCCGTTGCATCGATCTCTTTCACCACTGTTTATCACTAAACCGTCTGATGAAACCCGCAATCAAGGCGGTGTTGGAGGAGACACAACTTTTGAACTTTCAGTTTCTACTACACCGGGAGCGCCGTACCGTACATACGATACGTCAATACGACATTGGTCCGCGGCCCTTGTTTACGACTCACGACAGGCAGGTGGAGAAATACCGTTCGAAGTGTACCCCCTCCAGTAGGACGACGCCCGTACATGCAACCAGAGACAGCTAGACGTTCGAAAAAGAAAAAAAAAGCGGAGACATCTACTAGTACGACTGAAGAAATAGTGTGAGGGGTGTGATGCGTGCGCGTACATGCAGAGTACGGACACATTTTGGAAGCTGAGAGGCACCGGGACCGAGTCGCACCTGCAGCCCATGCCCCAGGTGGGAAAGGAATGTAGGAGTATTTTATTGTTGCCGTTGATCGAACACTGGACTGGACCCTCTGATCTACTTCCTCCGTTTTTATTTACTCTGTATATAAGAGTTGACTGAAGTCAAACTTCGTAAAGTTTGATCAGATTTGTAAAAAACAATATAGGTATTTATCATAATAAATCTATACGATGTGAAAGTACATTCAATAATAAATCTAATGTTGTTGATTTGTTATTGTATATCTTAATATTTTTGTTTATAAATTTGATCGAAGTTTATAAAACGACTTTTAATAAAAGCTTAATATCTTGAACTAAATAAAAACGGAGGGAGTACGTTGGCAACCACAAAAACGTGGAATGGTCGATCGGGCGCATGAGGAGGTGACCACACCAAGAAACCTGCTTCGCCGTCCGATCCGCTACAGCCGCGCTAGGGAACCAAACGTCCTGTGCTTTCTGGTTCCGCTTCTCTCTCCCCGTGCGTACTGTTTGCGCGGCACACGGTTTACGGGCAGTGATCCCCGGCGCGGCCTAGCTAGCGAGCTACGACGGCGCACGCGCGGCAAAATCCTACCTCGACTTGTGAGCCGCACCGCATCCCTTCCAGTCTACTGACCGTACACGTTTTAAAAATGCGGCGCAGCCAGGCAGTGGCACAACCGCGCCGCATTTCGTCCTCAAAACAGAAGAAGCCGGCCGGAAAGTGAGAGCACAACCCATCGCGTCGCGTAGGCTGTAGGCCGATACGAACACGATACGCGCTAGTGGAGCGCGCACCAGCTGTGGCGATGCGTATCGTACGTACGCACACACACAAAAGAAAACAAGGTGCGGCGATGCGTTCGGTTCGCCGCCGCGTCAGCGCCCACGCGCCGACCCCGGCCGGCCTTGGTTTTCGTTTCCGTCACTCCCCTTCTTTCCTGGCTCCCTTGCGCTGCCGCTTCGTCCGTGGAGACTTTGCGGCCCGGTCCCTGCCGAGGTGCTTTTTTACAGGACGAGGCAGCTGGCTTTCTTTCTTGGGGGAGAGGCCAGGCGAGTTTGTGGTTTCACAGTTTGATTACGAAATAAACTATAGTAAAATTCACCAGGTTGACTTGGATACAAAATATATTTCCTGGCCACGGCCTTCAGGCTGACTTTTGGAATAATGTTAACTAATGGTACTATGTGCAAGATACAATTGGTAGTAGAAAACAACATTGCTTTGGCTCAAGACAAGAAGTAAACAAAGGAGTCCTCTATCCGTCACCATGAGAAACTGAGAATCAACGAGTAACAAGCTCACAATAACAGAAAACCAAGGGAGCTAAATGCATAGGGCATTTTAATTTATTTTGTTTCCAGATTCAACCTTGTCCCTCCTAGGCCCTCCACCACGTTCGGCGCGTGGTCTATATATACGTCTTCTTTCCCCGTCCCGTCGTCACCAAACACCAAAACCATTCAACCTGTATTCAAAAAAGTGTGGATGGGATCAGGTCTCTCTCACAACCACCGGAGCAGCGTCGCGCCCCAGCAGCAGCCGTCGTCGGCCCGCGTCATCGCGGCCGACGGCTCGCTGACGGAGTTCGCCACCTCCTCCATGCCCGCCAGCGTCTCCGACGTCCTCGCGGCAGGCAATGCCGGCGTGGGCGGCCCCTTCTTCCTGTGCAGCTCCGACGCGCTCTACTTCGACGAGGACGTGCCGGCGCTCGGCGGCGGCGAGCTGCTCCGTCCCGGCCAGATATACTTCGTGCTCCCCGCGGCGATGCTCGGGCGGCCCCTGTCGAGCGCCGACATGGCGGCCATGGCGGTGCGCGCGAGCGAGGCGCTGGCGGCGAGAGCGCGGCCGCGTGGGCGCGGCGCCGGCATCAGGAAGGTGCGCGTCACGCCGGTGCACGCCGAGAGCGGGCGTGTCGACGTGGACGCCCAGGTCAACGCGAAGATGAACGAGAGGACCCTCGGGGAGTACTCCGTGAAAGCCTCTGGTAGTCCGGCGAGAATTGGCAAGAAGGCTGCCGTGGCGGCATTTCCGCCGGTGAAGAAGGCGCTCAAGCCGCTCAGCACCATCGAAGAGGATGCGGAGTGACGAAATGCCATAAGAACATCGCCGATAAAATGGAAGGAAATTACTACAAGATTTTCGATAGGATTTTTTTGGTCTTTCATTTGTATTAACCATTTTTTGGAACAGTGATGTTGGTGAGGAAAATTCAAAAAGGTAGGAGTAGTATATAAGAATGTCGTTTGGTTCATTTGCCATTGTACATGTATTTGGTAACAAAGGGAAATTAAATGCGGTCCTATATATGTATGATTTGTTCATACGTCTACCCTTTTTTTGTGGGACATATATCTACTGTTCTTAATTGTGTTGGCTGGTCAAAGCGGTGGCGGCCTTGAGTGAGCTTATCTCTCCATCGCTGGAGGAGCAAACGGTAATCTTGACATGTTGAGATACATTGTTAAGCTTGATGAGTTGAAGCATCCTAGACCGGCAGTTTCCGCACCTCCCAGACCTATTTGACAATAGGTCATGGCAGCCACTTCTTGTGGGTGTGGCCAAAATAAACGTCAACGGCGGACTTGCGTAATGGGGAGTCTAGTGCATCTGTGGCGGTATGTATGAATCATAAGGTATGTTCTTGGGATCCTGAACTATAGTCTTCCCAAACATTAACGATCCTGCAAGCCTCGAGGCCCCTGCATGCCAGAAGCTCATGCCCTGGCTCACGATCTGAAGGTTATTATTTCATGTGACTGTAAAACAATAGTATAAGAAGTTAAGCACGAAACTAGTGACATGTATTGTGCTATAATTAGGGAGGTCGGGGCAGCTCAACTTATGTTTGAGAGCTGTGAGGTTATCTTTCAAGGTCACAGGAACAACTCGAATGCTCATAGTTTGGCTAAGTACTCAGTTTCGCAATCAGGTGCCATTTGTGCCTTGGTAATTCCGACCCCTTTTGTATTCCAATGAACATTATTGATCAATAAAGCTGAGCCTTTTCTCCCAAAAAACAAGTTAAATAGCACAACATACTTTTCCGGTTTAGAAAAAGGGGCTTTCGATTGGGCCTGGCCAGCCCATTAGTCTCGGATTACGCGAACCGGGACCAATGGAAACATTTGTCGGATTAAATGAGCCCAGGGGGCGACGGGCCTCGTGGGCATTGGTCCCAGTTAAATGCAGGCCCATTTGTCCCGATTCTTGGCACGAACCGCGACCAATGGGCCTCGCTCTGGCCCACAACCATTGGTCCCGGTTAAGTGGCGAGAACGGGATGTAGGATGGCCTTTAGTCTCGGTTCCGACCTACGAACCGGGACCAATGAGTTGTCTATATATACCCCATCGCCCGATGAGTAGAGCACTCCACTGCTCTGTTTTTTTACTGGCCGGGCCGAGGGGAGGGCATTGGGTGCTCTAGCTCACCTCCTATGCACATGAGGTGTTCGATGAAATGCCCGAGCCACATTAGTTAAGCTTTCTCCTCTCGAAGCTCGACATTCGAGCTCCATTTTTTTCGAGATTTGTGTAGGTTTAGCGGTCCGTCACGCACCGTCCTCGTCTTCACCGCCGTCGATCGCTTGGCGCCGATCTCTGCCCGGCACCACCGTGGTGAGCCTCTTGTTCTTATCTTCTTTACGAAAAGAAAAAAATCTTACTTTAGATAGATACTTGTCTAATTTTCTTACTTTTGACACACATAATTATATATAATGCACGCAGATGAACCGCAATGGATGTGCGGTGTGACGACACACCTCTGAGTACATTAAGGGCGTGCATAATTTTCTCGAAGTGGCTGAGGCAAACAAGCAGAATGGTTTTATGTGTTATCCATGCCCTAATTGTGGGAATACGAGGTCTTACTCTGACAAGAAAATCCTTCACATCCACCTGCTTTATAAGTGTTTCATGCCACACTATAATGTTTGGGCGAAGCACGGAGAAATAGGGGTTATGATGGAAGACAGCGAAGAAGAGGAGGACGATGACAACTATGTGCCCCCTGAATACGGTGATCTTTTGCAGGGGAAGTCAAGATCAAGAGGAAGCGAAGATCCGGAGGAACCAGACGATCTGCCCGATGATGATCTCCGCCGGGTCATTGTTGATGCAAGGAAAAGTCACGAAAGTGAAAAGGAGAAGCTGAAGTTGGATCGCATGTTAGAGGATCACAAAAAGGTTGTACCCCAATTGCGAAGATGGCAACACAAAGCTCGGTACCGTCTTTGGAATTGCTGCGATGGAAGGCGAGAGAATGTTGTGCTGACAAAGGATTAGAAGCTCTGAAAATATTGAAAAGAAGCTTCCAAAGGATAACGAATTGTCCGACAAGACGACATTACGACAAAAAGAAGGTCAGATGCCCTCTAGGATTGGAGGTGGAGAAGATACATGCATGCCCTAATGATCAGCATCCTCTACGCGGTGCGTACAAGGATTTGAACGCATGCCCGGTATGTGGTGCATTGCGGTATAAGATCGGATGAGATGACCACAGTGATGTTGAGGGATGAGCCCCGAAGAGGGTTCTGCGAAGGTGATGTGTTATGCTCCTTAATACCACGGTTGAAACGACTGCTCGTAAACAAAGAGCATGCCAAGTTGATGCAATGGCACGATGAGTTCCGTAAGAAAGGCGGGGAGTTGAGAGCACCCGGACGGGTCATGATGGAGAAAAATCGAGAGAAAGTTACGGGCTGGGTTTGCAAGTGACCCAAGGAACGTATAGTTTGCTTTAAGCGCGGATGTCATTAATCCTTTTCGGGAGCGAGCAGCAATCACAGCACTGGCCCGTGACTCTATGTATGTATAACCTTCCTCCTTGGATGTGCATGAAGTGGAAGTTCATTATGATGCCAATTCTCATCCAAGGCCCTAAGCAACCAACAACGACATTGATGTGTACCTAAGGCCATTAGTTGAAGAACTCTTACAGCTGTGGAATGGAACAGGTGTACGTGCGTGGGATGAGCACATGGGGGAAGAATTTGACCTAAAGGCATTGCTGTTCGTGACCATTAATGATTGTCCCACTCTCAGTAACCTTTCAGGACAGACAAACAAGGGATACCACGCATGCACGCACTGTTTAGCTGACACCGAAAGTATATATCTAGACAGATGCAGGAAGAATGTGTACCTGGGCCATCGTCGATTTCTCCCGACCAACCATCAATGTCGAAAGAAAGGCAAGCATTTCAAAGGCGAGGCAGATCACCGGAAGAAGCCCGCCATGCGTACCGGTGATCACGTACTTGCTATGGTCTCTCATTTACACGTAATATTTGGAAAGGGTCCCGGCGGACTAGCTGTTCCGAATGACGCTGAGGGACGCGCACCCATGTGGAAGAAGAAATCTATATTTTGGGACCTACCCTACTGGAAAGAGCTAGAGGTACGCTCTTCAATCGACGTGATGCACGTGACGAAGAACCTTTGCGTGAACACTGTTAGGGCTTCTTGGGCGTGTATGGGAAGACAAAAGATACACACGAGGCAGGGAGGACCTACAACATTTGCACGAAAAAAGGCGGCATGCCTCCAAAGCGGTATGAAGGTCCCGCCAAATATGCTCTTACCAAAGAAGAGAAGGAAATCTTTTTGAATGCCTACTCAAGATGAAGGTCCCGACCGGCTTCTCGTCGAATATAAAGGGAATAATAAATATTCCGGAGAAAAAGTTTCAGAACCTAAAGTCTCATAGATCGCCACGTGATTATGGCCTTACCGCTTACGGTTGCATTGAGGGGCTTCTACCGGAAAACGTCCGATTAGCCATTGTGAAGCTATGTGCATTCCTCAATGCAATCTCTCAGAAGGTGATCAATCCAGAAATCATACCAAGGCTAAGGAGTGATGTGGCGCAATTTCTTGTTAGTTTCGAGCTGGTGTTCCCACCATCCTTCTTCAATATCATGGCCTTGTACGTCCCTAGTTCGCTCTAGTCGTGAGATTGTCATTACGGGCCCGTATTTCTACACAATATGTTCCCCTTTGAGAGGTTCATGGAGTCCTAAAGAAATATGTCCGTAATCGTGCTAGGCGAAGGAAGCATCTCCATGGGCCATCAAACGAGAGGATGTCATTGGGTTTGTGTTGACTTCATTCCTGGCCTTAAGAAGATAGGTCTCCCTAAATCATGGTATGATGGGAGGTATTTGGAAAAAACACGCTAGGAGCAGACTCAATAATATGCACGAGGCCGGGCATTCTTGGTCTCAAGCACACTACACAGTTCTCTGAGAACTCTACCTTGGTGACCCGTATATCGATGAACACAAGAAACGGTCTGCGCTCCAAACACCCGGGCAAAGCAGGACGATCGGATTACGTGTGAACACATCGGGACTTTCAGCGGTTGGTTGGAAACACGTCTCGGAGGTGACACCACTATTTGTGATGAGTTGTACTTTCGTTGTCCGAGGACCATCTTCATTGTATTGACTTATAAAGGATACGAGATAAATGGGAATACATTTTACACGATCGCCCGAGATCAAAAGAGCACCAACCAAAACAGCGGTGTCCGCTTTGATGCAACAACCGAGAGGGGAAAGGACACATATTATGGTTACATAATGGACATATAGGAACTTGACTACGGACATGATTTTAAGGTCCCTCTGTTTAAGTGCAAATGGGTCAATACATCGGGAGGCGGTGTCTGAGTAGACCCACGATGCGGAATGACAACAGTGGATCTGAACAATCTTGGGTACACCGACGAACCGTATGTCCTAGCCAATGATGTGGCACAGGTTATCTATGTGAAGGACATGTCTACCGGTCCGAGAAAAAAAAAGATAAGGAAGCGAATACATCATACGATGAGCCAAAGCGCCTACATAGTTCTTTCAGGAAAATGGACATTGTGGGAGTGGAGGGCAAGACAGACATATGTCTCAAGATTATGAAAAGTTTCATGAAATTCCTCCTTCAAAGTCAAAAGGCTGACCCAAGCGTCACGATAAACGATGAAGATTATCCATGGTTACGGCGCAATAAGCAAAGCACACAAGCGAAAAAAAGTGAAGACTTTCTCTCCACAACTATTATGATGATACCATGCCAACTTTCAACCTTTTCATTAGTTCATTTGAAATGCCTGTTGTAACAGACAGTTTCCGTATGAAATCGATACTTGAAAACAGATTGTCCTTTTTGTACAGGAAGTGCATCCAGTTTTTGCCGTAACTCTCTCTACTTTCTTGCACATGCTATGTGGGTGAAATGATGATACCATGCCAACTTTCAACCTTTTTAGAGTTCATTTCTAGTGTTTTTCAATTTCAGGGTCTTATAGCTCAAAATAATCAGTAAATGCATGGAAAATAACAAATATCATAAAAAATAAATAAGTAATTAGAAACAGAATAAAATAAAATTTAATAAAATATATAAGTAGAAACAAAATAAAATAAACTTTAATAACATAAATAAAATTTATGAAATTAAAATTATCAACATATTTTCTGTTCAAAACATTATAAGCAACCTCTAGTATTACTGAAACTAAAATTATATAAAATTGATGCAACTAAAATTATCAATGTTTTTTCTGTTCAAAATCATTAAAAGCAAAAAGAATTTTCATAAAGAACTTTTTTTGTTAGAAACTTTAATAGCAAAAAGAATTATCATAAAATAAAATAAATAAGTAATTAGAAACAGAATAAAATAAAATAAATAACTATTTTGTTGTAAGTACAAACAAAATAAAATAAATAAAGCAAAAAAGAAAAGAAATAAACTGGAAAAAAAACGCCACCTATTGGGCCACCATGGCCTGAATACGACTAGAAACCCAATCATGGGCCAGGATTCAAGCCCGTAGAAGGCCCAATATGCCCACAAGCAGATACAGTGTGTTTAGGCCCGAAAGCCTGCATTTGAGAGGAGCTCGAGAGGGCAGCGGGAGTGGGGCTTATAAACCACTCTCGAGCTCCCTCAGCTAGCGAGGTGGGACTAAACTTTCGTGCCGCGATGCAGGCATCACAAGGTCTTTAGTCCCGGTTGGTGCCACCAACCGGTACTAAAGGCATACATTGGTACCGGTTCGTGGCACCAACCGGTACCAATACCCCCCCTTTAGTCTCGGTTTGTGCCACCAACCGGGACCAATGGCCTCTGCTTCCCGCCCTTTGGGCTGCTGACCAAGGGCCTCTGCTTCCCGTCCTTTGGGCTGCTTTGAAAAAGGGCCTTTAGTCCGGTTAAGTGGCACCAAAAATTTGAAGGTGAGCTTTAATCTTAGTTCATGCCACGAACCGGGACTAAAGCCTTTCCTATATAAGCCAAAGACTTAGCATTTTTCAGATTTCATCGCCAGATTGCCGCTCGACGACACCGACCTCCTCGGACGCCGCCAGTTGCTTGCCGCCGCCGCCGTCGCCTGCGTGCCCCCGAGCCCACGCCTCACGCCGTCCGCCGCCCTCGAGCCCACGCTGTCACCGTCCGCCCTGCCACGCCTCGACGCCGTCCGCCCGCCCCATGCCAGCCGCCACCCAGCGCCGCCTGCCTCGACGCTGCCTCTCTTTGTTGCCCGCGCCACACCTGTGAGCCGCCCGATCCCCTCCTCCTCCTCCTCAGATGGCGCCACGCTGGCCAATGTCAGCCAGCCATTTGCGCCCTAGCTATTATATATCTGTAGGTTAGATTTGTAATTTAGTTGTATTAATTTGGATGTGTAGTTAATTTAGTTATTGTAATTTAGATGTATAGTTTAGATTTTTTTGGGTGATATTATTATTGAATATGCAAATGTTTGTATGTTCATATGCAAAGAATATGTCAAATTTTTCATAGAATTTTTATGATTTTTTTCTTTAGTAATTTTGTTCATAGAATTTTTATGTTTTTTTTTTGTTCATAGAATTTTCTTTGTCAATTTATGTATTTGTTCATATTGTGTAGGAATCTGAAAATTGTGTATGATCAAAGTCATTTATGTATGTTCATATTTAGAAGAAAAAAGAAGGAGAGAAAAAAAGGAAAAGGAGAAGAAGAAGAAGAATAAGAAGAAGAGGAGAAATAAATAAGAAGATGAAAAGAAGAATAAAAGAGGAGAAGAACAAGCAATAGAGGAGAAGAAGAAGAAATAGAATAATATATTATTCTATTTTTTTTCTTCTTCTCCTCTATTCCTTCTTCTTCTCCTCTTTTTTTTTCTTTTTTTTCTTTGATGTGCTCCTCTATTCCTTTCTTCTTCTCCTCTTTTTTTCTTCTTCTTCCTCTTCTTTTTTTATCGGGTATATCGTTGTCAATATACGTACCCCCCTCCCCGATAACTTTTAGTAAGTACTACTTAGAAAGTGTTTAATAGAATTAGTTAGAAAAATAATAGAACTAGTTAAACTAGCTAGTTTATTTTTAGTAAGTACTACTTTATTCTATTTGTAGTAAGAAAATTAATAGAACTAGTTTGTTTTTTAGTTAAAGCAATTATTCCCGCATCGACGTCGGCGATGCCTATCCCGCATCCTCGTCGTCGACTCGGCGGAGGAGGCCGGCTTGATCAGAGGGCCATGTTCGAGACTGGGCTCCGCCGGGCTGGTTTTGGGAGGTGCTACCTTCCGGGGGCGTAGGTTGGTGAGGAGCCAGCCCATCGTTGACCCGATCCTTGTTTGGTGGCGGTCGCATGGGCGATGTGTGGTGCCGAGGCTTCCTGGACACCATGGGAGGTGCGTCCGCCACGTTCAATGAGGAGGACCAAACCGTCCGTCGCTACATGGTTGCGTTGGAGGGCAGGTTCGACAATACCAGCAGGTTCTTGAGGATCTCACTTTGGAGCTATGATCCTGTGATGGTTCCTTCCTTTTGGTGTCCACCGCCCGCGCCGATACCGTCAGGCGCTCACAGTTCTAAGCTGTCTTGGCGATGCTATATGTATGATAGTTTTCGAGGTGTATTAGTGATAATTTTCGATGATTTACGGACGCATGGAGATGATGTAGTTTTGCTTATAATTGAATGCATCCTAATTTGAATACTACTTTTTTGTGATTTGATTTTGCTTATTGAATGCTCAAATTGGAAAACTACTCCTACTTAGAATGCTAAAATTGGAGAGCACTATGCAAGGCATATGCATATGATTAGTTGATAGCATATAGGGTTTTTGTTTTCGCAGAAATCTAGGAGCCCCCGGCCCCTCCATCATCCCCATCGTTGTCCCCGTCACCGACCCCCTCCGACATCGAGGTGAGACCAGCCAAATCCTCTTTTAGAAAGATAATTAAACGATATTTCGGGTTGACTTTAAGTCCTGCCAGTCTCCACCATATATGAGAGGACGAAGAATCCCATTTGTTGTCGTAGAGGTAGGTTCTCCTTCGTTTCCGTGTGATAGACAATTTGGTGTAATGCACTCGGGGAACGAAGGAGGAGCTACCATCACCGACGATCGCAAATGTCGAGAGGAATCGGTGAGGAGAGTTCCACCATATATATATGAGAGGGCGAAGAATCCCATTTGTTATGCGTGGGGTCGCTTCTCCTTCGTTCCCGTGTGCTAGACATTTTGGCATAATGCACTCGGGGACAAATGGAGGAGCGAGCATCACCAACGGTCGAATGTATACACCACGTGAGCTAAGAGTTTTCTAGAAAAGACTCGACAAACCGATAGTCAATCCGTGATGAATAATAATGATCTAATTTAGTTTTTGTAGTACATATATTTAATTGTACAAGTTTAACCTTTGAATTATGAACGTAGTAAATGTCATCATCGGACGACGAAAGTCTCCCCGGAGTGCGGTGGTGCCACGACGATCGAGGTTTGTGCGACAGCCTCACACAGGCGATGATGGGCGCTTCAAAGATTAAGCTCGAGGAGACCTTCGATGTTGAAAGCGATGCATAGCGGCGACAAGTGTTTTTCGTAATTAAGCATGACTTCAACTATTTCAACGTGTAATTTTCATCTTTTACAATTCGAGTATAGCTTATCCCATGCCATGCAAGGCGCTATGTCTTGGAGAGGATGGATTTTGAAGACCATGAAAATTTTGAAACGAAGAAAATTCACCTAAGGACCCATCATGATGTGGATTTTGAAGCAAATCTTTATAATCTTGAGAGCGTAACCCATTTTGGTAGCAAAAATTGGGAAGCATTTTGCAAGATGTATGGTTTTGATGAGGGTATGCTTGTCACCATGGATCTTGGTGATCCTGAAATCGAGCAAGACAATATGGACATTTGGGTCCTTGTTGATACGCCTCCAGTTCTACCGCTATGTGAGTTTCTCAAACATAGTTATTAGCTAATTTATATTGTTTATTCAAAATAGTTGATAGCTTATTTCCATTGACAGCTTATTTTGATTGTTCAAACAATGTGTGGAACATGGTAGACAAAACCCACTACACCGATGGCTCCGAATTAACCTATCAGGAGAAAAATCATCTGGCTGGATTTTGTACTGATATTGAGAATTACAATATCTACAATCAAACTCCTCAACATTATGGTCAATACGTGCCACTAGTGCACGTGTTGATCTATGGTAAATACCATGGAGATACCACGGTAAGATATTTTACTATTACGACATCCGTGCATCTTTTGCATACTTCTAAAACTAGTACATCATTTCTAACTATGAAGTTATTACTATGTTTTTCAACAGAGAATCGGAGGATTGTGCCTCATTTGATGTATCGAGAATGGCAGCCTTCGTGTTTTGAACATATATCCAGGTCATCCTACGAATCTCACAAAGAAGTGGAGACATGCTAATCAATAAATGGAAAAAATGTATGGACAATTGTAAGGAGGTTCTTGGAAGCAAAAGGAAGCGAAGCACAAGAATTGGAGCAGGATGATCTCCATTCTCCATAACGAGAGTCGGGGTCTATATTGTTTTATGCTATTTTACCTTAAAGAGGGTATTTAGGTCCTACCTAATCTTGATGTGCTAAGAACAAAGTAGGGTTGGTCTCGATGACTATCGGGATGATGATCGTGTGACTTGTTATTAATAATTAGTAGAAGTTGTATGATGATGATAAGTAGGACTTGTTATTATGATGATGCATGATGCAAGCATGAAGAGTTATTATATATCTGTGGATGAAATGAACATGGATTGGATTGAAGTGAAGGCAACATGCATATGGTGCATGTCGAAAGTAGTACAATCCAAACTTGATCAAGTTAGGATTAGTATTACTTTAGACATGCACCACATGTTGCCTCAGTTAAGTCTAAGTCATGCTTAGGCATAGCGATGTGATGTACCGGAGATAAGAGAGGACACATCTCTCTATTAGCTACCTATACCAACCTAAATTAACCCCCAAAACCCCTAAACCACCTCCTTTAAAAAAACCAGCCGCTAAAATGCTGACGCGTGGAAGCTTATTGGTCTCGGTTGGTGCTACCAACCGGGACCAAAGGCCCTCCCGCCTGGGCTCGCCGGAGCGGCCACGTGGAGGCCCATCTGTCCCGGTTTGTATAAGAACCGGGACTAAAGGCCTAGGGCATTAGTAACGACCCTTTAGTCCTGGTTCCCCAACAGGGACAGATGGGCCTTATGAACCGGGACAAATGAGCCTTTTTATACTAGTGATAATCACCCAGTTACGAAATGACATTTGGCAACCCCAAAGTAACGATCTGATATCTAGGTATATGATATTCTCATCGTCTAAGGACGTAAGTAAGCGTTAACACTTTATACGAAAATGTAGACAACATATTGGCGACGTGATCTCGCAGTATTTCATAAGTTGGGTCTATCCATCAGCACTGTTACCCTTGCAATGTGTTCTCATTATTGCAGACATCAGTGTTACAATAACAATGCTCATGGTTAGAAAGATAGGATCATCAACAATACATGAGTTAGTATAGAGGCCGGACAAGAGATCTATTTGGTATTTATCTTTCACACATGAAGTAAGTTTTCCTCTGAATCTCACATTCAAAAACCATTTCAACTATAGCACATAAATATAAACTCAATTATGAAAATGAAAATGAAAATGAAAATAGAATAATAACAACTTAATTTTGTCTTTTCAATAATATATTCTTCTAACTCATGTGGGACCAAAGTTACACACCTTGCCATGCATGAATGGGCCAACTGGGCCTTTAAAATTTATGCTAGAAAGTCGTTGATGAACCTAGTAGCTTGAAGAAGCATCGTCTGGAAAGTCCTCGACGTAGACCCAAAAACGCTGGCGACCAAATCTTATTCGATTGTCATCCCGGAGAAGGTGGCACCGTGAGGGCTAGAAGACAATCCCAAATCCGACCAGACATAGAGAGGAGCACACAAACCTCGCAAGTTCCCCAATGAAGCCGCATCTGGTTGAGCTTCATCAGACGAAGAGGAACCGGGGAACAAAATCATGTCATGGCATCGACCTTCTGTAGGTCTCCGCCGGTCACACAAATGAAACAAAGACAAAAAAAGAGGCCCATGATCTGGCCCTAGCCGAATCTTCACACTTCCACCTCGGATGCCAAACAACATTGTCCGAACAAGAATATGATGGGTGTTAGGGCATATTTCTCCCTTAGTGGTTTTGGTGATTGATGGCAATGCTTTTGTAGACTAATCGTGTGCATTGAGCATTTCAAATGATCTATCATATGGCACAAGACGATGTGTGCCCCTCGGAGATATAGAGTCGAGACGGTTATTTTTCATGCCTTTCTTTTTCTGTGGACTTAAGTTGTAGGAAAATCGTACTATTAAGAGGAGGTCCGCTTTGGAAAGGTTTAGGTGGAATCCACAGCCGAATTTGGCAAATCCGGCCTCCTATACGCCTGCGGGTGCGTCTGCGGCAACGCTCGCCGGGCCCTCTGTTGCGCCCCACATCCACATACCTCAAGTGTTGATCCTCAAATTCGTGCAATCCATGCACGTCAATCATATGATACAAATTGTACGAATTCAATAGTTAGAAACAAAGCAAAGAAATCATAGTTTAATAAACCGGACATGTCAAAATGAAATCAATGTCCGAGCGTGACGGATGGCTTCGAATCACTGACTGGGCGCCTGCTCCGAGCGGAATGCGTCCTGTTCGTCCTACTCCACCCGCATCCGGGCTGCGGGCTGCCTCCTCCGCCTCCATCCGGGCCGCATGATCCACTACAACTGTCGCCGCCGCCCTTGCCACCTCATACTCCCTACGGTCATTGATCTCCTTCTTCTTGTCCGCAAACCACTTCTTCGCATGCTCATTGAGACGTCTCCTACGTATCTATAATTTTTTATTGTTCCATGCTATTATATTATCTATTTTAGATGTTTTATATGCATTAATATGCTATTTTATATTATTTTTGGGACTAAGCTATTTATATAAAGCCCAGTGCCAGTTTCTGTTTTTTCCTTATTTTTGAGCTTCGTAGAAAAGGAATACTAAACGGAGTCCAAACGGAATAAAACTTCATTATGATTTTTCTTGGACCAGAAGACACCCAGAGGACTTGGAGTCCAAGCCCGGAAAAGAGCCACGAGGCGGCAAGAAGGGTGGAGGCGCGCCTACCCTTGTGGGCCCCTCAGACTCCCCCCGACCTAGCTTCTTCCTCCTATATATTCACATATATTCCGAACCACCGAAGCATCCACAAAAGTACTTTTCGCCGCCACAACCTTACATTTCCCATGAGATCCCATCTTGGGGACTTTTTCCAAGATCTCGCCGAGGAGATTCGATCACGAAGGGCATCTACATCAACTCTATTGCCCTTCCGATGAAGCGTGAGTAGTTTACCACAGACTTACGGGCCATAGCTAGTAGCTAGATGGCTTCTTCTCTTTCTTTTATTCTCAATACCATGTTCTCCTCGATGTTCTTGGAGATCTATCCGATGTAATATTCTTTTGCGGTGTGTTTGTCGAGATCCGATGAATTATGGATTTATGATCACCTTATCTATGAATATTATTTGAATCTTCTCTGAATTCTTATATGCATGATTTGATATCTTTGTATGCTTCGAACTATCAGTTTGGTTTGGCCAACTAGATTGGTTTTTCTTGCAATGGGAGAGGTGCTTAGCTTTGGGTTCAATCTTGCATGATTTCACCCAGTGACAAAGTAGGGGTAGCGAGACACATATTGAATTGTAGACATCAAGGATAAAAAGATGGGGTTTTCATTATATTGCTTGAGTTTATTCCTCTACATCATGTCATCTTACTTAAGGCGTTACTCCTTTCTTTATGAACTTAATACTCTAGATGCATGCTGGATAGCGGTCGATGTGTGGAGTAATAGTAGTAGATGCAGGCAGGAGTCGGTCTACTTGTGTAGGATCTTGAGAAGAGGCGTCTAGAGGGGGGGGGGGGGATGATTAGACACAAAGTACCAAAGTTGCAGTTTTTAATTTATTTTAGGTTTAAGTGGAGTTTAGGCACAAATTTAACATTCTCAATACATAACAAGCAAGCATGCAAAGAGTATATAGGCAGCGGAAAATAAAGCATGCAACTTGCAAGAATGTAAAGGGAAGGGTTTGGAGAAATCAAACACAATTAGAGACACGGATGTTTTTGTCGTGGTTCCGATAGGTGGTTCTATCGTACATCCACGTTGGTGGAGACTTCAACCCACGTGGGAGTAGCAGTTCTTGTGAGTCCACGGAGGGCTCCACCCACGAAGGGTCCACGAAGAAGCAACCTTGTCTATCCCACCATGGCCGTCGCCCACGAAGGACTTGCCTCACTAGCGGTAGATCTTCACGAAGTAGGCGATCTCCTTGCCCTTACAAACTCCTTGGTTCAACTCCACAATCTTGTCGGAGGCTCCCAAGTGACACCCTAGCCAATCTAGGAGACACCACTCTCCAAGAAGTAACAAATGGTGTGTTGATGATGAACTCCTTGCTCTTGTGCTTCAAATGATAGTCTCCCCAACACTCAACTCTCTCTCACGAGTTTGGATTTGGTGGAAAGAAGATTTGAGTGGAAAGCAACTTGGGGAAGGCTAGAGATCCAAGATTCATATGGTTGGAATGGAATATCTTGGCCTCAACACATGAGTAGGTAGTTCTCTCTCGAGAAATAGGATGCTTTGGAAGTGTGAAGCATTCGATGGCTCTCTCCACGAATGAAGAGGAGGTGGAGGGGTATATATAGCCTCCACACAAAATTTAACCGTTACACACAATTTACCAAACTCGGTGGGACCGAATCATCAAACTCGGTCGGACCGATTTAGTAAACCTAGTGACCGTTAGGATTTTTGATTGGGGATCGACATGCATCTCGGTAGGACCGATATGGTTAGGGTTAGGGCATAACGTAATCTCGGTGAGACCGATCACACAAACTCGGTGAGACCGAATTTGGTAATTAGCTAACCAGAGAGTTGGTCAAGCAAACTCGGTGAGACCGATTACTCCAACTCGGTGGAACCGATTTTGGTAATAAGCTAACCAGAAAGTTTGCATTGTAATCTCGGTAGTACCGATTACACAAACTCGGTGAGACCGATTTTGGTAATAGACATACACAGAGAGATTACAATCCCATCTCGGCAAGACCGAGATCCCTATCGGTGAAACCGATTTGCCTAGGGTTTGCGGCAGTGGCTATGACATCTGAACTCGGTGGCGCCGGATAGAAAGAATCGGTAGGGCCTAGTTTGACTTCAGTTTTAGGTCATATGTGGATGTGAGAAAGTAGTGGAGGGTTTTGGAGCATATCACTAAGCACATGAAGCAAAAGGCTCATTAAGCAACACCTCATCCCTCCTTGATAGTATTGGCTTTTCCTATAGACTCAATGTGATCTTGGATCACTAAAATGTAAAATGAAGAGTCTTGAGCTTGAAGCTTGAGCCAATCCTTTGTCCTTAGCATCTTGAAGGAGTTCCCACATCCTTTAGTCCATGCCACTCCATTGTTGAACTTATCTGAAACATACTAGATAAAGGTGTTAGTCCAACAAGAGATATGTTGACATTAATTACCAAAACCACCTAGGGAGCACTTGTGCTTTCAATCTCCCCCTTTTTGGTAATTGATGGCAACATACATTAAAGCTTTAGGTAAGGATATAAAGAATAGCAAGTAAAGCTTTGGAAAGACATGTAACAAGCATAGGCTCCCCCTATATGTATGCAATCATGTGAATATGGAATATAGAAACATGTGAGAGCAAAATCATGATAGAGTAGGCAATGTGTTACTTGTATCTTGGCCATATGCATCAGAGCAAAGAATATTAAAGAAAATACCTTCATGCTGATGTGTCCTTCTTGCAAAACAGTATGTACATCAGCAAGAGTTCCTCATACACATGAGTGTGATGCATATACTTACCTTGTAGTCTTGAGTTGGCTTAGGGTGAAATGAACCTGCACAAACAAGGTTAGATAACACAGGTACATCTACTAGCCATAGCAAACAGAAGAAACCACAAGAATACCAAGACTGGGATGACATGTAGAGAGTGAGTACCGAGTACCACATTTGATTAGACATGTCCCCAAGAGTAAAGATATGCAATGAATTTGATTGATTCCTTTCCCTTAGATATCTTGCTCCCCTGAATCTAGCATGGGATCTTTGGAAGAAGATAGGGAGCAGAGAATCGGTGAGAGAGATATAAATGAATGAGCTTAGTGCAAATAAGCACATATGAGCATGTCTTTCCCCAAAAGACATGTGGCATCTCTCCTCTTGAATATCAAGCATCTGGGATCCTTGAGAAATACTTTCTACTTGAGTATTCTCTCCCCACAGAGATCTCTTTTCCCCTTAATACTCTCTACGATGTGATCTCTCTAAGTGATAAGCTTTGACGTGATCTCTCTCTCCCCTTTGACATCAATTTCCAAGAAGGGTCTTCCGGAATTTGTTGTGATTGGGTTTAGTCCTTGAGTCACGACACAAAGCCTTTGCATAAAATTGTGATGCTTGGAGAGGACAAGATTCATTGAGTGGAGTTGGATCAGAAGAAACATAGAACAAGTGGCAAACTGTTTTTCCTGTTGTGAAGTCGGTGGCACCGAGTGGTTTGCTTCGATTGTACCGAGAGGATTCGTCGGACCGAGAACAACAAGTCGGTGAAACCGAGTTCATCACATGAGAAAAAACACTTGTCACCTCAGCCCACTTGACTGGTAAGTTCTCACAAAGATTTGCAAGGAATTAATCAAGGATGTGCAATGAATTAGATGCACGAGAAATGCAAGAGCAAGCGAAAAGACAGTAAAGAAATCTAGATGAAGTTTTTTTGAAAGGGGAAACAAATATGCATGAGACAAATGCAAAATCTCGAAAAAGAACACGAGAGAACTTCATCCGGAGATGGTCAGTGACAAAGTCACCTATGTTAGAGTATATTGACTTAGGAGTCAAGTGAGATCACTTGATCATGGGTCATACTCATCGTTTAAGCTCAAAATGGGGTTACCATTTTTCGTTTAAGCATCTTGATGTATTCACATCTAGTCGAGTTGCTTTAGCTCATGACTCGGAGTAAAAGCTTCTCTAAGATGGAATAACACACCTTGGTTGGTGGTGTTGTCCATGTAGTTGAACTTGTGTGGGTTGCTCAAGGTTGATGTAGCTTATCAAGAGTTGGGAGCACCACTTGGAATTTGAGTCCATCTACCTACACGGGATAGTTCTTGCAAGGAAGAGCACTTGTGTATCCAAAATGATAATCATGAAGTTCAACAAAGAGTTTGTCAAAGGATATGTTTGAATGATTTCGTGCTTCCTTGTATTCAGCCACCATAGTGTAGAGACTTGGTGATGTAGAGATTGCTCAAATGTGAGTGGATTACAATCTCATGGAGTTTGTTTCAACCAAGTACCTACATGGGTTAGATAACATGCAAGATGCAAATATATCCAAGATATAATATATTCATCATAAGAGATATCATGGATTAGTCATAAGCTCATGTCTTGCATGTATCCAATGGAGTTTCTACTCCAAGTTTGAAGCATCAATGATGTTTAATTCTCCTATCAACCTGCAAAACACTTTCTCATCAAGAGGTTTAGTAAATATATCCGCTAATTGCTTTTTGGTGCGAACATGCCTAAGATTAATGTCACCCTTAGCAACATGATCTCGAATGAAATGATGACGAACTTCAATATGCTTAGTTCGAGAATGTTATGCAGGATTATGACAACTTTTGATAGCACTTTCATTGTCACAAAGCAATGGAACATGTTTCACATATATCCCATAATCTTTAAGAGTTTGGGTCATCCAAAGTAATTGAGCACAACATGAACAAGCGGCAATGTACTCCGCTTCGGCGGTAGATAAGGATATTGAGTTTTGTTTCTTGGAGGACCAAGACACAAGAGATCTACCAAGAAATTGACAAGTACCCGAAGTGGACTTTCTACCAACCTTGTCTCGGCATAGTCCGAAGTCGGAATAGCCACAAATCGAAAGAGGCCCTCTTAGGATACCAAATGCCAAAGTTTGGTGTATGAATTAAGTATCTCACTATCCTTTTTACGGCCTTAAGATGACATTCTTTAGGAGCAGCTTGATATCTTGCACACATGCACACACTTAGCATAATATCGGGACGTGAAGCACATAGGTATAACAATGAACCAATCATAGAGCGATAAACTTTTTGGTCAACGGGTTTACCATCTTTGGTCAAATCAAGATGTCCACTAGTAGGCATGGGTGTAGACATACCTTTGCATTCTTGCATATTGAACTTCTTGAATAAGTCCTTAGTGTACTTCTTTTGAGACACAAAAGTACCTTCCTTAGTTTGCTTGATTTGCAACCCAAGAAAGAATTTGAGTTCACTCATCATTGACATCTCAAACTTCTCCGACATTAGCTTTCCAAACTTTTCACTAAAATGAGGGTTAGTTGATCCAAATATGATATCATCAACATAAATTTGGCATACAAATAATTCTCCATTAACCCTTTTAGTAAAAAGTGTGGAATCAATCTTCCCAATTTCAAAGCCTTTTTCAAGAAGAAACTTGGTCAAGCATTTATACCACGCACTAGGAGCTTGTTTAAGACCATAAAGGGCTTTGTGAAGTTTGTAAACATGATTTGGTTTCTTAGGATTGACAAAGACGTGATGTTGTTTAACATAAACTTCCTCCTCTATTTCACCATTTAGAAAAGCACTTTTAATGTCCATTTGGTACAAGGTGATATTATGGTGATTAGCATAGGCAAGTAAGATGCGAATGGACTCAAGTCTAGCAACAGAGCATAAGTCTCACCATAGTCCGTACCTTGACTTGTGTGTAGCCTTGGGTGACGAGAGGCGTGCTTTGTTGCGTAACTACTTGTCCATCTTCATCTTGCTTGTTCTTGAAACACCCATTTGGTACCGATGATGTTGTGGTTGTTGTCGGGCTTCTCAACCAATGTCCAAACTTGGTTTCTCTCAAAGTTGTGTAGCTCTTCATGCATAGCATTTATCCAATCCTGATCTTCCAATGCTTCTTCGACCTTCATAGGTTCAATGCTAGAGATGAAAGAATAGTTTTCACAAAAGTTGGCTAAACGAGTTTTAGAGCGAGTGATTCTCCCGGTTTGAATATCATTGTAGATTTGTTCGACGGGATGGTCTTTAGCAATTCTTGCTCGAACTCGTGGAAAGCTTTTGCTTGGGTCTCGATTGAACATCTTCTTCATCTTGTTCTTCTTCTTCTTCTTGTTCATTGTTGGCGTCGTTGTTCTCTTTATCGTGGTGGAGAAGGAGGTTGTTGACGTTCATTGATGTTCTTCCTTGTTTTCTTCATCTTGGTGTGTTCCACTTGTGGATGCTTCCGTATCAACTCTTGGTTCTCCTTGTCGTGAAGTAGAAGCTTCCACTTGGATGCATTTAGGTACTCTCCTTCACCTTCGTTGGGCCAGACCTTGCCAATAGACAAGTCTTGGATTGCTTCAAGGGTCTTTGTCTCCTACATCAATTGGCAATTGCTCTACTTACAGTCGTTAGATTCATCAAACTTCACATCTACCGTCTCTTCAACCTTTCGGGTGAAATTGTTGTAGACATGGTAAGTGTGAGAGTTTGAGCCATAACCTAGTAGGAATCCTTCATGAGACTTAGGAGCAAACTTTGAACAATGATGCTTATCAAGAATGTAGCACTTTGAGCCGAATACTCGAAAGTATCCAACTTGGGGTTTGTTACCGGTGAGGAGCTTGTATGCCGCCTTGCCGAGTAGCTTGTGAAGATACAAGCGATTTGTTGCAAGCTGTCTCAACCGCTTCGCCCAAAAGTGCTTGACGTTTTGTACTCATCAAGCATCGTTCTCGCCATTTCGATGAGCGTCCTGGTTCTTCCTCTCAACAACTCCATTTTGTTGAGGTGTGTACGTAAGTCGAGAACTCATGTGAAATCCCTTCTTCGTCAAGAAAGGTGTCCACATTTGCGTTCTTGAACTCCGTTGTCGCTGCGAACCTTCTTGATCTTCACTTCAAACTGATTTTGGGCCTTCCTAGCGAAGTTTTTGAAGATCTTTTGGACCTGCGATTTATCATCGAGAAAGAACACCCACGTAAATCTTGAAAAATCATCAACTATAAGTAGACCAAAAGAATTTCCACCGAGACTTTTTTAAGCGTAGGGACCAAAGAGATCCATATGAAGAAGCTCGAGTGGCCTCCTTGTGGTCATGATGTTCTTCACGGGATGCCTTCCTCCAACCTGTTTACCTTCTTGACAAGCACTGCACAGTCTATCCTTATCAAATATGACATCGTTAACTCCAAGGATATGATTTCCTTTAATAAGCTTATCAAGGTTTCTCATGCCAACATGACCTAATAGTCGCTATGCCATAACCAACCTTTTGAGGATTTAGCAATGAAGCAAGTTTTAGGTTGTGCCTTTTAGAGAAATCAACAATGTAAAGATCACCTCTCACGATACCGGTAAAGACCATTTTATGATTGTCTCGATGAAACACTTGACAATCTACTTGATCAAATAGGACATTTAAACCGAAATCAGGAAGTCTAAATACCGAAAGTAAGTTGTAGCCAAGAGACTCAACGAAAGCATGACATTTTGAATGGAGCTATCATGTGAGATGGCCACCTTACGAGGCCAACCACCTTACCCTTTGAGTTGTCACCGAAAGTGACATACTTTTCGAGGACTATCATTTTCAGCAAGCTCACGTAAACATGTCTTTATCTCCGTCAAGTGATCGGTACATCCACCGTCAAGAACCCATTCCTTTCCTCCCGACACATATCCTCAAGATTTGCCATAAGACCAAAATGTCTCATTGCATCGTCAAGATCGAAGTCACTATCATCATCCTCATCATAGTATCCATGTTCAACATCGTCATGTGGTGGATGAAGTCCTAGAGAGGGTAATTCTTTAGAGTGATTTTGACAATAATCTTGCTTATGAATTCTTATAGCTTCGGAAATAATATCACTAATAATTCCAACATCTCCTTTGGCACGCATAAGGTCGGTGAGTTCAAATAGACGATCACCAAACATAGGATCACTAGTATTTATCTTACTCAAGGCAATAGACTTATGGAGAATTTCATCTAGATTTTTCATGGAATAATCTGGAAAGCGTTCCTCAAGAAATTTCCATATAGTGTAGGCACACTCAAAAGTAGGCAAGATTCTAATCAAGTTTCTAGACAAGCCTTTAGTGATAAGATTAACAGTTCTAAGATTTCTAGTCATGTCAATAGATTCATCAAGAGTAGGATGCATAGGATCAACATGAGGTGCACAAGGGCTAGCAATGTACTTGTTCAAATGATATTGATTGAAAATTACAAGCATCTCATTTTTCCACTCATGAAAATACTCTCCATCAAGAATAGGCACTCTATGTCTAAGACTCCCCAAAGTAGACTCCATCCATCTTCCTCCAAGGGGGATTAAACCACGGCAATGGAGACCAATGCTCTGATACCACTTGTAGGATCTTGAGAAGAGGTGTCTAGAGGGGGGGTGATTAGACACTAAGTACCAAAGTTGCAGTTTTTAATTTCTTTTAGGTTTAAGTGGAGTTTAGGCACAAATTTAACATTCTCAATACATAACAAGCAAGCATGCAAAGAGTATATAGGCAGCGGAAAATAAAGCATGCAACTTGCAAGAATGTAAAGGGAAGGGTTTGGAGAAATCAAACGCAATTGGAGACACGGATGTTTTTGTCGTGGTTCCGATAGGTGGTGCTATCGTACATCCACGTTGGTGGAGACTTCAACCCACGTGAGGGTAACAGTTCATGTGAGTCCACGGAGGGCTCCACCCAAGAAGGGTCCACGAAGAAGCAACCTTGTCTATCCCACCATGGCCGTCGCCCACGAAGGACTTGCCTCACTAGCGGTAGATCTTCACGAGTAGGCGATCACCGTGCCCTTACAAACTCCTTGGTTCAACTCCACAATCTTTGTCGGAGGCTCCCAAGTGACACCTAGCCAATCTAGGAGACACCACTCTCCAAGAAGTAACAAATGGTGTGTTGATGATGAACTCCTTGCTCTTGTGCTTCAAATGATAGTCTCTCCAACACTCAACTCTCTATCACAGGATTTGGATTTGGTGGAAAGAAGATTTGAGTGGAAAGCAACTTGGGGAAGGCTAGAGATCAAGATTCATATGGTTGGAATGGAATATCTTGGCCTCAACACATGAGTAGGTAGTTCTCTCTCGAAATAGGATGCCGGAAGTGTAGGCTTGACAGATGGCTCTCTCCACGAATGAAGAGGGAGGTGGAGGGGTATATATAGCCTCCACACAAAATCTAACCGTTACACACAATTTACCAAACTCGGTGGGACCGAATCATCAAACTCTATTTGGACCGATTTAGTAAAACTCTAGTGACCGTTAGGATTTTCGGTGGGACTGACATGCATCTCGGTAGGACCGATATGGTTAGGGTTAGGGCATAATGTAATATCGGTGAGACCGATCACACAAACTCGGTGAGACCGAATTTGGTAATTAGCTAACCAGAGAGTTGGTCAGGCAAACTCGGTGAGACCGATTACTCAAACTCGGTGGAACCGATTTTGGTAATAAGCTAACCAGAAAGTTTGCATTGTAATCTCGGTAGTACCGATTACACAAACTCAGTGAGACCGATTTTGGTAATGGACATACACAGAGAGATTACAATCCCATCTCCGCAAGACCGAGATCCCTATCGGTGAAACCGATTTGCCTAGGGTTTGTGGCAGTGGCTATGACATCTGAACTCGGTGGCGCCGGATAGAAAGAATCGGTGGGGCCGAGTTTGACTTTAGGTTTAGGTCATATGTGGATGTGAGAAAGTAGTGGAGGGTTTTGGAGCATATCACTAAGCACATGAAGCAAAAGGCTCATTAAGCAACACCTCATCCCTCCTTGATAGTATTGGCTTTTCCTATAGACTCAATGTGATCTTGGATCACTAAAATGTAAAATGAAGAGTCTTGAGCTTGAAGCTTGAGCCAATCCTTTGTCCTTAGCATCTTGAAGGAGTTCCCACATCCTTTAGTCCATGCCACTCCATTGTTGAACTTATCTGAAACATACTAGATAAAGGTGTTAGTCCAACAAGAGATATGATGACATTAATTACCAAAACCACCTAGGGAGCACTTGTGCTTTCAACTTGACACAGACGTGATGCCTATATGCATAATCATTCACTACTAGGGAAATCCCTAGTAGTAGCGCGGGTTTAATGCCCACTAGTAGCGCGGGACACCGTGCTACTAGTAAGACGCTACAACTATTCCTTAGCAGTAGCGCGTGCGACACGCGCTACTGCTAAGACATATAGCCGCAACATTTGTTCACTCCCGTGCTACTGCTAATATAGCTAGTAGTAGCGTGTTTACTCTCCATCGCTACTAGTATTCTTTTTCTCATTTTTTTATTTTTAGTGTATTTATACGCCGTTATACAAATTTTGGTACAATACCAATTATGAGGTTGTTGTATCAATATGTCCATAACAGCGTGGCAAATGAAGGTGGAATAGGTTCAAGTGGAGGCAACATGTGGTGCATATCAAAAGTATACTACTAATCCAAACTTGATCTAGTTTGGACTAGTAGTACTTTCGATGTGCACCACATGTTGCCTCCACTTGAATCTAATCCGCCAACACAAGCTATTTAATCATCATCATAGTCATTACCACCAACAGTGGCTATTTAATCATCATAGTCATAGTGTAGCACACATCATCATCATCAAACTCATTCTAGCTAGCTAATCACCACCAACACTACCTGCGGTAGCTATCTAATCACCACCAACACTAGCTAATAATCATCATCATAGTCATTACCACCAACACTAGCTATTTAATCATCATAACTCATTTCTAGCTAGCTAATCACTCCTACTGCTCTCTCTCAGGTAAAATAGCATAAAACATGTGTACGTAGCACTCACCTTCATCATGTTGGAGTATCTTTGAGATGAATCTGCCTCCTAATCATGGGTTGCGCTTCGATTGATGCCCCTAGTACTTCTCTCAATCGCTCACAATTTTGCTCCAGATCTTTCACTATTAAGCATTCCTCGCTTTTAGAAATCCTGAATGCACTAAAGTGCATTGTAGGATATCTTGGCCGTAAGCTAACCATTCTCATGCGACCTTTAGTCTCGATCCAATGAGGCACAACATTCATCGGGAGTCCCTATTGAATAACATCGTATAGTAACATACTTAGCAATGAAGTTTAGCTTAAAAAATAATGTATGCAAAAGATGCACTGAGGACTAATAGTAAAAATCTTACCATCTTTCCTAAATAGATGTGACCATAGTTCAATACGATCACTATTGGTCGACGCTTTGAGTACTAAGATTTTTAAGTCCAGAAAATAATTTGTCTTGACAGCATCAAGATCCTCAAGCCATGAAACATAATGACTTATCTCCTCGCAATTTAGTTCAGCCCGGGGATTTGGACGGTCATGTCTACCAAGCGCCGGACATGTTTGCTTGAATGGAAATAAGCTGTCGATAGAAATTAGTTGTCAACTATTTTTGAATAAACAATATCAAAGACATAAATATGGTTGAGAAATTCACATAATGGTATAACTGGAGGCATCTGCACATCGACCCAGATGTCGATATTACCTTCAATATCATCTTTCGGACGAATATCAAAGGTGATAACCATATGAGGCTCAAATGCATAAGTCTTGCATAGTGCTTGCCAAGTTTTGCATTCAAAATAGGTGTAGGTGTCTGCATTATATAATTTTGCGTGGAAAGTATAACCATGCTCGGTCTTCTAGTAAACTCTCTTTTCCTCCATAGTAGTTTTCATAGGACTGAAACCTATCTTATCCAAGACAAAAACTCTTGCATGGCAGGGGATACACTAGTAGAATAGTAAAAAGTTTAAAACGAAAAAAGACTTGTCATTGTGACTTCATCAGATCCACTTCAAGTTCTTAAATCGACTTGATGTCAAGCGCCTATCATCATCTAGGAAGATTACACGCCGCAGCCGCGCTCATCTTCGCAAATACCAAAATCCTTTTCATCGTCAGACATTTCCTATGTTCATAGTCGAAACATTAATTGAAAATCTATCGAAGGCAACTACCAGGATACTCAACACACAAATCCGGGGCACTCAATATTTCCTACATATTCTGGCACAAGTCATGCCAAAATTCACGGAAAAATCTGGCATGACCTTTGCTAAAATAGGACATATCAAGCGCCTGAAATTTGCCGGAATGGAAATGAATCAACACTCTGGCAAAACATAGGCCACTCGGAGGTGTAACCTGCAAACATGACCGGCCACTTGGGCAAGCACATATCCTATTTGAGCAACATAGGATATACATTTCAAAATATCTTATAGGACTCATATTGACATGAGCATTTAATAAGCAAAACCAAATTGTAAAATAAATAAGTATTCAAATTAGCATGCATTCAATAAGCAAAAGTAAATCATCTCATCCGTCCGTACATCGTCGAATATTATCACTAATACATCCCGAATAGTATCATACATATAACATCACAAATACGACTAAAACCCTAGCGCACAACGGGTATCGGCGCGGGCGGTGGACACCCAAAGAGCAAGAACCATCACAGGATCATAGCTCCAGTTTGATCCCTAGAGAACCTGCCAGATATTGGAGAACCAAAGGTGCTTAACGCGAAACAAGTAGCGACGGACGTATGCTGGCCCCTCCTCACGACACGGTGACGTACCACCTCCGCAGGGTCCTGAAGCCTCTGCACCATCACTGGCCCACGCGATCGCCACCAAAGAAGGTTCAGGTCAACGATGGGATGGCTCCTCACCAAGCTGCGCCCCCTGGTAGGTAGCACTTCCCAGTACCGGCCCGGTGGAGCCTAGTCCCGGACATGGCCCATCTTGTCAAGCGGTGTCCTCCGCCGAGTCGACATTTACGAGGATCTTGGGATAGGCATCGTCGACGTCGATGCGGGAAAAATTGCTTTAACTAAAAAATAACAACAAATGTGACATGTTCAACTAGTTCTATTAATTCAACTAGTTCTTAGTAAAAATAAACTTACTATAAATAAAAATAAACTAGTACCTAATTAGTACCTAGTTCTTACTAACTAATTAGTACCTAGGAACTACTGCCCTAATTGCCATCTAATTTGATGAACCTAGGGGTGGAAAGTGGTAGTGGATATTCCAATTATCCAACTTAAAAGTGAAATAAGTGGTCAAATTTTACTCGTTTTATTATGCATTACAATAGTGTGTATTCATCATCTAAGAAAACACCATCTAAGAAAACATCCGAGCCGCATCCGTATCCGATAAAATCTGCATCCGATTCGTTTCCACCCATAGATGAACCCTAACTAATTTGATGCAATTAAAATTTGAAGAACCGTAGGTAGAGGTAGGGGAGGGTGAGGAGAAGGCGTGCTCTGAAGGAAATATGCCCTAGTGGCAATAATAAAGTTATTATTTATTTCCTCATATCATGATAAATTTTTATTATTCATGCTAGAATTGTATTAACTGGAAACGTAATACATGTGTGAATACATAGACAAACATAGTGTCACTAGTATGGCTCTACTTGACTAGCTCGTTGATCAAAGATGGTTGAGTTTCCTAGCCATAGACATGAGTTGTCATTTGATTAATAGGATCACATCATTAGGAGAATGATGTGATTGACTTGACCCATTTCGTTAGCTTAGCACTTGATCGTTTATTTTACTGCTATTGCTTTCTCCATGACTTATACATGTTCCTATGACTATGAGATTATGCAACTCTCGAATACCGGTGGAACACTTTGTGTGCTACCAAATGTCACAAGATAACTGGGTGATTATAAAGGTGCTCTATAGGTGTCTCCGATGGTGTTTGTTGAGTTTGCATAGATCAAGAATAGGATTTGTCAGTCCGATTGTCGGAGAGGTATCTCTGGGCCCTCTCGGTAATGCACATCACTAGAAGCCTTGCAAGCAATGTGACTAATGAGTTAGTCACAGGATGATGCACTACTGAACGAGTAAAGAGACTTGCTTAAGAAGAGATTGAGTTAGGTATTGAGATACCGACGATCAATCTTTGGGCAATTAACATACCGATGACAAAGGGAACAACGTGATGTTGTTATGCGGTTTGACCGATAAAGATCTTCGTAGAATATGTAGGAACCAATATGAGCATCCGTGTTCTGCTATTGGTTATTGACCGGAGACGTGTCTCGGTCATGTCTACATAGTTCTCGAACCCGTAGGGTCCGTGACGCTTAAAGTTCCGTGGACGATCGGTATTATGAGTTTTTGTGTTTTGATGTACGAAGGTAGTTAGGGGTCCCAGATATGACCACGGACATAACGAGGAGTCTCGAAATGGTCGACATGTAAAGATTGATATATTGGAAGCATATATTTGGACATCGGATTGGTTCCGGGTGACATCGGGATTTTACCGTAGTACCAGGAGGTTACCGGAACCTCCCGGAAATTGTATGGGCCTTAATGGGCCATAGTGGAGAGAGAGAGAGAGAGAGGAGGCGGGCAGGTCACAGGCCCCCTCCCCTCCGTCCGAATTGGACTAGGAGGGGGGCGGCGCCCGCCTTTCCTTCGTCCCTCTCTCCCCCTCGCTCCTCAGTGCAACTAGGGAAGTGGGGAATCCTACTCCCGGTGGGAGTAGGACTCCTCTGGCGCCGCCGCCAGGGCCGGCCGCCTTCCCCTGCTCCTTTATATACGGGGCGTGGGGCACCCCAAATACACACAAGTTGATCATTGATCTCTCTTAGCCGTGTCAGCGGTGCCCCTCCACCATAATCCACCTCGGTCATATCGTAGCGGTGCTTAGGCGAAGCCCTGCGTCGGTAACTTCATCAACACCGTCACCACGCCGTCATGCTTACGGAGCTCTTCCCCGAAGCTCTACTGGATCGTGAGTTCGCGGGACGTCATCGAAACTGAGCAGTCTTTGAACGCGAGGTGCCGTGACGTTACTGTATCGAGGATCGGGTCGACCGTGAAGACATACGACTACATCAATCGCGTTGTCATAACGCTTCCGCTTACGATCTACAAGGGTACGTAGACGACACTCTTCCCTCTCGTTGCTATGCATCTCCATGATCATGCGTGTGCGTAGGATTTTTTTTCAAATTACTATGTTTCCCAATAGTGGCATCCGAGCCAGGTTTATGCGTAGATGTTATATGGACGAGTAGAACACAAGTGAGTTGTGGGCGATACAAGTCATCTTGCTTACCGAGATGTCATACTTTTGATTCAGCGGTATTGTTGGATGAAGCGGCCAGACCGACATTACGCCAGACGCCACGCAAGACTGGTTCTCTACCGACGAGCTTCACACACGTATGGCTGGCGGGTGCCGGTTTCTCCAACTTTAGTTGAATCGAGTGTGGCTATGCCGGTCCTTGTGAAGGTTAAAACAACACATACTTGACGATTTATCGTTGTGGTTTTGATGTGTAGGTAAGAACGGTTCTTCCTCAGCCCGTAGCAGCCACGTAAAACTTGCAACAACAAAGTAGAGGACGTCTAACTTGTTTTTGCAGGGCATGCTGTGATGTGATATGGTCAAGACATGATGTTATATTTTATTGTATGAGATGATCATGTTTTGTAACGGAGTTATCGGCAACTGGCAGGAGCCATATGGTTGTCGCTTTATTGTATGCAATGCAATCGCCCTGTAATTGCTTTACTTATCACTAAGCGGTAGCGATAGTCGTAGAAGGAATAATTGGCGAGACGACAACGATTCTACGATGGAGATCAAGGTGTCGCGCCGGTGACGACGGTGATCATGACGGTGCTTTGGAGATGGAGATCAAAGGCACAAGATGATGATGGCCATATCATATCACTTATATTGATTGCATGTGATGTTTATCCTATATACATCTTATTCTGCTTTCATTGACGGTAGCATTATAAGATGATCTCTCACTAAAAATTTCAAGGTAAAAGTGTTCTCCCTGAGTATGCACCGTTGCCAAAGTTCGTCGTGCCGAGACACCACGTGATGATCGGGTGTGATAAGCTCAACGTTCTTATACAATGGGTGCAAGCCAGTTTTTGCACACGCAGAATACTCGGGTTAAACTTGACGAGCCTAGCATATGCAGATATGGCCTCGGAACACAGAGAACGAAAGGTCGAGCGTGAATCATATAGTAGATATGATCAAAATAGTGATGTTCACCATTGAAAACTACTCCATTTCACATGATGATCGGTCATGGTTTAGTTGATTTGGATCACGTGATCACTTAGTTGATTAGAGGGATGTCTATCTAAGTGGGAGTTCTTAAGTAATATGATTAATTGAACTTAAATTTATCATGAACTTAGTACATGATAGTATTTTTCTTGTCTATGTTGTTGTAGATAGATGGCTGTCTTTGTTGTTACATTGAATTTTAATGCGTTCCTTGAGAAAGAAAAGTTGAAAGATGATGGTAGCAATTACACGGACTGGCACTACAAAAAAAATACACCTCCGTGATGATACGTGTTTGTCATAGTAGGTCGCGTTTTTTGTCATGCATGTACATCCATGACGATTTTATGACAGAATCAAGATAGTTATACCGCTTTGTCGTCAGAGAAGTGTTCCATGACATTACCAAAATTATCATCATGGAAGTGTCCACTTCATGACGATAAATCGCACGTCACGTAAGTGCTTTCGTCAAAGGGTGACCGACACGTGGCATCCACCGTACGGAATGCCGTTAAGCTTATCGTGTCGGGTTTTGGATCCGATAACCCGTTAACAGACCCCACCAATGGGGATTTTCCACGAGTAAAATCATCATTGGCTGGAGCAAACATGTGTCGGCTCACCGTTGGGATAGATGCCATCCGCTCATTGGACCGAAGGCGCCTATGATACGGCGACGCGTGGCACGGCCCAACAGAGGCCCATTCCGGTGAAAGCCTGTTAACGGCCTGTTCGCATATAGCCCATTTACAGCCCGCTAACCGAGGGCCCGTTACGCCCTATCCGAATTAGGCCCGATGGCGCTATCCGGGCCGCCCAATATGATTCCCACTGTTTTAACTTCCGGCCCATGTGTGGCCCATGAATTCTTTCAGCCCATATGAGGCCCTTTGTAACTCTTGACCCATTAACGGCCCGTGGTGAAACTGGCCCATAATGAACAGTGTATCACTTTATACCCATTAACGGCCCGTTATTCTATTGGGCGTTCAGCCCAAGTTATCTTTCGCCTTCTCGGGGCCCATTGATTCTTGGGCTCATTTGCAGCATTCGGTTACATACGGCCCATTACTATCATTTTCTGCTTGTGGGCCAAATTCAGCCCGTCGTTACAGTCGGCCTGTTAATACGATGGGCCGTTTTCATGTCAAAAACACCCGTTGGGCTGTTTTCATAGAGTTATCAAATCCGGCCTATTAACGTCCCGTTATGGTCCACGAATTGTACGGCCCATGATTGGCGAAATGATGATACACCCCATAGAAGGCCCATGGATCCTACAGCCCGTATGAGGCCCATGGATAAGTACGGCCCGTAGAAGGCCCATGGGTCGTCTGACCCGTGAGAAGGCCCATGGACCCTAAGGCCCGTGATAGAAGGCCAATGGATCCCTACGGCCCGTATAGAAGGCCAATGGATCATACGGCCGAAAGAAGGCCCATGGATCATATGGCCTGCAGGAGGCCCATGGTTACAACAGTCCATGTGTTGCCATGATTATTTTGGCCTAGTTACCAAAATTAGGCTATTGTGGCCACTCGAAAAACACAGAAAAAGAACTGCAGTGACTACAAGCAAACAACTAAACAAGACAATAAGGAAATAAATAAGCAAGCAATTAACGCTAGCCTATTACCGCTTATTATTACATATTACATCCATCGGGCATCAAAGTTCTCCACCAAAGGCAAATATAGGGAACAAAGCATCATATTACATACATCGGCGTCGAAATTGGCCACAAGTGCAAATAAATGCGGGCAAGAAACAAGAGCATAACCGAAACAACTTTAAGAGCTCAAGAAACGTTATCCCGGTATCCACCATGTCGGGCAATAAGCTTAGCAAGCTGATTAGCTTTGTCCATTTGGCGCTAAAATCCTCCAACGCTTTGTCGTTGCACGGAAAGTATGCATCACGAATGCTCCAGGACTTCCGCGATCCTTCCGCTTCTTGTCGCAAAGACAATGATCGATGTCTTTCAAATTTGTAGTTGAGACTCAAGAAACCGAACTGATTCGCATGTTGAGTTTGAATAGCTTGTGCAAGCGGTAGTGGCCGATGAATCGAACACTAAACCAAGACAGGACTTTGGGGTTGTCTCGCTGTCTTCAAGATAGTCTTCCTTAGCTGTTTTATCAGCTTTGTTGGAGACCAACAAGGATGTGCACTATCCTGAACCTTATCTGCATTACTTACTTTACCATTGCTTAATAAGGCACTCTTCCCCAATATTCTGTCAGCATTCTAAAAGAAGAAACAAGCAGACAGATAACAAGTTTAGCATGTACTAGTATATGAAACTCATTTCAGTGAACCAGTTCATTAGTAAGGTGGATAGGATTAAACTACCAAGTCTTCTATTTCCAAGTACTAGTACATAATAAAAGCATCAAACAAACATATATCTATGTCCTATGGTCACTGCATTGTCTTGCCAAATCAAAATAGAGACACGGTTCAAACCATATCAGTTCAAGACAAAGCGGCGGTGAAAAGAATACAAAGCGTGGGAAACTACACGACACAACAAGATTTCCGATGGGTGCCACGGGTCTACATGTACAACAACACTATTGGCTCTGTTGTGATGCTAGTAATGTGCATGATATGAAATTCAACTGTATACACAATTGAAATTGAAATCAAAAGAGCTATTGATAGGAGCAAACTAGTTAAAGAAACATGCGTGAACATACCTGCTGTGCCATTGGAGTTTCGATTGGATCCTTCAATTTAAAAATAAGTTTGTATCAAGAATACAGTGATACAAGAGCAAAGCTATCATAGTTAAAAAAGGCGGCTACTTAAGCGGTAAGCGGCGCCGCTTAGGCTCTAGCGTTGGCAAAACGCATTACGCATAACTACGCTTAATCAGCATAATCACAAGCATAAGCATGCGCTTTGTTTAGTAAAGCGCAAGGCGGTGGCAAAACACACAATTAACGCCTAGCACTTTTTCGAACTATGATAGCAATGGAATCTTAAATTGGAACAGTTGTTCTTCAAGTTTAGGCACTTGTTCTACATGAATGCAGTACAAGAAGACGCAAGAATATAATACTTAAAAATAGAAAATGAGCTCATATACCTTACCACATTATTGGTTCGGGACCGATAGTAACAAAGCGTTCCTACCATCGTCCAAAGAATGTGTCTCGAGGAGAACGTAAGGGAATTTGATGAGTTTCTTTGCTGGTGATGTACGCTTTTCTTGAGTAATTCCGATATCGCCACCAAGCATTCTTGAAGATAGCAGAGGTATTAGCACAGGTTACCTCATCATGAGTTTCCAAATCGGTCCTTCTCTATAGAAAAAATGGGAAAATTTGTTGTACTATAACCATCATGGAGGTAGGATGTATGGGACGAAGCAAAGTAATTGCCATGAATAACATTACTTACACATAACTCCTAGACAAACACGTGCAACTGGCATTTTCCTTCATCTTCAGTATAATATTTCCAAGATGGGAAGATACGCTTTATCTGATTTAACAAGATCAAATGCGATAGATGCTAAACTACGACTAGCTGGTTGTGCTTCCTCCATAGGAATAGGCGTACTAACTGGTGGAGTTGGGGTTCGCCGTGATAATCTTGGCCCTTTGGGCACCGGAGCTGCCTTTACTAATCGCTCTTGTTTGGGAGCTCTTGATTGGAGATGGTGCTTTGTGTCACCGAGGAACTGGGTTACTATCCAATTTGGGTTGGGGTTAGATTGGGTGAAGCTGGTTTCATTCATCGCAAAGAGGGGTACAATCTGCGAGAGTTTGGGTTATGTGTGGTAGGGCTGGTTCTTGTGCATGTACAACCGGGTGCTATCTCCACCAAGAGGTAGCACTGCTTTTATTTGAAGACCGTGTTTTATTCCGCTTAGATATTGGCTTCACCCACTCCAATTCAAATGGCTGATAAACAGGAAACATAGTTGAATGTAAAGACATTGTATGAGAGATGTATGCAATAGATAGAGTGGAAAAAAGAGGGCATGAAATAGTTGACATGTATAATGTTTAACTAAAACGGATAGCATGACATAATTTCACATATATGATGTATATCTAAATTGGATAGCATAGCATAACATAATCCAAAGATATGATGAATAACTAAACAGGATCGCAAGACATAATTCACCTACATGTAATCTAAGTAATCAGGATCGGATCATTTAATTCACATATGTGATTTATATGCTAAACAGAGGGCATTCGATATGATGTCTGAACTAAGAACATGGTGTTGAATATTGTGTATATGATGTCTAAACTATGCAATGCAAGACACCGTATGCATGATATGAGCAAAAGATAACGTGCCAAGTTAGAGCATACAACTCGGTGGGGGAATAGGACTGGTCATCTGTCTCTGAATCCATCTACGAGGAGCTATCGAGACCCAACAAGAGATCTGCCCGATAGGTAGCACTGCATACACTGAAGGCCTTGTTTTCACTCTAGTTTTTTCTATCTCCCACCCATATTTCTGATTCACATGAAGATTAGTTTAATTTAAAAACGTTGTCGACAAATGGAAATGTAATGAAGAAAAGGATGGGCAAGATATCATTCAAATATATGATGCACAGTTAAATAGGATTGCATTGCACATTTCACATATATTATGGCTGGCTAAAAGACATGAGACTGCATAATTCCCATATATGATATAGAAACTAAGCAGGTGGCATTACAGAACATGTCTAAACTAAGAAGATGACATATATGATGTCAAAAGTAGGCCTTTGCAAGGCAACATATGCATGATATGGTGACATCATCATGCCAAGGTAGAGCAAACACCTTGGGGGTAAATAGGAGTGGTCAGTGGCGTGCGAATCCGCCTCAGAACAGATATCTTCCTCTGGATTACAATCTGGAGAGGGGTGGGGAGGGTTTGCCATTGAACCCACCATGGAGCGATGTCTGCATGACATTGTATTTCTGCGCAAAACTCTTCTCTTTTTCTCTACAGGTTCAGCATGACTGTGTACAATATCTGACATGCATACGAAAAAATATGGTGAGATTATGTAAGGAGAGCATGCAGAAATTTAGAGTGATGGAAACAACAAGTGGATGGATCCAAAAATAATGATAGCGGCTGATGATTGCTTTAAATTAATAAAAGATAGATGATGATGATTGCTTTACTATTTGTTTCCCACCCAAGATGAACAACATAGGCATACCCTAGGTGAACCAGATATTAGACAGACATACTATTCATTGCTGCCTCGATATGTGCCCCACAACTAATTTAGAACTCAAGTTTGAACATTAATTTGGACCTGACTTGGGAGTCCAAGAGCTGAACAGGACGATAAAGTAGCAGGTAAGTTTAAGCAATGCATAACATAAGCAGAAACAAAAGAGTGTGACCTCTCTAGTTCACCCGTGAACTCCTCAGGTTCAACTGCAGAGTCGAAGATGGTGATGCCGTTCTGGTGGGTGCCGGCGGCAGGGAAGGAGATCTGAGGCAGCGAAAAGGCGGTCGAGAGTCGTGATGTACGGTTTGGTGGATGCTTACATCGATGGAGCAGCTCGGGTGAGGTGGAGCGACATCGCGGCGGGAGCAGGACAAACCACACAAACTTCCGCTTCGACCGCGTGCACCTTAATCAAGTAATTCTGTAAGGGCTCAATTGGCTTGCATGATTCTTAAAATGCGAGGATAGGAAAAAACACGGAATAGGATAGGAAAATGCACATGGTAAGCGAGCATTTGTAAACACATGATTTACATCAACTTGGGTGTTTGGTTTACAGGAATTGGAAGAAGCGAGAGGAATGCAAAGAAACATGGCCCAAATAAAGTGAAACCATATGAAAGCGTGTCATGCAGTTAGAATGTTATTACGGCACTAATGCACTTGGTCTTGTTTGTTTTCATGCATAGGATTTTGAAAAGTAGGTCCAGGTGGATGTTTTGCTTCATTCCTTTCAACAAAATGCATGAATAATTGAATAGTAGAGTGCCATTGGAAAATTCCCTATTGCTATGTTTTTCCATTGAACCAAAGTAGCCCTAATGGATCGACGTGAATGTATAGTAATAAGTGATGCAACAAGTGTATAACCTCTTTGCCGTAGCCGTATAATTCTTCGGCATCATTGGGTTGGTCGCCGGCGTAGTTGAGGCAGAGGTGGCTGTTGGAGGTGTGGAGGAAGATCGAGGAATCAGAGAGCGGCGTCCGAGCCTTTGCTCTGTTGTGATGGATCGCTTACGTCGTTGGGCGGCGCCCGGTGAGTCAGAAGACGTCAAGGTCAAGCGGCACAAGATGTACATCGTCAATCTCAAGTGGGATTCAAATAGCATCTCCAATAGGTGATGTAAAATGGATGTAAAATTAACATCACCAAAAACCACCTAACTACAAGCAGATGAGGTAAAAACTGCTGACTCTGAACTTAACTCGAAACTGAAATTCTTGTGGAATCAGATACTCTTTAAACCGAAGCTGAGCATAATGGTAGGCAGAGAGGCACTTGACATGTAGTTTAGGGAGGGCTGCAGTTCATCTTCAACCTGCACCCCTGAGCCGCTTGACCACCACCGGCCGAAGCTAGACCCCAGCGCCGCCTCATCGCCCAAACAACTTCGCCACGCCGCCTGGCCCAGCCCTCTAGGCCCCCCCCGCCACGAACCCTAAGATAGATAGTGGGGTACCTCTCCGTGAGCCCACAGACCCCGCTGGGTGGTTCTTCCTTAACTCCGTGAGCCCCCCAACCCCTGAAAATTGATCGACCCAAAAGTCGATTCATCGATCAAGTGTGGCTTAATCGGGCAGAGCAAAGCATGAGCGAGGAGATGAGCGGCAGCAGTGAGGCGGCGGCGAGGCCGAGAGCAAGCGCAGCAGCGGATCCAGTGGTATGGGCCTTTGCGTCAAAGGGGCCTCTGACTGGGGAGAAACCGCCCGTGGAGATGTCGCCCATGATGCCGGCTTCAAGGTAGTCGCTCCATGGGGTACGGATAGAACACCGTCGGCGCCGGAGGTCGAAAGTTAAGGAGAAGGTGCGATGTGATGAGTGTACAACCTCTTTGGTGGCGCCCGAGTAGGCCTAAACCCGTCCGAGTCGGTGAGGATCTTGCGGTTCCGGTGGAGCAGGTTAAGCGGTCTTTGTGGGGATGGAGCAGCCGAGATAGGCGAAGGGCATTAAATCGGAGCAGCTCCACTGGAGGTGGAGGGGCAGGCGGCTGAACGGCTGACGCGGCGAGATGGACGATGGATCCTCATCCGGAGGTGGACGAGGGGCGTCGAGCTATTGCGGTGGACGGCGCGTCGTCGGGGAAGAGGCTCGGCTGGGCAGCGGTGGCGTGGCGGACGGAGGAGGGTGGGGTTTGGCGGTGGGCCGGAGAGGTTATGGCGGCCTGGGATTTGAATGGCGAAAAGAGGCGATGGGAGGGGTGAAGCATGACTTAGGGGCGCTTGTCCAAAATGTAGGGTGTGTTAATAAGGACCCCCACCGATTTGAACTAGCGGCCCTTCGGCTCGAGGTTAGAACGGGATTTCACGTGTCGTGATTTGGCAGCTGGAGGAGTTTTCGTAGCGTTGTAATTTCGGGATAGCAAAGCGGCGGGTTGTGAAAGGCGCCAGCTTTTGGGAGCACGGTATCTGAATTTTTGGGATATAACAAGGCGGGTTGAATTTTAGGGACAAGCCTAACGTGTAGTAATATTGTACTTATGCGTACCAAATCAATTCGCACTTCCCTCAACCAAAAGAAAAGCGAAAAAAATAAAACTATTCACATCACACAAAGAGAGTCTTGCCGGTTTTACTATACAAATGCTATTCAAGCTATTCCCTCCTTCCATCTATATAGGGCCTAATGCGTTTTTGATGCTAACTTTGACCAAATATTAGAGCAATGATATATGACATGCAACTTACACAAAGCACACCGTTAACCCGTGCATGAAAGGTTCTTTCAATGATATAATTTTCACATTGTTCATGTCATGTACTATTAATCTTGTCAATAGTCAAAAGCGGTCTTAAAAATCTCTTTCGCCTCTATATAGATGGAAGGAGGAGTATGAATCCATGTTATGTCCGATTAATTTTTTTGCTTTGCATCTAATGCATGTAACCTACTCATACCAACATTTTAGTGCATTCCAAATGTCTATACTACCGCTGCAATTCGAACTAAATTTGAATTTGTTTCTCTATTTCAATAAGAATCTACAATCATGATTTTTGCCAACTTCAACCATCATTCGTGTATTACCTTAATCACACACCACATGATTGCTATAGAGATAGATATGAACTATGTGTACTACATGAACTCGAATTCTATTTTTTGAATACACTTGATGTTGATTCCAAATAATAGTAGATTTGATGTACTAACTATATATTCATAATCTAAACCATGTTCCATACGTACACCGTGTTTATCACACAAAGTATAGTGCCCCGCCCCCTACGTTATTACAAAATTTTAGACCTGAGATGCAAAAGCCACACATTAGCCCAAATTATAATCAATGTTCTACATTATGATATCTTCTTCAAGTATCAGTATCCACTTTTTTTATAATGAATTATGATCTTTGTTAAATCTTTTTACACCTTCACGATCCTCTTCTATTTGTAGCTAGCTAGCGCTAACTTTCAATCATGCATGCACCGCCCGCCCCCTCACACACCCTCCTTAGCGTCCCCTCCATCACGCACGTTCATTATTTCTCTTTAGGTAAATCGACCCAGCGGTGTGTGTAGGCCCCGGCTCCTTCTTTACGGCACACAGCAGGTCGATATACCTCTCTAGCCAAGTGTGCCTACAACAAACACATATATACTTCCCCTCTTCTCTTCTCACCGTCCATGCCCCCATATGTCCAATATGATTCCACGCAGGTGCACACTCCCGCCCCTCTTTTCATTAATCACATGCTCGCACACTCCTCCCCCCTCGACATGGTAGGCCTCTCGCACCATGTTGGCGTTCTGGGAACGGGGGTCCCCAGACTTGCCTGCCTGCGGCCTGCGGCGTGGCTCAAGGCGAGGCCCAGCATGGCCCATCTTCATCAGCACAAGCTCAAGACCCTCGCGAGGGGCCAAGCCTCATGAGGCGGGGCAGACGAGGAGCTTCCTCGGGCCACCAGCCTCGTCAGGCTGGCTCGTGAGGAGGCGGAGAGATCAAGGCGGGGTACCTCACGAGGTGCCCATGACGCAAGCCATGACGACCAAGGGCGCCAGCCCGCGCAGTGTCCTCCTTTCCTCTTTGGTGCAAAGGGAGCAAGTGCAGGCTAGAGCATTAAGCAAAGGCATCCGTTTCGGTGCAATAAGACCAAGAGCCGTCCTGGCAGCGGGAAGGAAGTCATTGTGGAGCCCAAGCCAAGGCGTCACCACCAGAGCCTTTGAGAGGCGAGGACCAACTTTAGTCAGGATAAGTGTACCAGATGTTCCCCTTCAAAATGGCCAATTGTTGGCGCCCTTCCCGCTCAATATTTGGGGAGAGGCCCAGGGCCTTTGCCTATAAATAGGACTAGCCACCCACAGGGTCAAAGAGGAGATATAGATCCAGAGAGGGATCGATCGATGGGGAGGCATCATCTAGAAATCTAGAGAGAGAGGATCCGGCCTGTCGGGATCAGCGGGAGAGAGCGGTGAACTCCCCTAGCAGTTCATCGCACTGACCAAGAAACGAGACCCTCAGCGAGGCTGTTCTTCCTTGTATTATTCATCATCATCAGCCCAAGAGGCAATCCACCACACCACAAACTAGAGTAGGGTATTACACCACAATGGTGGCCCGAACTAGTATAAACCACTGTCTCTTGCATTCTTCCTTTCATAGCTTAGATCCTAGCGGCGGCGAGAGTGCGAGTAGAGGCGAGATCTCCGCGCACCCAGTTGTTCGAACCTAGAGGGTCTGGCGGGAACCCAAAATACGATATTTGGCGCTGGGCTAGTAGGTGCGCCGAATTAAATCTTCCTTCCGCCACTGTTCTCCGCTGACCATCGCATCCATGTGTGACGCTTTCCCGGGCCCCGCGCGACGAAAGGCCGCTCTCGCTTCCGCGCGCCAGACGGCCCCGTCGGCGGCCGCCCTCGTCGTTCCCGTCGCTTTGCCGTCAACGCCGCCACGGCCCGGCGAGGAGCGAGCAACAAGCATCATCCTAGCATCCGTCCGTGAGGAGGCGTAGACGGCCCGCATCGCTACTCCCTCACTACGCCCCAGTGAGTTCTTCGTCCCGCGCCTCCAAGCGCCCATGGAGGCCCGAGCTGCACTCATCGCGGCAAAGCGAGCTCTGCGCTACCGCCCGATCGACAACGTCTATGAAGAGTGGCTCGGCCAGCGTCATCGAGCTTCGTCCGCGCCCGCGAAGAGCTCCCCAGCGCCCGTCCTACTCGCTGCACGCGCCCGCCCTACTGCTGGCGATGAAACTCGGCGCCTCGGCCGCCTCCCCCTCAGAAAAGCGCCCTGGCCCCAAAGGCGCGTGGCCCTGGGCGGAACCCACTCCGTCCCGGCGCCCGGTATGAGCAAGCGAGCTGCCAAGAGGTCCCTCGCCCCAAGAAGCTGCCGAGTGCTCCCTGCCCGGCTCGTCACGACCACGCTCCTGCTCAGCCGCCCAAGACCCAGCGCTGCTCCCAGCTGCAGCGCATGAGGGACCGCAAGACCAGCTCGCCGTCACCCGTGGCCTAGCAACGGGCTGCTGCGCCTTCTGCCCAGCTGCCTTGTCGCGTGGCCAGCAAGTTCAAGCCAGACCTGCCTCCTCGCTCTGACAGCACGGCCGACCCTGCGAAGTTCCTCCAGCTCTGAGCTGGGCGCCAGCTTCCGCCAGCAGGGCAGAGATGGTCATGGCGAACCCCAGTTTCCCATGGCACTCAGGGCAGAGGGCCCTTTTGGCTCCCCTGAACACAGCTCTGGCGATCTCCTCACAGGGGCCGAGATGCGCACCTGCTTCGCCGCCAACTTCCAAGGTACTGGCGACCAAGCCACCTGCCGGGAAGTGGCGACATGCGCCGCATCAAGCAACAACCGGGGAGACCTGCGGGTACATCCGGCACTTCAACGGTATGCGCCTCAAGATTCCCAAGGTGACCGAGGCCATCATCTCAGCCTTCTCCGATGGTGTCTTGTGACGTCAAGATGAAGGAGGAGCTGGCGATGCATGAAGACACATGCCGTCCTTGGAGCTGTTCAACTTGGCGACCAAGTGCGCGAGGGCTGAGGAAGGGCGTCTTTCCCTCAGCAGGCTGCCGTAGCGAGACCCGGAGAGAAGAAATCCAAGGCCAAGGGCGTGAAGGCGCAAAGGGGCTGCCGCCATGGCAGGGTAACCAGAACATAAGCGGGGCAAAAGATCAGCCCGGAGTCTTCCAAGGGCAGCTGCTTGTGTGTACCACGACCTCCACACCCATAACACCATGAATGTCAAGAGCTCCGAGCCTTGCGAGAAGGGAGGATCGGCCGGCGCCCCAACCGCAATGACCGAGGCTACGGCCGAGGAGGAGGAAAAAGGCAGCAGGGGCGGCTGGTAAGACCGCGGCCCTCGCCAAGGGTGGCTGTGACCGACCTCGCGAGGATCATTGGCGGAGATCAGCCTCGCGAGGAGGCTGGAGGGATCAGCCTCGCGAGGATCGTCCTGAGAAGCATGAGCCTCCTCCTCTGCCGCTTGCCGCAGCCAAGGAGAAAGCAGGGACCATCATCGGGGACGAGGGCTGGGGGCTTCCAGGAGGCCATGGCGATCGCTTTGCATCACAGGTGGAGCTCAAGCCCCAGCCTCTCAACGCATCTTCAAGCAGTTCGCGGTGAAGTGAATGCAGTCCTCCCCAAGCTCGAAGCCACTGCGCCCTCGCGGGTGGTGGCGTGCGCCATCATGTTCAGCTCGGCGGATCGGCTCAAGTCTTGCAGCCACAGCCGGAGTCCTCCCGATGCTTTGTTCCCCAATCATCAGCAACGTGCAAGTCACCAGGACCCTCATCAACGGCGGGGCAGGGCTCAACGTCCTGTCCGTAGAGACATTCAAAAATCTCCAAGTGCCTTACAATCAGCTTTAGCCAACCAAGCCTTTCTCCGGAGTCACCGATGGCTCCATGGTTCCGATTGGGCAGGTCCGCCTCCCTGTCACCTTGAGCGCTGCTGACAACTACCGCACCGAGCTCATCGACTTGACGTCGCCCATTACTTTGCCATCTAGCGCCATCCTCGGTACCCAACTCTGGCCAAGTTCATGGCGTGACTCATCAAGCTACAATGTCCTCAAGATGCGAGAAGTGGCGGAGTCATCCACGGTGCCCTGCGAAGAGAGGCAGTGTGCTCCTGGGCGAGCTTTTCGAGCCGCATCACTTGAAGACCCGGATCGCGGGGTAGGAGGCTCACCTGAGACCGCCCCAAGAAGAAGAAGACATCGCCCGGGCCCAGGCCCTCGGGAGGCGGGCCCCTCGGGAGTCCGCACCTGCTCGGGGCACCTCCTTGTCGCATAGGAAGGTGTGCCGGCGCCCTCCTCGAGCAAGGCTCGGGGCTCCCTCACGGAGGGCCACCGACCTTGCTAAGGTCACGAGGGGCGCTTGGGCACCACTTGGAGGCGTGTTTCAAAACACGTTTCCCTCAGGAAGGAGCAAGGCAAGGAGGGCCAAACCCTCAGGAGTTCGTCAGTCAGATCACGTAGGAGTTGCAGGAGTCAAGAGTCATGAGTGGCAGCCACCGCTTACCCACCGTAGCTCCCCATCCAGGCGAGGATGGTGGGCTCTGGCGTCTGCGTTGACATCCAGGGCTCAGCAGAGCCGCCTCTCGGGGAACGCACTTCGGCCCTCACGCTGGGCCTTCAGTGAGCCCACCCCACAGCTACGTTCGCATGCCCCTACGGCTTGCCGAGCCGCCATGCAATACCCAGCGCCTCATGGGGAGCATCCACAGGCTCGAGGAGGCCAAGGCGTTCCATGATCTGGTGGAGATGGAGATGGTCCACGAGGAGCCACCAGCGCCTCCGGAGCCTCCCGAGGCTCTGGGCACAGGGGCTCGTGAGGATCGGCTTCCGCAGCCCCACGACGTCCGCTTCTTCAACACCCCTTAGTCTTGACGTTATCGGGTGAGATCCTTGAGTTTCATTTCCAGGTGGGGCGCCCCAGGCTGCAATATTCCCGAGCGCGTGGGTCCGTCCTGCGGCGTGTATCCCCTACTTCATGTTCCTAGCTTACTTTGTTGGGCGCCCTCGGGCTGCATCATCCCAAATCGCTCGGGCAAGACCAGTGATGTACGCCTTCCCTGCATCTATCTAAGTGAACTTGCTTCTTACGTGATTAACGTGCTTGACCTAGTTGCCCGCTCAAGCGGCACCAAGCGATGGAGCTGCTCCCCAGCGGCACGGCGGCTTGCGCATGGGTCCGTCAGCGCCGACAAACCTGAATGGCTGAGCTCGGCGCGGCAGCCCGCCTGGCGCCACCTCGTCCCGGAGCCTTGATTGCCTCGTCACCCTCCAAAGCAACCAACGGCTGACCGTCGGTTGTCATAGCGGACTCTTGTTCTTCTTCTTGTGGTGGGCCTGCAGGATCCCTTCAAGGTGCAGCGTCAGGCGAGGCCCTCACGGCGTCTTCTTCACTCTCGTTTGCGCGAACCGCTTGCACGTTAAAGGGGGGGGTACCTTAGCATCGCGACTCATGGGCTCCTACTGGCTCCCCAGCCCTCACCCTCTGGCCTTGTCCACGGCATTGCAACCTGGCATACCAGCGATGGCTGAGACCCGCTCGGGGGCCGGGACCCGAGGGCGTAGAAGCGAAAGGGGAGCAAAGGCGAGAGGAAGAGGCACCTTGAGGACCTCGCCGAGAACAACCCCTCGCCTGCCGATGCGCGGACCTAGCGTTGCACCAGGAAGCGGTTCCTAATTCTCGAGATAAGTCACCCTCCGGAAACACTAGCTACAACAGCACCGTCCCCGCACCTAATGCAATCCCGTGTTAGCAACTTCGCTCTCCTTTCTCACCGAACGATGGCTGCTTGAGCGCTAAAGGGACCTCCACGAGCATCGTGACTCGGGGGCTCTTCTTGGACCCGGGCCGCTCACCTCCTGGCCTTAACCACGGCATCGCGACACAGCATACAAGTGGCGGCTGAACCCTGCCTTGGGACGGGACACATCGGTAGCAGGCCAAGCCGCTGTGAGGTTCGAAAGGAAGAACTAAGCTAAGGCAGAATGAGCATCTCGCACTTTTCTCCATGGCAAGGATTATATTAACAACAGGAGCACGGGCACCTTACAAGCCCACACGCAGGCGGCGCACCGATTCCTCGCATGGAGCGGATCCTAGAAACGCTAACTACGTGCCTCGCAAGAGATGCCATCATCAACGGTGGGCCGTCAAGCACCGGCGTAACCTCATCGGTCGAGGCGGCGGTGGCACAGCAAAGCCCGCCCTGCTCAAGGCGGCGTGGGCTCGGGGCTCCCTAGCTGTCGTCGCTCGTCTCGAGTCGCGAAAGAGCTCGTAGTCAACTGGATCCTCCAGCGCCCCGCCGCCGAGGAGCTGCCAAGGAAGCAGACGGTGCGCTGGTCTCGCCTTGGCGGCGAGGCCCGACCACCCCTCTCAGGGCAGCACTCCAGCCGGCGTCCGTCCGTGTCGAAGACCATGAAGAGCATCGTGGAAGCACCATCGTACTCTAGGTGGATCGCGAGGGCGCCCCTCATCCTGCAGACCAGGCGATCTACTTGAGACTCGAGTCATGAAGACCTTGCAGGGGCATCGACCGCGACCTCCGCCCGGTCGCGATGGTGTTGCAACCGGCGTCTGCAACGAGCTCAAAGTATCCCCTGCGGCATCACAAAGCGAAGGAGGGAGGAAAGCGAATCAAGGGCCGAGGAGGCATGGCGGCGTGGAGCACAAACTCCGGGAGGAGCCCTGGCATGAACTCCGGGGAGGGGCAGCCCAAGCACCGCCATTTGTGACCGGGCCATTTGGCGTCGGCAATGGCGTCGTCCATGACGCTCGGCATCAACTCCTGCAGGGCCCTCAAGGTGGGCGTACAAGGGCAGCGGGAACGCTGGCGGGGGCCGCTCGCACCAAGGCCTCAACACCTCCTGCCGGGCGTCCTCATCTCGACAGCATAGGGCTAGCCGTTTCTTCGGCAGAAGCGGGTCGGGACCCTCTCGGGGAGCCTTTTCCTTCTCTTCCGCGGAGAACCGGCGGATCGGAGCCATTAACGGCAAGGTGGAGCAAGGGCGGAGGAGAAGGAGAAGCAGAAAGAGATGGTGGAAGAACGCAGCGCCGTTACATGCCTTATAAGCCGGAGCGACAACCGTCGACCTCCACGATCGCGGTAATCATGAGCCACTTTGCATGCGAGGGACTTGTCAATTCATGCGATTCTTGCGGCGTCGTGGGGAATCGAGGCACCCGTCCAATCAACCGCCATCATGGCGCCCAAAGGCCTTGTTATTGTTAGGGCAGCGCTTAACCGCCTGCCCCTTCGCTTCTCTGCTCAGCCAAGTCAGCGCGCCTTGGGCCGGGGCTACTGTCGGCGTTACGGGAGCAGGGGTCCCAGACTTGCACTTGCTGCGGCTGCGGCGTGGTTCAAGGGGAGGCCCGGCACGACCCATCTTCATCGGCCTAAGCTCAAGACCCTCGCGAGGGGCCAAGCCTCATGAGGCGGGACTGACGAGGGAGCTTCCTCGAGCCTGCAGCCTCGTCGGTGGCTCGCGAGGCGGAGAAATCAAGGCAGGGTACCTCACGAGGTGCCCATGGCGCAAGCCATAGCGACCAAAGGCGCCCGGTGAGCGCCGACCCAGCGATGTCCTCCTTTCCTCTTTGGTGCAAAGGAGCAAGCGCGGCGAGCGCATCAAGCAAAGGCATCCGTTTCGGTGCAATAAGACCAAGACAATCATAGCGGCGGGGAAGGAAGTCATTGTGGAGCCCAAGCGGCGTCACTACGAGCCTTTGTGAGGCGGGGACCAACTTTAGTCGGGATAAGTGTACCGGATGTTCCCCTACAAAATGGCCAATTGTTGGCGCCCTTCCGCTCAATATTTGGGGAGGCCGGGGCCTTTGCCTATAAATAGGACTAGCCACCCACAGGGTCAAAGAGGAGATATAGATCCAGAGAGGGATCGATCGATGGGGAGGCATCATCTAGAAATCTAGAGAGAGAGGATCCAGCATCTGGGATCAGCGGAGAAGCGGCCCGAACTCCCCTAGCAGTTCATCGCACCCGGCCAAGCAGGACCCTCGCGAGGCTGTTCTTCCTTGTATTATTCATCATCATCAGCAAGAGGCAATCCACCACACCACAAACTAGAGTAGGGTATTACACCACAATGATGGCCCGAACTAGTATAAACCACATGTGTCTCTTGCATTGTTCCTTTCATAGCTTAGATCCTAGCGAGGCGGCGAGGTGCAGGTAGAGGGCGAGATCTCCGCGCACACCCCAGTGTTCGAACCTAGAGGGTCTGCCGGAACCCGAAATCTGACACAGCACCTCCTAGCCACACCCTCTCCCCCTGTCTGCCTCTCTGGACCTTATTTGCTTCTAACACATGCAGGCGTGTATATGAACTGATCTCCCTACATATAGCCAGGTCGACTATAATTCATTTTCACCAAGCACCAATACACTTACCTCGCTAGTTATGTCTCTCCTTTTCTCGGACACCTGACGGTTGATCTTCCTATGTAGTTACGCATGCTTACCACAACCATATCTTCTCCCTCATCATCCTTGAATACCTCCCGACCCATCTCTCACATGCACGTGCATAGGCAGACGGACATCCCCGCCCTCTCTTATTGATATTGCACTCCATACCCTTCGTTTGTCTAGCAGGCCTCTCCCACCATTTGTGAGCGCCACTCCACCACCAACCCTCCGATGCTCTACCTTTGTCTTTTCCCCAACCTTATTCCTCTGCTACACATATCCATGGATGTCGATCGATCTCCCTCAATACATAGCTAGGTCTCTCTCCTTCCCCACATATACTAGTCGACGGTCTCTACCCCCACACACACACACCGATAGTCGAACATTGTAGGTAGGTATCCATGCCACGGAGAAGAACTGCACCCTGCCCTCTCAAATTCCGTGGGCCAGCATACAACATCTTTAGCGTGGGCAAACACAAATTCGATGGCACTCTTTATCAATCGCGCAGCCACACACTTCATCACTGTTTTCGATTCTATTGATATCTCACGTCCATGACTCCGTTTCACACACGTTGCATATGTTACGTTTTTTTGTTTGAGTATCATCGACACGTTGCCTCTGTTCGCACAAACCATCTCTCTCACCCACCCGTCGTACCTGCACCTAAAGAAGAAGTGCACGCGGGGCCTTGCGTACTCACGTCTCGTTCGGCCACACCCGCTTGCGGGTACACGGTGGAGTTTGTTTACGTCTGAAAAAGGCAGCCCACGTGATAATTTGGCGGCGATGTAGCGGTTGTTTACTCGAAGGAGGTCGGGTACCACGCCTAGAATATAAAAGCGATTATGCGTGGGAAAATAGAAAAATGGGTTTGTCTCTCGTCACACCATCTCACACAAGGCCTCGTGGCCTCTCTCTCTCGGCGTTGATGGGTGATCGGCCGCATGCGTCGCCGTGAGAAAGGGAGGATGTGCATCGTCTCTCCGTTCGACAGCGTTGAGGCAGCTCAAATCTTTGATCTGTGGTACTGCCGTTCTCTCTCGACCAAGCTCCGGCGTGGTAGGGCCTTCGCCACTTGCTTTCGGGATTGCCTTGATATGGGCAGATTCCGACGCGGCGCCTCCTAGTAACATCCCAACTACCCTCAGTACAGCTTCCTCCAGCCTTGCTCCTTGCCCATCTTCCCACGTTGCTGCATGTGGATCTTCTTTAGTTGTTTTGCTTAAATCAGTATCTCGGCGGCGTACTTTCCATCTTGCAATCTCGTCCTCAAACCATTTTATATAAACCACCATGTGCTATCTTTCCCTTTTACATGGAACATGCTTCTTTTTGTCGGCGTATGTGTCTTCAACTCGTCTTATTGGGCGTAATTGTTTCCTTCGACCTCCTTCTACAAACAAGGCTATCCATTTTCACCTCGTTGCTATTGTGACCTTTTGGTGAACTGCACAAATCACTTTTTACAGAAGAGTGTTTTGTGCGGTTCCATAAAAATATCACAGGCAACGCTTTTATTCTGTGGGGACTGGGAAGGGAGATTGGTTTTGCTATCCTCCTCATCCAACTCCGTGCCTAATCTTTCTCCAACAAGAAGTTAGTCCTAAAGAGAGATTGTAGAGGTGACCGGCTTCTATTTATGTGTGTTATGTTTCATCATCTAGTTCCACTATTATTGTAATCACCTTGTTGGATATCTTTGCAAAGCGAGGGATGGTCCGCTCGATTTTAGTGGAGCTGCACAAAATGATCGGATTGTGGTGTCCTTCATACACCTCTTTTTTGGCTATAAATTTGGGTGAAACTAGCTGCCAAGCAATGAACAACTGTGCCAAGGAAATGGAGCCATGCCCTCGCACAACATCGATGAATTATATTTTTTTCTTTATTTGTACACCTTCTCACAACTTTGTCTTGAGTTGTGATGTGAATATTAATGGCTGATCTGCGAACCATTGAGATGCATTAGCCATGGTAGTTTCGATTGTATTTGATGGAATGTTGTGATGAGATAATCTCGAGGCAAGACACGTGAATCCCAAGTTGGAACCTTTTTTTTTCCCTGCGGGAACCGAAGTTGAAACCTTCATAGCATCACGGTACAATTTCATCAAAATTATGCGTTACATATAAACAAATCCACGAAGGATTGATAGCAATGCTAGAAACAATTCAACCGTTTAGCCGACATGTTGGACATCCTTCATCCGGCTCCACCTGCCATGCAGCAATATTGAGTGCACAACACAACTTCAGGGAAAGATTCACCCCGATCGTTAGCGCCTTGATAGTAATGACTAGTGAGCGGTCAAATCACAGAGCCCCACCTTACGCCACGATGAGTTGCTCCGGACAAAGCAACCATCATTTCTCATTCCTTGAATCTACTTTGGTACTCCCATATTCCCACAGTAATAAGTTGCTCGAGCGAATCAACCATCACTATATCCGCTCATGTGTGATGACCACAGGAGCTATCCATTCAGATTGCATGTTAAAAAAATAAAGGTCGATAACTAATGCAGCAAACTTTAAAAAAAACTAATGCGGCACCTCGGGCCAACGCGTCCATATTGCATTTTGCACGAGAAATTACACACCATGTTTCGTTGACATGTGGTCCCGTTTCAACATATCAGTGAGACAACGGCGAGTAGTAGGAGTATTTTCGAACCGACGTGTAGGCGGGCGCCTCCGTGAACAAGTAGTGGCAACCCGGCAAATCCACCAAACTCTTCGCCTTTCCCTCTCGATTTAGAACTATTGTCGCACGCTCTTCCTCTCCCTCCTCCATATTGTACGTGCATTGCAACAGGTAATCGGATGAGGCCAATCAACAATAGTACTCCCTCCGTTCCTAAATGTAAGTCTTTGTAGAGATTTCACTATGAACCATATACGGATGTATATATATGCATATTAAGTGTAGCTTCATTCATTTTGCTCTGTATGTAGTCCACCTAGTGAAATCTCTACAAAGACTTATATTTAGGAACGAACAAATAATACACTATTTGTACTAGCTTCACATGCTTCAGCAGCGTCGTGCGGAGTGTTTTCTTGTAGCCATATTGTACTCCCTCCTTTTCGGTTTATAAGGCTCAATTTAAAAATCTCACCAACCAAGGGAGATGGTGAGTGGTGGAATACTTTTTGTAGTTTGAAAATCACCCAATTAATGCTCTTGTTTTCCACAAAAAAGTATGTTTACCAATGCATTAATTGCAATGCATGCATGCATAAATTACATGCATTGGTCAATTATTTCTTAATACTTGCATGCAATGATTTAATGCACCTTGGAATCTGAACATGTGATGGGAAACAACCAAATTGAGCCTTATAAAATGGAAAAACTAAAATTTTGAGATAAGCCCTGCTACGTCTTGAGCTTGCCTTGGTTTTCCTCGAAGAGCAGAGGGTGATGCAGCAAGTGTAGCGTAAGTATTTCCCTCAGATTTGAGAACCAAGCTATCAATCTAGTAGGAGGCTTCTCAAAAGTCCCACGCACCTACACAAACAAGCGAGAACTACTTAACCAACGCAATAAAGGGGTTGTCAATCCCTTCCACGGCCACTTGCAAAAGTGAGATCTAATAAAGATAGTAAGATAAGATAAATATATTTTTGGTATTTTATAATATAGATGCAAAAAGTAAAGATGCAAATAAAAGTAGATTGGAAGCAAATATGATAGGGGATAGACCCGGGGGCCATAGGTTTCACTAGAGGCTTCTCTCGAGATAGCATAAGTATTACGGTGGGTGAACAAATTACTGTCGAGCAATTGAAAGAAAAGCGCATAGCTATGAGATTATCTAGGCATGATCATGTATATAGGCATCACGTCCATAACAAGTAGACCGACTCACACTGCATCTACTACTATTACTCCACACATCGACCGACTCCTGCACGCATCTAGAGTATTAAGTTCATAAGAACAGAGTAACGCATTAAGCAAGATGACATGATGTAGAGGATAAACTCATGCAATATGATATAAACCCCATCTTGTTATCCTCGATGGCAACAATACAATACGTGCCTTGCAACCCTTTACATCCTTTGGTAAGGACACATAAGATTGAACCCAAAGCTAAGCACTTCTCCCATGGCAAGAAAAGATCAATCTGATAGGTCAAACCAAAGCGATAATTCGAAGAGACTTGCAAAGATAACTCAATCATACATAAAAGAATTAAGAGAAGATTCAAATATTATTCATAGATAAACTTGATCGTAAACCCACAATTCATCGGATCTCGACAAACACACATAAAAAGAGTTTACATCGAATAGATCTCCACAAGAGAGGGAGAACATTGTATTGAGATCCAAAAGAGAGAAGAAGCCATTTAGATAATAACTATGGACCCATAGGTCTGTGGTAAACTACTCACAACTCATCGGAGGGGCAAGGATGTTGATGTAGAAGCCCTCCATGGTCGATTCACCCTCCGGCAGAATGCCGACGAAGGCTCCAAGATGGGATCTTGCGGATACCGAAGGTTACGGCGGTGGAAATTGTGTTTCGTGGTGCCTTCGGATGTTTTCGCGGTACGTAGGTATATATAGGAGGAAGAAGTACGTCGGTGGCCGCCCGAGGGGCCCACGAGACAGCGGGGCGCGACCTACAGGGGGGCGCGGCCTCCTATCTCGTGTGGTCCTCGGAAGCTTCTTGACTTGCACTCCAAGCTCTCCGGAGCACGTTCGTTCCCAAAATCACGCTCCCGAAGGTTTCATTCCGTTTGGACTCCGTTTGATATTCCTTTTCTTCGAATACTCAAATAGGCAAAAAAATAGCAATACGGGCTGGGCCTCCGGTTAGTAGGTTAGTCCCAAAAAATGATATAAATGTGTAAAATAAAGCTCATAAACATCCAAAATGGGTAATATAATAGCATGGAACAATCAAAAATTATAGATATGTTGGAGACGTATCAAGTATCCCCAAGCTTAACTCATGCTTGTCCTCGAGTAGGTAAATGATAAAAAAGAAAATTTTGATGTGGAATGCTACCTAGCATAATTCTCAATGTAATTTTCTTTATTGTGGCATGAATGTTCAGATCCAAATGATTCAAAATAAAAGCTTATAAAACATAAAAATAATAATGCTTCAAAGCATACTAACAAATAATCACGTCCTATAAAAATAACATAGCCAAAGAAAGCTTATCCCTACAAAATCATATGGTTAGGCCATGCTTCATTTTCATTACACAAAATACTCCCATCATGCACAACCCGATGACGAGCCGGAGCAATTGTTTCATAGTTTTAGCAGCGCTTCAGCTTTTTTCAACTCTTACGCAATACATGAGCGTAAGCCATGGACATAACACTATGGTGGTATATGGTGGTGGTTGTGAGGACAAAAAGGGAGAAGATAATCTCACATAAACTAGGCGTATCAACGGGCTATATAGAGATGCCCATCAATAGATATCAATGTGAGTGAGTAGGGATTGCTATGCAATGGATGCACTAGAGCTATAAATATATGAAAGCTCAACAAAAGAAACTAAGTGGGTGTGCATCCAACTTGCTTGCTCACGAAGACCTCGGGCATTTTGAGAAAGCCCATCATTGGAATATACAAGCCAAGTTCTATAATGAAAAATTCCCACTTAGTATATGAAAGTGACAACATAGGAGACTCTCTATCATGAAGATCATGGTGCTATTTTGAAGCACAAGTGTGGAAAAAGAGATAGTAGCATTGTCCCTTCTCTCTTTTTATCTCATTTTTATTTTTTCGTTTCCCCTTTTTTCTTTTTCTTTTTTTTCTTTTTTTCTCATTTTTTTTTCTTTTTGTAAAGTCCGAAGTCTCATCCCAACTTGTGGGGGAATCATAGCCTTCATCATCCTTTCCTCACTAGGACAATGCTCTAATAATGAAGATCATCACACTTTAATGGATTTACAACTCAAGAATTACAACTCAAAGCTAGAACAAGATATGACTCTATATGAATGCCTCCCGTGATGTGCTTGGGATATGCAATGAATCAAGAGCGACATGTATGAAAGTTATGAAAGTGGCCTTGCCACAAATACGATGTCAACTACATGATCATGCAAAGAGCAATATGACAATGATGGAGCGTGTCATAATAAACGGAACGGTGGAAAGTTGCATGGCAATATATCTCGGAATGGCTATGGAAATGCCATAATAGGTAGGTATGGTGGCTGTTTTGAGGAAGGTAAATAAGGGGTTTATGATACCGGCGAAAGTTCTTGCGCGGTAATAATAAACGCTAGCAACGTAAAAAGGATGAGTGTGCCTGTGTCCATGGACTCACATTAGTAAAAAGAGAACTAATATAATTATAACAAAAGCCTACTTAGCACTCGAAGCAAAGTACTACTAAGCATGCCCCAAGAGGGATAGATTGGTAGGAAAAGACCATCACTCGTCCCCAACTGCCACTCATAAGGAAGACACTCAAAAGAGCACCTCATGCAACAAATTTGTCACACAACTTTTACTATACGTGCATGCTACGGGACTTGCCAACTTCAACAAAAGTATTTCTCAATTTCATAATTACCCACTAGCATGACCCTAACATTACTACCTTTATATCTTAAGACAATTATCAAGCATCAAGTTGATCATAGCATCCAACTCTTTTTTCTATGATAGTTTTTATTATACCCAACTTGGATGCTCATCATTCTAGGACCAGCTTTCTGACCATAGCAAATACCATGCTGTTCTAAAAGACTCTCAAAAAGATATAAGTGAAGCATGAGAGACTAGAAATTTCTTCAAAATTAAGACACCACCGTGCTCTAAAAGATATAAGTGAAGCACTAGAGCAAAACCTATCAAGCTCAAAAGATATAAGTGAAGCACATAGAGTATTCTAGCAAATTCTAATCAAATAGGCTTCTCCCAAAAGGTGTGTACAGAAAGGATGATTGTGGTAAACTAAAAAGCAAAGACTAATATAATACACGATGCTCCAAGCAAAACACATATCATGTGGTGAATACAAATATAGCCCCAAGTAAAGTTACCAATGAACGAAGACGAAAGAGGGGATGCCTTCCAGGGCATCCATGAAAGCAAACTTTTGTCTATTCTTGAATATCTTGGGGTGCCTTGGGCATCCCCAAGCTTAGTCTCTTGCCACTCCTTATTCCATAGTCCATAAAAGCTTTACCCAAAACTTGAAAACTTCACAACACAAAACTCAACCGAAATCTCGTAAGCTCCGTTAGTGAAAGAAAACAAAACCACCACATAAGGTACTGCAATGAACTCATTCTTTATTTACTTTGGTGTTAAACATACTGTATTCCAACTTCTCTATGGATTATAAACTATTTTATTGGCTATAGATTCATCAAAATAAGCAAATAACACACGAAAAACAGAATCTGTCACAAACAGAACAGTCTGTAGTAATATGTAACTAACGCAAACTTCTGGAACTCAAAAAATTCATCCAAAATAGGACGAATTAGTAAATTTGTTTATTGATCAGCAGAAATTGGAATCACTATTTTATCACGTTCTGGTGATTTTTAACAATTGTTTTCGTTAACCGAAAGTTTCTGGAAATTACAGCAAGATCAAATAACTATCATCCAAGAAGATCCTATAGGTTTAACTTGGCACAAACACTAATTAAAAGATAAAAACACATCTAAACAGAAGGTAGATGGATTATTTATTCCTAAACAGTAACAAAAACAAAAACTAAAAATAAAATTGGGTTTGCCTCCCAACAAAGCGCTATCGTTTAACGCCCCTAGCTAGGCATAAAAGCAAGGATAGATCTAGCAGGTGCCATCTTTGGCACTAAACTCATAAGTAATGCGCATGATAGATTCATAAGGTAATTTAACTTTCTTTCTTGGAAAATGCTCCATGCCTTTCTTTAGTGGAAATTGGAATCTAATATTCCCTTCCTTCATATCAATAATCGCACCAATCGTTCTAAGGAAAGGTCCACCAAGAATAATAGGGCAAGAAAGATTGCAATCTATATAAAGAACGATAAAATCTACGGGCACCAAATTACTATTTGCAACAATAATAACAACATTGATCCTTCCCATAGGCTTTTAATGGTGGAATCCATAAGGTGCAAATTTAACGAGCAATCATCAAGATCATGGAAACCTAGAATATCGCATAAAGTTTTGAAATCATTGGAAACACTAGCACCCAAATCACACAAAGCAAAACACTCATAATCTTTAATTCTAATCTTTATAGTAGGTTCCCACTCATCGTTAAGTTTTCTAGGTGTAGAAACTTCCAAATTAAGTTTTTCATCATAAGATTGCATCAAGGCATCAACAATATGTTTGGTGAAAGCTTTATTTTGACTATAAGCATGAGGAGAATTAACAACGGATTGCAACAAGGAAATACAACCTTTTAAAGAACAATTATCATAATCAAATTCCTTGAAATCCGAGATAGTAGGTTCAACATTATTAGAAGTTGAGGATTCTCCAATCTCACTTTTACCAAATTTAACATTAAGATCTAAAGACTCCGAATTCTTGGGACGCTTCTAGGGAAAGTTGATTCATCATCAGTCCCATAATCATCAAAATTCATATTGCAAAACATTGATCTAATCGGAGACGCATCAATAACTTTAAGATCCTCATCATTATTTTCACGAAAACTAGAAGAACACGCTTTTATAAAGCTTTCTGTTTTAGCACGCAATCTAGCGGTTCTTTCCTTGCACTCGTCAATGGAAATTCTCATTACTTTGAGAGACTCATTGATATCATGCTTAGGAGGGGAAGATCTAATTTTAAGAGAATCAACATCAAGCGAAAGTCTATCAACGTTCCTAGCCAAATCATCAACTTTGAGCAATTTTTCTTCAAGCAGAGCATTAAAGTTCTTTTGCGAAATCATAAATTCTTTCACACTATTCTCAAAATCAGAGGGCACCTTATTAAAATTACCATAAGAATTATTGTAGGAATTTCCATAATTATTAGAGGCATTACTAGGGAACGGTCTAGCATTAAAATTTCCTCTATAAGCATTGTTTCCAAAACAATTCCTACCAACAAAATTCACATCCATAGATTCATTATTATTCTCAATCATGGAAGACAAAGACATATCATTGGGATCAAGAGGAGTATTTTTAGTAGCAAACATCTTCATAAGTTCATCCATCTTTCCACTCAAAACATTGATTTCTTCACAGAGCATGCACTTTTTACTAGAAGATCTTTGATTGTGCCATTGAGAATAATTAGCCATAATATTATCAAGAAGTTTTGTAGCATCTCCTAATGTGATTTCCATAAAGGTGCCTCCTTGGCGGCGAATCTAAGAGATTTCTAGAAGCAAAGTTCAAACCGGCATAAAATTTTTGTATGATCATCCATAAATTCAAACCATGAGTAGGGCAATTCTGAAGCATCAATTTCATTCTTTCCCAAGATTGGGCAACATGCTCATGATCAAGTTGTTTAAAATTCATAATATCGTTCCTAAGAGTGATGATCTTAGCGGGAGGAAAATACTTAGAGATAAAAGCATCTTTGCACTTGTTCCACGAATCAATACTATTTTTAGGCAAAGAAAGGCGAAAACCAAACTTTAGCACGATCTCTAAGTGAAAACAGAAATAACTTCAATTTGACAATATTGTTATCCATATCTTTCTTCTTTGCATGTCACACAAATCAACAAAATTGTTTAGGCGAAGTAGCGGCATCTTCACTAGGAAGGCGGTGAATTGATCTTTTCATAACAAGATTCAGCAAAAGGCGGTATTGATTTCACAAGACTCATCATTATTAAGAGGAGCAATCGAATTACTAAGGAAATCATTATTATTGGTATTCGAGAAATCACACAATTTGGTATTATCTTGTGCCATGGCAACAAGTAATCCAACGCACAAGCAAGCAGAAAAATGGCAAGCAAAAAAGAGAGGAGGAGATTGGGAAAGAGAGGGCGAATAAAACGGCAAAGGGTGAAGTGGGGGAGAGGAAAACGAGAGGCAAATGGCAAATAATGTAAATGCGAGGGAGACGGGTTTGTGATGGGTACTTGCTACGTCTTGAGCTTGCGTTGGTTTTCCTCGAAGAGGAGAGGGTGATGCAGCAAGTGTAGCATAAGTATTTCCCTCAGTTTTGAGAACCAAGGTATCAATCCAGTAGGAGCCTTCTCAAAAGTCCGACGCACCTACACAAACAAACTGAGAACTCACAACCAATGCAATAAAGGGGTTGTCAATCCCTTCACAGCCACTTGCGAAAGTGAGATCTAATAAAGATAGTAAGATAAGATAAATATATTTTTTGGTATTTTATAATATAGATGCAAAAAGTAAAGATGCAAATAAAAAGTAGATTGGAAGCAAATATGATAGGGGATAGACCCGGGGCCATAGGTTTCACTAGAGGCTTCTCTCGAGATAGCATAAGTATTACGATTGGGTGAACAAATTCTTTGTCGAGCAATTGAAAGAAAAGCGCATAGTTATGAGATTATCTAGGCATGATCATGTATATAGGCATCACGTCCATAACAAGTAGACCGACTCCTGCCTGCATCTACTACTATTACTCCACACATCGACCGACTCCTGCACGCATCTAGAGTATTAAGTTCATAAGAGCGAAATGCGCATTAAGCAAGATGACATGATGTAGAGGGATAAACTCATGCAATATGATATAAACCCCATCTTGTTATCCTCGATGGCAACAATACAATACGTGCCTTGCAACCCTTTACATCCTTTGGGTAAGGACACCGCAAGATTGAACCCAAAGCTAAGCACTTCTCCCATGGCAAGAAAGATCAATCTGGTAGGTCAAACCAAACTGATAATTCGAAGAGACTTGCAAAGATAACTCAATCATACATAAAAGAATTAAGAGAAGATTCAAATATTATTCATAGATAAACTTGATCGTAAACCCACAATTCATCGGATCTAAACAAACACACACCGCAAAAAGAGTTTACATCGAATAGATCTCCACAAGAGAGGAGAACATTGTATTGAGATCCAAAAAGAGAGAAGAAGCCATCTAGCTAATAACTATGGACCGTGAGGGTCTGTGGTAAACTACTCACAACTCATCGGAGGGGCAAGGATGTTGATGTAGAAGCCCTCATGGTCGATTCCCCCTCCGTGAGTCTTGGCGAAGGCTCCAAGATGGGATCTCGCGGATCTGAAGGTTACGGGCGGTGGAAATTGTGTTTCGTGGTGCCCCGGGATGTTTTCGGCAGTGCGTAGGTATATATAGGAGGAAGAAGTACGTCGGTGGTCATGAGGGGCCCACGAGACAGAAGCGCGCTCTCTGGGGGGCGCGGCCTCCGATCTTGTGGGGTCCTCGGAAGATTCTTGACTTGCACTCCAAGCTCTCCGGATCACGTTCGTTCCCAAAATCATGCTCCCGAAGGTTTCATTCCGTTTGGACTCTGTTTGATATTCCTTTTCTTCGAAATACTGAAATAGGCAAAAAGAAACAGCAATACGGGCCGGGCCTCCGGTTAGTAGCTTAGTCCCAAAAAATGATAGAAATGTGTAAAATAAAGCCCATAAACATCCAAAAGGGGTAATATAATAGCATGGAACAATCAAAAATTATAGATACGTTGGAGACGTATCAAGCCCCATAAACCGGAAAGGAGGGAGTACTACGTAACCAGCACCTCGAATCCTCGATACTAGTACTATATAGTAAGTAGTAGGAGTAGTAGGGTGGCATGGGCGTAACAAGCATTCACGCCCGTGAGTACGGCACACGCCACCAAAGACGACTTCCATCCGACACCATATTTCTTGGAGTCCATGCTAGAGCAATCTCTTCAACCTCATCGTTTCTCTAACTCAGCCATCGCTGGCCTAAGGCGAGGTGGTGGGGGTTTGCCGATAGTCGCTTTCCTCAAGTGCGGTCCCACTTGTAAGGCCAACTCCAACGCTCTATCAATATATGGATGTACTCTTCTTCCCAATACAGAAACTTGCATCCATTCTACTCCCTCCGTTGCACAATACATGCCTTCTATTTGTCAAAATATATATGTATCTGGACATGTTTTATTATATAGGTACATCCATTTTTGGACAAATGGAAGTCAAGTATTTTGGAACGAAGGAGTACACAATAAATTTTTAAGTTAGCACAACTAGTCTAATCCGAGAGCACAACCGAAGATTTGGTCGGGTTCTTCCTCCTTTTGCCGACACGTGGGACATCCACATCCAGTCGTGTCATGAAAGAAAATAGAGTGGTAGTTGAAGCCACGAGATGTGCATCTTAGGTTAAAGCGTAAATAGAATCTTACTACTCTTGAGTAACTCCAAAAGCAGCCACCGAAGATCTTTATTGGTTTTGTTTTCATCACCCGGCCGCGTCGAGGTGAAAGATATGCGGAGTTGATGGGTCCTCTTGCGTTTTCAGCGACATGTGGGGCGCATGTGAGCAAGCAGACGATGGGCTCCACGCCGTCCATTGGCTGGTGAAGAGAGAGATAGAGGAGGGCTGAGCACGGACTGCAGGAAATTTGTTCTCGTAACCAAAGACCTTGATATTCGTGTGTGGTTGTTTCTAGAATAAAAAAGGAGGTACCCCTACTTATGTTGCTCCCACTACGCCTAGCCTAAGGTTAGTAGGTGACCTTGCGCTTGGCTCTTTGCCTCTTCTGGAAGTCGATGGTTCTACAGTAGTGCTTCTGGCAATCTGACACCAAATGAACTGCTGCACGTCCACATCTTGTAAGAAAAAGTTTCTCCTCGTACTGCGAGCCACCACGCACGCGTTGGCGAGGGAGAAGGCGTAATCAAGCTTGTCGTCGTTCTGCAAGTTGACAGGACACATCAATGTTATTTACTAGTAGTACGTACTCTCTCCAAAAAAGGGCTGACCATGTCATTGCTACCATCCCGTGCTCCGTCGTTGAGTACATGCACTATTCACATGCCATCGAGGATAAAAAATATTCCGTAGGTGCCATCGAAGTGCATGACTCACTTACGAAAAAGGGTTTCCCCCTGCACGACTCACTTACGCACTGCTTATCTGATTATCTCCATTTTCTTGCATGACACGTGCACCTTGATGCTAGATGTCTCGTGTGTTGGGAAAAGGATGAACAAAGCTCACATATAAGAAAAGAGTTGAAGAGCATAGATTCCCAGGCGGTGAGGAGGAGCAAGGAACCTCAGCGGTGGAGCGCCTGCAAGGAACCTTCTTGGCGTTTTCCCCTGTTTTTGCCGCCCACCTATAAACAACTAGAAGAACATGAACTTTTCGCTAACCACTAGAAGCGGTATATCAGATGCTAAGTTGAAGATGTTTTATACTCCCTCCGTTTCCCAAATATAAGTCTTTTAGATATTTCAATAAGGGACTACATACGAAACAAAATGAGTGAATCTACACTCTAAAATATGTCTACATACATCGTATGTTGTAGTCTATTTCTAATGGCTAGAAAGACTTATATTTAGGAACGGAGGGAGTAGTTTATATTGAATTATTGATAACCACGCAACAAGCCACGCATGTACAGGACGCATGCAGCCACGCATGTACACAAGCCAATGCACTAACTCCATCCGATCCAACTCATGCACATACGCGCACAGCATGGAGCACACAACGCATGTACACAAGACGTGCATGCACACGCTCGACCGCAGAATGCACGTGAATAACACATGCATGCGCACACACTCGGCTGCATGGAGGCGTGCACCATCCGCGGCGACGTCCGGTTCGTTGTGCTACGGCGAAGCTCGCACGCAACGGCGCATACACATCTCTTGCAGCACCTCTTTGCCGTCGTTGCTCAACTATTAGTCGGAGACGAAGACGACTGTAGCCTCGGCCTTAGAGCTAATACCGATGGAAAAACATGCACGCTGCACGCACACGAGCACATACGGAGTGCCCACGATGTGGTGGTGGTGCGTCCCTAGTCGCCTCTACTCCTTCTGCGCATGTTTTCTATCAAGGCGGCTGCATGCTAATGATGATGTGGGTGAGATCTTCTACGACTCAGATGATAACGAGGAAAATTATGAGACACAAGGTGACGTACACCATCAAGGTCCATGGTAAAGGGGGTGCTAGTAAGTGCTTAGATGTGCTTAGAGTAAGTCCAATAGAGCTGAGTCGGCGGGCTATAAGGAATAAACTATAGTATATTTCTGCTTAGTTGGAGGAAAGAGAAGAGGAGAGAGAAGGTAAGCGGGCTCTTCGTGAAGAGCCAGCTCTATACGTGCTCCTAGGCACTTTGTGAGAATGAAAGGTGGGCCTGAACAAAAAAGTAGTAGTACACTCTTTTGATCTACTATTGTACATGTTGACTATAAGATGGGCTGTAGATGACATGACACTGGCTTATAGCCAGCAGCTAGCTATACTATTAATGCTCTTTAGATGAGGTGCTAAGTGCATTAAATGGCTTAGTAACTCAAGTCTTCAATGCATAGGTGCTTAGTTTATTGGTGCCACATCATATTTTATGCCTACGTGGCAGGCTTAGCGACTATACATGATGGAGCACCGGGAGAGGCCAAGGCTGGTCATAGTGGGGAGTAACTTGTCTTTGTAACATATTACTATGTTACTCTAAACATCTCTATAAACCGTAAAGGAGGGAGTAGTAACATACTAGACTAGTGTCATATGCACGAGTATGGGAGCACATGATATTTCCCGTCAGGACCGATCCCAAGTTGGCTTCTCACCTTCTTGGCCCAACAAAACCCTCCCCCTCCCTCCTGGGCGCTTCCGCCCGGCGCCAATTTGGAGCCATTGTCGGTGTCAAAACCGGCGGATCTCAGGTAGGGGGTCCCGAACTGTGCATCTAAGGCGGATGGTAACAGGAAGCAAGGGACACAATGTTTACCCAGGTTCGGGCCCTCTCTATGGAGGTAATACCCTACTTCCTACTTGATTGATCTTGATGAATTTGAGTATTACAAGAGTTGATCTACCACGAGATCGTAGAGGCTAAACCCTAGAAGCTAGCCTATGGTATGATTGTTGTTGTCCTCGGACTAAACCCTCCGGTTTATATAGACACCGGAGGGCTAGGGTTACAAAGTGGGTTACAACGAAGGAGATCTACATATCCGTATCGCCAAGCTTGCCTTCCACACCAAGAGAATCCCATCCGGACACGGGACGAAGTCTTCAATCTTGTATCTTCATAGTCCAACAATCCGTCCAAAGGATATAGTCCGGCTGTCCAGATACCTTCTAATCCAGGACTCCCTCAGTAGCCCCTGAACTAGGCTTCAATGATGATGAGTCCGGCGCGCAGATTGTTTTCGACATTGCAAGGCGGGTTCCTCCTCCGAATACTCCATAGAAGATCTTGAACAAGAGGATAGTTTCCGGCTCTGCAAAACAAGTTCCACATTCCACCGTAGAGAGAATAATATTCACAAATCCGACCTGCTGACGTATTTGACATCATGCCATGGCCCGGTTATTATCGAACCGTTTTTTGCAACCAGCCGCCGCACATATCGCGAGGCAGTTTCCTAGGCACGTCTTGTCGAAGCAGAGATCGTGTCCCCTTATCACGGGATTCTCATCAATACAGGCGTGGGTAACCCAATCGTGCCCGTTGGTATGACTCCTCGATTATAGGAAAGTCCCAACGGTCACGAGGAGGACGCCTGGTATTCACCCTCTTTATAAAGAGACCAAGGCCTATCCTTTTTATTCCTCGAACTAAATCGAATCCCTCCCCATACTCGAAGTTCCAACACCCAAAGCTCGGGCCAGGCGCCGGACCTTCAACCATGTCCGGATCCAACCTTCAAGCTTGGTGGATGCCCTCCTCATCACGGAGGAAGACGTCGAAGAAAGTTAAGAGAGGCCAGGTTCTTGGCGAGATTATGCGAACTGGCAGTCTGCTGCTCAAGGGCAGGTCATACCTACTCCCAAACCCGGCCGAGAGCGTAGTATTCATATCTCACTTCCTTCGAGGGCTAGGCATGGCTCTGGATCCCTTCGTGAGGGGGCTCATGTTCTATTACGGGCTGGACTTCCATGATTTAGCTCCGGATTCTATTCTCCACATCTCGTCTTTTATCATCGTGTGCGAAGCTTTTCTGCGTATTACCCCTCACTTCGGCCTGTGGCTCAAGATCTTCCAACTGGAGCCGAAGACAATCGAGGGGAGGTATGCAGAATGCGGAGGTGTTGTAATAAGCAAAAGCACCGATGCCCCATGGCCCGAGGGTTCTTTCCAGGAGGTGTCCAGCTTATGGCAACAAGAATGGTTTTATGTCACAGCTCCCAAGGGTACCAAATGGGTGGCCCCACCTGCCTTTCGCTCGGGTCACCCTCCACGACTAATGTCATGGATCAATAATGGGCTAAACTGGGGGCCAGTGAAGGACGTGCCCATAATGCAGGGTCGCATCCGGGATCTTCTCGAAAGAGATATTGATCTGGTCACGCGATAGCATAAGTAATGTTACTTGGCCGAACCCTGCCTTACGTAACGCGTCGTCCTCCGTAAAATGCAGGGAATTCAATCCAGAGGGACCGCGAGCTATTCAGCACTTCCTCGGCATGACGCCCGAGGAGATGTACAAATTGTACTTCGAACCACAAGCAGTGTGTCCGGATTCCACCAAGGACGCGGGTCTGAGCTGCAATCGTCCAGATACCCAAGTAAGTCGCCCTATGGCCGAACATGTTGTATTTCTATTCATCATGACATCATTCTGAAAAGTCACACTTTGACCAGGACTGGATAACAAAGGCGAAGATGATCAGGTGTCCGGCCCCCCTCCCCGCGGTCGCACCGGATCCGATACTAGTCCGGATATTGGAGCTTGTGCCCTACCAAGCGCCCTCAGTGGAGGATGAAGGTGGGAAGAAAGAGGTGGCGCCTCATGACGGACAACCAGGAGAAGAAGCCAAAGCTCCCTCTCCCAAGGAAGGAAAAGGACCGCCTCTAAAGGCCGGAGACAATAGTCTCTAAGCGGGGAAGAAATCTTGGCAGAGGGTCCTGGCCCAGAGATATCCTTACCGTCTGAAGGCCCGCAAGGATCAGCCCTCCATTGAGCTGTAAGTAAAAGAAAGGATTTAATAGTAAAAAAACATCCTGCTTTACTTCTAAGGAAAATAACCGAAACATCCGTCTTGTAGTCCGGATCGTGACCCTTCTCGGCAGAGTTCGTCTTCGGGGGATCTTCCTCCGGAGATGATGGAGAGCGAAACGCCTCCCCACACCATCCCGCCTTACGAGGCGGGCGACCCCGAGGTGTCGTCTCGGAGGGCTCCTCCCGATCCGGCAAGGCCAGAGGGTGATTCTCTGGCCACCCGAAGTCCTCAGTATCCGGCTCTTGGAGAGAGCAACCGGAAGGGTCCGGCTCCGCTTTGTCATCATGCGGTCGAGATGCTGCAGAAGGATCTGCTAGAGCAGGCAGCTATCTCGAAGCGCACCGTCTTCTAATGGGCGCATGGTTGAGAGGGTTTCATCCATGACGGGTTGCATGAAGCCTTTATGAGTCTGCTGAAAGGTTTTGAGGTATGCAAAGTGACGTGTATTTTTAATAGTACCGCACATGTTTAAAACGTGCCCTGCGCAGATAGTAGCCCCTGAGACTCTGCCGTCGGAAACGACGGTAAACAGAGGATCATAGTCGCAGGTAATAATCCAGGCATCTTCATATGCAGGTGGCTAGCCGGACTTGTGAGGTTGCCGAGCTAACGCGGTGACTTGTTGCGGCATATGCCGACATCATGCTTGTCAACAAGCGGCTTGACGAGGCGCAGGGTATGTAATTTCTCCGGATTTCAGCATATGGTAAGAGGAGCGTAATGCCAGTATCTTGAACATGTTGTGAAATGCAGATGGAGCTGTGGCGGTGGAGACCCTTGGTAGGAACTTGCCCGAGCCAAAAAGCAAGCCAGGGAAAAGTGATGCGGCCGCTCTAAAAGTAATTTGAAGAGTCGAGGGCGAACAAGCTGCCCATTGCCAAAGTAAGGAGAAGATGGCCAAGATGACCGTTGACTTAAGTGATGCCGCCGACTGATACCGGCTTCTTGAGAAGGAAACCCGAGCGAAGGCTGCGGAGCTGGAGAAGGCCATGGTAGCAGCCAAGGAATCTCGTTACCGGCAAGTCTCTTTACTCGTTCTGTAACACATCATCCCGTGATCAACTCCTTGGTCACATTGCGCATATGATGATGTCCTACCGAGTTGGCCCAGAGATACCTCTCCGTCACACGGAGTGACAAATCCCAGTCTCAATTCGTGCCAACCCAACAGACACTTTCGGAGATACCCGTAGTGTACCTTTATAGCCACCAAATTATGTTGTGACGTTTGGTACACCCAAAGCATTCCTACGGTATCCGGGAGTTGCACAATCTCATGGTCTAAGGAAATGATACTTGACATTAGAAAAGATTTAGCATACGAACTACACGATCTTTGTGCTAGTCTTAGGATTGGGTCTTGTCCATCACATCATTCTCCTAATGATGTGATCCCGTTATCAACGACATCCAATGTCCATGGTCGTGAAACCGTAACCATCTATTGATCAACGAGCTAGTCAACTAGAGGCTTACTAGGGACATGGTGTTGTCTATGTTCCACACATGTATCTGAGTTTCCTATCAATACAATTATAGCATGGATAATAAACGATTATCATGAACAAGGAAATATAATAATAACTAATTTATTATTGCCTCTAGGGCATATTTCCAACATCCGGACTGTTCTCCTGACCGGAGACGGATTGGTTGTCTTGATGCTCGGAGTAGCCGTGCTCGGACAGCGGCTCCGCACTTTGTTCTCATCTCATTGGCTTACCCCGCCTCTGTCATTTGGGTTAATTTAGCTTCTTATTCTTGTTGTTGTCATTTGTTTTTTGCCAAAGGCGGGATTTAGAGCGGCGCTTACGGTAGCCGTTTGATTGCTTGTCGTGGGAGCTATCTTTCGCTGCATCCTCGTTATTATTTTCTTTTGGGTGTATCCACCATATATCGTCATATGATGAGGTGGCGGTCCGGTGCCACTGTAGGCGATGGTTCTGTTAAATCTCCGACATCGGTGTCCATACCATCAATGTCTTCGAGTCGAAGTCGAGCATGTTGGTTAAATGCGTCGACGATTGGCATACTAAGTGGGTGGTGGGTGGGGATTGAATTTCCTCGTCGTCCGCATCCCACTCTAGCCGGACATAGTTCGCCAAGGTTCTCTGACGAGGAGAGGGATTTCAGTGAGTTCGATATGTCGCCGAAGGGCGAAGTGCCGAAGATGTCTCATGAGGTGAACTCCATAATCGGCACCCAATCAGATTCGATAGGTATGGGCGCGTGGGTGATGCGGAGTCCGTGGCCGAGGAAAAGTCTACCAGTTCGGCGACCACGGCTCGTGAGGGTAAGGTCGATGTTCGGCTCTATCGCCATCGAGTAGCGGCCTCCGTGGTGGAGTCTATCCTCCCGATCCTCGGATGGCACGATCTGCTCCGGACTAGAGGCCGGAGTAGTTGCTGGCGTGATCTCCCAAACACCATCCGACGGCAGAGCTATATCATGCTCGTCGTGATCGTGAGGCACACCTGGCATGGGCCCAAACCGTCGAAGATCAAGTCTCCGTGGATATTGGCGGTGTAATTCAAGTTTCCAAACCTGACCTGATGGCCAGGGGGTAGCTTTCGATCTGCTCTAGATGGCCAAACAAGTTGGCCGCAGTGCGAAGCCGCCGAACACGAAGATCTGTCCGGGGAGGAAAACCTCACCCTGGACCGCATCGTTGTCGATGATCGAAGGGCCATCGAACCTTGCAAATGACGACCACGGTGGAACTCTCAATGAAAGCACCAATGTCGGTGTCAAAACCGGCGGATCTCGGGTAGGGGATCCTGAACTGTGCATCTAAGGCGGATGGTAACAGGAGGCAAGGGACACAATGTTTACCCAGGTTCGGGCCCTTTCTATGGATGTAATACCCTACTTCTTGCTTGATTGATCTTGATGAATATGAGTATTACAAGAGTTGATCTAGCACGAGATCGTAGAGGCTAAACCCTAGAAGCTAGCCTATGGTATGATTGTTGTTGTCCTACGGACTAAACCGTCCAGTTTATATAGACACCGGAGGGGGCTAGGGTTACACAGAGTCGGTTACAACAGAAGGAGGTCTACATATCTATATCGCCAAGCTTGCCTTCCATGCCAAGAGAGTCCTATCCGGACACGGGACGAAGTCTTCAATCTTGTATCTTCATAGTCCAACAGTCCGGCTGTCCGGATACCCCCTGTCGGTGTCAAAACCGGCGGATCTCGGGTAGGGGGTCCCGAACTGTGCGTCTAGGCGGATGGTAACAGGAGACAAGGGACACGATGTTTTTACCCAGGTTCGGGCCCTCTCGATGGAGGTAAAACCCTACTCCCTGCTTGATTAATATTGATGATATGGGTAGTACAAGAGTAGATCTACCACGAGATCAAGGAGGCTAAACCCTAGAAGCTAGCCTATGGTATGATTGTTGTATATGAGATTCTCTATCGACTAGCTTTGGCCTCGGTTTATATAATGCACCGTAGGCCTAGGATAACAAGAGTCCTAACCGAATCGCCCGGTGGGGAGGAGTCCTTGTCTTGATCGCCAAGTCTTTTGGAATCTTCCTTGTATGCGGCAATCGCTCCGGACTGGCCCATGAGTATCTGACCATGGGGATCCTCGGCCCAATCCAATCGATCGGGAGACGGCGTGGTGAGTACCCCCAGTCTAGGACACCGTCGATCAGCCCCCGAACCGGTCTTCAAGTTAGGGACGCTCCTCGATTCTTCCGAATCTGTTCTTCATCTTGGTTGCCGGTCTTGAAAACTGGTTCAACAAATCTCCTCATCTTCGATCTTGAGGATCGCGAAATGCATTCGACGAGTTTACACGTCGGGTATCCGAGAGCCCTTTAAATTTCCGGCCTTTATCAATGCCTTGTTATTTTTATGCCACACCTCGGGTTTGAAGTTGTTCCTGGCGTGGCGTCCTCTTGCGTCCGAGCTCCAACACCGGACTGCATTCAAGGTATCTTTTGTAGCCGAGCACCAATGCCGGACTGCTTCCCTGCTCTAACGCCGGAATGTATCCGAGCTCCAACGCCGGACTATGTATCCGAGCTCCAACGTCGGATTGTATCCGAGCTCCAACGCCGGACTATGTATCCGAGCTCCAACGCCGGATTGTCTCCGAGCTCCAACGCCGGACTGTATCCGAGGTGTCGTAAATCACCTTGGTTCAAAGAAGTTTGAAGGAGTTTAGCCGAGCTTAATGCGGAAATGCCCTCTATGGAGCTGGCCCACTAGCGCCCGAGCTTTATGCCGGGATCGCTTCCGAGGTGGTGCACCACCCCGAATGTGGGCCAATTTTTGTCAATATTTTTGATTGGTGCAATTTATTCTCTGCCGAGATACATAGCCAGTAGCCCTCAAGGTGGGTATCGGTCTAAAACCCGAGATGCACATGAAGGATGACATAAGACCGCTGATACCCGTAGCCGCTGAGACTCAAGTTGATTTGCAAAATCGGTCGAGGATCAAGTCCTAGCTTCATGAAATACTTGGGACACAAAAAGCGGCATGCTCGGTCCTCGAGACTCGGGTTGGAGTGCGGCCGACCAACTCGAGGATCAAAATCTCCTGAAAGCTGTATTGCACTTAAAATTTTCTGCATAGAATAGGCAATGCACGGTAGCCTCACGAGACACCGGTCGGGTGGCAACACCAGGTCGAGGATCGATGTGCCCTTTAATATTTGTAAATAATAAGCCCGAAGCCCAGTAGCCCCGAGCCTTAATGCGGGCACGGGTGGCGAATTAAGGATCGATATCCATAGTAAAATCACAAATTATGTGTAATGACTCAATGTATCCAAGTACTTTATGTCATTAATGCCGGATCCGCATTGTACAAAACTTTGTTGACCGACCATCGGCTTCAACCTCCTCGGCCCGATGGCGAGGAGTGTTTGTCCTACTTTATAAAGCCTTTATGAGGGCAAAGATTTACGACAAAAAGCGATCTGGCCATACGGTTTTATAAAGAAAGGTACTGTGAGAGAGATATGTTATATTACTGTTTAATGTAAGAAATGACTTCAAAGAAAATAGTCCGCTTATCGGTTCCTTTCTTTGGGTTGTCATGCTAAGCATGATCATGAAACCTCGGCTCCAATGTAAGAGCAAAATATCGAGGATTTAGTTTGGGAGGCCAGTTAATAGCCCCGGTAGTGTCTTGGCGACGATCGAGGTCAAGCCGTAAACACTTGACCATTGTTATGCATGGCCGTCGTTTAACACCGCCATCGGATCGGTGACCGATTTACGCTTATTGTGACGATCGGTTTTCGGCTTTCTCCACGAGGTGCTTAACCATGTGAGCTGGAAGCACAATCGCAATGGTTCTCCTTGCACACCTAGCCGAACAAAGCGGGCGTAGGAGGCAAGCGCAGAGGCAGGCAACCCAACTATTGACCGAAGACACAATTGAAACCGGTGCATATATAGCAATATCCGAGAATATTTTTGCCGAATCTCTAAAGGTGTCCGGCGTTACCTTTGCGAGACTTGTGCTGAAAACACACAAATAGTTTAAAAGTGCCAAAAGCTTGGAAAACCAAAAAGCGTCGATAAAAACATAGCGTCCAAACAAGATCAAGTGTTCGTGCCAATCCGAAAATTGGACTTTAGAGAAAAAAAAGGTGCTTCTACCGTGCTTTAACATCACACATCCTATCTCAAGACTTCAAGCGGGTCAGCCTACAGCTTCAGTCTCTCATCAAAGGCGGAGTACTTCTTATTAGGCCAGTTTAGAAAACTAAACTCTAGCGGTTTTGAGAGAGAAATGAGGCTCCCCGGCTAGTGACCGCACACTCGTGTCGAAAAAAGGAGTGATAAATAATAATAAAAACTTTGCAACGACTAAGAAGAAAAAACACTTATTATAAAACGGCTCAAATAAACATAAGAGCCCCCAAGTGACTTGGGTAAATGTTGACTATATAATGTAAGGTGACATGTAAAATGCCTTCTAGCCGGATTGTAGATCGTTTGTCGAATGGCGGACCTTTTTCGCTTCAACCTCTGGACCCAATAGTCCGAGTGTGTCCGAATACCCTCATGGTTATAAAAACCGGGGCATGCGTGGAGACCGAGCGTAGGGGTCATTAGTGCTTTATCGGACAAGTGTCCAACTAGTTATGTTATATTACATGGTTAGTAAGAAACATCTTCCGTGGAGAATAGTTTCGTTAGGGGTTCCTTTTTCACAGGAGGCATGCCCTAAAGTGCATGTCCGGTTGCGAAAAGCGAGCAGAAAAACATCCGGGGCAGGTAAATGAATAGGTAAGAAATCATCTTTTAGTTCACCGACCGTGTATTCCATTAAGAACGCTAGCTTTCGGCTTCACCCAGTCTGAGGTACACATCCGGCTGACCCGGCAGTAACAATCAGAGAGGTGCTCCCTTTACCACCTAGCCGAACAATCGGGAACGTAGGGGTAAGCCCAGGAGCCAGGCAACCCAGCTTGGCCAAAACTTAAGTCATATCGATGCATATAATGGTGAATAAAAGGTACATGCGGAAGTGGGACACATGTGTTGGGCATAAAACCCGTATTAATAAGCTTCTGTTAAAGAGGCCCCCAGGTATAATGAGCGCGGGTAGCGCGTCAAGTGTGTCTTGAACAAAGTGTGGACAAGAAAAAAATTTACAAGCAACTTTTTTCCAAAAAAGTATAATGCTTGGTCGAGCCGAACACAAGTTAAAAATTTAAAACTTTGAGCATGAAGGCAACTTAGCTGGTTAATGTGTTCGGCATTGACGACGCGGTCCGAGCTTGATACGGGACAAGGTTCCATCCCCCAAGCCGGTCCCAGGGTGGCGGAGCAAAGAGCTCGGCCCTCCGAAGTGGTGACATAGCACGATCAATGCAGACGGCAAAGTGATGCCGGCGTCCCCAAGCATGGGGTAATGAAGGGTTGACAAAGCCCCCGTCCAGCCGAGGTGACGTCAAAGGATATAGTCCGGTGGATCATTTTCCTGTGCACAAAAAATAGTGCAAACCAGAGATAATAGTAATAAAAAATCGTTGCATAATAAATAATTATGCAAAGTGAGTAATAAAAGAAATATGGCTGGCGCCAAGTCAATGTCGATGCTGGTAATTGCGTGATGCGGTAAAGGCATGGCAAGGCCTGAATTCACAGTCGGTTCGAGTTCCGGATGCGGCGTTAAATCGGACTATGTACTGAAACTGACCGAACCATCATGCGACCGTCGATAATGCGCCACCACTTGATAGACCTGTGCACATATGATGGATAAACCAGAGTAATAATTCCTTGGGAAAAATGAACCGAAACAAGCAAAAAATACTAGGATTAATAGCACCTGGTTTATTTATTGTAGTAATCCGAAGGAAGGTGATTCCCAAAATTGGGACTCGGCCCGCGCACCCATTGCCTGATGGGCGATAAAACGACGGCATGGCAATGTCGGCAAGGTCGGCTTGCCGAGGCAAAGCCCTCGGTCCAGCCAATAACATGGCGGAGCCGGTCGGCTAGTGACGCCAAGTGTCCGGAGCAGGTTGATGAAGAGATGGCGAAGCCCCGGTCCAGCCGGGATGTCGAAATGGAGTCGGCGTGATGGGCACCAGCTTGAAGAAGCAATAGTGCGGCCGCCGATGTAGGTCGTGGACGTTGTCGATGCGGCTTGATGAAGCGACCGTCTTGGCGATGCCGGTATGCCCGCTCCGTGTAGTCCGTGGGGCGGCGATGTTGGTGATGATTTATCCTTCGCGATGCGGACTCTTGTTCGGCTTGCCGAGATGATGATCCGAAGAAGTTGAGCTCGGCTCAACAAAGTAACGACATGTCTAGCATCGGCAAAGCCTGCGTGGAGCAATATTGCGGACTGGTTTGACACCAAATTTTGATGTTGAAGATCATGTTCCAAAGTTTTTAAAGTTAGTGGGATGTGTTCGGGAACAAAACATAATACCCCATACAAAACTTCCTTCAAAAAGGATGTCTGAATTCCCGTTCATAAAAAAGACGAACTCGGGTCGGATTCGTTTTCGCGCGGAAAACAAATCCGAAAAGTGATACACTAATCGGAAGGTTCCCAGAGTTTGGACGGTCGGATCGAGCTGAAATTTTGAGGGTGGTAGATATAGGAATTCGCAGCTGATCAACGGTTGGATCTTCAAAGGAGGTCCGAGCTAGAAGCTGGACACCACGCCTAAACTCGTCCGGATTCTCATCCGAGGTTCAATGCGGCTCCGGCATATCGGAGATTGCCAGAGATTCCTCCATCGGAACTCGACGAAATTTTCCAGGGTTGTTGTAGACCCAATTCCGCACAATTCCACCGAAACAATCGCTAAAACGACACTTGAGGAGGTGGTGGCAGCGGACACGAGTCGGCTATCCAGAAAAACAGTATGGTCGCCCGAGGGCAATGTTGACGTTGAGCCCCCGGGCTCCCTGGATGATTCCTCCATGATCTTGATAGAGATCGGAGCTGATGTTGATGAAGGCCCTCATCCGAACATGACGATCGGAGGTAGGCGCAGTCCTTGGTCGAACCAAGGTGACCCAATGGTCAGGTAGTGACGAAGATGCCGGGTCGCAGTTGATCTCACAGGCGGAGCCATCGACCTTTTGCCGAACACATACGCGGAACTCTCAATGAAAGCACCAATGTCGGTGTCAAAACCGGCTAATCTCGGAGTGGGGTCCCCGAATCGTGCGTCTAGGCGGATGGTAACAGGAGACAAGGGACACGATGTTTTTACCTGTGTTCGGGCCCTCTCGATGGAGGTAAAACCCTACTCCTGCTTGATTAATATTGATGATATGGGTAGTACGAGAGTAGATCTACCACGAGATCAAGGAGGCTAAACCCTAGAAGCTAGCCTATGGTATAATTGTTGTATATGAGATTCTCTATCGACTAGCCTGGCCTCGGTTTATATAATGCACCAAAGGCCTAGGATAACAAGAGTCCCTAGCCAGAATCTGCCGGTGGGGAGGAGTCCTTGTCTTGATCGCCAAGTCTTGTGGAATCTTCCTTGTATCGGCAAGCTATGGGGCTGGCCCATGAGTATACGCCATGGGGATCCTCGGCCCAATCCAACTGATCGGAGGCAGACGTGGTGAGTACCCCCAATCCAGACACCGTCACCCCTAATCGAGACTCCCTCACCCGCCGCTCCACGTTGATGGCAAGTCGACATGACGCTACCTCTCATCGCTTCAAGGGTTGAAGCGGGCCGCGCCGACCGAGGGCACCGCCACGTACTCGGCTTACATTTCAGACTACATGTGGATAGTAACTTTAGAGCAAGTACTACAATTAGATGACATAAGCGTGCTATAAGGATTTAAATATAGTATTTGTGCTTAGTTGAAGGAGAGAGAAGAGGAGAGAGAAGAGAAGCGATTGTAAACGTGTAGCAGCGGTTGTACTCCAACATACTTTGTGAGACAAAAGGTGGGGCCTTTATTAATTATATTGTATTTATACTAAAGGGACTAACGGACGCCTTAATTACTCCGTTTTTTTGAGACAAACCTTGGTGGGGATATTATTGACTTTTTTTGAGCTATTATTGGCTTGGACATGGGGTTTGGGGGCCAAAGGCCTACTATTATACTCGCACGACCGACCGACATGCTCTACCCTAGCCGCCACGATTATCATATGTTTTCGCACCGTTCCAGATCTTAGCAGCCGCCACACAATTCTTCTCCAGCCCTCCTTTCGGCATGCACCATGAGAAGGGACAGCATCCTCCGAACCCCGCCTTCGTGATCCTCAGACGGAGAGGGGCGATCGAGCTTTGGGGAGCACACTCATCGGCTCTTTGCCAAGCCCGACTTCCTCAACGACAGCCTTCTTCCCGGCCTCGGTAACCTCTTCATCAACGACATGAGTGACAACATCAACCACATCGGTTCTGCTCGGCCCCAGATAAAGATGTGATTACTGGCCTCCTGGTTTAGTCTCGCATCATTACTTTGATGTTTGCAATTGTCGTCATGGTCTATTTACTGCTGTTTCGGATTAAATCTCATACTAAATTGCTCATATATTCAACAATCCAATCCAAAAAACCTGATCACGGGCAATTTACTCCGAAAGTGGTTTTGCTGCGCTTTTGAAGCCGCCTACTTTTAAGGGGTGCAATATAAAGGTGGCGCACAAGAGCGATATATTGGTTTCGTGATCATGTATGCGCTATGACGCCCACTAAGGGTAAGCCTGAGGGCGATCTGAATCCTACACAGCAGAAAGCTTTTTAGAACATGGATACCCTCTTCAAAGCCGCCCTGTTGAGTGTTCTTGACGATTCCTTTGTGGATTCATATATGTCGTTTGACAGCGGCAAAGACATGTGGGATGCGCTCGAGGCCACGTTTGGGCCCTCGGGCCGCAACGAAGTTGTATGCGTCATGGAGCAATTTCGACTACAAGACGGTGATGAGTGCTCTGTTGTTCACGGACTCATGAGATACGCCACTCTCTAAGGAACTTGAGTACTTTAAGTGTGTGTTCTTGGGACAAATTTGTTCTTTGGGACCATCATTGCCAAGCTTCCACCTTCGTGGAACGAGTTTGCTACTTCTCCTACGAAAAACAGGGAGACATGAGTTTTTCTGTTTTGGATCTCATTAGCACTCTTGATTTTGAGGAGAAGGCGAGAGCAAAAGACACCTGCGATGCTCGGGCGCGAGGGAGCTTCTAGTGCCCACATGGTACACGAGAAGAACTTCCAGCCCAACCAGCCCCAAAACAACAAGAACAAAACTCAGGGGAAAGGCAAGTTTGATGCAAAGAACAAGCCGTCACATGATACCAACTTCAAGAAGAATTCTCATAACGGGAAGGGATACAAACCTCAATTTTGGTAGCACCACACAAAATTTATATGGCTGCATCTACTGCTGTCGGCTAACCTCATGGTGCTCCTGTATTCCTACATTCGTAACTAGGTACAATGACCACCGCAAGATGAAATTAGATTATTCAGATGCGTTGACTTGCTGAATGCAGTCTTGAACGATCCTGTCATGTGTGGAGGAGCAAACAAGCGATTACAATCAAGGTGGAAATCAACCAAGGACTTATGAAATTGTATTTAATCTTCCTCGTGCAGGTCAAGATCCCCTTCGGCCCGAGATGATCGTGTTTTGTCATGCCGAGCTATTGATATGTGCTACTGTTTTGCAACACCGTTTAAGTATAGCTACTGTTTTCCCTCGTTTTAGATTCGTGGACAATGAATATGATATCGGGGAACTACACAATATGGACCCATGTTGAGTCATCTCTATTGCCTCATGTGTTTGCAGCAAATGTGTCAAAGATCAATTGCAAGATGAGGCAGATAGCTAGTGTGGAGTTGCCAACATGCTCAAAGTGCTCTCGCAACATTGAGAAGAAACAAGCATGCCCAGAAATTAATGCGTATACAGGGAGGCCCTTTCTCGTGAGAAGCATCGACTGATTTTCTTTATTTCCACACCTTCTCACAACTTTGTATATTGGTTATAGTATGGTGAATCATTGAGATGCATAGAAATGCTGAACTTTTGTTCTTCTGAATGTTAGTTTAATGTGAGTGTCTCGCATCCAAGATCGCATCCTCTAATTTGGTGGATGCACATAGAGAAAATAAATCTCCTTAATTTACTCCATAACCACCCTATTAAATAGGCCTAGTAACAAACCCAGTATCATGCAAAGGCGGCGGGCACATGCATCCTGCATGCATGGCTATCGGCCAAAACCCATGCGCCAGCTCCAATGCAAGAATGCAAAAGAAGAGAGCGGTTCTTGGGAAAGCGAGTAGTTAGTGCAAATGGGCCTTATAAACACGAATAGCTCGCTCTCCCGCTTCCATCTCCCCACCTAATTCCTCCCCCCGCTCCCCAATCTTCCTCACTCGTCCGGAAAACCCCGCTCACCTTCTTCTTCCTCACTCGTCTGAAAACGCCTTTGCTCCTCTTCTTCACCTCCTACAAAATCCCGGTACCGTCCTTCTTCCCCCACTTGACCGCCACTAGGCTCGTCTCTGGTTACTCTGCTCAAACCCGTTCAATGCCTCTGCCTCCCGACAAGCTACCACTTGTCCATACCCGCAAGGTGGACGCTATCGACATCCCCGAATTGAAAACTCCAGCGGTTTGAGTTCTACCATTACCATGAAAGTTTCATACCACAAACATACCAAGAATTAGGTACCACACCACCGTTGTCCATCGCGGTTTCCTCCTCTCTCCACACCGCCACCTTCGCCTTGGTGCCATCTACGAGACGATCTGCGGTTACAATGCTTCAACTCCCCACCTAAAAAACTTTCAGCTTGTGGTGGTTTATCCGTTGGAGGCCTCCTTTCAAGACAAAGATCATCCACTCCAAATAAGCTTACTTTTAACACCGGAGCGCTTCTTGATTGTTTTGGAAATAGAAATCGTATCGCTTGTCTCCAAATAAAAGTCGCCTCACCTTAAAAGCATTGGAATTTGTTTTAAAGGAGAGCAGCTCATCGTCAAGATGCCCCTTCACTTGAAAGGTTGCTCCTTCATAGTTATTATAAACCTTCGTAAATAAATGTCATCTCCGTGCCCAAACAGAGACCTTGGGTGTAATTCGTGACCCGTTTAATAATCACAAGGAGTTGGTGTTTGGCTCCTCACTTTTCAGTCTGGTATATTATCATCTACACATTTGTAATCATATGCTGCATTTTTCTTTTGTGCGCATAAGTTTTATATCATCTTGGAGTACACTTTGGGTACTAATATTATGTTATATGCTCAATGAAGAGTTCGCCCATTGATAGCCTATCAATGCTTTGGATTCTGGTCAAGATCATATATATCGTAATGTATAGTTTTGATCTGGACATAATTATTGGCTTGCTGCGATGCTTTCGATCTCCGGAGAATTTATACATAGGGGTGATGATTTCATGCACATTGAAGGCCCGTATATATTGTACTAGAATTAATCGCTCAAATTGTCGTTCTTTCAACATACTCTTTTTTCAGGACCTTAACCTGCTTTCAATCTTCATGTCTACTTAGGGAGAACCACATGGAGAAAAACATATAACTAATCGTTGGCGTAATAAGCACAAGGATTTTCTCGAGTTCTCATGACATTCGTTTGAGGGCGATAATGATGGGACGATATGCATCCAACCGAGCAAATGTAAGCTTTGTCACATTCTTCCTGTAGAACGCGAGGTTACTATTGTCCATGAGGCTTAATTTTTACAAAGCAAGAGATTTCTCACGGACGAACATGTTGAACAGCAAAAAAGAAGTTTCAGGTGGACAAATGGGCTTCTAAGCGTGCTTAACCGACTTATATTTACAATAAGTTGTAGACATCGTGGAAATAATTTTTTGCACGAGGATGTTGATTTTATGGATCGCACCGTTCCATTTGTTTGTGACTGCAAAAGGAGTGGTTGGGTTAGATGTTACTTTGTCATGTTCAATCTGGGTTTTGTCTAAAAATTTGATGAACAATTAATCCTTGGGCTTTTTGTACCATTTGTATGCTTGACTTGCATGTTGTTGCCTCGTGATTCCCCTCCTCCTCGCCACTACACTGCCGCATCTTCCATGGCTCTTTGTTCGCTCCTGGCCCCGAGGCCTTGCCGTTCTCCATCCGCCTTGGTTAGCTCATGGCTTGCCCACATGCCGTCTGACGTTGTCAACATGGTCAACAACCAAGAGGAATCAGAGATGATCAGCATGTGGAGGAGGTCGATGAGGGGACCCACCACTGTGGTCATTGCATTTATGGCAGGTGCCTCGTTATTACAAGCCAAAAAATACTTCCTCCTAATTGTTTGACAACTAGGTTCCACACCATTGTCAATGTAGTCAATAAAAGCGAAAAATTACACAACGAGCGGATAACATCGTGGACCCAAGAAGCTCGCCCGATTGTTTTCAGTTTCGTAGACGGAGCTCAATCACATTGCGGGGTCAGTGGCCCGTCTAGCCCACGCTTACGCTTTTATTAAGCACATGACGAGCCCAGTTGATATATTTTTCTTTACGAAATTGGATAGCCCGATTCATTTTTTTTGGAGAATACCAAAACCGAGGCCTACTTGCTTTTCTCAGCCTTCTTTGTCAATGCAAATCTTTCAAAGACGAGGAGGGATGTAAGTAGTAAGAAATGGGCTTCCCGGAAAACAGGCTATAAGTTGTAAGAAATGGGCTGTAAATTTTTAAACCAAAGCCAACCGGCAATTGCATTAAAATATCATTTTTTCAGGATTTCTCTACTCTCTACTCTTATAAAAACCAAAGCCAACAGGCAATTACATTAAAATATCATCTTTTCTCCCACAAGATAAACTACTCATACAAATGCATCTTCATGTTCCGTGCAATCGAATCTGCATCTTGCTAGTTAAGATTCTAAATTTCATTCATTTTTTGCGGAGAATTGTTTTTTGAATTTTATTTTGATATAATTTTTGAAAATTATTTTTAACGTGACTCGAAATTTTGTGATTAAAAGAGTTCGGACCCCGTCGAAATATGCAAAATTTCGTTGAATTTTTTAGCAGTGCCCAGAATATATGGTCTGTAATGCTAATAAAAAGAATATGGGCTTCAAATATCCTTAAGAATTAGCAAATGGGCTGTAAATTATTGAAAATAATGGCTAATGGGCTGTATGCTGTTTTCCACAGATTTGGAGTCTGACTTCTGGGCCTACTAGGTTGACGATGACGCTGTCCTAAATTTTTTTTGACGCGTACGCAAGGCTTTGTCAACTTAGTCAACACACCTGGCGATGTTTATTGGATGTCCATCCAAAGGCAGCCGTGCTTCTTCAATCTCTGATCTTCTGCTCCAGCCGCCCAAACCAGCGCCGTAGGACTGCTCCTCCCTCCTCCGTGGTACTTTGTCTTGCCGCTTGCCATCCTCTAACCACCCACACATCCTGTTATTTTCCGTGACGTCGGCCTCACCCATGATCGACCAATCAGCGCTCGTTCTCCCCTCGGCGTGGGTATCCGCTGCGGTGGCTTCGCCCGGCTCGGGTGGTTCTCTTCCAGGCCTCGCCCTCGTCCGCCAGCGTTTGTGCCCTCGGCCTTGGCGAGGTCAACATGGTCAACAAACAACAGCCATCGGAAGAGGACGGTAAAGAGGCCCTACACAGAAAATGCCTCCTTATTACGCACCAAATAATGATTCCTCCACTGATAGCTGGGACCCACCGGAAGGGTCTCTGTATTCGCTAAAAACATTCCCCCGCTGTCATTTCGGACCCACCGGAAATGCCTCCTTATTACGCACAAAAATGAATACTCCCACGCTTAGCCGGGACTCACCTTGGTGGGAGGCTGACTTGTGGGCCAACTAAGCTCACAGGGCCGGAGGGCTTTGTCAACTTAGTCAATATGAATGATTCTAGCTCCAGTGACCGTACGATGTCCATCCAATGGCCGTAGTGCTTCTTCAACCTTTGGTCTTCGTGCTCCAGCTGCCCAAAGCAGCGCTGGTCGTGCCGCATGCTCCTGCCTCCCGTGGCCGGCTGTGATGCCTCAGAGGCCTCACCGCCCCTACTACTCCCACCGCCGCCAAAGCCATCCCTCTACTCACCCACACCCCTGTTGATACTGCGGCGGCGTAACCTCACCTCGTACTCCTCTCAGCGTGGGCATCCACTGTTGCGTCTTCCCAGGCTCCGCGTCGTCCCCTTCCTAGGCCTCGCCGCCGTCCATTGCCGTGGTGCTCACGGCGCGGCGTGGTCAATGTGGTTAACGACCGACTTCCATCGGAAGAGTACTGTGCGTGGAGAGGCTGACAGCTGGGTCCATGGCGGCCGCAAGGAAGTGGCTCCTTATTACGCGCAAAATAATTATTCCTCCACCGACACTGTGGACCCACGGACGGGCCACCATATTTCGCGAAAAAACGTTTCCCCAAAGTGCTGGGACCCACCACTACATCTTCGCACGCAAGGAAGTGCGTCCGGCAAAAACGATTCGCCCCACCACCGGGACCCACCAGCCACATCTTCGCAGCAAGGAAGTGCTCGACGGTCGGGACCCACCGGTCGGCGTACATATAGCATTGTCATTCAGTTGCGCGAACGTGTACATACATATATCTTTGGTCGATGTAGAGGCGCGCGCGTGTCATAGTATAGGCGCCAAGACGTAGCATGTACATCGACGTAAATGCCACGTATGTGTACATACGGGCGGGTCTCGAACGCCTACTCGCATACGCACATGGCTGGGTTTGAACGGAGAAATAGCATCGTCGTCATGTTCATGGGGAGCCAACCGGCTGGGTCGGAACGAAATGCATGGTCGTGTTCATCGGGAGGGCTTGGGCCGGAACAGGCGATGGAAACAAAGGCTGGCGTATCGCGACAACAGCGAAGCGGACCTCCTACGTTGGAGCAGGGTCCCTGTTGATCGAGGGGTGTGGCGTGCCGCAAAAGCGGAGGGAACGAACCTCCTGCAGCCGAACGGGGTCCCGTTGATCGGGACGGTGTGGCGCATCGCCAAAACGGACAAAACGGACCTCCTACGGTCAAACGGGTCCCGTTGATCGGGAGGGTGTTGCTTACCGCAAAACGGATTTAAACGGACCTCCTACGGTCAAAAGCAGGGGTCCTGTTGATCGGGAGGGTGTGGCGTACCAGAAAACGGACGAAATGCAGGACCTCCTACGGTTGAAACAGGGGTCTGTTCATCGGGAGGGTGTGGCTACCGCAAAACGGACTCCACGGGATACTGTTCATCTCCACCGTCGACCTCCTCCAGCCTCCATGGCTCCTGTTCATCCAAATTCTCCACCATGGCGCTTCTCCACCGGCCTCTGCTCAACGACCCTCCATGGGCACCCCTCCACCGCTTCATCGTTTATCCAGCCCACCACACCACGGGTCTGTTCAACCACCCTCCACGGGCACCCCTCCACCATCTATCGCTCATCCAGCCCTCCACACCACGGGTCCTGTTCATCCAGAGGCAACGCCACCGCTCCTTTGTTCATCCAACCCCCCCAACGCTCACTTCGCTCATCCAATTGATCGGCTTGATTAGCAGCAGAGCGAAGGAATCGCTTGATCGGGTTCGATTAACGACCATCGATCGATCGCCGGAGTTCGTGTAACGCCAGTAGCATGCAAAGGTCAATCGCCGGGTTGATTAGAGCCCAACGCCTCGCTCGAGTTCGATTAGAGCCAACGCCTCGCACACGCGATGCGTCGTGTCTGAGAAAGCAGCGCATCGCTCGGCCCCCGACCTCCCACCGAATCGGCAACTCCCGAAATATTCCTCGCCCTCGCTTCTACCACGGTTTTTTTCCATCATGGACGGCCCAAAGAATGTCATGCAACTGCGTCTCCGGCCCGCCCAGGACGAAAAGCCCTTTTCTGTCATGATTTTTTGTCATAGAAGTAGGAGTCCACCAGATCTATGATGATACCGGGTTTTGTCACAATTACCGTCATAGAAGTGTCATATGTATGATGTAAAAAATTTCGCTCGCCCAAAAATGTCACGGATGTGTCTTTTTTGTAGTGTAGGTCCGTAACATGAGGATTATCCTCATTGTCGCATGTAAGAATTACGTCCTAGAAGCACCGCCGGTGCCAGTTTCCTGCGCAGATGCTGGCCAGCGACGTTAAAAACGTCTGGCAGAGCAAAGCTGATGACTACTCGATAGTTCAGTGTGCCATGCTTTACGGCTTAGAACCGGGACTTCAACGACGTTTAGAACATCATGGAGCATATGAGATGTTCCAGGAGTTGAAGTCAAGATTTCAAGAAAATGCCCGTATTGAGAGATATGAAGTCTCCAATAAGTTCTACAGCTGAAAGATGGAGGAGAATAGTTGTGTCAGTGAACATATACTCAAAATGTGTGGGTATAATAATCACTTGATTCAATTGGGAGTTAATATTTCGTGATGATAGTGTCATTGTGATGTAATTCTTCAATCACTGCCACCAAGCTACAAGAGCTTCGTGATGAACTATAATATGCAAGGGATGGATAAGACAATTCCCGAGCTCTTCGCGATGCTAAAGGTTGTGGATGTAGAAATCAAGAAGGAGCATCAAGTGTTGATGGTCAACAAGACCACCAGTTTCAAGAAAAAGGGTAAAGGGAAGAAGAAGGGAACTTCAAGAAGAACGGCAAACAAGTTGCTCCTCAGAGAAGAAACCTAAGTCTGGACCTAAGCACGAGGATCGAAAGTGCTTCTACCGCCAAACAGACATCGTCACTGGAAGCGGAACTGCCCCAAGTATTTATGGATAAGAAGGATGGCAAGGTGAACAAAGGTATATGTGATATACATGTTATTGATGTGTACCTTACTAAAGCTCGCATTAGCACCTTTTTGGGTATTTGATACTTGTTACATTGCTAATATTTGCAACTTGAAACAGGACTACTTGATTGAGCGAAGATTGGCTATGACGAGGTGACGATCTGGCGTGGGGAAATGGTTCCAAAGTCGACGTGATCGCCGTCGGCACGCTACCTCTACATCTACCTTCGGGATTAATTTTAGACCTGAATAATTATTATTCGGTGCCAGCGTTAAGCATGAACATTATATCTGGATCTTGTTTGATGCGACACGGTTATTCATTTAAATCTGAGAATAATGGTTGTTCTATTTATATGAGTAATATCTTTTATGGTCATGCACCCTTGAAGAGTGGTCAATTTGTGTTGAATCTCGACAGTAGTAATACACATATTCATAATGTTGAAGCTAAAAGATGCAGAGTTGATAATGATAGTGCAACTTATTTGTGGCACTGCCGTTTGGGTCATATTGGTGTAAAACGCATGAAGAAACTCCATACTGATGGACTTTTGGAATCACTTGATAATGAATCACTTGGTACTTGCGAACCATGCCTCATGGGCAAAGATGACTAAAACGCCGTTCTCCGGAACAATGGAGCGAGCAAACGATTTATTGGAAATCATACATACTGATGTATGTGGTCCGATGAATATTGAGGCTCGCGGCAGGTATCGTTATTTTCTCACCTTCACAGATAATTTGAGCAGATATGGGTATCTACTTAATGAAACATAAGTCTGAAACATTTGAAAAGTTCAAACAATATCTGAGTGAAGTGGAAAATCATCGTAACAAGAAAATAAAGTTTCTACGATCTCATCATGGAGAATATTAGAGTTACGAGTTTGGTCTACATTTGAAACAATGCTGAATAGTTTCGGAACTCACGCTACCCGGAACACCACAGCGTAATGGTGTGTCCGAACGTCGTAATCGTACTTTACTAGATATGGTACGATCTATGATGTCTCTTACTGATTTACCACTATCGTTTTGGCGTTATGCTTTAGCGATGGTTGCATTCACGTTAAATAGGGCACCATCGAAATCCGTTGAGACAACGCCTTATGAACTGTGGTTTGGCAAGAAACCAAAGTTGTCGTTTCTTGAAGTTTGGGGCTGCGATGCTTATGTGAAAAAGCTTCAACCTGATAAGCTCGAACCCAAATTGGGGAAATGTGTCTTCATAGGATACCCAAAGGAAACTGTTGGGTACACCTTCTATCACAGATCCGAAGGCAAGACATTTGTTGCTAAGAATGGATCCTTTCTAGAGAGGGAGTTTCTCTCGAAAGAAGTGAGTGGGCGGAAAGTAGAACTTTATGAGGTAATCCATACTGCTCCCTTATTGGAAAGTAGTTCATCACGTAAACCGGTTCTCTGTGACACCTACACCAATTAATGAGGAAGCTAATGATATTGATCATGAAACTTGGATCAAGTTACTACCGAACCTCGTAGGTCAATCGTGAGTAAGATCCACACCAGAGTGGTACGGTAATCCTATTCTGGAAGTCATGTTACTTGACCATGGCGAACCTACAAACTATGAAGAAGAGATGGTGAGCCTAGATTCCGCAAAATGGCTTGAGGCCATGAAATCTGAGATGGGATCCATGTATGAGAACAAAGTGTGGACTTTGGTTGACTTGCCCGATGATCGGCATCCCATAGAGAATAAATGGATCTTCAAGAAGAAGACCGGACGACGGTAATATTATCACCACAAAGCTCGACTTGTTGCGAAAGGTTTTCGACAAGTTCAAGGGGTTGACTACGATGAGACTTTCTCACCCGTAGTGATGCTTAAGTTCTGTCCAAATCATGTTAGCGATTTGCCAGATTTTATGATTATGAAATTTGGCAAATGGATGTCAAAACTGCATTCCCTGAATGGATTTACGGAAGAAGAGTTGTATATGATGCAACCAGAAGGTTTTGTCGATCCAAAGGGTGCTAACAAAGTGTGCAAGCTCCAAATGATCCATTTATGGATCTGGTGCAAGCCTCTCGGAGTTGGAATAAACGCTTTGATAGTGTGATCAAAGCATATGGTTTTATCTGAGACTTTTGGAGAAGCCTGTATTTACAAGAAAGTGAGTGGGAGCTCTGTAGCATTTCTAATATTATATGTGGATGACATATTGTTTATTGGAAATGATATAGAGTTTTTGGATAGCATAAAAGGATACTTGAATAAGAGTTTCCCAATGAAAGACCTCGGTGAAGCTGCTTATATATTAGGCATCAAGATCTATAGACATAGATCAAGACGCTTAATTGGACTTTCACAAAGCACATACCTTGATAAAGTTTTGAAAAAGTTCAAAATGGATCACGCAAAGAAAGGATTCTTGCCTCTGTTACAAGGTGTGAAGTTGAGTCAGACTCAATACCCGACCACTGCAGAAGATAGAAGAAAATGAAAAGTGTTCCCTATGCTTCAGCCATAGGCTCTATCATGTATGCAATGCTGTATACAAGACCTGATGTGTGCCTTGCCATTAGTTTAGCAGGGAGGTACCAAAGTAATCCAGGAGTGGATCACTGAACAGCGGTCAAGAACATCCTGAAATACCTGAAAAGGACTAAGGATATGTTTCTCGTTTATGGAGGTGACAAAGAGCTGCGTGAAGTGGTTACGTCGATGCAAGCTTTGACACCGATCCCATTTATTCTAAATCGCAAAATGGAAACGTGTTTATATTAAACGGTGGAGCTGTCAGTTGGAGCAGTTCTAAACAAAGCGTCATGGCAGGATCTACGTGTGAAGCTGAGTACATAGCTGCTTTGGAAGCAGCAAATGAAGGAGTCTCAATGAAGGAGTTCATATCCGATCTAGGTGTCATACCTAGTGCATCGGGTCCAATGAAAATCTTTTGTGACAATACTGGTACAACTGCCTTGGCAAAGGAATCCAGATTTAACAAGAGAACCAAGCACATCAAGAGACGCTTCAATTCCATCCGGGATCAAGTCCAGGTGGGAGACATAGAGATTTGCAACATACATACGGATCTGAATGTTGCAGACCCGTTGACTAAGCCTCTTCCACGAGCAAAATATGATCAGCACCAAGACTCCATGATGTTAGAATCATTAATGTGTAATCTAGATTATTGACTCTAGTGCAAGTGGGAGACTGAAGGAAATATGCCCTAGAGGCAATAATAAAGTTATTATTTATTTCCTCATATCATGATAAATGTTTATTATTCATGCTAGAATTGTATTAACCGGAAACGTAATACATGTGTGAATACATAGACAAACATATTGTCACTAGTATGCCTCTACTTGACTAGCTCGTTGATCAAAGATGGTTGAGTTTCCTAGCCATAGACATGAGTTGTCATTCGATTAACGAGATCACATCATTAGGAGAATTATGTGATTGACTTGAACCATTTCGTTAGCTTAGCACTTGATCATTTAGTTTACTGCTATTGCTTTCTCCATGACTTATGCATGTTCCTATGACTATGAGATTATGCAACTCCCGAATACTGGAGGAACACTTTGTGTGCTACCAAACATCACAACATAAATGGGTGATTATAAAGGTGCTCTACAGGTGTCTCCAATGATGTTTCTTGAGTTGGCATAGATCAAGAATAGGATTTGTCACTCCGATTGTCGGAGAGGTATCTCTGGGCCCTCTCGGTAATGCACATCACTAGAAGCCTTGCAAGCAATGTGACTAATGAGTTAGTCACAGGATGATGCACTACGGAACGAGTAAAGAGACTTGCCGGTAACGAGATTGAGTTAGGTATTGAGATACCGACGATCGAATCTTGGGCAATTAACATACCGATGACAAAGGGAACAACGTATGTTGTTATGCGGTTTGACCGATAAAGATCTTCGTAGAATATGTAGGAACCAATATGAGCATCCAACTACCGCTATTGGTTATTGACCGGAGACGTGTCTCGGTCATGTCTACATAGTTCTCGAACCTGTAGGGTCCGCACGCTTAAAGTTCTTTGATGATCGGTATAATGAGTTCTTGTGTCTTGATGTACCGAAGGTAGTTCGGAGTCCCGGATATGATCACAGACATGACGAGGAGTCTCGAAATGGTCGAGACGTAAAGATCAATATATTGGAGTGAAGGAAATATGCCCTAGAGGCAATAATAAAATTGTTATTTATATTTCCTTATATCATGATAAATGTTTACTATTCATGCTAGAATTGTATTAACCGGAAACTTAGTACATGTGTGAATACATAGACAAACAGAGTGTCACTAGTATGCCTCTACTTGACTAGCTCGTTGAATTAAAGATGGTTAAGTTTCCTGACCATAGACATGAGTTGTCATTTGATTAATGGGATCACATCATTAGAGAATGATGTGGTTGACTTGACCCATTCCGTTGCTTAGCATTCGATCGTTTAGTATATTTCTATTGCTTTCTTCTTGACTTATACATGTTCCTATGACTATGAGATTATGCAACTCCCGAATACCAGAGGAACACATTGTGTGCTACCAAACGTCACAACGTAACTGGGTGATTATAAAGGTGCTCTCTGATTGTATCCGATGGTACTTGTTGAGTTGGCATAGATCAAGATTAGGATTTGTCACTCTGATTGTCGGAGAGGTATCTCTGGGCCCTCTCGATAATACACATCACTATAAGCCTTGCAAGTGATACGTCTCCAACATATCTATAATTTTTTATTGTTCCATGCTATATTATATTCTATTCTATTTTGGATGTTTAATGGGATTTATTATACACTTTTATATTATTTTTGGGACTAACCTATTAACCGGAGACCCAGCCCAAATTGTTGTTTTTTGCCTATTTCAGTGTTTCGCAGAAAAGGAATATCAAACAGAGTCCAAACGGAATGAAACCTTCGAGAACGTGATTTTCGGAACAAACGTGATCCAGAGGACTTGGAGTCTATGCAAAGCAATCAACGAGGAGAAAGCACGAGGCGGTAGCGCGCCTTTACTCGGCCCTCCACCCTCGTGGGGCCACGTTGCTCCACCAACGTACTTCTTCCTCCTATATATACCTCACGCATCACCAAACCATCGAGGCATCCACGAAAACCTAATTCCACCGTGGCAACCTTCTCTGCATTCGTGATCCCATCTTGGGGCCTTTTTCGGCGTCTGCTCCGCCGAGAGGGGGGCATTGATCACAGAGGGCTTCTACATCAACACCATAGCCTCTTCGATGATATGTGAGTAGTTTACCACAGACCTTCGGGTCCACAGATCCGATGAATTGTGGGTTTATGATCAGGATTATCTATGAACAATATTTGAATCTTCTCTGAATTCTTTTATGTATGATTGGTTATCTTTGCAAGTATCTTCGAATTATCAGTTTGGTTTGGCCTACTAGATTGATCTTTCTTGCAATAGGAGAAGTGCTTAGCTTTGGGTTCAATCTTGCGGTGCTCGATCCCGATGTGATGAGGGGAAACAACACGTATTGTATTGTTGCCATCGAGGATAAAAATATGGGGTTTATGTCATATTGCATGAGTTTATCCCTCTACATCATAGCATATCCCGGTACTCCGCCGGAGGCATTCACATAGAGTCATATTTTGTTCTAAGTATTGAGTTGTAATTGTTGAGTTGTAAGTAATAAAAGTGTGATGATCATCATTATTTGAGCATTGTCCCAAGTGAGGAAAGGATGATGGAGACTATGATTCCCCCACAAGTCGGGATGAGACTCCGGACGAAAAATAAAAAGAAAAGAAAAAAAGAGGCCATAAAAAAAGGCCCAAATAAAAAAATGAGAGAAAAACGGAGAAGGGACAATGCTACTATCCTTTTTCCACACTTGTGCTTCAAAGTAGCACCATGATCTTCATGATAGAGAGTCTCTTGTGTTGTCACTTTCATATACTAGTGGGAAATTTTCATTATAGAACTTGGCTTGTATATTCCAATGATGGGCTTCCTCAAAATGCCCTAGGTCTTCACGAGCAAGCGAGTTGGATGCACACCCACTTAGTTTCTTTTGTTGAGCTTTCATATACTTATAGCTCTAGTGCATCCGTTGCATGGCAATCCCTACTCACTCACATTGATATCTATTGATGGGCATCTCCATAGCCCGTTGATACGCCTAGTTGATGTGAGACTATCTTCTCCTTTTTGTCTTCTTCACAACCACCATTCTATTCCACATATAGTGATATGTCCATGGCTCACGCTCATGTATTGCGTGAAGATTGAAAAGGTTTGAGAACACCAAAAGTATGAAACAATTGCTTGGCTTGCATGATTTAAATACTTTGTGTGGTGAAGATAGAGCATAGCCAGACTATATGATTTTGTAGGGATAACTTTCTTTGGCCATGTTGTTTTGAGAAGACATAATTGCTTAGTTAGTATGCTTGAAGTATTATTATTTTTATGTCAATATTAAACTTTTGTCTTGAATCTTTCAGATCTAAACATTCATACCACAATTAAGAGAATTACATTGAAAATTATGCCAAGTAGCATTCCACATCAAAAATTCTGTTTTTATCATTTACCTACTCGAGGACGAGCAGGAATTAAGTTGGGGATGCTTGATACGTCTCCAACGTATCTATAATTTTTTATTGTTCGGTGCTATATTATATTCTGTTTTGGATGTTTAATGGGCTTTATTACACACTTTTATATTATTTTTGGGACTAACCTATTAACCGGAGGCCCAAACTAAATTGCTGTTTTTTGCCTATTTCAGTGTTTCGCAGAAAAGGAATATCAAATGGAGTCCAAACGGAATGAAACCTTCGGGAATGTGATTTTCGGAACAAACGTGATCCAGAGGACTTGGAGTCTAAGCAAAGCAATCAACGAGGAGAGAATGAGGCAGGGGGCGCGCCTACCCCCCCCCCCCTAGGCGCGCCCTCCACCCTCATGGGGCCCACATTGCTCTACCGACGTACTTCTTCCTCCTATATATACCACGTACCCCCAAACCATCAGAGGAATCCACGAAAACATGATTCCACCGCCGCAACCTTCTGTACCCGTGAGATCCCATCTGGGGCCTTTTCCGGCGTCCTGCCGGAGGAGGCATTGATCACGGAGGGCTTCTACATCAACACCATAGCCTCTCCGATGATGTGCGAGTAGTTTACCTCAGACCTTCGGATCCATAGTTATTACCTAGATGGCTTCTTCTGTCTCTTTGGATCTCAATACAAAGTTCTCCTCGATCTTCTTGGAGATCTATTCGATGTGATCTTCTTTTGCGGTGTGTTTGTCGAAATCCGATGAATTGTGGGTTTATGATCAAGATTATCTATGAACAATATTTGAATCTTCTCTGAATTCTTTTATGTATGATTGGTTATCTTTGCAAGTCTCTTCGAATTATCAGTTTGGGTTGGCCTACTAGATTGATCTTTCTTGCAATAGGAGAAGTGCATAGCTTTGAGTTCAATCTTGCGGTGCTCGATCCCAGTGACAGTAGGGGAAACGACACGTATTGTATTGTTGCCATCAAGGATAAAAAGATGGGGTTTATATCATATTGCATGAGTTTATCCCTCTACATCATGTCATCTTACTTAAAGCATTACTCTGTTCTTTTGAACTTAATACTCTAGATGCATGACGATAGCGGTCGATGTGTGGAGTAATAGTAGTAGATGCAGAATCGTTTCGGTCTACTTCTCGCGGACGTGATGCCTATATATATGATCATACCTAGATATTCTCATAACTATGCTCAATTCTATCAATTGCTCGACAAAGAATTTGTTCACCCACCGTAATACTTATGCTATCTTGAGAGAAGCCACTAGTGAAACCTATGGCCCCGGTCTATTTTCCATCATATTAATCTCCCGTCAACAAGCTATTTCTGGCGCCGTTTATTTTGCTTTCTTTATTTTTAGTCTTTATCATAAAAATACCAAAAATATTATCTTATCATATCTATCAGATCTCACTCTCGTAAGTGACTGTGATGGGATTGACAACCCCTTTATCGCGTTGGTTGCGAGGTTCTTATTTGTTTGTGCAGGTGCGCGGGACTTGAGCGTGGTCTCCTACTGGATTGATACCTTGGTTCTCAAAAAATGAGGGAAATACTTACGCTACTTTACTGCATCACCCTTTCCTCTTCAAGGGAAATCCAACGCAGTGCTCAAGAGGTAGCAAGAAGGATTTTACGCGCCGCTGTCGGGAGTCTATGCAAAAGTCAACATACCAAGTACCCATCACAAACTCTTATCCCTCGTGATTACATTATTTGCCATTTGCCTCTCGCTTTTCCTCTCCCCCACTTCACCCTTGCCGTTTTATTCGCCCTCTCTTTCCCGTTCGCCTCTTTTTCGCTTGCTTCTTGTTTGCTCCTGTGTTGGATTGCTTGCTTGTCACGATGGCTCAAGATAATATTAAATTGTGTGACTTTACCAATACCAACAACAATTATTTTCTTAGCACTCCGATTGCTCCTCTTACTGATGCTGAATCTTGTGAAATTAATGCTGCTTTGTTGAATCTTGTCATGAAAGATCAATTAGCCAGCCTTCCTAGTGAAGATGCCGCTACCCATCTGAATAGCTTCGTTGATTTGTGTGATATGTAAAAGAAGAAAGATGTGGACAATGATATTGTTAAATTGAAGTTATTTCCTTTTTCGCTTAGAGATCGTATAAAGTTTGGTTTTCGCTTTGCCTAAAAAATAGTATTGATTCTTGGAATAAGTGCAAAGATGCTTTTATCTCTAAGTATTTTCCTCCCTCTAAGATCATCTCTCTTAGAAACGATATCATGAATTTTAAGCAACTTGATCATGAACATGTTGCACAATCTTGGGAGAGAATGAAACTAATGATACGTGAATTGCCCTACTCATGGTTTGAATTTGTGGATGATTATACAAAATTTTATGCCGGATTGAATTTTGCTTCTAGAAATCTTTTTAGATTCGGCCGCGGGAGGCACTTTTATGGAAATCACTTTAGGAGAAGCTACTAAACTCCTAGATAATATTATGGTTAATTATTCTCAATGGCACACCGAATGATCTACTAATAAAAAGGTGCATGCGATAGAAGAAATTAATGTTTTGAGTGGAAAGATGGATGAACTTATGAAATTATTTGCTACTAAAAGTGTTTCTTCTGATCCTAATGATATGCCCTTGTCTACTTTGATTGAGAATAATAATGAATCTATGGATGTGAATTTTGTTGGTAGGAATAATTTTGGTAACAACGCTTATAGAGGAAACTTTAATCCTAGGCCGTTCCCTAGTAATTCCTATAATAATTATGGTAATTCCTACAACAATTCTTATGGAAATTTTAATAAGATGCCCTCTGAATTTGAGACTAGTGTTAAGGAGTTTATGAATTCGCAAAAGAATTTCAATGCTTTGCTTGAAGAAAAATTGCTTAAGGTTGATGAATTGGCTAGGAACGTTGAGAGAATTTCTCTTGATGTTGATTCTTTGAAACTTAGATCTATTCCACCTAAACATGATATCAATGAGTCTCCCAAAGCCATGAGAATTTCCATTGATGAGTGCAAAGAAAGAACCGCTAGGATGCGTGCTAAGAAAGATTGCTTTGTGAAAGCGTGTTCTTCTAGTTTCTATGAAAATAAAGATGAAGATATAAAAGTTATTGATGTGTCCCCTATTAAATCTTTGTTTTGCAATATGAATCTTGATAATGATGGGACTGAATATGAGCCACCTTTACATAGAAGGCGTTCCAAAAATTCGGAGTTTTTAGATCTTGATGCTAAAATTTGTAAAAGTGGGATTGAAGAAGTCAAAACTTTAGATATCAATGAACCCACTATCTTGGATTTCAAGGAATTTAATTATGATAATTGCTCTTTGATAGGTTGTATTTCTTTGTTGCAATCCGTGCTAAATTTTCCTCATGCTTATAGTCAAAATAAAGCTTTTACTAAACATATCGTTGATGCTTTGGTGCAATCTTATGAAGAAAAACTTGAGTTGGAAGTTTCTATCCCTAGAAAACTTTATGATGAATGGGAACCTACTACTAAAATGAAAATTAAAGATCATGAATGCTATGCTTTGTGTGATTTGGGTGCTAGTGTTTCCACGATTCCAAAAACTTTGTGTGATTTGCTAGGTTTCCGTGAATTTGATGATTGCTCTTTAAACTTGCACCTTGCGGATTCTACTATTAAGAAACCTATGGGAAGAATTAACGATGTTCTTATTGTTGCAAATAGGAACTATGTGCCCGTAGATTTCATTGTTCTTGATATAGATTGCAATCATTCATGTCCTATTATTCTTGGTAGACCTTTCCTTAGAACGATTGGTGCAATTATTGATATGAAGGAAGGAAATATAAGATTCCAGTTTTCATTAAGGAAAGGCATGGAACACTTCCCTAGAAAGAAAATAAAATTACCATATGAATCTATTATGAGAGCTACTTATGGATTGCCTACCAAAGATGGCAATACCTAGATCTATCCTTGCTTTTATGCCTAGCTAGGGGCGTTAAACGATAGCGCTTGTTGGGAGGCAACCCAATTTTATTTTAGTTTTTTGCTTTTTGCTTCTGTTTAGGAATAAATATTTGATATAGCCTCTGATTAGATTTGTTTTTATGTTTTAATTAGTGTTTGTGCCAAGTTAAACCTATAGGATCTTCTTGGATGATAGTTATTTGATCTTGCTGAAAATTCCAGAAACTTTCTGTTCATGAAAACAATTGTTAAAAATCACCAGAACGTGATAAAATAATTATTCCAATTGCAGCAGATCAATAAACAAATTGTCTAGGTCTTAATATTTTGGTAGATTTTTCTGAGTTCTAGAAGTTTGCTTTAGTTACAGATTACTACAGACTGTTCTGTTTTTGACAGATTCTGTTTTTCGCGTGTTGTTTGCTTATTTTGATGAATCTATGGCTAATAAAATAGTTTATAAACCATAGAGAAGTTGGAATACAGTAGGTTTAACACCAATATAAATAAATAATGGGTTCATTACAGTACCTTGAAGTGGTGTTTTGTTTTCTTTCGCTGATGGAGCTCACGAGATTTTCTGTTGAGTTTTGTGTTGTGAAGTTTTTTCAAGTTTTGGGTAAAGATTTGATGGATTATGGAACAAGGAGTGGAAAGAGCCTAAGCTTGGGGATGCCCATGGCACCCAAAGATAATCTAAGGACACCAAAAGCCAAAGCTTGGGGATGCCCGAAGGCATCCCCTCTTCGCCTTCGGCCCATCGGTAACTTTACTTGGAGCTATATTTTTATTCACCACATGATATGTGTTTTGCTTGGAGCATCTTGTATAATTTGAGTCTTTGATTTTTAGTTTACCACAATCATCCTTGCTGTACACACCTTTTGAGGGAGACATACATGATTCGGAATTTGTTAGAATACTCTATGTGCTTCACTTATATCTTTTGAGCTATGTAGTTTTTGCTCTAGTGCTTCACTTATATCTTTTAGAGCACGGTGGTGGATTTGTTTTATAGAAACTATTGTTCTCTCATGATTCACTTATATTATTTTGAGAGTCCTACAAAACAGCATGGTAATTTGCTTTAATTATGATAGGCATCCAAGATTAGAAAAAAATTCTTATGAGTGTGTTGAATACTATGAGAAGTTTGATGCTTGATAATTGTTTTGAGATATGAAGATGGTGATATTAGAGCCATGCTAGTTGAGTAGTAGTGAATTTGAGAAATACTTGTGTTAAAGTTTGTGATTCCCGTAGCATGCAAGTATGGTGAACCGTTCTGTGATGAAGTCGGAGCATGATTTACTTATTGATTGTCTTCGTTATGAGTGGCGGTCGGGGACGAGCGATGGTCTTTTCCTACCAATCTATCCCCCTAGGAGCATGCGCGTAATACTTTGTTTCGATAACTAATAGGTTTTTGCAACAAGTATATGAGTTCTTTATGACTAATGTTGAGTCCATGGATTATACGCACTCTCATCCTTCCACCATTGCTAGCCTCTCTAATACCTCACACTTTTCGCTGGTATCATAAACCCACCATATACCTTCCTCAAAACAGCCACCATACCTACCTATCATGGCATTTCCATAGCCATTCCGAGTATATTGCCTTGCAACTTACCACCGTTCCGTTTACTATGACATGCTCCATCATTGTCATATTGCTTTGCATGATCATGTAGTTGACATCGTATTTGTGGCAAAGCCACCATTCATAATTCTTTCATACATGTCACTCTTGATTCATAGCATATCCCGGTACTCCGCCAGAGGCATTCACATAGAGTCATATTTTTGTTCTAAGTATTGAGTTGTAATTGTTGATTTGTAAGTAATAAAAGTGTGATGATCATCATTATTAGAGTATTGTCCCAAGTGAGGAAAGGATGATGGAGACTATGATTCCCCATAAGTCGGGATGAGACTTTGGACGAAAAATAAAAAAAAGAGAAAGAAAAAAAGAGGCCATAAAAAAGGCCCAAATAAAAAAATTGAGAGAAAAAGAGAGAAGGGACAATGCTACTATCCTTTTTCCACACTTGTGCTTCAAAGTAGCACCATGATCTTCATGATAGAGAGTCTCTTATGTTGTCACTTTCATATACTAGTGGGAAATTTTCATTATAGAACTTGGCTTGTATATTCCAATGATGGGCTTCCTCAAAATGCCCTAGGTCTTCGTGAGCAAGCGAGTTGGATGCACACCCACTTAGTTTCTTTTGTTGAGCTTTCATATACTTATAGCTCTAGTGCATCCGTTGCATGGCAATCCCTACTCACTCACATTGATATCTATTGATGGGCATCTCCATAGCCTGTTTATACGCCTAGTTGATGTGAGACTATCTTCTCCTTTTTGTCTTCTTCACAACCACCGTCCTATTCCACATATAGTGCTATGTCCATGGCTCACGCCATGTATTGCGTGAAGATTGAAAAAGTTTGAGAACACCAAAAGTATGAAACAATTGCTTGGCTTGTCATCGGGTTGTGCATGATTTAAATACTTTGTGTGGTGAAGATAGAGCATAGCCAGACTATATGATTTTGTAGGGATAACTTTCTTTGGCCATGTGATTTTGAGAAGACATAATTGCTTAGTTAGTATGCCTGAAGTATTATTATTTTTATGTCAATATTAAACTTTTGTCTTGAAACTTTCGGATCTAAACATTCATACCACAATTAAGAGAATTACATTGAAAATTATGCCAAGTAGCATTCCACATCAAAAATTCTGTTTTTATCATTTACCTACTCGAGGATTAGCAGGAATTAAGCTTAGATGCTTGATACGTCTCCAACGTATCTATAATTTTTTATTGTTCCATGCTATATTATATTCTGTTTTCGATGTTTAATGGGCTTTATTACACACTTTTATATTACTATTGGGACTAACCTATTAACCGGGGGCCCAACCCAAATTGCTGTTTTTTTGCCTATTTCAAAGAGTTTCGCAGAAAAGGAATATCAAACGAGTCCAAACGGAATGAAACTTTCGGGAACGTGATTTTCGGAACAAAGCGTGATCCGTAGGACTTGGAGTCTATGCAAAGCAATCAACGTGGAGAGCACGAGGCAGGGCGCCTACCCCCCCAAAGCGCGCCCTCCACCCTCATGGGGCCCACATTGCTTCACCGACGCATTTCTTCCTCCTATATATACCCACGTACCCCCAAACCATCGAGGCATCCACGAAAACCTAATTCCACCGCCGCAACCTTCTCAGACCGTGAGATCCCATCCTGGGCCTTTTTTCTGCCCCTCTGGGAGGGGGCATTGATCACGGAGGGCTTCTACATCAACACCATAGCCTCTCCGATGATATGTGAGTAGTTTACCTCGGACCTTCGGGTCCATAGTTATTAGCTAGATGGCTTCTTCTCTCTCTTTGGATCTCAATACAAAGTTCTCTCCGATCTTCTTGGAGATCTATTCGATGTAATCTTCTTTTGCGGTGTGTTTGTCGAAATCCGATGAATTGTGGGTTTATGGTCAAGATTATCTATGAACAATATTTGAATCTTCTCTGAATTCTTTTATGTATGATTGGTTATCTTTGCAAGTCTCTTCGAATTATCAATTTGGTTTGGCCTACTAGATTGATCTTTCTTGCAATAGGAGAAGTGCTTAGCTTTGGGTTCAATCTTATGTGCTCGATCCCAAAGGTGACAATGGGGAAACGACACGTATTGTATTGTTGCTATCAAGGATAAAAAGATGGGGTTTATATCATATTGCATGAGTTTATCCCTCTACATCATGTCATCTTACTTAAAGCATTACTCTGTTCTTTTGAACTTAATACTCTAGATGCATGCTGGATGGCGGTCGATGTGTGGAGTAATAGTAGTAGATGCGTAATCGTTTCGGTCTACTTGTCGCGGACGTGATGCCTATATACATGATCATACCTAGATACTCTCATAACTATGCTCAATTCTATCAATTGCTCGACAAGAATTTGTTCACCCACCGTAATACTTATGATATCTTGAGAGAAGCCACTAGTGAAACCTATGGCCCCCGGGTCTATTTTCCATCATATTAATCTCCCGTCAACAAGCTATTTCTTGCGCTGTTTATTTTGCTTTCTTTACTTTTAGTCTTTATCATAAAAATACCAAAAATATTACCTTATCATATCTATCAGATCTCACTCTCGTAAGTGACCGTGAAGGGATTGCCAACCCCTTTATCGCGTTGGTTGCGAGGTTCTTATTTGTTTGTGTAGGTGGGCGGGACTTGAGCATGGTCTCCTACTAGATTGATACCTTGGTTCTCAAAAACTGAGGGATATACTTACGGTACTTTACTGCATCACCCTTTTTTCTTCAAGGGAAAACCAACGCAGTGCTCAAGAGGTAGCTGCAATTAATGCAACTAATGAGTTAGTTGCGGGATGATGTATTACCGAACGAGTAAAGAGACTTGCCAGTAACGAGATTGAACTAGGTATTGAGATACCGACGATCGATTCTCGGGCAAGTAACATACCGATGACAAAGGGAACAACGTATGTTGTTATGCGGTTTGACCGATAAAGATCTTCGTAGAATATGTAGGAGCCAATATGAGCATCCAGGTTCCGCTATTGGTTATTGACCGGAAATGAGTCTCGGTCATGTCTACATAGTTCTCGAACCCGTAGGGTCCGCACGCTTAACGTTCGGTGACGATCGGTATTATGAGTTTATGTGATTTGATGTACCGAAGGTAGTTCGGAGTCCCGGATGTGATCACGGACATGACAAGGAGTCGCGAAATGGTCGAGACATAAAGATTGATATATTGGACGACTATATTCGGACACCGGAAGTCTTCCGGGTGGTTTCGGAGAAAACCAGTCTTGGGAGGTTACCGAACCCCCGAGGAAGTATTGGGCCTTAGTGGGCCTGAGGGGAGAGAGGGCAGCAGCCCGTGAGGTGGCGCCTCCCATGAGGAGGCCGAATTGGACGAGGGGAGGGGGCGCGGCCCCTCTTTCCCTCTCCCTCTTCCTCTCTTTCATTCCCCTTTCCCTCTTCCTAGTTGGACTAGGAAAGGGGAGTCCTACTCCCACTAGGAGGAGGACTCCCCCCTCCTTGGCGCACCCCAAGGGCCGGCCGGCCTCCCCCTTGCTCCTTTATGTACAGCGGCAGGGGGCACCCTAGAACACACAAGTTTATTGTTAAAAGCCGTGTGCGGTGCCCCCCTCCACCATAATCCACCTCGATCATATCGTAGCGGTGCTTAGGCGAAGCCCTGCGTCGGTAGCAACATCATCACCGTCATCACGCCGTCGTGCTGACGGAACTCTCCTGTGAAGCTCTGCTGGATCAGAGTTCGTGGGACATCATCAAGCTGAACGTGTGCTAAACTCGGAGGTGCCGTGCGTTCGGTACTCGGATCGGTCGGATCGTGAAGACGTACGAGTACATCAACCGTGTTCTCATAACGCTTCCGCTTACGGTCTACGAGTGCGTGGACGACACTCTCCTCTCGTTGCTATGCATCACCATGATCTTGCGTGTGCGTAGGAATTTTTGAAATTACTACGTTCCCCAACAAAGGGCATCTAAGCCGTGTTTATGCGTAGATGTTATATGCACGAGTAGAACACAAGTGAGTTGTGGGCGATACAAGTCATATCGCTTACCAAAGATGTCATACTTTGATTCAGTGGTATTGTTGGATGAAGCGGCCCGGACCGACATTACGCCAGACGCTTACGCGAGACTGGATTCTCGCCGACGTGCTTCGCCGCAATGGTCGGGCGGGTGTCAGCTTCTCCAACTTTAGTTGAATCGAGTATGGCTATGCCTCGTCCTTGTGAAGGTTAAAACATCAAATACTTGACGAAATATCGTTGTGGTTTTGATGCGTAGGTAAGAATGGTTCTTGCTCAGCCCGTAGCAGCCACGTAAAACTTGCAACAACAAAGTAGAGGGCATCTAACTTGTTTTTGCAGGGCATGTTGTGACGTGATATGGTTAAGACATGATGCTAAATTTTATTGTATGAGATGATCATGTTTTGTAACTGAGTTATCGGCAACTGGCAGGAGCCATATGGTTGTCGCTTTATTGTATGAAATGCAATCGCCATGTAATTGCTTTACTTTATCACTAAGCGGTAGCAATACTCGTAGAAGCAATAGTTGGCGAGACGACAACGATGCTATGATGGAGATCAAGGTGTCGCGCCGGTGACGATGGTGATCATGACGGTGCTTTGGAGATGGAGATCAAAGGCACAAGATGATGGTGGCCATATCATATCACTTATATTAATTGCATGTGATGTTTATCTTTTATGCATCTTATTTTGCTTAGATCGACGGTAGCATTATAAGATGATCTCTCACTAAATTTCATGGTATAAGTGTTCTCCCTGAGTATGCACCATTGCTACAGTTCTTCGTCTTTGAGACACCACGTGATGATCGGGTGTGATAAGCTCTACGTTCACATACAATGGGTGCACGCCAGTTTTGCACACGCAGAATACTGGAGACCGAAAGGTCGAGCGTGAATCATATAGTAGATATGATCAACATAGTGATGTTCACCATTGAAAACTACTCCGTCGCACGTGATGATCGGACATGGTTTAGTTGATTTGGATCACGTGATCACTTAGATGATTAGAGGGATGTCTATCTAAGTCGGAGTTCTTAAGTAATATGATTAATTGAACTTTAATTTATCATGAAATTAGTACCTGATAGTATTTTTCATGTCTATGTTCTTGTAGATAGATGGCCTGCTGATTGATTGTCTGGACTAGGGGTACTCACCACGTCATCTCCCGATCTATTAGATTGGGCCGAGGACCCCATGGCGGTATACTCATGGGCTGGGCCTTCGGACAGCCAGATACAAGGAAGTTTCCAAAAGACTTGGCGATCAAGACAAGGACTTCTCCCCACCGGCGTATTCGGCTAGGACTCTTGTTATCCTAGGCCTCTGGTGCATTATATAAACCGAGGCCAGGCTAGTCGATAGATGAGATACACAACAATCATACCATAGGCTAGCTTCTAGGGTTTAGCCTCTACGATCTCGTGGTAGATCAACTCTTGTAATACTCATATCATCAAGATCAATCAAGCAGGAAGTAGGGTACTACCTCCATCGAGAGGGCCCGAACCTGGGTAAACATCGTGTCCCCCGCCTCCTGTTACCATCGATCCTTAGACGCACGGTTCGGGACCCCCTACCCGAGATCTGCCGGTTTTAACACCAACATTGGTGCTTTCGTTGAGAGTTCCGCTGTGTGATCGGCAAAAGGATCAATGGCTCGACTGCAGGTCAACTGCGACGTCGGCTTCTTCGTCACCGGCTCAACTGGTCACCTTGGCTGGACCGAGGACTGCGCTCTACCTCCGATCGTCATGTTCGGATGAGGGACTTCATCAACATCAACTCCGATCTCTATCAAGATCATGAAGGAAACATCCAGGGAGCCCGGGGGCTCAACGTCAACATTGCCCTCAGGCGACCGTGCTGTTTTTTTGCAACGAACTTGTATCCGCCGCCACCGCCTCCTCAAGCGTCGCTTTAACGATTGCTTCGGTGGAATTGTGCGGAATTGAGTCTGCAACAACCCTGGAAAATTTCGTCGAGTTCCGATGGAGGAATCTCTGGCAATCCGCGATATATCGGAGCCCTATCAAATCTGGACGGGAATCTGGACGAGTTAAGGGCGTGGTGTCCAGCTTCTAGCTCGGACTTCCTTTGGAAGATCCAACCGTTGATCGGCTGCGGAATTCCTATATCTACCACCCCTCAAAATTTCAGCTCGATCCGACCGTCCAAACTCTGGGAACCTTCCGGTTAGTGCATCACTTTTCGGATCTGTTTTCCACACGAAAATGAATCCGACCCGAGTTCGTCTTTTTATGAACGGGATTTCGGATATCCTTTTTGAAGGAAGTTTTGTATGGGGTATTGTGTTTTGTTCCCGAACACATCCCATTAACTTTAAAATATTTTGAACATGATCTTCACCATCATGCCTGGTGTCAAAACAGTCCGGCAATATTGCTCCAAGGCTGCCGACCGCGCTTAGACATCGTTGTCGCTTTGTTGAGCCGAGCTCAACTTCTACGGATCATCATCTCGGCAAGCCGAACAAGAGTTCGGCATTGCGATGGATAAATCATTACCAACATCGCCGCCCCACAGATTACTCGGAGCGGGCACACCAGCATCGCCGCACGGTCACTTCATCAAGCCGGCATTGACCACGTCATGACCTCGTGACGGCAGGGGCCGACCGCTGTTTCTTCAAGCCGGTGTCCATCACGCCGACCTACTTCGACTCATCGGCTAACATCGAGGCTTCGACACCTCGGCTGGACCGGGGGCTTCGCCATCTTTTCATCAACCTACTCCGGAGACTTCGGCGTCACTAGCTGACCAGCTCCGCCACGTTAGCTGGACCGAGGGCTTTGCCTCGGCGAACCAACCTTTGCCAGCATCGCCATGCCGTCGCTTTATCGCACCATCAGGCAATGGGTGTGCGGATCGAGTCCCAATTCCGGGAATCACCTTTCTTCGGATTGCTACAACAAATAAACCAGGTGCTATTAATCCTAGTATTTTTTGCTTGTTTTGGTTTATTTTTCCCAAGGAATTATTACTACGGTTTGTCCATCATCTGTACCGCAGGTCTATCAAATGGTGGTCGCGTTAACGACGGTCGCATGGTGGTTCGGGCCAGTTTCCGTACATAGTCCGGTGAACGCCAAGATCCCGAACTCGGACCGACCTGCGTGAATTCAGGCTTTGCCATGCCTTTACCGCATCACGCCGACGCCTGCATCGACATTGACTTCGGCGCCAGCCATATTTCTTTTTATTACTCACTTTGCATAAATTATTTATTATGCAACGATTTTTTTAAATTTATTATTATTACTATTATCTCCGGTTTGCACTATTTTTTGTGCACTGGAAATTGATCCGGGTTGGGCAGTATAGTCAACTCGGCGTACTAACATACCACGTCACCTCGGCTGGATGGGGGCTTCACAACACTTCATTACCCCATGCCGGGGACTTCGGCATCACTCTGCCGACCTGCATTGACCGTGCTATGTCACCACTTCGGAGTGCCGAGCTCTTTGCTCCGCCACCTCGGGACTGCCATGGGGGATGGAACCTCGTCCCGCATCAAGCTCGGACCGCGTTATTAATACCGAACACATTAACCAGCTAAGTTGCCTTCATGCTCAAAATTTTAAATTTTTAACTTGTGTTCGGTTCGACCAAGCATTATACTTTTTTGGAAAAAAGTTGCTTGTAAACAAATTTTCCTTGTCAAAACTTTGTTTGTGACACACAAATTCAAATACCCAATTCACTTGGGGGCTTCCTTTATGAAGCCTTTCCTCTTGCATATGATTATACTTATGTACGGCTTCGCTCCTTGTTCGTATTACGCCACAATATGCACCATGTTGACTTAAGAAATTTGCAAGCTGGGTTGCCTCGCCTCTGTGTTTACCCCTCGTTCCCGATTGTTCGTCTAGGGAGTAAAGGAGCACCTCTGCGATTGTCACGATCGGGTCATCCGAGCCGGACCTCGACTGGTGAAGCCGAAAGCTAGCGCTCTTATTGTTTTCAATTATGGTCGGCACACAACGGAACTCATGAGTACAAAAAATCTAGAGCACAAGTCTCATAGTAACAATGAGCACCGAAGAAAGGTATCGGTGGGGGTACTATTTTCTTTGAAGATGCTTCTTACACTTTGTCAGTAATATAGCATAAGTTCCCCGAGCGCTTTATGTCCGTTATGACCTTATGGCCTGATTGCCTGGTTATTGGAAACACGTTGATATTCTCGATAGGTGGAGTACATAACACTTTTCGTCCTTGACCAAGAGGGAGAAGCCGACGGTCGGTTAAGACGCGCTTAAAGTTCGGGTGAACAGATATGATACAAGTACTTGATACATACGATCATTATACATAAAATTCTTTTACCCAAGTCACTGGGGCTCTTAAATTTATGTGAGCTATTTTATAATAAGTGTTCTTCTTCTTAGTCGTTGCAAATTTTTTATTATTATTATTATTTATCACTCCTTTTTTCGACACGAGTGTGTGGTCACTAGCCGGGGAGCCTAATTTCTCTCTCAAGGCCGCTAGAGTTTTGTTTGCTAAACTGGCCTAATGGGAAGTACTCCGCCTTCGGGACAGGAGGTTGAAGCCGTAGGCTGGCCTGCTTAAAGTCTTGAGATAGGATGTGTCATGTTAAAGCACGACAGGAGCACTTTTTTTCTTCTAAAGACCAATTTTCAGATTGGCACCGAACACTTGATCTTGTTCGGTAGTCAGGTTTACACTGACGTTTTTGGTTTTCCTAGCCTATGGCACTTTTAAACTATTTGTGCGTCTCCAAAGATTAGTCTCGGCAAAGGCAAAGCCCGGACACCTTTAGGGATTCGCAAAACATTCTCGGATATTGCTATATATGCATCGGTTTCAATTGTGTCTTCGGTCAATAGTTGGGTTGCCTGCCTCGTGCTTGCCTCCTACGCTCCGCTTTGTTCGCTAGGTGTGCAAAGGGAGAACTATCACATTGTGCTTCCACTCACATGGTTAAGCACCTCAGTGGAGAAAGCCGAAAACTGACTGTCACAATAGGCGTAAACTCGTCAGCGATCCGATGACTATGTTAAATGACGAGTCGTTCATAATATTGGTCAAAGTGTTTACGGCTTGACCTCGGATGTCGCCGAACACTAACCGGGGGCTCATAGCTAGCTTCCCCAGTTTAAAGCTCCTATGACTAAGCAAAAGTTATAAAGCCCGCATATCTGATTGCCTCGTTTCCGCTTAACACAACCGCTTTTCGCACCGAGACGCCGGGTTAAGGGTTGTTTTGTTATTGCGTAAACACCCTGCGCAGATCTACCAAGGGGTAGAAGCCGACGATGGGCCACTTTCAACCGATAAACGGTCGCAATGGAGTCAAAATAATGATGTAAAGTACTTGGATACATAGAATCATTACACATAATCTGTGATTTTACTCGGATATCGATCCTTAATTCGCCACCCGTGCCCACATTAAGGCTCGGGGCTACCGGGCTTCGTGCTCACTATTACAAATATTAAAGCGGCACATCGATCCCCTGATCTGGTGTTGCCACCCGACCAGTGTCTCGGGGGCTACTGCATTGCTTATTCAATGCAGAGAATTCAAAGTGCTCAGTGTTCGGCTTGACCAAACTATGCGCATATGCGTCTTTGGACAATAATAGGTACCATATGGACCTATCCGGCATCAAGCTAGTATATTGCAGCGACTTCTCACGACCCTCTCTCAGGGGCCCGTTCGCCGATCACTATTATCTCTAGGGTCTTTTACATCTGTGTCCCTAACTCGAACCCACTACTCAGATTTGCCCCTAACTTCAAAGCCTGCTCAAATTTGCCCCTCCGCCGTCAAGTCTCCTTATAGAAATGCCCCTCCGTGCCGTTTCCGTCGGGTCAAAGGCCTTTGACCGTTTTTTGGGCGTTTGTTGGACATTTTGCCCCTGGAAAAAAATAAGACAGAAATTTAAAAAGAAGAGAGAGAGCGCATGCTAGTTTTGGCCCAGAAAGCCTGTACCAAATTTGCCCATCGCTGGTCACCTTCTTCGCTCTTCAGAGGCTATACGTGGTCCACGCCTGCTCACCTCGAAAGCGCCCGCCACATCGTGGGCTAACGACGGCAAGAAGAAGCTTCGGACCGGCCGTGTTCTGCAAGGCCCGGTCAGAATAGAGCATCACCACACCATAGATCTGGACCTCGGGTGCCTTGCAACCACGCGAACCGGACGAGATCACCGCCACCTCGCCCCACCAGCCGCCCTTCGATTTGCTCGTCAGACGAGGTCCCTCGGAGCTCCCTTAACGCATGACAGGAGATCCATATGGTGTTATGGAACTGCCGGACATGTCGCCACGAGCTCTTCTTCGTCTCCGCCTCCCCACGACGCCTTTGCTCCCGTGGCCGTGGCCGAGGTCCATGTTCTCATGCTCGGCCGTCCCTGCACCCTTTGAAGACTCTGGCATGCTCGCAGTGAGACGCCGATGACCCCTCTCCCCACCTTTCTAGCCCCCTGCCACCTAGCTTTGGCCATCGCCGCTGAAGCTTCGGCCATGCCCAACACTCGCCGCCCCCGCCGCCTCTACCACTTCTATTCAACGCGAGCAAGCCTCAGAGCGCAAAGGACCATTCCACTACTGCTTGGTCGCTGGAATAGAGCTCCCCCGCCCTCCGCCATTGGCGTGTGCTGCATGCGTGCTTAACACCGGTGGTTCGATTAGTACTAATGGGCTTCCTTTGACATGTGGGGCCCTTAGCTATATTAGCACTAATCCTAGCGTGTATTAAATATTATGCTAATTATCAAGACTAATCAAGTGTGCCCTACCAATTAACAAAACTGCTAAACTAATTAAAACTAACTAGACACTTACATGTGGGGTCCCACGTGTAAGTGAGAGAGAGGGTAGAGAGAGTGAGGGGTGAGAGAAAGTGTTTTTCCTTTTTATTTTTTCTCACTCGGTCCCACTTGTAAGTGACACATGGAGGCAGGGGCAAATTGTCCAAAAAACGCCAGTTAGACGGTCAAACCCCTTTGACCGGACGGAAACGGAGCGGAAGGGCATTTCTATAAGTGCACATAACGGCAGAGGGGCATTTTTGAGCAGGCTTTCGAATTAGGGGTATATCTGATTAGGTGGTTCGAGTTAGGGACAGAAATGCAAATGGCCCTTATCTCTAATATATTACACTGCGTTTTTATTCCTATGTATGCTGCCGAGCTAGGAATTGATCCTCAGGCCGAATTCGCGCATCGACCCGAGTCTCGGGGGGCATCGGGAACAGCGGTTTCATGTTTTCCTTCAGGTGCATCTCGGTTTTAGACTGATACACACCTAGAGGGCTACCGGATATACATATACCGCTATATACCACGGCAGGAATAAACTGCACCAGTTAAAAATATTCACAAAAATCAGCTGCTGATCGGGTGGTGCACCACCTTAAGCAGTCCGGCGTAAACCTCGGGCGCTTAGCGGCTAGCTCCATAGAGGGCATTTCCGCATTAAGCTCGGCTACACTCCTTCAACTTTTTCTACCAAGATGATCTATGACATCTTGGATATAGTCCGGCGTTGAGCTTGGACACGATCCGGCGTTGGAGCTCGGATAGATTTCGGTGTTGGAGCTCAGAAGTAGTCCGACATTGGTGCTCGGCTGCAAAAGATACCTCGAATGCAGTCCGGCGTTAGAGCTCGGACGCAAGAGGACACTGCCTCCCGGGAACAACTTCAAACCCGAGGTGTGGCATAAAAATAACAAGGCATTGATAAAGGCCGGAAACTTAAAGGGGCTCCTCGGATGCCCGACGTGTAAACTCTTCGGATGCACTTCGGTGATCCTCAAGATCGAAGATGAGAAGACTTGTTGAACCAGTTTTCAAGACCGACGACCGAAGATGAAGAACAGTTCGGAAGAATCGAGGAGCGTCCCCGACTTGAAGACCGGTTCAGGGGGCTACTGACGGTGTCCTGGACTAGAGGGTACTCACCACGCCATCTCCCGATCTATTAGATTGGGCTGAGGACCCCATGGCCGTGACACTCATGGGCCTACTCGACATTTGTCGCATACAAGGAAGATTCCACAAGACTTGGCGATCAAGACAAGGACTTCTCCCCACCGGCGTATTCGGCTAGGACTCTTGTTATCCTAGGCCTCTGGTGCATTATATAAACCGAGGCCAGGCTAGTCGGTAGATGAGATATACAACAATCATACCATAGGCTAGCTTCTAGGGTTTAGCCTCTACGATCTCGTGGTAGATCAACTCTTGTAATACTCATATCATCAAGATCAATCAAGCAGGAAGTAGGGTATTACCTCCATCGAGAGGGCCCGAACCTGGGTAAACATCGTGTCCCCCGCCTCCTGTTACCATCGATCCTTAGACGCACAGTTCGGGACCCCCTACCCGAGATCCGCCGATTTTGACACCGACACCCGTGCTGTTGTTCCACTGAATTTTAATGCGTTCCTTGAGAAAGCAAAGTTGAAAGATGATGGTAGCAATTACACGGACTGGGTCCGTAACTTGAGGATTATCCTCATTGTCTGCATGTAAGAATTACGCCCCGAAGCACCATTGGTGCCAGTGCCCGCCGCAGATGCAATCGACGTATGTTAAGAACGTCTGGCGGAGCAAAGCTGATGACTACTCGATAGTTCGCAGTGCCATGCTTTACGGCTTAGAACCTGGACTTCAACGATGTTTTCAACGTCATGGAGCATATGAGATGTTCCAGGAGTTGAAGTTAATATTTCAAGCAAATGCCCGGATTGAGAGATATGAAGTCTCCAATAAGTTCTCTACCGCAAGATGGAGGAGAATAGTTCACAAGGAACATATACTCAAAATGTTTGGGTATAATAATCACTTGATTCAACTGGGAGTTGATCTTCCTGATGATAGTGTCATTGACAGAATTCTTCAATCACTGCCACCAAGCTACAAGATGTGACACTCCAAAAATATTCTTTTGGTTTTCTTCAAAAAATTTGTTGGATTTGAAGAAGGTCTTCTAAACCCTTCCAAAAATCTCTCTCAAAAGTTTTTCCCTTTAGCAAATATTTTATTTTTGCATCTCCTTCAACTCTGGTGTTTGGTTTTTAAATTTTTCTTCTGATTGCCCTCTTCTCAAAATTTCAAGAAATATCTTTGGAGTTTATTTTCTTTCAAAAAGAAACTTTAGGAGTTTTGCATCTTCTCCAATATTGAAATCCACTCATGATTTTACCATGCACCACATGGTAAAATCTTCCCAAAAATCTCTCCTTCCACTCTGGGCAATCCAAACATTCTGTCTCAACAAGTTCAACCCTTTTCTGAATTTTATTTCATTTATTTCTCCTCCCAAATCTTTTCTATCCATTATTTTGAGCCTAGGAGATTTGCAAAGCAAGTACCTAAGTGCATTTGAGCTTTGACCTCAAACCAACTCCCCTGGATAGTCCTTGGTACCCACAACCTAGAACAATCAAGATCCACTCCTCTTCTTTTCAAAAATTTCAAATTTCAGTCTCTACAAGTTTGGACCAGATTTGTCAAATTTGGTGAAATTCATATCTTCTCTACTCCAAAAAATCCACAAAAATTCAGGCAGCCTCTAGATGCAATGAGAGGCCCCTCCACCAAAAATCAGCTCAAGCAGAGCCTCCCACATACCAAAAACATTCTGTCGAGCACCTGACCTACATCGCTTCATTGCACTTTCAGAGATTCAGAAGTTCGGAGTTGCTGTCGCTTCTCTTCGCCGAGTTCGGTCACGCGCCACAAGGCGCTCACGGCACGATGCACACGGCCCTCTTCGGCCAAGCACCCGCGTGCACGATTGGCACGATTCTCAAGGCGTCGCTGGCGACGAGCATCGCCGCCAAGCAGCTTCGCCACGCCAGAGGGCCCGAGCCTGCTCGCCACGCCACCGGCGCCGCCCATCGCCTCAGCTCTCACGTGTCCCTGCCTTGCCAGACGCCTGGCCCGTGCTTCGTCGCCGTGGCACGGCAAGCACAGAGCGTGGCCTGCCGCCGGCCGACGGGCCCGCGCCCGCCTGTCTGGCCGAAAGCACGCCCTAAGGAACCAAACCCCGACTGCTTGGCACCTAAACGAACGATGAACCCCCACGGCAGCTAAACCCCACGAACCTCCACGAACAATGCCTCGCGCCAACAGAACTTCGGCCGGAGAACCCGTTCTCGGCAACCGCCTCGGGCGGCTATATATAGCACCCCGAAAGGCGCTTCGCCCAAGCACACCTCCACCACCTCACTAGTCCTCGCCAAGCCCTGGAAGGGCCTCGATGGGCTCTTCTTCCTCGACTCCGGCCGCCCGTTCCGCCTCGGCCTCCACCTCGATTCACTCCGGTGAGGTCGTCCCCTGCGCCCAAATCCCTTCAGCTACCCTCTCATGCTACCACAAGTCTAACCCCCTCCTCAATTCCTCCTCCGCAGCACTCTCCGACGAGACCCACGACCACCCGAACCGCCATCCACCGGGCAGGAGTCGCCACGACGTGGTGCTCGGCAGGACCACCACCACCACCAACCGACGCGGATTGACGCCTCGAACACGGAGGTACCCTCCGTTCTCCACCTTCCGTGGATCGCCGCTGGCGACCACCGCTGACCTCGGGCGCCAATGAGCCCCGTCTCTCGCTTGAAAATTCAAACTGTGGGTGGGACCCGCATGGTCGGCCTCTCTATTGTTTTTTTTGAATCGTTTTCTGAAAACGTACTTTGGCAAATACTCTTTCCACACTGAACCGTTCTTCTACGCTTTTCTGTTTAAGCCCCTGAGAGTTTTCTGTTTCATTACAGATGGGTCCTTGGACCAAAACTCTTATAACTTTTTAACATAAAGGAATTTTTGAGTGATTATTTTTCTGTCCTCTTCAATTTTTTGTCTAGTTTTTTATCATATTTATTTGAAAAATATTTGGATTAACTTTCTGTACCCCACTGTATTTACGTTAGCGCGTGTGTTTTATGTACCGTAGATACCGAAGGAGGTGACGGAACCGCGAACTTCGCCGAGCTAGACCCCGACTACTCCGAACCAGGCAAGCAATGTTTGAACTTTTGATATGATGAGTGTTTGGGCATGTTTGCATTATTTTTATCATGGCACGTTCATGAGCATTTCGATGATAGTTTATCTCGTAAGAGTTGAGGCAAGTGAGTTTGGAAAATCCATGAGTTGTTGGAAACATGTTGCATGGCCATGAGTTGGCATGAGTATGGGTAAGATGGCAGTGTTGTAGCATGCCAGGCTTATGCCAGATCGTTGACCCCGTGTAAACACAAATTAGTCAGATTCCGGTCCGTCTCCCCTTTTGTACTACCACCTGTTTCCCGCAAGGGATACGGCTTAGTAAGTTGCAAACCACTTCCTGGTACACACCAAATCGAGAGGCCGGGATGAAGGTTCCATGGCCCTGGATGAAAGCCTTTCATCCGGTCAGGGGCATGGGTGTTTCCGTTGGGACCAAGAGGGGGCACCCCTTAGAGCTGTGCCAGAAATAAATTTGATCCCATGCTTTTCGAGATTGTGATCTCCCGCCTCAAAGTTTTTTTCTTAAACGCTGTCCGTGGTGATTCTCGGCAACGTGAGGTATGATGGGTGTGTACTAGTTAGCTGTGTTTCCTCAAATACCGTAAACGGAACTAGTCCTTTGTGACTACGGAAATCCGTTGGCTGTGGACAATTTTGGTACAAACTCTGCAGAGTCAAAATTCTTGAATTCATCTCATTCATGTCCGAGTACCGTGTTCACCTTATCTTGTCAAATGTCAGTCTCGGTGACAGAACTCCTGATAACCATTTGAGTGTTAAATGTTTATTTCAGTAAATGGACTAACCCGCTTATTGTCTTGTGATGAATATCTTCTATGAGCACCATATCTTGTCGGTTATGAATAATGAATTATAAGCCCTTTCGCGATGATGTCGCCAGACGTCCGGATCATGCGGCATTGTTATCATTTACTTTTGTTATAAGCCCTTTCTGCGATGTCGCCAGACGTCCGATCATGCATTGTTATCATTTACTTTTGTTATAAGCCCTTTCATGCGATGTCGCCGACGTCCGATCTGGCATTGTTATCATTTACTTTTGTTATAAGCCCTTTCGCGATGTCGCCTGGACGTCCGATCGCTGCATTGTTATCATTTACTTTTGTTATAAGCCCTTTCTGCGATGTCGCCAGACGTCCATTGCGGCATTGTTATTATGTACTTTTGTTATAAGCCCTTTTACGCAATGTCGCCGACGTCGATCATTGCGGCATTGTTATTATTTACTTTATTATAAGCTCCTTTCGTGATGTCGCCTCAGACGTCCGGATCATGCACGCATGTATTTTCTTTCAATATAAGCCCTTTTCGAGGTGTCGCTAGACGCCTCGATCGCGTGGCATGTTTTTCTTATTTCTTCACCCTTCGAGGCGTCGCTTCAAACACCCGAGCGGTTTTGAGTTTATTTTTCTTTGGGTTTTCGAGCGGACTACCGCCGATTCCCTCTTTACTTACTTGCGTTACTGATTTGATAGCACATTGTTATAAATTAATCATGTCGCATTCATGCATTCATTTGTTATATCTTTTGTCCGAACTGTCTTAAGTAGTACTTTCAAAGTACTCACCTGGCTTGTTGATTTGGCCAGATGCTAAAGAAGGCGATCTCATGGATGAAGAGTTCGATAGCGAGTCCGACGCCTAGAGGAATCCCAGTCCGTCTCGTGCGACCCCTGGATTAGTCATTGTGATATATCCGCTTCCGCTTACCCAAATAAATTCATCGAGCCTCACCTCGACGCCGATGAGCCGCCAAAGGTCAAAGAGTCTTATTAACCACCCCCACTGTGTTATTCCACCAACCACTCATATCTCGAGTCAGTAGTATTTCCACCCCACACCATTGTGTTATATCCGCCGCTATGTATAATTATTGGCGTACTTTTAATAATTTGTTGAGCAACCTCAGCTCGACCCTGTAATATATCTTATGCTACTGGCTTATTGTATCAAGATTTTGTCTACCAGTATGGAGGATTTTCCTCTTATTGGACTTCATAGGTCGGTTGTTCAATAAATATTTTTATTGAAAAACCGGTCGTGACACAAGAGCTTCGTGATGAACTATAACATGCAAGGGATGGATAAGACAATTCCCGAGGTCTTCGCGATGCTAAAGGCTGCGGAGGTAGAAATCAAGAAGGAGCATCAAGTGTTGATGGTCAACAAGACCACCAGATTTCAGAAAAAGGTAAAGGAAGAAGGGGAACTTCAAGAAGAACGGCAAGCAAGTTGTTGCTCAAGTGAAGAAGCCCAAGTCTGGACCTAAGCCTGAGACTCGCAGTGCTTCTGCGCCTGCAAATTGTAGTCAATCGAAGCCGGAACTGCCCCAAGTATTTGGCGGATAAGAAGGATGGCAAGGTGAACAAATGTATATGTGATATACATGTTATTGATGTGTACCTTACTAATGCTCGCAGATAGCACATGGGTGTTTGATATCGGTTACTGCTAATATTTGCAACTCGAAACAGGGGCTACGGATTAAGCAAAGATTGGCTAAGGACGAGGTGACGATGCGCATGGGAAATGGTTCAAGAGTCGATGTGATCGCCGTCGGGACGCTACCTCTACATCTACCTTCGGGATTAATTTTAGACCTGAATAATTGTTATTTGGTGCCAGCGTTGAGCATGAACATTATATCTGGATCTTGTTTGATGCGAGACGGTTATTCATTTAAATAAGAGAATAATGGTTGTTCTATTTATATGAGTCATATCTTTTATGGTCATGAACCCTTGAAGAGTGGTCTATTTATATTGAATCTCGATAGTAGTGATACACATATTCATAATATTGAAGCCAAAAGATGCGAGTTGATAATGATAGTGCAACTTATTTGTGGCAATCGCCGTTTAGGTCATATTGGTGTAAAGCGCACGAAGAAAATCCATTCTGATGGACTTTTGGAATCACTTGATTATGAATCACTTGGTACTTGCGAACCATGCCTCATGGGCAAGATGACTAAAACTCCCTTCTCCGAAACAATGGAGCGAGCAACGGATTTGTTGGAAATCATACATACTGATGTATGTGGTCCGATGAATATTGAGGCTCACGGCGGGTATCATTATTTTATCACCTTCACAGTTGATTTGAGCAGATATGGGTATATCTACCTGATGAAACATAAGTCTGAAACATTTGAAAAGTTCAAAGAATTTCAGGGTGAAGTGGAAAATCATCGTCACAAGAAAATAAAGTTTCTATGATCCGATCATGGAGGAGAATATTTGAGTTACGAGTTTGGTCTTCATTTCAAACAATGTAGAATAGTTTCGCAACTCACGCCACCTGGAACACCACAAACAGAATGGTGTGTCCGAACGTCAATGTCGCATTTTTACAAGATATGCAGGAAAAGCGATCTATGATCTCTTTTACTGATTTACCACTATCGTTTTGGGGTTATGCTTTAGAGACAGCTGCATTCACGTTAAATAGGGCACCATCTAAATCCGTTGAGACGACGCCTTATGAACTGTGGTTTGGCAAGAAACCAAAGTTGTCGTTTCTTAAAGTTTGGGGATGCGATGCTTATGTGAAAAAGCTTCAACCTGATAAGCTCGAACCCAAATCGGAGAAATGTGTCTTCATAGGATACCCAAAGGAGACTGTTGGGTACACCTTCTATCACAAATCCGAAGGCAAGACATTCGTTGCTAAGAATGGATCCTTTCTAGAGAAGGAGTTTCTCTCGAAAGAAGTGAGTGGGAGGAAAGTAGAACTTGATGAGGTAACTGTACCTGCTCCCTTATTGGAGAATAGTTCATCACAGAAATCTGTTCCTGTGACTTCTACACCAATTGGTGAGGAAGTTAATGATGATGACCATAACATCAGATCAAGTTACTACGGAACCTCATAGGTCAACCAGAATAAGATCCGCATCGGAGTGGTACGGTAATCCTGTTCTGGAGGTCATGTTACTAGACCATGACGAACCTACGAACTAAGAGGAAGCAATGATGAGCCCAGATTCTGCAAAATGGCTTGAGGCCATGAAATCTGAGATGGGATCCATGTATGAGAACTAAGTGTGGACTTTGGTTGACTTGCTCGATGATCGGCAAGCCATCGAGAATAAATGGATCGGTAATGTTACTGTCTACAAAGCTCGACTTGTTGCGTAAGGTTTTCGACAAGTTCAAGGAGTTGACTATGATGAGACTTTCTCACCCGTAGCGATGCTTAAGTCCGTCCGAATCATGTTAGCAATTGCCGCATTTTATGATTATGAAATTTGGCAAATGGATGTAAAGACTGCATTCCTGAATGGATTTCTGGAAGAAGAGTTGTATATGGTGCAACCTGAAGGTTTTATCGATCCAAAGGATGCTAACAAAGTGTGCAAGCTCCTGCGATCCATGTATGGACTGGTGCAAGCATCTCTTGAGTTGGAATAAACGCTTTTGATAGTGTGATCAAAGCATATGGGTTTTTTACTGCACTTTGGAGAAGCCTCAGATTTACAAGAAAGTGAGTGGGAGCTCAGAGCATTTTTAATATTATATGTGGATGACATATTGTTGATTGGAAATGATATAGAATTTCCTGGATAGCATAAAAGGATACTTGAATAAGAGTTTTTCAATGAAAGACCTCGGTGAAGCTGCCTATATATTGGGCATCAAGATCTATAGAGATAAATCAAGATGCCTAATTGGACTTTCACAAAGCACATACCTTGATAAAGTTTTTGAATAAGTTCAAAATGGATCAAGCAAAGAAAGGGTTCTTGCCTGTGTTACAAGGTGTGATGTTGAGTCAGACTCAATGCCAAACCATTTTACAAGCGGTAAGATAGAGAGAAAATGAAAGATGTTCCTATGCTTCAGCCATAGGCTCTATCATGTATGCAATGCCGGTACCGTGCACCGGATGTGTGCCTTTGCTATTAGTTTAGCGGTGGAGGTACCAAAGTAATCCAGAGTGGATCATCACCGACAAATGTCAAGAACATCCTCAAATACCCAAAAGGACTAAGGATATGTTTCTCATTTATGGAGGTGACAAAGAGCCTCGTCAGAATGGTTACGCCGATGCAAGCTTTTGACACTGATCCGGATGACTCTAAGTCACAAACCGGATATGTGTTTATATTGAACGGTGGAAGCTGTCCGGTTGGTGCAGTTCTAAGCAAAGCGCCGTGCGGGATCTACATGTGAAGCGAGTACATAGCTGCTTCAAGCAAAGCAAATGAAGGAGTCTGGATGAAGGAGTTCATATTCGATCTAGGTGTCATACCTAGTGCAATCGGTCCAATGAAAATCTTTTAGAAAATATCGGAGCTATTGCCTTGGTGTGAAAGAATCCAGATTTCACAAGAGAACCAAGCACATCAAGAGACGCTCAATTCCATCCGCTGATCTAGTCAAGGAGGGAGACATAGAAGTTTGCAAATACATAATGGATCTGAATGTTGCGTAATTCCGATTGACTCAAGCCTCTTCCGTAAAAAACATGATCAACACTAAGACTCCATGGTGTTAGAATCATTACCGTGTGTAATCTAGATTATTGACTCTAGTGCAAGTGGGAGGCTGAAGGAAATATGCCCTAGAGGCAATAATAAAGTTATTATTTATTTCCTTATATCATGATAAATGTTTATTATTCATGCTAGAATTGTATTAATCGGAAACTTAGTACATGTGTGAATATATAGACAAACAAAGTGTCACTAGTATGCCTCTACTTGACTAGCTCATTGAATCAAAGATGGTTAAGTTTCCTGACCATAGACATGAGTTGTCATTTGATTAACGGGATCATATCATTAGAGAATGATGTGATTGACTTGACCCATTCCGTTAGCTTAGCATTCATCGCTTAGTATATTGCTATTGCTTTCTTCATGACTTATACATGTTCCTATGACTATGAGATTATGCAACTCCCGAATCACCGGAGGAACACTTTGTGAGCTACCAAACGCCACAACGTGAATCGGGTGATTATAAAGGTCTTGCTGTGTGTCTCCAATGGTACTTGTTGAGTTGGCATAGATCAAGATTAGGGATTTGTCACTCCGATAGCTCTGGAGAGGTATTCTCTGGGGCCTCTCATTAATACACATCACTATAAGCCTTGCAAGTAATGCAACTAATGAGTTAGTTATGGATGATGTATTACTTGAATGAGTAAAGAGACTTGCCCGATAACGAAGTTTGAACTAGGTATTGAGATACCGACGATCGAATCTCGGCAAGTAACATACCGATGAAAAAGGAACAACGTGATGTTGTTATGCGGTTTGACCGATAAAGATCTTCGTGAGAATATGCAGGAGCCAATATGAGCATCCAGTGTTCCGCTTATTGATTATTGGACCGTAAACGAAGTCTCGGCCATGTCTACATAGTTCTCGAACTCCGGTAGGGTCCGCACGCTTAACGCTCGCAAGTGACAATCGATATTATGAGTTTATGTGGATTTGATGCTCAAGGTAGTCTCGAGTCCCGAGATGTGATCACGTGACATGACGAGGAGTCTCAAAATGGTCGAGACATAAATATTGATATATTGGAGCTGACTATGTTTGGACTTACAATGGTTAGGGTAAGTTCGGGCATTTGCTTAGGAGTAGGGGTTCTGGAACCCCCAAAATTATAATGGGCCATATGGGCCTTAGTGGAGAAGAGAGAGAGGGTGGCAGGGCAGACGCGCCCTCCCTTGGGTTCCCGGGTGGACTAGGGAAGGGGAGGCATTTACTCCCTTCTCCTCTCTCCTCCTTCCTTCTTCTACTCCCTACTGAGGGAAAGGGGATTGTAGGGTGTCAAAACCAGCGGATCTCGGGTAAAGGGGGTCAGGCCGAACTGTAGTCTGGGGCGGATGGTGGCAGGGAGACAAGGGACCACGATGTTTTACCCGAATTCGGGCCCTCTCGATGGAGGTAAAACCCTACTCACAGCAATTAATATTGATGATATGGGTGGCGAGTACAAGCGTAGATCTACCACAAGATCAAGGAGGCTAAACCCTAGAAGCTAGCCTATGGTATGATCGTTGTTAGATCCCTGGACTAAAACCCTCCAGTTTATATAGACACCCGGATAGGGTTAAGTTACCACAATCGGTTACAATGGTAGGAGATCTACATATCTGTATTGCCAAGCTTGCCTTCCGCCAGAGAAAGTCCCAGCATCCGGACACGGAATGAAGTCTTCAATCTTGTATCTTCATAGTCAGAGTCAGGCCAGCGGTGATAGTTGACTGTCCGGACACCCCTAATCCGGGACTCCTCGTTGGCCCCGAACCCGAGCTGTGGTGATGAGTCCGGTAGCGTGGGTGTCTTCGGCATTACGAGGTGGTTCTTCTCCGATTCCATATACTTGTCGAATAGTGTAAACTACATTAAATCACTGCGCTCCTTGGCTTCCACGTAATAATGGCTCTCTTCCACGTGTTAAATGAATGCGAAAAGCGAGGGCACTTTTACACTTATCCCCTAGCTACATAAATGAGCCGTCTATAAAAGGGCGAGGGATCTAAGATCAAAGTCACACCATCCTCCCTCCATGAGCTTTCATCGGGCGCCTCTGACAAAAATCCATTCCATCATGGACGTTCGATCAGCTCCTCCTCGTGCTCCCATTCGGCTGAGAATTGGGAGAGATGCTCGAGTTACATAGCGAGCTAGTGGCACTCCAAACCAAGGGACTTCTTTGACCTTCATGGTTCCGGTCCGAGCGGACTTCGCCACCTATAAGGGCGAAAGAAAGCAAGCAGAAAGTGTCCCCGATCCCTCAAAAGGAGAGAGGGTATGCTTTATCTCTTATCTAGTGGAGAGGACTTCGGATTTCCAATTCATCCATTTTCTCAAAAGCTCTTGGAGTTCTCTGACCTCGAGTTGCACCACCTTATGCCTGGTTCCATCTTGCGCCATCGCGAGCCCGTGGCGCTTTGCGAACTGTTCTTGGAGTATAGAGGCTCGTTTTAGCTGGCGTAGAGGTGATACTGCCTTGTGCCACGTTCTCATGCGGGATATATCAAGTGGGCGAACCCGAGTTGTAGCGCATCGCGGGACGAGGTATCTATTCGGAACCCGAAGAAGGCGTCCAAAGGCGGCCTTCGGAATAGTTTTATATAGAAAGGCGTCCGCTCTGCGGATCACATTGAGGATCGGTCTCCGGAGGTCGGCAATGCTCCTTTGAAGAAACACACGAGTTGGCGCATGAGCCCGAGAGGGGAAGGCAGCGAGGGGCGTCCTTTACGATAAGCGAGAATAAGATTGTTAGCTCATTCCGGACTGACCATGATCGGTATCATGCCCAGCACATGCATTATCTGGGGGTGCAACCACTCCCGATATAAGGGCCACCCCATGTAGGATTTCAGCAGGGAGGGCGATGCCACCCGTTATGGCCGTGAGGGGGCGGGATCCGGTCACCACGATCTCTTCTGGGTGAAGATCTTTGTCACTTGATGATGTATAAGGGGAGAAGAGGAGGATTTTCTCGCGTCGCTACCTTTGAGCGGATTTTCTATGAACAATCCTCGGTTGCAAGCGGACATTTTCTTTAGCATCCGATCCATAATTCCCATGGTTAGGTGTCTCATTTTTGTGATTTTGTGCTTGCAGGAACTACGCTGGGCCGTAAAAGACATAAACAACCCGCCTCCTGGCAACCCGAGGATCCGGAGCGAGCTCCCTCGATCCGGCCTCCCAAGAGGATCCGGACATATTGGTGGAGTTGATTGATGGGAGTATTTCACCAACTGGAGCATCGATAATGCCTTGGTTGCCGCTTATTCTGACGCCGATTACCGGAATATTTCCAGCCTCCCAGTGGCGAGACCCGAAGCCCTATTACTTTGATAATGACTCCATCCAAGTGCTTATTTTGATGATCACCGTGATACCAATGGTGTTCGAGTAGGGGTTGCCTTGAGGCGGAGGGTTGTAGCCTGGCACAAGCGAAGCTGTTGGCCAACATAAGGCAAAGACGCCACGTACCTTGAGCTAAAAAGAAGCGCCGGTCCGGATTGAAAACTCCACCGGCATAGCAGTGAAGGCGTGAGTCACCATATTCCTGAGTTGATTCCCGGGAAAGAGTATGTCGCAACACCGTGCTCCTTTCGAGAAAAAAAGCGCTCGTCGTACTATGTCGGGAAGATGGCTAATCGAGCCTCCGCCAGCCTGTGCTCCAACGCCGGAGTTCGAAGCAGAGGTAAACACGATTTGGTATGCGTGCGTCGGATGTTCCCTCCGACTGCAGGATGCCGACAGCATTGTCCGGCCACCAACTCCGAGGTGGAGAGTGCCATGAGATCACAAAGCGCCACGTAGAACAGTTCTTCGTGACAGACATGTATTCTCCCCAAGAGGCATTGAATGCCTTCAATTGAGGAGATGCGGACTGCGTGCCGCTCAAGATGTAGTCTAGCCAGAGCCACGGTGAAAGCGATATGTAAAGGACATACGGGTGAGAAAATTTGGCTGCTTATATATGCCAAAGAGTCTCCTTTAGACTTAAAAATAGTTAGAAGAACTGATTTAAGGATCACTTGTTATCTGAGGATCCACGGAAAAGAATACTCCGAGCTGTCTTCCGGGGAGCTTGAAGAGTGCAAGGCCCAACTTGAGGCCGCACTAGCCACCATGTGGGGAGCCACGAGACTCCCTCCGTCAGTAATATATACTTGAAAAATTAAATAGTTTGTAAGAAGTGCTAAGGCGTGTGTATAAGTTCCGACAATAATATTGCGAGATGGCCGGCTTTTGGACTAGATCCGGACAAGCAACAACTCCTCGCCCGGTTAAAGGCCCAGCGAGAATGTGCTTACAAGGGTGAGGCAGAGAAAAATAATCTCAAGATGCCAACACCTGCAGCTGGTGAGGAAACTAAAAGATGTTCGAGCCCATTTGTTTGACCTCCGATTACAGGAGAATCATGGGTAACCGTCTGCTGCATTTATAGAAAGTGCTTGATCGAACTTTTGAAAAAGAGTTCATGCCGAAAGTCGACTAATGTAATATGTGCTCGTAGGTAGTGTCACAGGTTGTCCTGCATGGAGGAAATGCCCGTCTCGGCCGGTGACCTTCTTCTGAGCTCAGTCAAGAATCGGGTGATTGAAACGGAAGATTCGGCGAGGTGATGAGCGTCGCTTTCGTGCCTTGTGGCCATCCATATCCTTTGCTACACCAAGGCCTTGTAGAGCTTGCGTAGAAGCTTCGTGGAACGCACGGCGGCGCTTCGGGTTATGGAAGATATCGGCTGCCCGTCATTGCTAAGGCACCAGTGAGGCACAGGCCATGGTGAAGACGCTACGAAGGTTGTCGCACTCCAACCACATGGCCGCAGGGGTCGGACCACAGGTGTGGCAGGCCGATGGGAAGGAGATCCTGTGAGCTTAGTAATGTGCGGCCAAGTAGAGTTGGCATAAAGTATTCTTCAGGACTGTAAACTAGATGTTGCAACCTATTAGATGGTATTGAAGAGGAATACAATCAGTCGGTTTGACTATGTAATTTAAAATGACATGTAAAATGCCTTTCTAAAGCCGGATTATTGTAGATGCGTTTGTCAAATGAAGCGCACCTTTTCGCTTCAACCTCGGGGACCCAACAATCGAGTGTGTCCGGAATACCCTCGCCATTATGTAAGAACCGGGGCATGAAAAAGTGGAGAAAAGGCGGGGAGGTCATAAGTGTTATGTCACTTCCACAAGTGCCCAACTAGGTATGTTATATTACTATGGTTAGTAAGAAACATCTTTCTATGGCGAGAATAGTTCCGTTAAGGGTTCCTTTCCACAGGAGGCATGTCCTAAAGTGCATGTCCGAGCTGCAAAAGCGAGAAAAACATGCAAGGGCAGATAAATGAATAAGTAAGAAATCATCTTTTTAGTTCACCAACCGAATATTCCCTTAAGAATGCTAGCTTTGGCTTCCACGCAAATTGAGGTATCCGAGAAATGCTGGCGTCCAGGGCTGACCAGCGGTAACAATAATCGCAGAGGTGCTCCTTTACCACTCTAAGCCGAACAATCGGGAAGGTAGGGTAAGCACAGGAGCCAGCAAACCAGCTTGGCCAAAACTTAAGTCATATCGATGCATATAATGGTAAGGAGGCAAAAGGTACATGCGGAAGTGTGACATACATATGTTGGGCATAAAGCCCGTATAAATAAGCTTACGGTAGAAGAAGCCCCTGAGGTATAATGAGCGCGATAGCGCGTCAGGTATGTCGTAATGCAGTTAAGCGAGCTCTTTTAACGCTTCGAAAAAGAAAAAGGAGGAAGAAGGAGAGAAATAAAAGGCAGCTTAAAGTTAACATAAAATATAGACGGAGGAAGGAGGCAGAATCGAGAATCCTGCCGCTTAAGGCGTAGAATCTTTGAGAGGCGGGCTGCGTTCCATGGGTTTGGCTTTAGTCGGTTATCCTGATGCGTTTAAGCGATGACAGTGCGGCTCATTGTCGGTCGAGGACTTGTATCGATGATGAAGGGACCCTCCCATTTTGGGCTTGACTTTGTCCTTTTTTCTTGTTCGTGCAAAGCGGTAGAACTAGTTGCCAACATTGTAAGCTTTGGCCGTGCTTCTGCCTTTGGTATCTTCGAGCCTCTTTGTTGATAAAATGCGCGAACGAAGCTTTGTACGTCGCGCTTCCTCCTCCAAAGGCGTCAAACTGTCACGCCGATCGAGCTCGGCTTCTCTTTCTTCCGTATATGCGCCACGCTTGGTGAGTCATGAATTATGTTGTAGGCAAAACTGCCTGCATACGCAGGTAGCACCGCATAAAAACATGGTGTGAACTCGAGTAGTCACCGATTAGGCGTGGTCCGCAAAATTTCGCCCCGAGTACGGAGTCGTAGGCTCCTCTACCCAAAGTCGTATTAGATTCCTTGAGGACCGTGACTGGTGCAGGTTTAATGCCGCTCATGATTAGACCATTTGCTCGCTTCGACTTGACCCGTTAGTTTGAGGGTGATAAGGCGCGAGCATGTAGTCGAGCTTGATGCCCAAGTGTTTTTGCACCGTAGTTTAACCTGCGTCGGCCCGGTAGAAGTTACGTGCCATTATCGGTGATGATGCTATAGGGAGCGCCCGTAATGGTGTACTACCCCGATATGAAGTCTCTATCACCGCGGTCCGGATTCGCCCGTCTTATGACAGTTTTGCCTCTCTATCCATTTGGTGAATTTATCCACCATGACCAATAGGTATTTTTTGCTTGTGGTTCCACTCCTTTAAGGGTCCAACCATTATCAAGCTCCCGGTTATCAACAACGGCCAGAATTGATGGGTATAGTTTTGAGGGCGATGGGTGGCATGTGGCTTTGATTAGCAAAGAGGTCGGGCAAACCGGCGCATCGTTGGACTAAGTCCTCGAAGGCGTCTGCCCGCCAAATCGGCCAATAAAAATCCTGTCTGGAAGGCCTTGCCTACAAGGCGTCTGGCTCTTGACATGGTGCCCATCGAGTCCGGCATGGAGATTTCAGCCAGAGATTCCGCCCTTCCTCTTGAGATACACCTTTGAAGGACTCGGTTGTGCTTTTCTTATAAAGCTCTCCCTCATGGACCTTATAGGCTTTAGATCGCCACACTATGCAAAGCCGGAAGCCTCGTTTTTGGTCTCTCGGGAAGTTCCTGCCTAGTTAGGTAGGCTAGAATGGATTACGTGGCCCACGGGTAAATGACTGCACATTATTGTGTGGGTTGGCGGTGTTATTTACGTTGGCGTAACCGCCAACTATGTCGAGAATGTTCGGTGTGGGGTAGTGTGGTTGGGTCCGGGATGTTATTTCGGACTCTCCCTCCCATAAGTATGGATGGCTTGAAAAGCCTCTCTAGGAAAGATGTGTTGGGAGGGACGAGATTATTGCGTTTACGCCAATGTCGCGCTAACACGCTCTGCTTTCACTGGTTGTTCTCCGGGCTATATGCCGTGAAATTCGAGCCCCTCAAACCGGAAGCTGACATTTTTTAGGACTCGGCATTGCGATAAGCTTCCATTTTCGGATGCTTTGGCATCAAAGTCTCCATTTATTTAGGATCGCGAAGGTTTAGAACTCTCGTGGACCTCTAGGCAATGGAATGCCCATGGAGACTGCCATCCGGAGACCATGTAGAAGGGCCTCGTATTAATCGCCGCGCTTGTTGGAGTCCGTGTACATTATTTGAAGCGTATGTATTGATCAGATCTCCGGTTAGAGACGCTCGAACGACGCCTTGACCCCGTACGCCAACATTTTGGAGCCGCTGAAGCGCATTAAAATCCAATTGGAATATCTGCCGTACTCTTTAGAGTTCGACTTGATCCATTCGGTGATGAAGTCGTGGCCAAAACTTGGCGACTTCTAATAGCTCGCTGCGTGGCTTGTAGGTTATATCGAACGGGAGGAGCTCAATGGCCCATTTAGTAATCCGGCCCGTTAGCGTCATGTTGTTTATAATGTCATTAAGAGGCACTTCGGAAGGCTACCGCGCTCCGAACACTCTTGAAAGTAGCGCTGTCGCGGCTTAAAGGGATGCCATGAACACCGCTGTATGCTATCTTTTGATAATGCGGGTGCCGTGACTTCCCCGCATGGAGTTAGGGCGGTGGACACGTGAGTAATCATTGGTTTTGGAGAGGAACTTGTAATCCGCCCTAGTTTCTCGTTCGACAACGTAGCACCGCGCTTACAACTTGATGGGCTGTCATGGCGTATAATAGCATTGGTTCACCCATATTGGGCGCGGCCAGGATCGGATTTGTTGCCAATATGGCTTTGATTTCTTGAGTCCGGCCGTGGTGGCATCCCGATCCACTCTAAGTGTTCGGTGCTTGGCGCAGAGGCGTATAAAGGAGTAATGCCTTTTCTCCCTGGTAAGTTGGAGATAAAGCTGCTTAGACGCCGCTTGCACACATCCGATCGATTTTTGTATTTGTTTGAGGTCTTTTGGGATATCAGCAATTGTAATGAGCTCGGATCTTGGCTAGGTTTGCTTTAATTTTCCTCTCTTAGGATACAATGAAGCCCAAGAGCTTTCGGTGACGCTTGAAAACTGTTGGCATTTTCCAAGGTTGAGCTTAATGTCATACTACCTTCGGAGATTGTCGTGAATGTGAGCCTCTAAGTGCGTCTACTAGAGTTTCGACATGCTTGGATTTGGCGACCACGTCCGTCTCGTGTGGGCGCTTATCACTATTTTGCCGATCTGGTTTGCCGTGAACATATACGAATCATACTTGTTGATACGCTATTGCGCGGCGCTTTTGGAGCCGAAAGGGGGCATTGTAAAGTTGAAGCGAGATAATGGGTCGTATGGAGTGATGAATGTCATTGCGGCTTGGTCCTGCTCTGCCATATTAATTTGGTGGTAAAGCCGAGTATGCGTCGAGTAGCGGCTACAATGAATGGGCGTGTCTTGTGGTAGCGTCGATAATTTGATCGATCTTGCGGGGAGAGGAAGGGAATCCTTTGGGCAAGCCTTGTTAAGGTCTTTGAAATCGGCCTTAGGGCGCCAGATTTGTCCTTCTTTGGTAGCCATTACTGGGTTTGCATAACCAAATTCAAGATGTTTTATATCTCTAATGAATCCGGCCTCCAATAGTTTAGCTAGCTCCTCTCCCATGGCCTGTCTCTTAGGTTCTAGGAACGCCGAGAGAGCTTGTTTGGTAGCTTGAACCGTCCTTTTAGGATATTTAAGTGCATGGCTTTCGGCGACCTCGGCGCGGATTCCCCGGGTATGTCTGAAGGGTGCCAAGCAAAAGATGTCCCAATTTTCATGTAGGGAATTCCTCGTAAGAGTCACCGAAGCGCTCTACATTAAGGGTTTAACTGTGTTCTGATGGAGGAGGCGTTTGTAGGGTCCGTTGGATGGACTTGGAATTTGACTGACTATTTAAATCCGCCTACTTTCGGTTTTAAAGAGGTGGACTTGGATCTCTTATCGATTATCACATCGTCACTCGTTTCACCGTGGAGGCGCTGTGACGGCAGTTGAGTTCCTCGACGCAGCTAGGAGCTTTGGATAGTGCCTCCAAGGGCAAGTCTTGGTACTGTTTTATTTTCGGTAGCGCTGAGAGTGCTATCGTCCGTCAGGGTCACTAAGCAAGAGTGATGATTAGTTAGAGTCACGGGGCATTTTGAGCTTCATGTACCCGTGAATGGGGTATAGCTTGAAAAATTGTGAATGCCTCTCGCCCTAATATGGCGTGGTATCGGCTATTACCGAAGCAGAGCCACTTGGAATGTGAGCCTCCTCGAGACCTGTAATTGTCGGCGTACCCAAACACAATTAACATCCGGTGTGATTTTTCCTGTACAGACATGCCTTTCCCGGTGAGGATTATTCCTCTAAAGGTTGTGCTGCTTCGCTCAATGCTTGACTCAGTACTATTTCCATTTTTGAAGGGTTTCCTCGTAAATAAATGAGGTTTAAATCATTGCCGCCATCCATGAAAGTACCTTGGTAAGGCAAAAGCCATCCACTATTGGACCGAGGACCAATGCGGGTGGTGCTCGGGCTGTTCGAATTTAGGTTAATATGGCGTTAAAGGTAATAGCCATGTCACTCCATGGATTTATTGTTGCTACACAGTGAAAAGGACTTCGACAAGGCTGCGGAGTGTTAAGCCTCGCGATATTGTTTGATCGCGAAAGTTTAGAAGGCTGTTAATACCGTGACTTGGTATTCTTTGAGTGCTGGTGCTTTCTGGAGCTAGAAGCTCTTAGCCACTTTTTTGGCCACCCGCCGTAGTATCCAACATGCTCTAAGGCTATGAGTTGGGGGTGGCGCCCTCTCGCATTTCACTATGAATTTTGCGGGGTCCATTGAGCCATCCCTCCGGAAGATTGCGGTTCTATGCCCTTTAGAGGTTTTTTTGCTTCTCTTGAAGTGTTTAACTTGAATCTAATGTCTGTAATGATGCACCTTTTACTTTGGACTAAGGTTGTGTTCAAGGCCGAATTATCCCAAAAGATTTGATTTCGGTTTTCCGGTAGCGCTCCTCCATCGCCTGATGTTACTTCCGTGCTATGGACGCCAAAAAGTCGACAAAGCGATGTAATTTCGCCATGACGATTTACTACGACGTTGAGGAATTCCTTCGTCCGTGCAATTAATGCGAAGAGTGATTAAATTATGTCTTCTTCATGGCGATTCTTTATCCTGTTTCATGACGAGGAGGAATTCTAGCCCAGTAGTGATGTCTTTGTTTCAGCGGGCTCTTGCGGATTTGGGATAGATAAACATGGCTTATGCTTGGGTGGGCGGGTGGAGTTAAATTCGAACTCCGTCTGATCCCTAAAACTTCGAGGGCCAAGAAATTTCCGAACTTGGAAGCTTGGGTTCTTGGGCGTTGTCCAGAATGAACTTCTAGCCCGGCCGCACGACTTTAAGGTTCGGGACTTGGTGAGTGTTCTCTCCCTCCGCAGAGTCCGGTGAGACATAGAGGGGTCAGGAATCCGGACATAGCTAGTCCTTAAAGATAGAATAAGAATTCGCCCGTATTGTTCCTCTACCACATCAACGTGGTGGGTAGCACGAGGAAGTTAAAATCTCTCTCGGTCGGTTTATAAACCCAATTCTGATGTCGTGTCATGCTTCGACTCCCGGTCTTGGTGATCACGATCAAGAGCTTCGTTTAAAGAAGAGCTCCATCAGATCTAACTACTGGCGGGTTCCGAGTTGGCGTGAAGATTGGCTTTGATGACCCGAAAGTCATCGTTGGCGTGGCGCTTCGAAACGGCGGTCATAAGAAAAACTGCCTTAAGCCGGGAGAGAAGTTTGGCCCGGTATGGCCAAAGCTCCTTTAGCAATGGTGCCGTCTTTAAAAAGGCGGGACGAGGCATCCTTCACGATGGCGGCGGCACGGAGGAACTCTCAATGAAAGCTTACCAATGTCGGTGTCAAAACTGGCGGATCTCGGGTAGGGGGTCTGAAGCGTGCGTCTAGGCCCGGATGTAACGAGGAGACAAGGGACACGATGTTTTTACCAGGTTCGAGCCCTCACGATAGAGAGTAAAACCCTACTCTGCTTGGTTAATATTGATGATATGGGTAGTACAAGAGTAGATCTACCCACGAGATCAAGGAGGCTAAACCCTAGAAGCTAGCCCATATGGTATGATCGTTGTTAGATCCCTACGGACTAAAACCCTCAGGTTTATATAGACACCGAGATAGGGTTAGGGTTACACTGAGTCGGGTTACAATGGTAGGAGATCTACATATCCAGAAGTATTACTTAAGCTTGCCTTCCACGCCATGGAAAGTCCCATCCGGACACGGGATGAAGTCTTCAATCTTGTATCTTCATACTCCAGGAGTCCGGCCAACGGTGATAGTTCGGCTATCCGGACACCCCCTAGTCCGGGACTCCCTCAGGGATCCTACTCCCGGTGGGAGTAGGACTCCCAACTTACACGCCATGAGAGGGACGGACCTCACCTCCTCCACTCCCCTTTTATATCACGGGGAAGGGGCACCCATAGACACACAAGTTGATCATTGTCTTACCCGTGCAGGTGTCTGGTGCCCCCCTCCCACCATAATCCACCTCGGTCATATCATCGTAGTGCTTAGGCGACCCTCTTGTGGAAATGCTTTAACTTCATCATCACCGTCATCGGGCCGTCGTCTTTGTGAAGCTCTCTCTCGACACTTTCAAATTTGGATCCAGAGAGTTGGTAGAGGTCACCGAAATGAAAACGCGATAATGCGGTCGGCGAGTGCCGTGCATTTTGGTACTAGGATCGATCGGATCGTGAAGGCGTATGGACTACATCAACCGCGTTGTCATAACGCTTCACTCTTTCGGTCTCACGTAGGGTATCGTGCGTGAACCAACACTCTCCGCTCTCGTTGCTATGCATCACCTAGATGGATCTTCTGCGTCTGCGTAGGAATTTTTTTTGAAATTCTTGAAGTTCCCCATGACCTTATAATACAAGTTATACATATATGGCGGTTTTACACCTATGGGCTTTAAGCACGCCTTTGGGATTTGGGCCCTTTAACAAGCCTCGCTTCATGAACCGCTATCTTCAACATCTTCATGGGCTTCGTCTTTGATGATACGCCATTGGAATAACTCCGGCCCCTCCTCTGAAGTGAGGTCATACCCAATAGTCCATATCCCCAACAAGAACCGAAAATAATATCATCAACATATAGTTGTAGCATATGAACAAATCCTTTGACCCTCTTAGTATTAGAGTGGGATCGATTTTCCCCAATTTCAAACACACGATTTTGCAACAACTCGGTAAGATGCTCATACCACACACGTGGGGCTTGGCTTGAGGCCATAGGAGCCTTTTGAGTTTGTATACATGAGTGGGAAGCTTGGGATCCTCGAATCCTGGAGGTTGTTTGACATACACCAACTCATTCAAAGGACCATTAAGAAATGTACTTTTCACATCCATTTGTTGCAATTTAAAGTCATGATGAGATGCATATGCAAGCAACATACAAATAGAGTCCAAGGCGAACTACGAAGATTCAAAAGAGTTCCCACCATAATCGATACCCTCGACTTGGGAGTAGCCTTTGTGGACCACCAATCTCGCCTTGCTTCGAACTACCACACCATTTGCATCTTGCTTGTTCTTGAAAATCCATTTGGTCCCAATGACATTATGTTCCTCCGTTGGCCTTGGCACTAATTCCCAAACTTGATTGCACTCAAAGTTGGTGAGTTCATTGTGCATAGCTTCAAGACAATCCTCATCATCAAGCACCTCATGTACCTTTTGGGGTTCAACACACGAAACAAAACCCTTGATGCTCACAAAAGTTTGACAATTGTTTACGAGTAGTTACCCATTTTCTCAAGCTTCCAAGAACATTCCATGACATGTTGTTGATGCTTTAGCATGGAAGCCACCTTGGCATGCAGGCTCAAAAGTTCCTCGATGTGCATTTGATGATCATCTTGATTATCTTGAGCACCATCTTTGAGTTTTGCTCTTGATCTTGAGCACCGTCTTGAGCTTGCTCTTGATCTTGGCGAGCTTCGGAGGTCATGAACTTGATCTTGGGCATCATTTGGTGCATCACTATCTCCATGGGGTCGATCTGGCCCTTGATCTTGTTCAATGAGTTGAGGCCTTCACTTTGTTCTTGAGCGTGTGGGTCTAAGCGTAGGTGATGGCTCGATGATGATTGCTAAGACTACGTTGGTGTTTCTCCGAGAAGAGGAGGAGAGGATGATGTAGCCACGGCAACAATGAGGTATTTCCTCGATAATGAAACCAAAGGTATCCCCAGAACTAGTAGTAGAACCAAGCAAAAAGCGTAAACAACCCCTCGCACACAAATAACTTTTAGCCACTCGCAACCCCTTTGATGTCTTAAAGGAGTTGTCAATCCCTTCGGAGTAAGCTGCGCGAATTAGCTAGTTGACGAGGAGAAAATTGTAATAGATTGAAATAATAGATTGCAAATCAAACAAAGTGCACGACAAAAGTATTTTTGTATTTTTTTTTGGTTTAATAGATCTGAATAAAAACGCATAAAAGAAAAGTAGGTGCATAGAGGCAAATATATGAGGAAAGAAGACCCGGGGCCGTGAGTTTCACTAGTGGCTTCTCTCGAGAAAATATAGCAAATGGTGGGTAAACAAATTACTGCATTGGGCAATTGATAGAACTTCAAATAATCATGACGATATCCGGTCAATGATCATTACATAGGCATCACGTCCAAGGTTAGTAGACCGACTCTTTTTTGCATCTACTACTATTACTCCACACATCGACCGCTATCCAGCATGCATCTAGTGTATTAAGTTCATGGAAAAACGGAGTAATGCAATAAGAATGATGACATGATGTAGACAAGATACGTTTATCTATATGGCGGTAGATATAAATCTCTTCTTTTTATCCTTAGTAGAAATGATACATACGTGTCGGTTCCCTTTTTGTCACTAGGATCAAGCACCGTAAGATCGAACCCACTACCGGGCACCTATTCCCATTGCAAGATAAATAGATCAAGTTGGCCAAACAAAACCCAAATATCGGAGAAGAAATACGAGGCTATAAGAGACCATGCATATAAGAGATCAAAGAAACTCAAATAACTTTCATGGATACAAAAAGATATAAGCGATCATAAACTTCGAAGTTCATCGAGATCCAAACAAACACACCGTTAAAAGAGTTACATCATATGGATCTCCAAGAGACCATTGTATTGAGAATTCAGCGAGAGAGAAAGCCATCTAGCTACTAACTACGGACCCGAAGATTGTCAACAAAGAACTACTTTCGCGCATCATCGGAGAGGCGCCAATGGAAGTGGTGAACCCCTCTGTGATGGTGTCTACATTGGATCTGGTGGTTCTGGACTCTGCGGCGGGTGGATGAATATTTTGTCGACTCCCCTAGGGTTTGTGGATTTGGGGGTATTTATAAGAGTATGAGGCCGGTCCGGGGCACCCGAGGTGAGCACAACCTACCAGGGCGCGCCCCAGCCCATTGCTTCCTTCTGGCCCATAAAAAATCATCATGGAGTTTCGTGGCATTTGGACTCCGTTTGATATTGATTTCCTGCGATGTAAAAAACATGGAAAAAAACAGCAAAGCGGCACTTGGCACTATGTCAATAGGTTAGTCCCAAAAATGATATAAAATGATTATAAAACATCCAAGATTAGTAATAAAACAGCATGGACCAATCAAAATTATAGATCACGTTGGAGGCGTATCAGCATCTAAACAACTCCTACTCGTCCTCGAGTAGGTAAGTGATAAAAACAGAATTTTTGATGTGGAGTGCTGTTCATCAAGTCATAACATATTCTTTTCTTTATAGCATGGGAATTTGGACTTTTAAGTGATTCAAAGCAATAGTCTAGTTTTGACATAATAATTTAGATACTCAAGCATATCGACAAGCAACCATGTCTTTCAAAATATCAATGCTAAAACAAGTTATCCCTAGCCTATCATGCTCAAACATTGATCCATTCGTGAAACACACTCGAATATTAGCCACACCCAATACTTAAGCACGATCATATTGCCTCCTAGTTGGTGCTTTTGGAAGAGAAGATGGAGACTCAAAATAAAAATTGCATAAAGTAAAAGAAAGGCCCTTCCACGAGGAGAGTAGGGATTTGTAAGTGCCAGAGCTCAAAGCGAAAAATTTGAGATAAAAACATTTTGGGAGGTGTATCCATCCCACCAACGAAAACGACGTAAAGCTATGAACACTTTCCATTCTAGATATGCCATAGGCGGTTCCCAAACAGAAAATAAAGTTTATTCCTTTTTCCACCATTCTTTCACTTTCCATAGCTAGCCGTATCCACGGGTGCCTTCCATACCAACACTTTCCAAGAAATTTATTATTTGACAACATAAAGTAAATTCATTTTGCATTTTCGGACTGGGAATCCCTAAAACCTTTGCCTTACTCTCGTGCAATGACAACTGAATAAACACTCATCGTGATAATAACACATCCAGCATGGAAAATATTAGCCACCCGTTACCGTTCCACGAGCGAAACAAATACACAAAAGAGAAATTTATTTTGAAAATTAGAGATGGCACATACAAATTTGCTTAGAAAGGCAAAATAATACCGCATATAGGTAGATATAGTGGACTCATGTGGCAAAACTGCTTTAAAGGATTTTGGATGCACAAGTAGAGATCATCCTTGGTGCAAAATGAAAGGCTAACAAAAAAGATTGAGAAGCGACCAACCAAGAAACGAATAATTTAAGTAAAGCAAGCATTAAGCATAAGTAACCCGAATAATGCACCACAAGTAGGATATAATTTTCATTGCATGATTATTGACTTTTCGTGCATGCATAGGGAATCACAAAACTTAACACCAATATTCTTACTAGAGCACAATTACTCATCAACATAACTCACATATCACATAATCATATCTCAAAACTATTACTAAGAATCAAGTTTATTTTGTCCAATGATCTTCATGGCATTTTTTTTCTTTTATCCTTCTTGGATATCTATCACTTTGGGCCTAATTTTCATGTGTTGCTTTTCATAAGCTCAAACAAATATAAGTGAAGATCATGAGCATAACAAATTTTCTTTCTCTTAAAATAATCTAAGTGAAGCGAGAGAGGATTTCCTTAAAATTTTACTAACTCTCAAATAAATCTAAGTGAAGCAAGAGAGCATTTCTTCAAAAATACTAAGCACAGCATGCTCAAAAAGATATAAGTGAAGCACTAGAGCAAGTCCTAGCTCATAAAAGATTTAAGTGAAGCATAGAGCAATTCTAACAAGTCATGATATAATTTTGGCTCTCTCAAATAGGTGTGTCCAGCAAGGATTGATGACTTAAAACACAAAATAAAACAAGCAAAGACACATATCATACAAGACGCTGCAAGCAAAACACATATCATCTGACGAATAAAAATATAGCCTCGAGTAAAATACCGATAGTTGTTGGAAGAAAGCGGGGATGCCACTCGGGGGCATCCCCAAGCTTAGTTGGTTGCTCATTTTTGAAAAAATAGCTTGGGCTGCCGGGGCATCCCCAAGCTTAGGCTCTTACATCCTTCCTTCATCCATCGTAAGATAACCCAAAACTTGAAAACTTCAATCACACAAAACTCAAGAAAACTTTCATGAGATCCGTTAGTATAAGAAAGCAAACCACTACTATAAGTGTTGTATTAAACCAATTCATATTTTTTTGTATTATATCTACTGTATTCCAACTTTTCTATGGCAAAAACTCATCAAAGAAAACCATAGAGCCATCAAAATAAGCACACAACACAAAGAAAACAGCATCTGTTAAAACAGAACAGTCTGTAGTAATCTGACTTTGGCGAATACTTATGTAACTCCAAAAATTCTACCAAAATAGGACGACCTGGATAATTTGTATAGTAATCTTATGCAAAAAGAATTGACATTTTATCATGTTCTGATGATTTTTAACAATTGTTTTTCGTGAGCACCAAAGTTTCTGTCTTTTCAGCAAGATCAAACAACTATCACCCAAGAAGATCCTATAGGCTTTACTTGGCACAAACACTAATTAAAACATAAAAATCACAATCATACCAGTAGCATAATTGTGTAAATACTCAAGAACAGAAAACAAAAAGCAAAAATAAAATTTTATTCATTGGGTTGCCTCCCAACAAAGCGCTATAGTTTTTACACCCTTAGCTAGGCATAAAGGCAAGGATCTAAGTATTGTCATCCTTCTTCTTCTTAATTTTTCTTGGGGGTATTTTTATCAGGAGGTTTTGTAAACACAACATAAAACATATTATCCATGGAAACTTTAGCATTCCTTAGTTGGTTTTCATCATAACCCCTTTGATTTCCCGCAATAATCCAAGAATGGTGTTGATTAACATTATTAAATACTTGTTGGATTATTTCTAGAACGGGAACCTCCTTTTTAAGATTCTCATCAAAGATCTTATTATCCCCAAGCAAATGCCTTAGTGCATAGTAACTATTGTATAGAATTTCACCTATCATGGGTTTTCACTATTCATACCATAAAAAGTCAAAGATTTCCCTATAGTCGGCATTCTCAGGAGCAGGGGTCCCAGACTTGCCACTGGGTCATGCCTGTGGCATGGCTCAAGGGAGGCCCAAGACGGCCCATCTTCATCGGCACAAGCTCAAGACCCTCGCGAGGGGCAAGCCTCCACGGGCGGACGTGACGGGAGCTTCCTCGAGCACGACCTCGTCGGTGGCTTCATGAGCGAGAGAGATCAGCGGGGGTACCTCACGAGGTGCCCATGGCGCAACATAATGACAGCGACCAAGAGGCGCCCGGTGGCGCCCGAGCCAGCCTTAGTGTCCTCCTTTCCTCTTTGGTGCAAAGGGAGCAAAGCGCAGCGAGAGCATCAAGCAAAGGCATCCATTTCATTGCAACAAGACCAGGACCGTCATAGCGGCAGGAAGGAAGTCATTATGGAGCCCAAGCAGGCGTCACCACCAGGCCTTTGACAAAGGTGAGGACCAACTTTAGTCCCAGGATAAGTGTGCAGATGTTCCCCTTCAAAATGGCCAATTGTTGGCGCCCTTCCCGCTCAATATTTGGGGAGAGGCCGGGGCCTTTGCCGATAAATAGGACTAGCCACCCACGAGGTAGAGGCAAGAGCGAGAAACCCGAGAGAAGAGAGAGAAAGCGGTGAACTCCCCTAGCGATTCATCAAGACCGGCCAAGAAACAGACCCTCATGAGGCTGTTCTTCCTTGTATTTTCATCATCATCGGCCCAAGAGGCAATCCACCACACCACAAACTAGAGTAGGGTATTACACCACAATGGTGGCCCGAACTAGTATAAACCTGTGTCTCTTAGATTTGTTCTTTTCATAGCTTAGATCCTAGCGTGGCGGCGAGGTGCGAGGTAGGTAGAGGGCGAGATCTCCGCACCCAGTGTTCGAACCTAGAGGGTCTGCCGGAACCTCGAAATCGACATTTGGCGCGCCCGAGGTAAGGAGTGCCGGAGTTTTCCTTCGCCGACATCGCGATTTTCGCCCCTCGATGAGCAGCGCACCGCCCGCTTCCGCATTGCCAAGTGCTAGCGGGGGCCGAGGCTCCGGAAGCCCTGACCCCTGCTCTTGCAACAAAGGGTCGGACGAAATTCAAGCCGGCGACGCCGCGCTGCCTAACGGCACAACCGATACCACGCCTTCTGGCGTCACGAGGAGGGCCGTCCTCCAAGCGAGAGGCGGCAGCGGGGCCATGGCCAACTGCCTTCCCATGGCCCTCACCGACGCTCAAGCGCATATGGTCAGCTTCCACCGGGCGGCGGCTTCCGCGGGCCTCTTGGGAAGAGCTGCATTCCGGCCTTCTTCCTCGCCAAGCTAATGCCTGCTCGTCACGCCTTGACACTCGTGGGCGGCTTCTTAGCGCCGCCTTCTGCCGCCAAGCTGCCATTCGTCTGCTGTGTCGGCCGCCTCAGCCTCAGCGTGTGGAGCTCCCAGGCGGTCGGCGCCAAAGGCCGGTTCGCCTTAAGCTCGGGAGGGCCACCCTCCAACTCGGCCTGCTGGGCGCTCCTCAATGCTGTGCACCCCACCATCTCGCCAGGTGGCCGTCACGGGACTCTCATCGACGGGCGGCGCGGGCCTCTGCGTGCTCTCGGTTGAAGCCTTCAGCCTCCTCCACATACCCCACAGGCGCTTTTGGCCCGGCCCTTCTTGGGCGTCGGGGCGGGTCATCCAGCTCCTTGGGACAGATCCGACTCCGGTAACCTTCGCACCTACACAACTTCCTTGACGGAGCAAGTCGACTTTACATCGCCCCATCGGCCTCCCATACAACGCCATCCTCAGCTATCCGACATCGGCCCGGTTCATGGCGCGACTCACCCAGCGTACAACCTCATGAAGATGCCGAGCAACGGGCGTCCTCACCGTGTCACGGGGACATCGGGATGCGTTACAAGTGCTCAAGCTTCGCCTTCAAGGCAATGGCGTCGGCGCAACCCGCTGACTTCGGGACGCCCCGAGCCCAAGGGGGCCGCGCCAACCAAGAAGAAGCAGTTGTTCACCCAAGACAAAAGCGAAACCAAGCAGATACCGGCCGGCGAGGCGGATCCACTAACGCCACCTTCACCATAGGCGCCAACCTCAAGCCCGAAAGCAGAGGAAGCCCTGGTCAAGTTCTTCACAAGCGAAGGTATTCGCACTGGGAGCTCGATCGGTGGCGGGGATCCTAGAGGCGTGTCGAGCATCAATTCAACGTGGTGCCCCAACGCGTTTCGCACCTGTGGAAGCGTAAAGCGAGACGGCAGTCCGCGTAGCAGGCTTTCATCGTCCGTGAGACCCGCAAACCTGAAGCTGCAGGGGGTCATTCGCGAGGTCCGATATCCAGATTGGCTGGCCAACCCTGTTGTTGTGCCGAAGAAGGGGGGAAGGAACGCATGTGTGTCGACTTCACCAACCTCAACAAAGCCTGCCCGCAAGATCCATTCCCGCTCCCTCGCATCGATCAGATCGTCGATTCCACCGCCGAGTGCGACCTATTATGTTTCTTGGATGCCTTCTCCGGGTATCACCTGATCAAGATAAGCGGTAGAAGACGTGGAAAAAACGGCCTTCTGACCCGTGTGGGGTGTCTTGCTACACATGCATGCCGTTCGGGCTGCGCATAGCGAGGGCGACCTTTCAGCCGGTGATGCACATCACCTTGGGCCCGCAGCTCGGGAAGAATGTGGAAGCTTACGTCGGCGACATTGTGGTGAAGTCTCATGAGGCCAAGACCACGATACAAGACACGGAGGAAACCTTCATGAGCCTCAACACGGTGAACTTGCGGCTCAACCCGAAGAAGTGTGTGTTTGGGGTCCCTCGGGCAAGCTCTTGGGTTTCTCGTGTCCTACCGAGGCATCGAAGCTAACCTGCAGAAAAGGTCAAAGGCGGTCGAGGACATGAGCCCGCGAAGACCCTCGAGAAATGCAGAGCTTCTTGGGCGTGATAGCACTAGGGACGCTTCATCTCCAAGTTGGGGAGCGAAGGCCGCCTTTCTTCCGGTGATGAAGAAAAAGGGGCCGTTTGTATGGACTGAGGAGGCCGACAGGGCGTTTCAAGATCTCAAGAGGTACCTAACCAGCCCTCCGGTAATGGTGGCCCCACGCCCGCAAGAACCCCTGGTGCTCTACCTCGCCGCCACTCCCTACTCCTTGGCCCAAATAAACTGAGTGGCAAGTTAGGAGGAGCGCTGCGAACCGTAATCATGGCGGCAGCAGTCGGGTCAAGGCGAAGCAGGATCAAGGAAGACCCACAGAAACCACTACCACAGCCAAGAAGGATCAGCCGCCACAGGGAAGCGCACTTGGGACAGAAGAGACCCCTCCCCCTGGCGAACAGCCTCTGGAGGCTCCATTGCCTCAGGAGGCGCCATGGTCTCCGAAGGGCGCCATCGACACCCGGCCTCCAAACCTCGTTGAGCACCACAGTGTACTTGCCAAGGCCACGGTGTTGTGGGGCCTGAGGAGGCAGTACCCCATGCCTCGTAAACTCCTCCTCGCGCTATTGGTGGCCTCACGAAGCTGCGGCATTATTTCGGAGCCACCCCATCAAGGTTGTCTCGGTACACCTTGGAAAGGGTGCTTTCAGAGCCCAAACTCAGCCGGGAAGAGTCAGCTGGTGGAACATTGAATTGCAAGCGTTTCACCGAATTCAGACACAACCAGAGTCATCAAGGGGGCGCATTAAGCGGATTCGTGGCTTGCAGACGGGCGTCGGGCCTCAAGGCGATGAGGATCGATCCCTCTCCCCGAAGCGAGGCGCCTAAGCTTGGGTCATGTACTTGACGGGGCATTCTCCGAGACGCACTGGCCAGGGGCTGGGCAAAGTGCTCATATCTCCAACTCAGGACAAGATCTACTACGCCCGTGCAGCTACTGCTTTCAAAGCAGGGAGAAAAGGTCTCCAACAACATAGCAGAATATGAAGGTCTAATAGCGAGGCTGAAGGCGCGGCTGCCCTAGGGGTGGCGCCTTACCATCAAGAGGCGATTCACAGATCCTCGTCAACTTCTCCAACAAGGTGTACAGGCAAGGGATGAGCACATGGAAGACTACCTTGCGGAGGTCCGCAGGATGGAGAAGCAGCCTTACGAGGTTGGAGTTGCGACATGTGCCCGTGGCACCAATCGGGGAGGCCGTCGACATCGCCAACGAAAGAGCATCCAGGCGGCTACCTCAGGAGCCCGGCGTCTTCGAGGAGCAGCTCTTCAAGCCCTCGGCCATGCCATCACTATCAAGCGTGGCGCAGCCTCGGGAGGAGCTCCCCCAGCCAGCAGCCTCGGGAGCCCGCCTGCTCTTGACGATGGAGCCTCAGGAGGGTCTTTGGATCACAGAGCTCGTGAGCTACTTGCGAAGGGACCCTGCTGGATAAGGAGGAGGAAGCGGAGCGTGTGGCACGGCAAGCCACAGCATACTGCATCAGGGATGGAGAGCTCTATCGGAGGCGACCAAATGATGTGTCCCTACGCTGCATCTCGAGGGAGCAAGGGAAAGAACCGGCGAGATATACCACGATGGAGACTGGGCATCATTCATCATCGGGGACCCTCGTTAGGCAAAAAGGCGTTCATAGGCGGTTTCTGATGGCCTCTGCGCTCAATGATGCTTTGTCGAACTAGTGAAGGCTTGCGAAGCCTGCCAATTCCATGCCAAGCAGATCCATCGGCCGGCGGAGGTCTCGCAAACTATACCTCTCGTGGCCGTCCATGATGCAGGGGCTGAATATCCTGGGCCCATTTCCTCAAAGGCGCCGGGGGCTATCGCTACCTCTACGTGCCGCGTGGACAAGTTCACCAAGTGGGGCTGAAGTGGAAGCCATCCGCACCATCCCCGCGGAGTTCCGCGGTTAAGTTCATCAGGGGCATCATGAGCCGGTTCGAGTGCCGAACCGCATCATCACCGACAACGGTTCGCAGCTCACCAAAGAACCTCTTCAAAACATACTTGTGCTAACCTTGGGGCGCAGATATGCTACGCTTGATGGCGCACCCACGAACAACGGTCGAGCCGAAGCGGGTTAACGCGGAGGTCCCGAGGCCTCAAGACCGAGACATTCAAGAAGAAGGCGGAGGCCCGCGGCCGAGGTTGGCACGATGAGCTTGATCCGCGGTTATGGTCCATCCGCCCGCGACGCGACCAAGCCAAGCTGGCGAGACCCCGTTCTTCCCGATTTATGGGGCTGAAGCGGCTCCTCCCTCACGAGGTCGACGTCGTTCGCACGCAGGTCTGGCGTTCGGCGAGGCGCAACGGGACGCCATGCGGGGGACGGACCTCGTGCTGGGGGAGGAACGTCGTCGGGAAGCCGCACTACGAGCGGCGAGATACCAACAGGCGCTGCGGCAATACCACTGCCGCAACATCCACCCCAGGACTCTCGAGGTAGGGGATCTCGTACTCGGCGGGCGGTTCTCTCCGAGGAGAGGGACTATAAGCTCTCTCCCATGTGGGAGGGCCCGTTCAAGGTTGTTCATGCTTCGTGCCCGGCTCCGTGCGCTTGGACACTCGGGAGGGGGTGCCCGCCCGTAACGCGTGGAACATCCAACACCTCCGAAGGTTTTACCTGAAAAGGCCCGAGCACGTGAAGAAGGCGAAACGCTCGTGAAGCCGCCGCGTTTTGGAAAAGGCCGGAGCTTGTGAAGAAAGCGCTAAGCAAGCCTGTTGTCAGCGTTTTGGAAAAGGCCCGGTGCACGTGGAAGAAGGCAAAGCTGTTGCTGTCGCGTTTTGGAAAAGGCCAGGCACATGAAGAATGCGACGCCTATGAAGGCTGTCGGCGTTTTGGAAAAGGCCGGTGCACGTGAAGGCAACTAACGCTCGTGAAGTTTATCTTTCTAAGAAAGGCCCAGAGCCTGTGAAGAAGGCCAATGCCTGTGAACCTCACCGCCCGTGACACTCTCACGTAATAATGAGTTGGGGCTGTACACGCCCCGGAGTCTCAGGAGAAGCGCCCGGCCTCGGCCTGGGCTCCCTCCCACGCCCAGTGGCAGCACTTAGCTCCGCGCTAGTGAGAAGACGTCGAAGATTAGACTAGGTCCCAGACGCGGCTTTTCTCGTTTGCTTTCTGCAGTTGGCTTGTTCATCCCCATTTGAGGTTTTATTGAAGTTGTTGCCGTCTTTGGCTTGTGACTCTTTGCCTTTTTCGCTCTCCTGCCTCGATTTCTCTCGTGCAAAGTCTCACGAGGGAGCAACGCGAGCACCCTCATGAAGTGTTTTCTGCCCTTATCGTTCGAGGCTTCCCCTACCGGGTCCACTACAGAGCACCCTCGGTCCAGGTGCCCACGGGCACCGCGACATCTAACGCAGACCTGGGTCGGTCGCCTCCACGCCTAAGGCCGAACTACCTACGCACAGGCGTGTGGCTCAAGGCACAATACCGGAAATAGCGAGGCGATCACGATGGTTAGCACGCAATAGTTCAAGCACGCCCCACGGGCCCTACACTCTTGTCTCTTCACGCAGAAAAGGGAAAAGAACAAAATAGGCGTGACTACTTGACACCAGCTCGTGGGGAGACTCGAGGCCAGCCTCCGAGCTCAGCGGACTCCTCGGCGCTTCACCGAGGCGCGACGGCGGGCGGACCCGCTACCTCCCTCCAAGCGGGCGCGGTGGCACGGAGGCTGATCGCGGCCACTGCTGGAAGAGCCGCTGCCCGAAGAAGAACCGTCGAAGCTCGAGGAACCCCGAGCGCCGCCGACCACGCGTGCGCTGTCATCTTCATCATCGCTGGGGCCGGACCCACGGCCGCGGTCGTCGTCCTCAGGGCAGCACCCAGCGCGGCGACCATCTTCCCCGAACACCCTCACGTAGAGGGTGGCATCGCCGTCGAACTTGAAGTGCAGGGTGCACCGCCGGCTCAGACCACGCGCGCGGGCAAACGTTTGCCAGCCACGGGTGGGGCGAACTCGGCTGCAGAGACCTCGGCGAAGCCAGGAGGCCGGCTGCGGCAACCATCCGCTTAAGCGAGAGGCCGCCCGGGGCACCACCCGGAAGCTCACCTAGGAGGAAGCGAGGAAGCTGGGCGAAGTTGGTGCTAGTTTCGTCGCCCGACCACACAACGAACTCCGGCAGCACCTGCTGGCGTGGAAGCGCGGCCTGAGGGGTCACGCAGCGGCCGTGGCGCACCCCCCGACAGCGGCACTGCCGCCCGTCACCGCTGGAGATCACCTCCAGCGACGCTGGGAGCCACCATAGAACCACAGGTATTTGCGAGGGACGGCCTCGGCGGCGCTTGGCGAGGAGATTCAGGGCTCAACTGGCGGGCCTTCCCTTTCTCCGCGAGCCGAGAACTTCTTTGACGGAGCCATGAAGAAGAAGGAGAAGCAAGAGGATAGACTGAAGGGCACGCTACGTTCCGTGCCAAAGCCGAGAGGAGGCCAACTGGTCGACCTCCACGATCGCGGGTAATCATGACCCGCTTTGCATGGCGAGGGGCGATTCGGCCTGTCTGCGCCCGTAGGCGTCGTGGGGGAGTGGAGCCGCCCGCGATCAATCAACCGCCACGCGGCGCCCAAACCCTTGAGGCTGTTAGGGCGATGGTAACCGCTCGCTTACCTTCGCTTCTGCCTCCAGCCAGTCCGGGCGCGCCTTGGGCCCGAGGGCTACTGTCGGCGTTGTGAGGCAGGGGGTCCCCAGACTTGCTCTGCCTGCAGCCCTCTGGCGTCAGCTCAAGGGAAGGCCCAAAGACGCCCATCTTCATCGGCCACAAGCTCGAGACCCTCGCGAGGGGCCAAGCCTCGCGGCGGGGCGGACGGCGAGCTACCTCGAGCCACGGCCTCGTCATTTGGCTCATGAGGCCCGGAGAGATCAAGGCGGGGTACCTCACGAGGTGCCCATGACGCAAGCCATGGCGACCAAGGGCGCCCAGCGGGCGCCGAGCCCGCACAAATGTCCTCCTTTCCTCTTTGGTGCAAAGAGCAAGCCTTGACTGAGAGCATCAAAGCAAAGGCATCCATTTTGGTACAACAAGACCAGGACCGTCGCCTTGGCCCGGGGAAGGAAGTCATTATGGAGCCCAAGCAAAGGGCGTCACCACGAGCCTTTGACAAAGCGAGGACCAACTTTAGTCGTGGATAAGTGTACCAGATGTTCCCCTTCAAAATGGCCAATTGTTGGCGCCCTTCCCGCTCAATATTTGGGGAGAGGCCCAGGGCCTTTGCCAATAAATAGGACTAGACACCCACAGGGTAGAGGCAAGAGCGAGAAACCTGGAGAGAAGAGAGAGAAAGCGACTGAAATCCCCCTAGCAGTTCATCGCACTGGCCAAGAACAGACCCTCGCGAGGCTGTTCTTCCTTGTATTTTTCATCATCATCAGCCCAAGAGGCAATCCACCACACCACAAACTAGAGTACGGTATTACACCACAATGGTGGCCCGAACTAGTATAAACCCTGTGTCTCTTGCGTTGTTCTTTTCATAGCTTAGATCCTAGCTTGGCGGCGAGGTGCAGGTAGGTAGAGGGCTTAGGATCTCTGCTGACGCACCCAGTGTTCGAACCTAGAGGGTCTGCCGGAACCCGAAATCCGACACCCTAGCTTCCCGAATTATGTAGTCAAACTCGTTCATAAGAACGAGTGGCCAACACAGCTCTAGGATTCTTTTATTTCGAAGCTCAAAAACAATCTTTGCAAAGTAGGATGAGTGCGAGATAAATTTACTTTCAAGTTTGAACTAGTCTGCTGAAATAGCATCCGCATAAGATCTAGTAGTTTTAAGTATAGGAGCATCATCAAGACTCAGATTTCCAACACAATTGAAAAAATCTTGGTTACGTTCTTTTCCCATAACGTTCCCTTGCCCCAAGATAAATTTTTTAGCATCCAGATTGCCTGTACTTCCAATATTAGGAGTCAAGCCATCATCTGTTGGTGCCATACCGAAATCACTCATGATTGCAAGTAGAGAATAGATCTGACAAGAAAACGGCGAACGAGAAAAAGAGAGGCGAATAAAGTGGCAGATTTTTGTGAAGTGGGGAGAGGAAAACAAGAGGCAAATGGCAAATAATGTAAATTGCGAGGAGATGAGATTTGTGATTAGGAACCTAGTTATGTTGAAGATCCTACCCGGCAACAGCGCTAGAAATTCCCTTGACGATGTTTGCTAAGACTACGTCGGTGTTTCCCGCAAGAGGAGAGGATGATGTAGCACAACAACGGTAGGTATTTCCCTCAGTAATGAAACCAAGGTATCAAACTAGTAGGAGAACCAAGCAACAAAACGTAAACAGCCCCACCGCACACAAATAATGTACCACTACATAACCCAACGTGTTAAAGGGGTTGTCAATCCGTTTGAATATGGCGCCAGAATTGGCTAGTTGACGGGAGAAAATTGTAATAGATTGAAATAATAGATCGCAAATCAAATAAAGTGCAGCAAAGTATTTTTGTATTTTTTTGGTTTAATAGATCTGAATAAAAATGCAAAGGAAAAGTAGACCGCAAGGCAAATATATGAGGAAGAAGACCCCGGGGCAGTAGGTTTCACTAGTGGCTTCTCTCGAGAAAAATAACAAACGGTGGGTAAACAAATTACTGTTGGGCAATTCATAGAAATTCAAATAATCATGACTATATCTAGGCAATGATCATTACATAGGAATCACGTCCAAGGTTAGTAGACCGACTGCTGCCTGCATCTACTACTATTACTCTACACATCGACCGCTATCCAGCATGCATCTAGTGTATTAAGTTCATGGAAAAACGGAGTAATGCAATAAGAACGATGACATGATGTAGACAAGATCCGTTTATCTATATGGCGGTAGATATAGCTCTCGTCTTTTTATCCTTAGTAGCAATGATACATACGTGTTGGTTCCCTTTCTGTCACTGGGATCAAGCACCATAAGATCAAACCCACTACCGGGCACCTCTTCCCATTGCAAGATAAATAGATCAAGTTGGCCAAACAAAACCCAAATATTGGAGAAGAAATACGAGGCTATAAGAGATCATGCATATAAGATATCAAAGAAACTCAAATAACTTTCATGGATATAAAAAGATATAGCCGATCATAAACTCAAGTTCATCGTATCCCAACAAACGCACCGCAAAGAGTTACATCATATGGATCTCCAAGAGACCATTGTATTGAGAATTCAGCAGAGAGAGAAAGCCATCTAGCTACTAACTACGGACCCGAAGGTCTACAAAGAACTACTCACGCATCATCAGAGAGGCACCAATGGAAGTGGTGAACCCTTCCGTGATGGTGTCTAGATTGGATCTGGTGGTTCTGGACTCTGCGGCAGCTGGATGAATATTTCGTCGACTCCCCTAGGGTTTGTGGATTTTGGAGGTATTTATAGAGCAAAGAGGCGGTCTGGGGGCACCCGAGGTGGGCACTACCCACCAGGCGCGCCTGGAGGCCTGGTGGGTTGTGCCCCCCTCGGGGCACCCCCCAGGTGCAACCAGGCCCCATTGCCTTCGTTCTGGCCCATAAAAAATCATCGTGGAGTTTCGTGGCATTTGGACTCCGTTTGGTATTCATTTCCTTCAATGTAAAAAACATGGAAAAAACAGCAACTGGCATTTGGCACTATGTCAATAGGTTAGTTCCAAGAAATGATATAAAATGACTAGAAAATGATTATAAAACATCCAGGATTGATAATAAAACAACATGGAACAATAAAAAATTATAGATATGTTGGAGACGTATCAGCTCCACTTGAGAAGAGCATTGTCCTTCTCCTTCGGTCACAAGGGGTTCCTCAATGGGGAGTATTTGACCAATCCCCATTCTTCTTATGGCTTGGGAAGCAATTTCATCACCTACACCACAAAGACCACTTTGCTCCACTTGGGAGCCGATATTTTCATCAAACTCCATGTTACACATCTCCTCAATGAGTCTGGTGGACTTGGTGAGTAAACGGTAAGCATGAGAGTTTGTAGCATAACCAACTAATATGCCCTCTTGAGCTCTAGGTTTGAATTTAGACAAACGAACACCTTTCTTGAGAATGAAACACTTACAACCGAACACCCGGAAGTACTTGAGGTTGGGCTTGTTACCGGTAAATATCTCATATGGAGTCTTGTTCAAGCCTTTGCGGAGGCAGAGTCTATTGGATGCATGACATGCGGTGTTGATGGCTTCGGACCAAAAGTTGTACGGAGATTTGAATTTTGCCATCATGCTCCTTGCCGCAACCATCAATGTCCGGTCCTTCCTCTCCGCCACACCATTTTGTTGAGGGGTATAGGGTGCGAAATATTGGTGCTTCATCCCCTCATCAATAAGGAACTCATCCAAGGTGTAGTTCTTGAACTCACTACCGTTGTCACTTCTAATCATCAAGATCTTTGCTTCATGTTGACGTGAGCTTCATTTGCGAAGTTGATGATGGTTTGTTGAGTCTCACTCTTCCTCTTGAAGAAATATTGTCGGTGTCAAAACCGGCGGATCTCGAGTAGGGGGTCCCGAACTGTGCGTCTAGGCGGATGGTAACAGGAGACAAGGGACACGATGTTTTTACCCAGGTTCGGGCCCTCTCGATGGAGGTAAAACCCTACTCCCGCTTGATTAATATTGATGATATGGGTAGTACAAGAGTAGATCTACCACGAGATCAAGGAGGCTAAACCCTAGAAGCTAGCCTATGGTATGATTGTTGTCTGTCCTACGGACTAAAACCCTCCGGTTTATATAGACACCGGATAGGGTTAGGGTTACACAGAGTCGGTTACAGTGGTAGGAGATCTACATATACGTATTGCCAAGCTTGCCTTCCACGCCAAGGAAAGTCCCATCCCGGACGAGGACGAAGTCTTCAATCTTGTATCTTCATAGTCCAGGAGTCCGGCCAATGGTGATAGTTCGGCTATCCGGACACCCCCTAGTCCCGGACTCCCTCAAATATACCCATGTATATCTTGAGAAGTCATCCACAGTCACCAAGCAATACTTTTTTCCACCAAGACTATCAAAGGATGGAGGTCCAAAGAGAGGAGCTCCAAGGGCCTCTTCGAGTAGATGATAGTCAAGGGTCAGTGAGCCATTTCATGAAGCTTTCCTTGATACAAGCACGGTCTTTGGTAAACTCACATTTTTTAGTCCACGGACGTGATCCCCTTTGAGGAGACTTTGCAAAGATCTCATATTGACATGGGCTAGTCGGCGATGCCAAAGCCAACCCACATCAACTTTAGCCATTAGGCAAGTCGCAGTCTTAGTGGGTCGCTCCAAAAAGTTCGCCACATAGAGACCGTTCTCGACATGCCCAACAAAGGCTACTTTAAGAGTCTTGCTCCACAAAAGGGCCACTGTATCAAGATCAAAGAATGTTGCAAAGCCCATAAGTGCAAGTTGACGAACGGAAAGTAAATTGTATGCAACAGACTCAACAAGCATGACCTTCTCAATAGTTAAATCTTGAGAGATGACTACCTTGCCAAGTCTCAATACCTTAGAGGTTGAGGCATCACCAAATTGTACATGGGTGGTCATAGATGGAATTGGATGCACATCCACCACCAAGTCCTTGCTCCCGGTCATATGATTTGTTGCGCCACTATCAAGCAACCATGACACTCCACCGGAAGCAAACTCCTACAAGGGATCAATGCTTGGATTTAGGTACCCATTTTTTTAGTGGGTCCTTTGAGGTTAGTAACAAGGGTCTTAGGAACCCAAATAGACCATTCAATGTACTCATAATAAGAAACAACGAATTTGGCATAAACATGCCCATTATGTAACAGCCCCAAAATTGGTATTCCTTCTCTTGCCTTTATGAGGAATAAAATCCAAAGGCATAGCTAGCCATCTCCTAAATTCATGAAAATTTGTGGAGATGATCTTTATGCCTAATCCTAGCTCTGGAAAAAAATATTGGACATATTTAAATAAGGAAAACTGCCTTTTCCTATTTTAAGCCAATATTGCATCTTTGCCATTTTCCAAAGGAGATACCATTTTTATAGCAAGGAAAATTCCCAAATAATTTGTGGAGCTTGCACTTGCTGTATCTTCACCATTTCCATCCAAACCCATGCTCCAAAGTTCATAATTTGAGCACATGATCCAATGCAAGTTTCTGCCTTGCCTGAGATTTTTGCAAAGGAAGTGCTTGAACCTCCATTTTATCTGAAATTTTGCAGGGTGAGTTACATTGATAAATCACCTATGGATACCAAAAATCAGCTCAATACATCTATCCAATCTTCCCTTGCAATTTTCTCAAGTTTTTGTTCAGGTTGCTTGTCTGTGAAGGAAGTGCCCTCATAGATGATCAAAATGAGCTGAAACTTTTCCAGCAGTCTCTAATGATCATATCATCACCCTCCTCGAAGATTCATCTCATTCCATTGATCTATGTGAGCCCAGGATCAATTCTTTGTTTCTGTCCAAATTTTCAGTTTGTGAAGCAAGTATATTTTATCTTGCTCCATTATGGCTGAAATTTTTCCCAAGCATTCTCCTATCCATATAACCTATCTCCACAAGATTTTGGCTCATTACATCTAGCCAATCTTTCCCTAGAATTTTCTCAAGATTTTGGGCAGAAAAGATGTTTGTGAAACAAGTACCACTTTGGAAGCTCCAAATGGGATGAAATTCTTACAGCATCTCTGTATGTCCAACTAACCCTGCCATGTTCATTTTCAGCCCAATCCAACACTCTGAGTGAGTGCTTCTTCCTGTTTTTGTTTCTGGACCAGAATTAGCAGTTGCAAAGCAACTATGTTAAATACTGGTCCAAACCACTCCCAAATTAGCAGGACCGTAGTCCTTACTACCCTAAACCTCCCTGACATCAAGCTTCTCTCTTAACATCACTAAGTTAATCAGAAATGTGTGGTCAAGTTTGCTACAACAAACTTGTGAAGCTTGTCTCTCTCTGCTCACTGCGCCTCTACCCGTTCCATCACCTCAGCTTTAATTTATCTTCGATTTCACTGCTCACATGGTTTGGCATGAAGTAGGAGGCCAGAGCTTGCCTTGTCCGTAGTGATCACGAGGGGATGCTGGCCAAATCGGTGGTCTAGCCACTGCTGGCGTCAGCAGGACTGCTCCGGCCGGTTTTGGCTCGACCGAGCATGTCAAACAGCTTCCCTCGATGTCCTCTTCCCCGGATCTCTCCCCCCTCGACTTCTCTCCGTGCCGTCTGCCATCACCGCCTTGTGCATGCCCGAGAGCACCATCGTCTTCTACCTCTGTGTCCTCGTCCTCCTCGTGAACCCGAGCACCGCTAGTCTTTGTGAGCCTCTGCCACTCGTTCGCTTCCCCCTCATCGCCTTCTTGCGCCTCCCCGTGAACGCTGAGCACGCCAGGGCCTTGGCCGGACTCGCTCGGTGGAGCTCGGCTCGGGTGCCCTCGCTCTGGCTATAAATAGCCCGCCCACGTCCCGTCCGAGATCACCAGCAGCTCATCCTCACTTCTCTACGCCTCCCCGAGCCACTCATTCCTCCCCGGAGCCCCTCTCCGACCCCTACTGCCGCCGCGGTCACCGCTTTGGTCTTCTCTGATTCCAGTGACAAGGAGCTCCCCTCACCGTTCCACCTCCACCATCTTGTCCCGTGGAGTCCGGCTAGTCTTCCGGTGGCCTCACCCACCCATTTCCCCCACCGTAGCGACGTGTTCTCCGGCAGCCGAAGCCCCATTCCGCAGTGAGCTCCACGGCGTCCACTTCAACGTGTCTTAGCGGCCGAAACTACCACCTACCGGTGCGGCTCGTCGTCCTGAGCAGATTGGTAGGTCGCATCCCACGGTTGGTGGCCGGAATACGCGGCACGCCGTTAGTGGCCTCCTCCTCGCCAAGCGAGCGCCGAGCGGGAGGTTGAAGGAGGTCAGCCAAAGCGGGCCCTCCCTGAATTTTACCCACCGGCGACTAGGAGGTGCCATGTCATCCCCGCCAAATTTAACCGGTTACTTTGGCGAAAAGTTCACCCGTTAAGGCCAGAAATGGACAGTTTTCTGTTTGTTTTCTGAATAACGAATGAACAGCCACAACTTTTCAACCGTAACTCCGATTGAGGTGATTCCGGCGCTCATGTTCTCTGTTCTTCGATCTCTTTCTGATGGGACTATTTTCTTGATGTTTGCACATTCTGAAAATACCCATTTTACCCCTGCCCTATATCCAGCCCCTCTGAGAGAGAACCGTTCTCCGACAAATTTTTTCGCAAGGTGATCGCACTTATTCCCAGAGTATTCCTCGACCCCCTAGGCAAGACGACCTCTTATCATGAGCCTCGAACTTGCACGTTGACTTTGCTTGCACCCTGCATGTGTGTAGTTGTAGTCGTTTCTTATTAGTTTCGTGTGCAGTTATTTCGTTATGCTTTATGTTTATCATGCTTGCCATGCATGCGTGTGCTTTCCTGTTATTTTTTCCATGCTACCTAGGATGTTGTTATTGATAATGTCATGTCACCGCTCTACTCTAGTTTCATGTCAATAATATAAATGCTATGATGATTGTGGTACACCGTTGATATGTTAGTATCTGGTATGGCCATGTTCTTTATGCTATAGTTGTTCACTCGAGAAGCTTAGTATTTTGTTCATGCATTTGTATGTGCATGCTCATTGTTGCATCCATGTTAATAATGCTTGCATGTTGATGATGATGGAGAAGGTAATAACATAACTTAATAATAACAAATCCCCTCCGTCATCGCTGGGATCGAGTCATAGTGCCACCAAATCGAGCTTCTCCAGTGCAGCCACACTTGCCTTTTATGGGAGGACCTTAATGCGATCTATTGTCATGCCTCCCGCCGGTGCCTCCAATGAGGGAAGGTTATGGGCGCGCACTACCCTGATCAGGTAGGCGGACATAAGCCTTGTGAGCCCGAGTTTGGTTATGTGCATATGTCCCCATTTGGGACCGTTTATTATTTTGCCACGACGGTGGGCGTTGGATGTCTTTGGTAGACACGGGGCCACCCATGACTTAGCCCAGAGGGGAGTTGGTCGGAGTGGCCGGGAGAGTGTCATGGGCAATGGACCGGTTTTGTTGGAATGCCGTTGGTCCACCCGAATGGGAGTGCGAGGCCACGGGTTTCGTGGTGTGGGTACAGTGTGCTAACCTCTGCAGAGTGTGTGTTTTAATCAATCGATAGCCGCGTCCTCGATCATGGGCACAGTTTGTAGTAGGTCACACTATCGGGTCTCAGTCGAAAGGGAGGATAAACCTTATATAACTAAGTTGATAAATGAGGTGCTATAAAGAATGTGGTGACTTGGACTATGAGATAGTCGTGAGAAGTCACGGTGATGATCACGAGATGAGATCTCGGTGAGTCATGATTTTGCCTAGAGAGGCAGTGGATAAGCAAGTGATTGATGAACAGTGTGTCTTCACGGGAGGTAACTGGTAGTTTATTTTCAGCATTGTTCATGCATATCTCATAGATACATCTATGCCATGCCATGTTATGATTGAGATGCTATGCTATGTCATGTTATGTTGTTGCCATGTTAGAAATATGTTTTGATATGCCATGTTATTGCCATGTTAGAAAATTCTATGATGTTGTCCATGATTAGTTTGATCTATGTATCTTGTTAATATCATGCCATGCTTAGTTTCTGTTATGAGGTAGGTTGTTGCATGCGCTTGGTTCTTGCTTTGTCATCTGCTTGTTTGGATGCTATATATTTGGTTGTCTTGCAAGTACATTCAGTACTCACCGGCCTTTCACGTGGCCATATTGCGGAGAGGAGATTCACCACGCCAGCCGTAACCTTGCTGTTAGTCACCTGGGCTTGTTGTGGAGCCCAACCAGAGTCGATGTGCTGCCGAACCAAGTCTTCCGCCGCCATTTAGATAGCCTTAGAGCTATGCCAGATGATTGTATTCATCAATGATGTAATCCTCCAAACATGTATTTGATGAATATTCTTGTACCTGGAATGTTGTATCATGTACACAGTAAATGCGTCGGTGTTATCCTAGGTGGCGATGTGAAGGCCCCCTGCTCCATGCGGATCGGGGTGCCACACATTACTAGTACGACCTAAAGCATAAGAAGGGTTAAAGTCACCGGCTTTGTTGATAGGGGCTGGTTTGCCCTTCTTGGCATTACCACCCACTTCCTTATTCTTCATCTTCTCATGAGTACCCTCACCCGCCTTGACAAAGGTTTCCTTTACTGGGAGGGGTTGCTTAGTCTTCTTCTTCTTCTTCTTCTTCTTCTTCTTCTTCTTCTTCTTCTTCTTCTTCTTCTTCTTCTTCTTCTTCTTCTTCTTCTTCTTCTTCTTCTTCGACTTGGGTGCAAACCCGAGTCCCTCCTTTCCTACAACTTCCTTTTGGCTCGTTAAAAGGTCACTGAGGTTCTTTTCACCTTGTATGCATGTCACAAGGCCCTTCTGAAGTTGCTCTTTCAACTTGGCATCTTCCTCCACAAGATGCACATGCTCACAACACGGGTTAGTAGCATGGACATTATCAATTAGAACGAACGGAGGGCAAGTGGAAATCTCCTTGGTTTGCTTCACTTGGAGTTGATCATGAGACTCTTTGAGAGAAGCATGAACACCCATCAAGACCTTGTGAGCCTTGTAAAGTGTATCAAATTCTTCCTTGAGTCTATCATGGCCATGGCCAACCCCAAGTGCAACTTTCTTGGATTTAAGCAAACGAGTAAGAATAATAGCATGATCAAGATCTTTTTGCAATTCAGCATGATCAACATTGTGTGACTCCTCAAGACTCAAACGAAGATCTTGCTCTTCCTCGAGAGCAATGGAAAAATCCGCAATCTCATCGGCATAGTCACGACTATGCCCCTCCAACTTGGAGATAGTATCCTCTTGCGACTCAATGATATCATTGGCCTCACCAAGTTGTTCCAAGAGAGCAACACAGTGCTTCTTGGACTCACCCTTGAGCTTGCTCACAAATTTGGTGAACTCATTCTCATAAAATTTCTCCACCTCACTATCATCAACACAATCTAACAATGAAGGAGTAGTAATGATGGTGGTTTTGATGTTAGGAGTTACCTTGCTAGTACCTTTGGCCATGAGGCACTTGGCAATGATGTTTTCGTTGGGGGCGCCGAAGAGAGACACCTTGGAGGGGGAAGACGTAGCAATGGCAATGGTTGCCGTTGACAATCCTTCTCCACTTGTATCTTCCTCATCATCATCGAGGGGTACTCTTCATGTGCCACCAAGCACTTTGGAGGATATTTCTTGGTGAAGTTGTTCTTGCTTGGGAAAGACTTGGCTTTGTCTTTGCGAATGAGTTTGCCACCATTGTCTTCCCTCGTAAGGACAATCCACCACAAAGTGACTCACATTGCCACAATTGTAGCAAGTTCTTACACGTTGCTTGTTCTTTTACCCAGTTGAGTTGTTCTTGGTGAAGTTGGGCCTTGAGTTCCTCTTGTTGCTCCAAAATTGCCTTGACGCAAGAGCCATGTGCTCATGGTAAGCATATTTGGTGTCCTAGGAGCCACACTCCTCTTCTTCTTCCATAACAGCCTTGGCCTTCAAGGCAAGGGTGGGAGTGCTCTTCTTTGACCGGACACGAGCAAGAGCGTTGTCGGGGTCTTGTTCATGATGTTCATGGCAATAAACTCATCCAACACTTCACTTGAGGTTAAAGTGTGAAAGTCTGGCCTTTGTCGAATCACGGAAGACATGGCCTTCTTGAATGGCATGATGGCCTTGAGGAACTTGTGCTTGATCCAAGTGTCATCTGTATGCTTGCTTCCATGGTCTTGGAGAGCAACCACAAGAGTTGTCACCCTCCGGTAGAGATCACGTGGATCCTCATCTTCAAGCATCACAAATTCATCAGCCTCATCAAGGACCACTTTAAAGTTGGACCGTTGAATGCTTGAGCTTCCCTTGTACATAGACACAATGTGCTCCCAAGAATCCTTTGCACGAGTGAAAGGTCGAAGATGTGAAAGATCTTCGGGGGGGACCGCATCTTGAAGGATGAACAAAGCGGAGTGATTGTATTGATTGTCCACTTCTTCTCTTGGTGGGGTGAAGTTGTTTGGATCATGCGGGTAAAAGCCTTGCTCAACGATTCTCCAAAGGTTAGTTGAGCAATGGTTCAAATGAGACTTAATGCGAGAGATCCAATTAGCAAATCACCCTTAACAAGCTTGGGAGGAAGACCATGAATATTAATGCAAGGTGTAGGGACCGGTCCTCCATAGACCGGGGGAGGGGGAACCGCGGCAAAGGGTCCTGTCCCATTCTTGTCAAGAGGGAAAGGAACATGAGTACCTTTAGCCGCTTCCTTGGCGGAATTGGCCTCCGATTCCGATTCCATGGGATTAACCACAAGCAAGGGATCGGGAGTGGATTCCATCCCCTCAAGTAATTCTTTAAGCAAGGACTTGACTTCGGTCGTCATAGACATCTTAAGTGAAGCCATAGCTTCATTTAAGTCGTCTCAAGTGATCAGATTCAACTCCACGGCCTCGAGCACTTCCTCCCCAGTGTCAACCATACTCTTCGGGTGGTGAAACCCTTAATAAAGAGATGAGGCTCTGATACCAATTGAAAGGATCGATATGGTTGACTAGAGGGGGGTGAATAGGCAACGATCAATTTTTATCTTTTCTTAACAAATTAGGTTTGGCAACAAATAGGTTGTCTAGATGTGCAACTAGGTGAGAAACCTATATGATACAAACAAAAACAACAACAAGTGCAAGCAAAGGATACAACACAACAATAGCTTGCACAAAGTAAAGGGAAGAGATAACCACAAGTGGAGTCGATGGAGACGAGGATGTGTTACCGAAGTTCCTTCCCTTTGGGGGGGAAGTACGTCTCCATTGGAGCGGTGTGGAGGCACAATGCTCCCCAAGAAGCCACTAGGGCCACCCTATTCTCCTCACGCCCTCACACAATGCGAGATGTCATGATTCCACTAGTGGTGCCCTTGAATGCGGCAACCGATCCTTTACAAACAAGGTTGGGGCAATCTCCACAACTTGGTTGGAGGCTCCCAACGATACCACGGAGCTTCACCACAATGGAATGTGGCTCCGGGGTGACCTCAACCGTCTAGGGTGCTCAAACACCCAAGAGTAACAAGATCGCAAGGGATTAGTGTGGGGAATCAAATGTCTCTTGGTGGAAGTGTAGATCCGGGCCTTCTCAATCAATCCCTAGAAAATCGACAAGTTTGATTGGCTAGGGAGAGAGATCGAGCGAAAATGAGCTTTGGAGCAACAATGGAGCTTGGGGGAAAAGAGGTAGGTCTTCTTGGGGAAGAAGACCTCCTTTTATAGTGGGGAAACAAATCCAACTCTTATCCCACAAGTCAGGTCGCAGAGAGCGTTACTACTGCTCATGGGATCGGTACTACCGCACTAGGCACCGGTACTATCGCTTGGCCCAGCGGTAGTACCGCTGGGGCTTCGCAGAGAGAGTAGAGAGAAGGGGCAGGGGAGAGAGAGAGCCCCCAAGCGGCACTAGTAGCGGTGGTAGGACGCTACTAGCTACTAGCGCTTGCAAGCGGTACTACCGCGCCTACTGCCGCTCCTACTGCCGCCCAACCCAACACGAGAAGCGACGCCCTCGAATCGAGGCGGTACCAGCATGGAACTGGAGCCGTACTGCCACTGATGGCCACGAGCGGTACTACCGCTGTGAAACAGCGGTACTACCGCTTGAGGCTATCAGCGGTACTGTCGCTCCGGCCCGGTGGTACTACCGCTGGCTCTTCCCAAGTGCCACTTCCATGATAACAGTATACTCCAAGGAAGAGGAAAGGAGCTGGGGTTGCGAGAAAGATGTGTACGTGTTGATTCCACCCTAGCCTTTCTGATATGGAACCTCTCTTGATAGTACGGTGCCTCCTACGACCCAAGTCCACTAAAACCGAAACAAAAGAGACTACACCATCTTCACCTTGAGCTTAGAGGGGAAATGAATCGTCTTGTGCCAATGAATAAATATCTGAAAGCTCAACGCACACGATTAGTCCGCAAAAGTATTGTCATCAATCACCACAACCACTTAGAGATACATGCCCTAACACTTTATTATGGCTCAACAACAACACACTGACCCTTCTTCACGTGAAGGATTCATATGTGTGTGTATATAAGTTAGCGAGCATTTATCTCTCATTCTAGTGAAAAGGAAAATTATATATTCATATTTCCTTCTCCCAATCTTTCATAAAATGATTTTATTGTTAGATATATCTTTTTGATAACACACAAAAGGTTTATGGTTGTTTAATCAATGATAATGAATCAAGGAGATCGACTGATTCTCACTCGCCCAAGAAGTGACAGGCCTAGGGGGGCGAGGGGGAGCCATGCCCCCCCAAGGTTGAAATTTTTGCAAAGATACCCTTTCAGAAATTTTCCTGCGTAGATACTATTTAATTTTGTGTATGGTCCCTATAAAGTTTGGTAATTTGTGTTTGCACCCCCCTCCTCATAGTTCCTGGTTTTGACCCGGTACCTAAGGGCAATCGAAGTACTAGCAAAGTCTCTTTTTACATGAATGGTAACGCTGTCCAGGAATAGGAGGTACTCACCTAGTCGTCCTACCATTCATGGGCCGGGCCAAGGACCCACCAATAATCAAAGGATAGGTCATGTTTACCATGACCCTCGGCGTATTCAAGATGGAATTTTTCAAAGACTTGGCGCCCACTTCAAGGCATATCCAAATATTTCGCATGTTTATCTCTAGATGCAACCGGACATGTGTAACCCTAGGTACCATTGGCCCCTATATAAGCCGAGGGGTGTAGTCCGTAGAGAAAGGCTCTTTAGACTCATTCATACGATCTCGAGGTAGATCACCTATACTTTGTACTCCTTCCATCAAATATAAACAAGAGCAAGAGTAGGGTATTACCTCTTCGAGAAGGCCCGAACCTGGGTAAACACCATGCCCCTATTCGTCCTGTTACCATCTAGCCGAGACCACCAAATTTCAGATCCCCTACCCGAGATCTCGTTGGATTTAGTCATGAAATTGGTGGCCCATGCAGTCCTACCGTGTGGTCACAAAGGCCCGATGGCTCATCTTCGGATCAACGACAACATTGTGATGGTTGATATTATTACACTCATTTATCTTTGTTTAAACCAAGATATTCTCTCCGATATTGCCACTAATGACTAGTGAATGCATAGGATTGCACAAATCTTCTCTTTATTGTATTTCTACAGGAAATGGGCTAAATATGGACAGAGTCAAGTGAGAACATGGAAAGGAGTGAAGGAGATGGAAGAAATCATGAGGATGATACGTCTCCAACGTATCTATAATTTTTATTTTTCCATGCTATTATATTATCAATATTAGATGTTTTATATGCATGATTATGATGTCTTATATTATTTTTTGGGACTAACCTATTAACCAAGTGTCCAGTGCTAGCTGTTGTTTTTCCTTGTTTTTTGTCTTTACAAAAAACAATACCAAACATAGTCCAAATGGAATGAAACTTTTGACGAGTTTTCTTGGACCAGAAGACACCATGAAAGCTTCAGGAGGAGGTCAGAAGGGCCATGAGGCGACGACAAGCTCAGGGGACGCCCCGGGGGGGCACCCCAAGCTTGTGGGCCCCTCGTGGCAGTTCCAATCCTAACTTTTTTTTATAAATACCCAAATATTCCCCGAAGAATAGAGGGCACACCAAAAATACTTTCCCCCGCTACCATTTATCTTTCAGTCTTGTGAAAAGGAAAATTTGTTATTCATATTTTCTTTTTCCAGTCTTTCGTAAAATTAGTTTATTGTCAGATAAAATCATACAAAAGCTTTATGATTGTTTTATTAGTGATAATGAATCAAGGAGATCGATCGATTCTCACTTACCCATGGGCAGTAGATGTACTAGTATAGTCTTTTCTATTTATGAATAGCAACTCGGAAACTTCATTTTGTTATCACTCAACAACGCATACCGATCCTTCTTTGTCTAAACGATTCATACTATATAGTTTCACAAGTATTTCACTCGTGTTCTTTTGAACAAAAATATACCTTTCCTATCATTTCAAAGAGGAAATTTGGTTATTGCATGTTTTTCTTGAGAACAAGGAATTCTTTCCGCGTTGTTTTATATATATTAAAGAAGGAAAGAAAAAAAGTATTTGTACAACACGGAATGCATCGGCCCCAACAAAAAAGGAATAGGTCACAACGACAAAAAGAGCTAGAAGTTTCGATTATGCAAACTCTACATAGGTCACTGCATCACTGAATCGGTAGGCTTATGAAAACTTTTTTTATTTCAATTAAAAACGCGTGCATTTGGTAGTGAATGATTGGTTTAGAACTAAAAATTGGCTAGCCAATACTTTGGCAAGGCAACATTTAGTAAATCAAAATTTACCAAAATTTAGCAATTATTCATAAGCTTGGTGATTTTTTTTTTGCCCAAACAATGGAATGCCACCTTTGCATCAAATTAAGCAGGCCATTAATACCTATAATTAAAGGCACATCTGTATAATATAAATAAATTTCTTAGAGTTACATTCTGGATGGAATAATATGTCCACTCTGTAAATTTGGACATAAACCCATGTACACACACGGTCAAACTATGTACTACCATCCACTCGGGAAAAAAAACACTAAATGCTAGCAGTATGCTTGGGAAATACCCCTTGGATCCTGGGTGTCTATACACCTTATATGAGAACTTTTTTTTTACAAAAAGGTCAAAAAAGTTTTAAAGTTTTTTTTTTTGAATAAATTTGACTTCTTGTTTGCAGCAGTATATGAATTTTCATGAATAAAAACCCAGTGTTGGCTTCAGGGTAAAAATACAAAAAATATTTGTTGTTATAAGTCACTATTCACACTATTTTAACCAAAAAATTTGGCTTTTTTTAAAAAGAAGTACCGTGTTTTTTCTTTTTTGGCTTTTTACAAGTACAATGAAAGATCAAGTTTATTTTGAAAATATTTTCAGAATTTTTGACTTTTTATTTACTTTCTACTTTTTTTTCCATATAAAGTGTATGTACACACATATACCAAACATCCGCGTCTCAGTATGCTCCTATTATATCACGCGTTTCCTCCAGTATATATCTCCCGCGCAACTGATCCCACGCAGCGCAGCCACACACGCTGAACCATCACAACTCTCATTCCTTGCACTCTGGCCTCGCCTTTATCCTTTCTCTGACTCTCTTCGGCATGGGGAACTTGGCGTCCTGCACGCTGGCCATTATCCCCAGGGCGGCCAAGGACGTCAGGATCGTGCTCCCCGATGGCGGGCTGAGGCTGGTCAGGCCCCCGGCGACGGCGGCGGAGCTGATGCTCGAGGCGCCGGGCCATTTCCTGGCCGACGCGCGCACGCTGCAGGCGGGGCGCCGGATCGAGGCGCTTGCGGCTGACGAGGACCTCGAGCTCGGGGGAGTCTACGCCGCCTTCCCCATGAAGCGGCTTGGCTCCAAGGCCGTGCCCGCCGACGTTTTCGCCAGCGAGGCTCATGCCCGGAGGTCCGCTTCGGCCAAGGTGGCGGACATCGTCGTGGCGCCTACAGGGGTGGCTTCCGTTGCCGCCGAGGAGGACATCCCACCGGTCAGGACGCTGCGGTTGGATGAGATGGCCGTGGACAACGAGGCGGTTGCGGCAGAGATCGAAGAGCTCAATCAACGGATAAGCGGCGGTCGCTTGTCGAGGCGGCGGCCCACGTTGGAGACTATACACGAGGAGAGCTACGCCGCAGTACCATGCTAATGCTACAAGTTAATTAGCCACTTAACAAACTGAGAGATGGCAAAGGCCTTCTCTCGTATTTTCCTTTATTTTTGATCATGTGTAAAATTTGCCGCCTCTTTTTTCATGTATTTTTGAGCGACGAAAGGGCAATTGAGCTCAAAAAAAAGTGGACAAATGATTAATGAATCAAGGAGATCCTACTATTTTTTAATCAACAAGTCAAGGAGATCAATCAATTCTCACTTGCCAACTTGGTGCGCCTGGCCGCCTCCGCAACCATCCGATCTTCCCCCATCGTTCGCAACATGGCTTGTTATTGCGTTCGGGGCTTTGCAACATGAGCCGTGTTGCGCTCCGTCGAACCATATTCTATGGTTCATGTAAAAAGGAAGTTTTCATTGCAACGCGGTCTATGTTGCAACCGTTTTTGCTGCTGTTACCGTCATTTACAACATGGTCAGTGGGACACGCGTCATACACACGAGGTGACGAACAGCACATCAAAATATCACTCAGTTGAGCGCTAGCCTTTTGTTATTAGTATGGGTAGGTAAATCACAGACTAAGGTAGTAAAATATGTATGCCAAACTGCAATGAACATGTAACTATCTGCAAAAAGAACATTTCGAGGTCTATCTTTCCGGAGGAGGTTTGCTCATCACATGTTTCTTCTTGAGAACACAGAATTCTTTCGGCATTGTTTAATGAAAGAAGGAAAGAAAAAGTTAAGTACAACAAGCATGAATGCGTCGGCCGCAACAAACTAGGGAAAAATGGCAACGACAAAGGGAGCTATAAGTTTCAGCTAACTAGTTTTGTCAAACTCTACAAAGGGGTCACTGCATCACTAAATTGATAGGCCCCTGGTAAAACTTTTATTTTGATTAAAACTGTATGAATTACAGATTTCATCTATTGTTAAAGGCACATTCTCTCCTATTAAAAAATAATTTTCTTCCCCATCTTTCAAAATCAAGATTTGGTTATTGCATGTTTCTTTTCGAGAACATGGAATTCTTTCTGCATTGTTTCATTAAAGAAGGGAAAAGGTTTCTGTACAAAATGGAATGCCTCAGCCGCAACAAACAAGGGAAAACAATGACAATGACGAGGAGATTTTCAATTATGTCAAACTATACCTAGGTCTCACTAAATTGATAGGCTCATGGTATAACTTTATTTTCGATAAAAAAAACCATTTTGGGCATGCTTGATTTATAACCAAAAGTGGCTATCCAATATTTTGGCAAGTCTTCAACATGCTAATTTTTCTTAAGGTTGCTGATTTTTTTTGTTAATCAACCAATTGGTAGCCAATCTTTTAAGTTTGCACTAGCATCGGCATGCCAAATGTTGGCATCAACATTCATCTATTTTGTAAGGCACATCTCCGAGCTTTTGAAATACCTAATAATCTTTGTAGAGATACACATTCTGGGATGGAGTAATATGTTCACTCTCGTAATTTGGACATAAACCCATTTATACTTATGATCAGTAGTAGTATCGTTTTCTTTTTCCAGCAACAATGACCTTCAAAGTTTTCTCTATATATGTATATAAGTCAGCGAACATTTCTCTCTTGTTTTTGAAAAATAAGAAACCTTATTCACATTTCTTTTCCCAACATTTCAAGAAAGTAGAATGACAGATATTTTGTTTTGATACACGCAAAAGCTTCACGGCAGTTTCATTGTTATAAAAGAAGGAAAAAAAAGTGTCGGCAAAACAAACAATGCATCGGCCCCTGGCAAAGCCAAAGAGTATAAAAGCGATACAAAGACCTCGAAGTTCCGATTACCTAGCTCATGGTCTGCATGAATTGATAGGCTATTGGATTAAGACTACTGTTTCAACCGTGCATGTCATGTTTCATCTCTATTTAAACTACACATATTTTTAGAGCTTTAAAAGTCTAATAAAATACACTTAATGAGCATTTCGAGATAATATGTTAACTCAGAAAGAACAGAACATATATCCACCAATGTGAAAAGGTGGTGGATACTCATAGTTCTTACATATTTTTTGATAGAAAATAATTCTATTTTATTCCGATACTTTTTTCACATCACATTTTTTTGAAAAGGAGGATTAACCCCCGGCCTTTGCAAATGGGCGATGCATGCATCCACGTTATTAATTATTCACAAAGACCTTACAAAGTAATACATCAGTAAGTCTGAAACCACCATCTCGGCAACATCTGTCGCTACTCCTATCCATTTGATTAAAGGGTGCCGATAGTCTGAGCCAGAGGCCCCAACCAAGCACTTGCCGGGTATGGGGCACATACCGGTGCGGCGCACTCTCTGAGGCGGTCGCCGCCATCTTTCATTGATCCATCTTCAGAGTAGATACTGACGCATCGACCTTGCCAGGCCTGCCGTCAACGCCACCTTGACGCCGCATAATGCTCTTCCTCCTGCGAGTCCACAACCCGCATCGGACACCAAGACTCCACTGCGCCACGCTGCCCAGATCCGTCAGCGTCGATGCGTATGATGAAACACTGCTCCACCTCCTAATCCAGATCGCCGCCAACACCCACCCAACGGTGTCCATAGTCACACGGCTCCCAAGGCGGCGCCTTCAAGAAGGGAACGACGCTGAAGGCGCCGTCGCCACCGACCGCAGTTAGAGCTTTCACCCGGGAGACAAATAACGTGGTGGAAGTAGAAGCAGATCTAACAAGCGGTTCCATGGAGAAGAAAGCGGCGCCCTCGGGCGTCGCCGTTGCCGCGGCCGAAAGGTCGACTAGGGATTTCTCCTGATCTGAATCCTCACCTCCAGCTCCGTCCGCATCGAGGATCGGTAAGTCTTGCGACCCAGATCTGTACGGAGAAGCACATCTAGCAGGGAACAAAGGCTACAAGGCGTCCCGATCCAGATCAGGCATCTCCGGGCGAGCCCAACCGCCGGTGTCCCGAACGGCCGGAAGGATCAGACGGAACAGCCAAGTCCGATCCGTGGGCTTACCCCGGATCACCGCACCGACTGACCACGCAGAGGCAAAGCTCCTCCGAACGGCCGGATGGATCAGGCGGATCCGATCCAGGCGCTTGCCCGAGCGCGAGAAGTTGACTCCGTACATAGTTATTTTGCACAGGCCCGAGGATAGCGATCTTTTTACCATGGCGTTACCGGTTGGAGCATACAACCGTGGAGGTTTTTCTTCACTATGGATGTTGGTGTAGTCTTCGCACTACCACACTTCAGCCCCTATATGCCGACGGCGGGCGCCGTCGGCATAGGCCCGATTCCGTCGGGATAGGCCTATGCCGACGGCCCCCGTCGGCAACATATACGTCGGCGCACACCAGGATGCCGTCGGCATAGATGCTATCCTGACGGCGTCCGTAAATCTATGCCGACGGCCATCGCCGTCGGCAACATTTAAGGCCAAACGGTGGCTGCCGCCGCCGCCGTCAAGTGCTGCCCAACCAGTGGGCGCCACGTGGCGAAGATATGCTGACGGTCGTGCCGTCGGCATAGCTTCGCCACATGACGCCCACTGGCAGCTCCTGGGGCAGGACTATGCCGACGGCTAGGCCATCGACGTATGTTTAAGACTACGCCGACGGCTTGTCCGTCGGCATAATTTTGCCCCAGCCCATAGCTACACCCCCGAACACGGTCCCGGCCCAACCCACCCCAAGATTCCCTCAGTGTCGGCCCAATGTGGCTGCTTCTCCATGACACAAGTGGCGGTGACGCCCATGAGGGGCACACCCCCGAGCTGCAGGTCGGGTGCTGCGCCGCCACCACACTTCCACAAGCGTGGAGAGCCCACCGCAACACCGGGCGGCATTGCTACCCCGGTACCCGTCCGCCTAACATCGACATGCACGACCGCCGGATCTAGCCCTTTGAATTTCGCCGGTCGGGGTTTGACCGGTGAACCTTTTCACCTAGTTGTCATAGCCCAGCCCATAGCTACACCCCCAAACACAGTCCCGGCCCACACCCCAAGATTCCCTCCGTGTCGGCCCAACATGGCCGTTTCCCCCCTCCATGACATGGCGGCAGCAACGCCTGTGAGGGGGACACATCCTGGAGCCACGTGTCGGGTGCCTGCGCCTGCCACCACGCTTCCACAAGCATAAGACGGCCCACCGCAACACTGGCGGCATTGCTACCCGCCTCCCTGTGTACTCCATCCCGTCGACCACGACCGACACGCATCGCATCACGGATCTAGCCTTTGACTTTCGGGCCGACGGGGTTTGACCGGTGGACCTTTTCACCAGGTTCTCATAGCCCAGCCAATAGCTACACCCCCCAACATAGTCCCGGGCCAACCCACCCCAAGATTCCCTCCGTGTCGGCCCGACATGGCCGTTTCCCCTCTTCGGGACACGGCGGCAATGACGCCTGTGAGGGGGAACACCTGGAGCAGCGTCTGCGGGTGCCCGTGCTCGCCACCACACTTCCACAAGCGTAGGAGGGCCCACTGCAACACCTGGTGGCATTGCTACCCCCTAGGTACCCCGTCCCGTCTTACCTCGTCACGCATTTAATCGCCGGATCTAGCCCTTTGACTTTCGCCGAACGAGGTTTGACCAGTGGACCTTTTCACCTGGTTGTCATAGCCCAGCCCATAGGTACACCCCCAAACACGGTCCCGGCCCAACCCACCCCAAGATTCCCTCCGTGTCGGCCCGACGTGGCCGTTTCCCCCCTTCGTGACACGGCGGCAGCGATGTCCGTGAGGGGGGCACACCCCGGAGCCGCGTGCCGGGTGCCTGCGCCTGCCACCACGCTTCCACAAGCGTAGGAGGGCCCACCGCAACACCTGGCGGCATTGCTACCCCCCAGGTGTTGGGAACGTAGCATGCAATTTCAAAAAAATTCCTACGCTCACGCAAGGTCTATCTAGGAGATGCATAGCAACGAGAGGGGGAGAGCGTGTCCACGTACCCTCGTAGGCCGGAAGTGGAAGCGTTTTACAACGCGGTTGATGTAGTCAAACTTCTTCTCATTTCGACCGATCAAGCGCCGAATTTACGGCACCTCTGAGTTCTGCACACGTTCAGCTCGATGACGTCCCTCGAACTCTTGATCCAGCAAAGTGTCAAGGGAGAGTTTCGTCAACACGACGGCGTGGTGATGGTGATGGTGAAGTGATCCGCGAAGCCTGCGCCTAAGCACTGCAACAATATGACCGGAGGCGTAAATTGTGGAGGGGGGCGCCGCACACGGCTAACAACTGTTGATGTGTGTTCTAGAGGTGCCCCCCCCCTCATATATATAGGTTGAAACGGAGGAGAGGCAGCCAAGGGAGCGCCCCAAGTAGGAGGAATCCTACTTGGGCGCCGCCCAATTCGGCCTCCCCCCATACCATATCCACCGGAGGGGGAAGGAAGGAGGAAGGAGGTGGGAGGAGGGAAGGAAGGGGGAGGCCGAATCCTTCCCCTTCCTTCTCTCTTCCCCTCTTTCCTTCTCCCTCCGGTGCGGCTCCTATGGGGGGCGCAGAAGCCCATGCTGGCTGCTGCGTTTCTCCTCTTGGCCCATTAGGCCCATATAGTTGCCGGGGGGTGCCCGGAACCCCTTCCGGTGACCCGATATGTACCCGGTACCCCCGGAACACTTCTGGTGTCCGAATATCATTGTCCTATATATGAATCTTTACCTCTCGGCCATTTTGAGACTCCTTGTCATGTCCGTGATCTCATCCGGGACTCCGAACAACATTCGGTCACCAAATCACATAACTCATATAATACAAAGTCGTCATCGAACGTTAAGCGCGCGGACCCTACGGGTTCGAGAACTATGTAGACATGACCGAGACACCTCTCCGGTCAATAACCAACAATGGAACCTGGATGCTCATATTGGTTCCCACATATTCTACGAAGATCTTTATCGGTCGTACCGTAATGACAACATACGTTATTCCCTTTGTCATCGGTATGTTACTTGCCCGAGATTTGATCGGCGATATCTTCATACCTACTTCAGTCTCGTTACCGGCAAGTCTCTTTACTCGTTCCGTAATACATCATCCCGCAACTAACTCATTAGTCACATTGCTTGCAAGGCTTATTATGATGTGTATTACCAAGAGGGCCCAGAGATACCTCTCCGATACTCGGAGTGACAAATCCTAGTCTCGATCTATGCCAACCCAACAAACACCTTCAGAGATACCGTGAGAGCATCTTTGTAATCACCCGATTCGTTGTGACGCTTGATAGCACACAAGGTATTCCTCCCAGATCGGGAGTTGCATAATCTCATAGTCGAAGGAATATGTATTTGACATGAAGAAAGCAATAACAATAAAACTGAACGATCAATATGCTAAGCTAACGGATGGGTCTTGTCCATCACATCATTCTCCTAATGATGTGATCCCGTTCATCAAATGACAACACATGTCTGTGGTTAGGAAACTTAACCATCTTTGATTAACGAGCTAGTTTAGTAGAGGCTTACTAGGGACACGGTGTTTTTGTCTATGTATCCACACATGTATCAAGTTTTCGGTTAATACAATTCTAGCATGAATAATAAATATTTATCATGATATAAGGAAATATAAAATAACAACTTTATTATTGCCTCTAGGGCATATTTCCTTCACCAAGTACCTCGTCCCATCTAACCTTGACACAGACGACCGCCGGATCTAGCCCTTTGACTTTCGCCGGACGGGGTTTGATCGGTGGACCTTTTCACCTGGTTGTCATAGCCCAGCCCATAACTACACCCCCGAACACTGTCCCGGCCCAACCCACCCCAAGATTCCCTCCATGTCGACCCGACATGGCCGTTTCCCCCCTCCGTGACATGGCGGCGGCGCCTGCGTGAGAAGGCGATGGCAAAATATATAATCATGTTTTTTTACATAATGCACATTTAAGTTAATCAAATTAGTTTTTAAAAAAAATAAAAAAAAATAAAATGGAAAAAATTAGTAGAAATCTATGCAGCTACGGCCACAGACCGCCAGTGCCCTTGATCGATGACGTGGCACATCTCACGGATCGATGACGCGGCAGAGCCCATGGGCCAGGCCTATGTCGGCGTACCTATGCCACCCCATGGACCGGCGAGGGGCTCGATCGATGTCGTGGCGGTCTCGCGGATCGATGACGTCGGCATAGCCCGTTAGCCCCCATCGGCGTAGGCCTCACGCCATCAAACGGCTGTCGCCGCCGGGTAGCCGGGCCCACATGTTTGCCGACGGCTTGATCTATGCCGACACCGCCGTAGGCATATAGTTAGCGATGCCGACGGCCGACCTATGCCGACGGCCGTCGTTGGCATAGATGGATATATGCCGACGGCTTGACCTGGGCCGTCGGGATACATCCATCTATGCCGACGGGGGCCGTCGGCATAGATCCGTCCATCGGCGTACGCGGTTATTTTGGTAGTGTCGGATAGGATCTACTTCGTTTTGGGTTGCTTTTCTTTCCTTTTTCCTCCGTAAAACATTGCTTTTTTTGGTTCTTTTGGAAATGTTGGTTATGTCCATCAAGTTGTGCAAAGACTAGGTATGCTCATATCAACTCGATATAATGACTGAATTATATGACTTTTATCGAAAAGGAGCCCTGTCTCAACCGTTCCTAGTTCTCAACATGGACGGCATAAGATAGCCCTTGGAGGATTTATTCTCCTTTTTGTTTTCTTAAAAAGTTGGAACAAAATCTAACTCTAAAGCAAAGTAAATAAATTAGAATTTTGCTTCAATACACCCCCCTAGAAAAGTTTATGGATTTTGATGTAGATTAAAAATTGGAGATTATAAGGTACCCCTTCAATCAAAAAGGATAATATAGTCTTTTGGGTCGAAAAATCAATCTATTCGATACGTTTGATCTGCAAGCTTATATGGTGATAGACTTTTTAAGTATCTTTAAGATTCATGCAAAACTTTAAGGGGATGTACCGAAGCAAAACTCATTAAATTAACTCACAATTTTAAATTTGAAGCGGCTAGCCACAGATACCGCTCTAATATATCTAGATCAGTGAGATGAGAAAAGAATAAAAGTCACGTTCGCACGACTTGGAGAAAACTTTTCGTAGCAAAAGTTCAACGGTCCGCCAAAGAAGTACCGTTTGGTCAACTTGACAACTTGTTGAGCACGAGATGTGTCTCGAAGAAAAGAAGCGATCTCCAAGAGAGTGAACGTGCAACCAGAAATTCCCGGCGGGGATTTTCGTTTTGTTCTGTTTTGCTTCGTCGCAGCCCCTGAGCTATCATCCTTCAGGAGAAACACACACCTGTTAACAACATGCAGGTGGTTCTGGAGCACAAGATGCAAATCATTGTGCACCATGAGGCCGGCACAGGTACTGCCCTCTGAAGCTGACATGCACATGGAGTGCTCATGAAGGTACGTGCGTGGGTGAGCCACTCAATTGTGCTAATCAGATCTAAGCTACAATTATGCTTTCTATAGTTTTTTCTTCTTCTGAATGAGTGACCAAAATTAGAGAAACAGAGCGTCTATCTGGAGGTCAAGTACAAAATAAATCATCCCGTACGTACGTCCCCCACACTGCTTCCCCTTGCACCCATTTACTCCATGTCACCAAGACGTTGCTTCGAAGCTAACCTAACTTGTTGATCGAACGTTCACAGCAAAACGCAAGTACTAGCACGATGTCTACACAGCAGCTAACATAATGATGCACTCACTGCGTCACTGATCCACTCGTTATGACCCTTTTGGTGCATGGTCCATGTACCCTAGTAAATTAACATGAAAGGCGGGCCGATTAGTACACTAGCTAGCGAACACAATTAAAGGTCCTGGCAAGAAAACAAACACGATTAAAGGTAGCTACTGTGAAGACTAAAGATGCTTTGGAATAATAATATATCATGGCACACCTCAATAGTGATGTGCCCTGACTAGGCAGGTGCTCCGGGACAGCCAAGCCACACCGCCCTCCACTATCTCATCCGACGCACCGGCAAGGCAAAGCTAGCGAGACCAGATACCAATCATGCCATGGTTTTTTCCTTATCCGTCCGCGAAATGAAGCTCAATCTTCTCTCTCTAGTTAGGCCAACTCTAGCCCACAACCCCAGATCGTCCAGGACATCCGTTTGGGTACAAACGGACAAAAGCAACGACCCAACGCACAATTCCGTCTTATTTTTTTGTCCATTTAATGTCCCTTCAACCCTATATTCAGAGCAAAAATTGAGAGGATTTAAGTCAAAGCGGACAACCGCGGACAACCCGTCTGCGTCCTCGCGTCCGCACATGGCCCGCATGGCAGCCACCTGCCCTGCTTTCTCCCTTCCCTCTCTCTCTGCTGGACGTCGAGTCAGTCGCTTTTCTCGTCTCGCCGAGCTGCCGCCATGCTTGCCTCAAGGGCATGGGGCTGGGCGAAGGAGGCAGCAGCCGGCGAAAGGCCAGCGAAGGCGGCAGTGAGGGGCCGGGCGAAGCGGTAGCGCAACGCTGTGCGCTGTGTAGGCGAAGCGGCACGCTACAGGTTGTGGCGCGACGGCAGCCGGCGAAGGCGCCGTGGCGCGACGACAGTGTGCGAGCGGGCGCGGCGGGGCGAGGAAAGCGGCCGGAGAGCGAAGGCGGCGGAGAATGGTGCGACGGCTGGCCGGGCGAAGGCGCGGCTGCAAGCGAAGGCGTGGCCGCGGCGAAGCGGCGAAGCGATGCGGGCGGCGGCGAAGGCTGCAGCAGGCGGCGCGGGCGGGCGAGCGAATGCGGCGCGAAGCGGCGGCTGAAGCGGCGCAACGAAGGCGGCGAAGCGCCAATGACAGCGGCCAGCGCGCTAAGGCGGCGAAGCGGCATGGCAGCGTAGCCGCCCGCTGCCAGCGGGCGCAAGACGCAGCGGCAGCCGCAGGTGAGGCTGCAGGGCGACCGCGGGAGCAAGCACACCGAAGGGACGTAGGCGGACGTTTTGGGGTGGTTGGCCGCGTTGAGCGCGTCCAACAACAGCCAGACACGGACATCTGTTTTGCCATCCATCATCATTCCAAACGGACGAAATCTAGATAAAAGGAATGTCCGTTTGAGGTCGTGCCCTCGAGTTGGTCTTAGCGAATAAGCAACTTGCAGAGAATATGTTGACCTATTTTAGTGAAATCAGAATGAATTATATGTGGATTAATTAGTGGGGATTGCCAGCAATCTGGTTGACCAGTTAATGCTAAGCGCATGTGAAGCCAGCCCTAAGGACTTATTTCTTTCTTTTAGTTCTTCAGCGAAATATCTTTTTTTAATATTATTATTTTATGGGACTTTCTTTAGCAAAACACCATCGTGCTTTATCAATCACTCATATGAAGTTTTACATATCCCAGAGGATCCAAAAACCGGACGCGCGACCCGAACGAAATGCAACGAATTCCTACCAATATTGTGGCTTTCTACAAAAATGCAACGTTGCGGGCATCCTATTTAATCCTCTACCTTCATACCTAAAGACTATACCTCTCATAGCATTCTTCATCTCAATAACCATTCTAATAACCATAGCACTTACTCAAAGGGTCCCTTCCTGGATGCTACGAATAACACCAGAAAGGTCAGAGGTATAGAGAGATGTTTTGCAATACAATGATCCTTGTATTGATGGGGTGCTGTTGCACATATATATAAGTACAGCAGAGCCTCAACTTCAACTATACAAAACTAGGAGGTGGGCCACAACACGTAATACATGCAACACAAAGTACAACTCAACACACACCCCACCCCCCCCCCCCCGGGCAGTCGAAGCATCGCGAGAGACACAGAGACTGGACCGAAACTTCTCGAAGACGGAGGTGGGCAATCCCTTAGTCATCACATCGACAGAAGCTGACTATGACGTCGGCACATGAAGAACCCGAACACGACCAAGGGCAATTTGCTCGCGCACAAAGTGAATATCGATCTCAATATGCTTCAGACGTCGATGGTGCACCGGGTTGGCGGAAAAGGTAGACATACCGACGTTCTCGCAGTGAGACAAGAGTGGCCTTATGAACATCACAAAGCAACTCCGAGCAGCCGACGGAGCCAAGAGCACTTTCGGCCATGGCATTAGCCACGGCGCGATACTCTGCCTCGGCTGAGCGGGAGACCGTGGGCTGCCGCCGATGACCAAGAGATCAACGAGGGCCCAAAGGTAGACGCCTTGATAGACGTGGAGCGTCGAGTGTCAGGGCAGCCAGCCCAGTCGGCATCCGAGTAGGCCACGAGGTCGGTGGAGAAGGAGGCCGTCAGGGTGAGCCCCAAAGACATGGTGCCGCGTATATACCGGAGAATACGCTTCACCAAGGTCCAGTGGGAGTCACACGGAGCGTGCATGTGGAGGCACACCTGGCTGAACAGCGATCGCAGCTCGGGTCGAAGTCGGTCAGTCTTGTAAAGCACCAATAATGGAGCGATAAAATGCTCCATCGGACGCGAAGACCCCTCCAGAGCAGAGACCTTCGCCTTTGTGTCGGCGGGGTGGGCGCCGGTTTGCGCTAAGCATACCGCACGCTCCAGAGCTCGTGGGCGTGCCTGGCGTCACGAGAAAGAAGCCGTCGATCCGGCGGACCACCTCGATGCCGAGGAAGTAGTGCAGGGCCCCAAGTCCTTGAGGGCGAACTCATCACGAAGACGAGCAACACCCGCTGAAGGAGATCGGGGGTGGACGCCGTGAGGATGATGTCGTCGACGTAGAGCAGCAGATATGCAGTGTCAGCTACTTGATGATACACGAAGAGTGAGGCATCGGAGCGAGTGGACCGAAATCCCAGAGACTGCAGGAAGGCTGCGATACGCTGGTACCAAGCCCGAGGCGCCTACTTCAACCCATAAAGAGAACGGGAGAGCAAGCACACAAAGTCTAGGTCCTCAGCGTCGACGAAGCCAGTGGGCTGCTCACAGAACACCTGCTCGGCGAGATGGCCGTGCAAGAAGGCGTTGGAGACATCCAACTGGTGCATGTGCCAAAGCGCGGCGAGATCGCCAATTGAGCACGGCGCGAATCGTGCCGGTTTCACAACCGGGCGAAGGTGTCGGTGAAGTTCACGCCAGCCGCTGAAAACCACGAACGACCCACCGAGCCTTGTAGCGCTTGAGAGAACCGTCCGGGCGAGTCTTGTGGCGAAACACCCACTTGCCAGAGATGATGTTGGCACGAGGGGGTCGCGGGACAAGCTGCCACGTGCGGTTGCGCTGTAGGGCATCGAACTCCTCCTGCATTGCAGCTAGCTACCGATCCCGGAAGGGCAGCGCGAGCGGAGGTGGGCACGGGTGATGGCGTCGGCGTCAGGTGCGCACACATACTCATTGGCGGAGTAAGCGCATGCCGGGCGAAGCACTCCTGCTCGGGGCACGGGTAGTCACACCAAGTGGACGGGCAGCAGGGCCCGGTGCGGGTGCGACGATGGGGGGCCGGCGGTGGGGCCCGCGGCGAGGCCGGCGGCGGTGGAAGCCGCAGCGGCAACAACGTCGGTCGATCCGCGGCGGAAGAGGCGACGGGCGAGGGTGACGGCGAGCCCGTCGCAGGGTGGACGGGCGAGGTGCCGGGCTCAACCTCGTATGAGGGAGACGGGACCCGGGGGCCCGCTCGGACTCGACCTTCTGGGGAGGAAGTCACGGAAGCCGGGCGAGTGGCCAGAGGGCGCCGTGGCCGGAGGGTCAGCCGGGGGTGCCGACGCGCATCGTTCCACGAAGGGGGCGTGGGGGCGGGCGCCAAAGGGGCCGAGGCCGGAGGAACCTGGAAAAAAGGGAACACCGTCTCGACGAAGTACACGTGCCTCGAGGTGTACAACGATGAGTGATAGGATCATAGCACCGGTAACCTTTGGTGTTGGGAGGGTAGCCAAGGAAGATGCATGGGACAGATCGTGGTGCGAGCTTGTGTGGCGTGGTGGACGCGGTGCTAGGATAACAGAGACACCCGAAGATGCGGAGACCATCATAGGACGGTGGTGTGCCGAAGAGAAGGTGGTGAGGGGCATAGTTCCACCGAGGGCGACATGGACGAATGTTAACTAAAGAGTGGCGGTAGCGAGGGCATCGGGCCAAAACCGAGCGGGCACGTTAGAGTGAAAGAATAATGTGCGAACGCAGTCATTAAGAGTGCAGAGAATGCGCTTTCTGTGCAGCGGCCGTTCTGCTGTGAAGTGTAAGGGCAAGTCAGACGGAAGATGGTGCCGTGAGAGGCGAGAAGTGTGCGAAGAGCGACGTTGTCAAACTCTTTTCCGTTATCAGTTTGGAGTGCGAGTATGGGGCGACCGAACTGGGTGGTGACATAAGAATAAAATGCGGTGAGTGTGGATAAAGCATCGGATTTACGACGAAGAGGAAAAGTCCACACATAATGAGAATAATCATCTAAGATCACCAAGTAGTATAGATAGCCCGTGTTACTCGCGACGGGAGATGTCCAAACATCACTATGAAGCAGTTGAAACGGAAAAGTGGATACTGAAGTAGACGCACTAAAGGGAAGACGAACGTGCTTGCCTAAGCGACAGGCCTCACAAGAGTGCTCGTCGAGCTTGTTACATGAGAAAGAGAAACTCCTAAGAATTTGGAGTAACACGGTGGGGTTGGGGTGGCCCAAGCGAGCATGCCAGAGGTCAACGCCGGCGGCAAGGGCGACTGGTGTGGAGGTGGCGGCGCCGGCGTGCACGGGTTAGAGCTGATCGGGACTGTCAAATCGGTGAAGGATCATCCGGGTACGGGCGTCTTTCACAGAAAAGCCAACACCGTCAGATTCAATAGTAAGTGGGTTCTCACGAGTAAGACGACAAACGGAAACTAGGTTTGTGACTAATTCAGGTGAAACAAGAACATTAGACATAGTAATGGGTGTGGAAGTGGAGGGAAAACTAGTGCTACCGATATGAGTAATAGGCAAGGAGGAGCCATTGCCGACAGTTATACGAGTGGGTGTGCGAACAGGAGTGGAGGAGGTTAGGTTACCGGGATGAGCTGTCATGTGCGCAATAGCACCTGAGTCCATGTACCAGTCGCCTCGACCGACAGAGCTACTCGGCGACGACGCGTAGTGCTGGGCGGCGAGGAGGGTGGCGTGCCATGACATGGGTACCGGCGGCGGCGGGAGGCCCTCGTAGGGCGGTGCCGGGGCGGGCGGACTATAACCGCCAACGGGCGACGGCGCAAGGAGGGCGCCGTAGCCGGCGCCAAGCGACAGCAAAGGATCGACAGGCAGAGTTGGTGCCGGTGACGGAATAACGACGGACTGACCAAAGAGCGCCGGCGGTGGGACGGCGGCGTACGTCAGCGGGGCCGGGAGCGGGGCGCCATACGCAGTCCACTCACTGGAGGAAGCCGTAGCCCACGCGCCATGTACGCGTCATGCACGACTGCATGTATGCCTGCAATGGATGGGTTTTGCCATGCCCCTGCATGCAACACGCCATGCATACCTGCATGCAACGCGCCATGCATACCTGCATGTATGCCCGCGATGGATGGCGCGGCTGCGTGAGGTGCCATCGATCTGGGAATTGGCTGGCGCTGTAGCGAGCGGGCGGGCGTTGGCTGGCGCTAGCGGGGAGAGACCGGGAGGGATCGCGCGGTGGCGGCTAGTGGGCGTTGGTGGTGATGCGATCGGGCCGGATCGAGAGCTGGGTAGCGGCGCGGGCGCGATGCTGGCGGGCGGCCGGGGAAGCGCCCGCGGAGGGATAGGAAGAGGCGGCGGCCGGCGCGGGAGTCGCGCAGACGGCGGCGGCGCAGGAGGAGCACACGGCGGCGGCGGTGGAGTGGCGGCGGCGGCGGCGCAGAGGGTCGCGCGGCGGCGGCGGCGCGGGAGGAGCACGCGACGACGGCGGCGGCAGCGGAAGACGAGGATTAAAACCTAAAAACTGATACCATATAGAGAGATGTTTTGCAATACATTGATCCTTGTATTGATGGGGTGTTGTTGCACATATATATAAGTACAGGGTAGGCCTTAACCTCAACTATACACAACTAAGAGATGGGTCACAACACGTAATACATGCAACACAAAATACAACTCCACAAGAGGCAATAGTCAACTAGCTTAAACCTTGATCCCGAGCCAGGCCTAACACTTCCCTATATGAGACCACTTCAACAGATGAGGGCTCCATCACTCCATCCATAATCAGAACATAGGCTCCCAAGAAAGCTCCACCTTTTGAGCGAAATATTGCCGCCGCCAAGCTCTTCCTTACCTCCACTAAAACCGCCCCATCAACATTGTCTTTTACATCTCACCTAGGGGAATCCATGCAGCCTCTCACCTAGACGGTTGAACTGGGAATAGTACTTACCGCGTCTGCTTCAAGCTCCGTGATAAATCTCGCAACGAATATACCCGTTGCAAACGGAGACATGAAGATATTCTCTTTGCGCCTTCAAAATTGCCCGTAAATTCACCATCATCTTAACATAATTTTCTTTTGATGATTTCTCATCCAACTCAAACAACCAATTATTTGTGTTCGGATCCACACATGATTTTATTTGATCATACAACTCCTCATCAACTAACACCCACACACAGCGAGCCATTTGACACTGCATTAACGAATGCCTCCATGAATCTTGTTCATGGCTACATATCAAGCATGTGCTGTCTCAGCCATGTGATTATGGTGTGCCACATCAGACGTTGACAGACTTTGCCTAGCTAGTTGCCATGCAAAAACCCACAACTTCGGTGGTATCTCATGCTTCCAAAACCTTGTCCTAGTCTTTTCTTCTCTTCTTGGATCCAGTTTCCAGTTGTTCCATTCAACCATGCTTCTATGCGGTTTCTAGCATGTATCAACAATGATATACCAAACGTAATGTAAAGCTCCCAGACTTCCCATGACACCAAGCCCATCAATCCGGATAAACTTTAGTTAGTAAAGGAATTTTCCTAATCACCTCGGCATCCCATGGCAAAAAGTTATTTGCAAGTGCATCCTCCTTCCAAACCTGATTCACCATATCAATCAAATCAGCAACCCTCTTAGGTCCCGACGAAGTTGGATTAGGGGGCTCATCATTGCATCTCTTGGGATCTAGTTTTCATTCCATATGTATGTCAATTCTCCATCCCCAATCCTATGGAGCAATCCTTGCTTGAGTATGTCATGACCTTCTAAAATTGATCTCCACCTCAACCACAATTATGCACTCAAAAATTCCCGCTCATGAAAATAGTCCGCCTTCAAAATCTATGCACTTAGGGTGTTTGGTTCTTGAATCAACCGCCATCCTTGTTTAGCTAGTAAGGCTAAATTGAGCAATTCCATCTTTTGAAAACTTAGCCCTCCCATGTATTTAGGATGTGTCATGTCTTGCCAAGATACCCATGCCGTTTTTCGTGAGAGGGTTGCAAGGATGATTTGATCTTCGTGAAGTCACCATGCACGTTGAATAGGTTGGCATCGGTTCATTAAAGCGGTTGAGCCCATGTTAGCTTTAATACTAGCCCATAACAAAGAGCTACCAATGTTGATATCGAGTTCTCCTGTTTAACGAGAGAACTCCTATCCGCCACAAATGGTACATATCCTCCGGAAAGGCTATATCTCGCTAGTAGATCCCGCATGTACCGCGTGGAATAACTACGTAAATGATATGTATCGCTACATATCCTTAGTGATCACCTACTAACGTGCAAAGGTAGGATATCCCATTTTAGGTTAGTTGCGGGAACGGTTTTGGCAACGTTCAGTACTAGTTTAGGACCCTTCCATTTTTTTTTCTCCAACAGTTTTCCTGTGTTTTCTTTGTTTTTTCACCCTTTTTTGTTTTCTCTTTTAATTTACTATTTCATCATTTTATCTTTTGTGTTATTTTTTTTCGTTTTTCAAACTCATGGTCTTTTTTGGGATTCATGAATATTTTTAAATTCATGATATTTTCAAATTCGTAAAAATTAAATAAATTAGTGTATATTTTAAAAATACATGCACATTTCATGAATCTACAAACATTTTCTCAAATCCTTTTTTAAAAGCTGTGTAGATTTTTTCAAATTTGCAACATTTTTTAAACACTTGATTCTTCCAAATTCGTGAACAATTGTTAACTCATGAATATATTTTTATTCATGTATATTTCATAAATCCACGAAAAAAATTGAATTCATGAAGATTTTTCTAATACAATTTCATTTGAATTTCTGAACATTCTATAATTAAATTCAGGAATATTTTTTAATTTATGATTTTTTTTGGAATGCATGAATATATTTCTGAACAATTTAAATTTTTGTGAGCATTTTTTCAATATTATGAACTTTTTTAACTCATGAGCATTTTCTAATTCACAAATATGTTTTTTCAAATTCATGATTTTTTTCAAAATCTGAAATATTTTTTGTTAAACTAACAACAAACAAAATTTGATTAAAAAGGTGTTGATTTTCCATATAATTGTGATTTTTTAGGCAATATAATTTTTGTGAGAAAGCAAACCTGGTAATGAGGAAACAATTTTTAACAGGAAGGAAAAATTCACAAAAACACTTGGGCGACGAGCAAAATCACCGCATGGGACGGCCCATAAACGAAGGAAAAATATATTTTCTCTCTTACACAATCGAAATCATTAATTAAGGAGTACTATTTCCAAAGATCACTCTCACCTCCCTAGGTTGGGACGAGTGGCCTGCTCCCCTGGTTGCAACCTGGAAGTTTTACTTTTTTCGTATATCCATTTATTCAAAACGTTTTATCCCATAACCCGTGCGTCCAAATCTTGAACCGTTTTCGCTGTTGGATTTCTCGCGTCGAGATCTGCAAAATTAGATCCCATGTTGATAGGTTTTGACGACTTTTTTTCACGAGAAAACAGACAATAAAACCGAACCGGAGCATGCCTTTTTCCCTTTCAGAAGCCGTTGCCGAGTCACACGGTCGTGCCTCTCACGGAAGAAAGAAAAAAGAGAAAATGCTTTTTTCCGTTTCCGAGAGGCACGGCCGTGCGTCTCACGGAAGCAAAATCGTGCCTCTCACGGAAGGAAAGAAAAAAGAAAGCACGTTTTTTTTCTGTTTTCGAGAGGCATGGCCGTGCTTCTCGCGAAGCAAAACCGTGCCTCTCACAGAAGGGAAAAACACCTTTTTTTCGTTTCCGAGAGGCAATGCCATGCCTCTCGCGGAAGGAAAACCATGCCTCTCACAGAAGAAAAAAAATGCATTTTTTCCGTTTTCGAGAGGAACGGTCGTGCCTCTCGCGGAAGCAGAACCATGCCTCTCTCGGAAGAAAAATTGTGCATCTCACGAAAGAAAAAAAATAAAATGCATTTTTGCGTGCAACTTTTTTTCCGTGAAAAAGCTAAAAAAAGGGTGAAAAAACAAAAAGCTGAAAAGCCCTGGAAAAGCCCATCTAAAAAGCCGAAAACATGTGCTGAAAAATAAAAATAAAAACAAAATTCAGACGGAGCGCCCAGAGCATGACACATGGCTGAGAGCCAGCCAAGTGACTCGCCCAGAGCATGACACATGGCTGAGAGCCAGCCAAGTGATCGTTGGGAGGCGCCTGAAGGAGCGCTCCTCAATTAGTTGCTCTCTATAAAAAAGAAAATATATGAGGAATTGATCCCAAAATCTCCTGGTTGAGAGTCAACATTCCTAGCCAGTCGGTTAGCATGCGTTTCATGACCAAATACGAGGCGCGACCTACTTAATAGGAAAAGAGCCGGTATTCTATAGGTTTTTTTCGGTATTTTTGTTTTTCTAGGTATTTTTGTTTTTCTTCTGTTTTATTTGCTTTTATTTCTATCTCTTTTATTCTTTATTTTATGTTTTTTATTATTTTTCAGTTGTTTCCTTGGGTTTATTCTTTATTTTCTTTATTGTTTGGTTTTTTAGTTTCTTTTTCTAATTTTTTTGTTTTCTTTGTTTCTTTCGCTTTTCATTCTACTTTTTATATGTCAACAACATTTTTTAATACATGTTTAATATTTTCATTACAAATTTAACATTTTTTAATATATGTCCAACATTTTTCCAATCCATATTTTTAATATTTTTAAAATGCTAGATTAACAGTATCCAAATAAAAAGATTGACATTTTATTACATGTTCAACATTTTCTATACACATTTAATAAATTCTAAATGCTTGATTAACATTTTTCAAACAATTGTTGAACATTATTTTAAATTCTTGATTAATATTTTTAAGTACGTGATAAAAATCATCATTTTTAATACATGGATAATATATTTTACATAGTTAGCATTTTACGAATGCTATTACATTTTTAAATACTTGTTCGACATTTTTCAAAAGCTTGATTAACACTTTTATAAACATGATCAACTTTTTTCATGATTTTCTTAATACATGGTCAATATTTTTCTATGCACATTTAACATTTCTCAAATGATTAATCAACATTTTCAAATACTTGTTCAACATTTTTTTCTTTTAGAATGCTTGATTAACATTTTTATATACATGATAAAAGAAAATCATCATTTTTTAATACATGCTCAATAATTTTCTATGCACATTCAACATTTTTTTGAATGCTTGATTAACATTTTTCAATTACTAGTTCAACATTTCTCAAATGCTTTTTGTAGCGTGTTTTTCTAATATATATATATATATATATATATAATATTTAAAAGTATAAAAATAATAACAATTAACTAAAACACAAAAACTAGCGTGCTTAAACCTGCACACTGAAACTATCATTTTGGGCTTATGTTGTCTATCATGGATATATTTAGTTGATGTTTAGCCTTTTGTGCTTAACATGCCTTTTGATGTATTTACACATGATAATATTGGGATCGACTACTATTTTTCATCGAAGTTAGTTTCATCCCATGGGATATATATACTCACAGTTCAAAATATTGTTAGCTCGTATTATTTAGGCCGGGGACTGATAAGAGATTAATCAGCGAATCGGACATTTAACTGAATATATCTGTAAACCATTTATCGGTAGGTTAACTAGGAACATTTCTAATATATATGAGGCTACAGAGCAACATGCATTGTACTGAATGTCTAAATATGCAATTCTAGACTACATAACAACAAGGAAGAGTGATACGTTAATATTTTGATGATGTATAGATATATATAGAAGAACAACAACAACAACACAATAAAACTTACCTGTAGTTAATCGGACGATATTTGTAACAATGTAATAAACTCCCTCCGCCCATAATATAATATGTTAATTTATCTAATATGTAAGTATATTGGATGTAATAAGATCTTATATAATGGGACGGAGGGAGTGTTGTACTACGTCATTGTGCAATTGTTGTTTAGCTTCTAATATTAACTTGGTGCTTTTAGATACATATGTCATTGATAAATATCCGCGTTTCGACCTTTTTTGCTTATAGGGCAATGAGATATTCATGAACCAACATCAAATGAGAAAACTGATAAAGATCGTTAGTAAAATGAATCAAAAGATGACAATTAAACTATTTGTTTATACTTTATCCATGACAACAATGAACTGCAGGATGGTACGTAAGAACTCTGCAGTCTTCTTTTTACTGCCCATAATGAGTTGTGTTAGATGACAATGTTTGAATTTTTTTGCCTTTGCATTCTTTCTCAAAGAAGTTTACTCAAGATTACTTCTTAAACTACATGATTTGTTGGCATGCAAAGGTTAAAGTATTTCTACCAGAACACAATGACTATCTAGATGTCCTCATGAAGACGGTGAAGGATGGACGGTCGGCCATCACAAGGGGTTGGACTAGAGTCGTGCGTGTCTTCTACATGAAGGAGGGCACAATATGAACATTCCACATCACCTTGTTCTGCAACCAGAATGTCTTTCGCCTCTTTCTTTACTGTCTTGAATACAAGTATACAACCCTGGTTCATCATTCTTTATTCGGTGCTTATATAATTCTTTTTTCATGTAATTCTTGAGCATATGTACCTCTGAATCGAATAATGCATTAGTTGTTGAACCTGATGGATATGAATAAAATTATAGCCTACTTTAAAATTCAAATTTGATACAATTTTAAATAGTAGCGATTAAATAATGGTGAAAATACGCTCTGCAGGTCATTACGGCGCACACAATCCGACACGTTTCATAGAGCGAAAACATGTGCGACCATGCACACAATTGCTGTTTGCAAAGTTGTGTGATGTCAAGAAATATCACAAACGGTGCGAGCAAACTAAATGTTTGTGATAGTCGCCTTATCGTACAGACGTACACGCTTTACAATCATGAACTGCTTCTGATGTCGTACGCATCATAAATGTTGTACCACAGAATAGCGTGTGCGATAGTTATCTCGTAGGACACTCGTACGACAATCGGACATTTCGTAAACATATCCGACCTACGTGTGATGATTAACTTATCTTCTTAATTGTATAACCGCAACGGTTTGGAAAAAGTGAATGTTTGTGATTGTCTCCATATCATACGTGTTTTATAATCATGAACTGTTTGTGATGGGGGCACGCATCGTAAACTTTGCACCACAGAATACCAAGTGCGATGGTAATGCGAGCACAAACGAGCAATAAGGATAGACAATTGTCTGAAGACTCATGTTTGGATAGATGCGGCCATCGCATACGCTTAGTTATGCAAAACGTATGCATTCCTACACCCTATCGCCGATGGTTTCTAGGTCGTGTGTGAAGTGTTGAGGAACGTAGCATGCAATTTCAAAAGATTTCCTATGATCATGCAAGATCTCTCTAGGAGATGCATAGCAACGAGAGGGAGAGAGTATGTCCACGTACCCTCATAGATCGAAATCGGAAGTGTTATGTTAACGCGGTTGATGTAGTCGAACGTCTTCATGATCCAACCGATCCAAGTACCGAACGTACGGCACCTCTGTGTTCAGCACACATTCAGCCCGATGATGTCCCTCAAACTCTTGATCCAGTAGAGGGTCAAGGGAGAGTTCCGTCAGCACGACGGCGTGGCGATGGTGCTGGTGATGTGATCCGCGCAGGACTTCACCTAAGCACTACGACGCTATGACCGGAGGCGTAAACTTTGGAGGGGGGCACTGCACACGGCTAAGAGAATTCTTGGCATGTCTTTGGGGTGCCCCCCGCCCCCGTATATAAATGAGGGGGGAGGAGGCCGGCAGCCAGGAGGGGTGCGCAAGGGAGGAGTCCTACTTGGACTCCTAGTCCAAGTAGGATTCGCCCCCCCCCCCTTTTCCTTTCTCCACCGGAGGGAATAGGAAGGAGAGGGAGAGGGAAAGGGAAGGGGGGCGCCGCCCCTCCTCCTTGTCCTATTCGGACTCCCTAGGAGGGGGCGCGCGGCCACCCCCCGCGGGCTTCCCTCTCTCTCCCTTAGGCCCATGTTGGCCCAATACTTCCACGGGGGGTTCCCGTAACCTCTTGGTACTTCGAAAAAAAATACCCGAATCACTCGAAACCATTCCGATGTCTGAATACAACCTTCCAATATATGAATCGTTACCTCTCGACCATTTCGAGACTCCTCGTCATGTTCGTGATCTCATCCGGGACTCCGAACAAACTTCGATCACCAAACACATAACTTATAATACAAATCGTCATCGAACGTTAAGCGTGCGGACCCTACGGGTTCGAGAACTATGTAGACATGACCGAGACACATCTTCGATCAATAACCAATAGCGGAACCTTGATGCTCATATTGGTTCCTACATATTCTACGAAGATCTTTATCGGTCAAACCGCATAACAACATATGTTGTTCCCTTTGTCATCGGTATGTTACTTGCCCGAGATTCGATCGTCGGTATCTCAATACCTAGTTCAATCTCATTACCGGCAAGTCTCTTTACTCGTTCCTAATGCATCATCCGGCAACTAACTCATTAGTCACATTGCTTGCAAGGCTTATATTGATGTGCATTACCGAGAGGGCCCAGAGATACCTCTCCGATATACGGAGTGACAAATCCTAATCTTGATCTATGCCAACTCAACAAACATCATTGGAGACACCTGTAGAGCATCTTTATAATCACCCAGTTACATTGTGAAGTTTGATAGCACACAAGGTGTTCCTCCGATATCGGGAGTTGCATACTCTCATAGTCAGAGGAACATGTATAAGTTATGAAGAAATCAATAGCAATAAAACTAAATGATCTTAATGCTAAGCTAACGGCTGGGTCTTGTCCATCACATTATTATCTAATGATGTGATCTCGTTCATCAAATGACAACACATGTCTATGGTCAGGAAGCATAACCATCTTTGATCAACGAGCTAGTCAAGTAGAGGCATACTAGGGACACTCTATTTTGTCTATGCATTCACACATGTACTAAGTTTACGATTGATACAATTCTAGCATGAATAATAAACATTTATCATGAAATAAGGAAATATAAACAACAACTTTATTATTGCCTCTAGGGCATATTTCCTTCAGTCTCCCACGTGCACTAGAGTCAATAATCCAGATTACATAGTAATGATTCTAACACCCATGGAGTCATGGTGTTGATCAGGTTTTTCTCGTGGAAGAGGCTTAGTGAACGGTTCTGAAATATTCAGATCCGTATGTATTTTGCAAATCTCTATGTCTCCCTCCTTGACTTGATCGTGGATGGAATTGAAGCATCTCTTGATGTGTTTGGTTCTCTTGTGAAATCTGGATTCCTTCGCCAAGGCTATTGCTCCAGTATTGTTGAGGGAGTCCTGGATTAGGGGGTCTCCGGACAGCCGGACTATATCCTTTGGCCGGACTGTTGGACTATGAAGATACAAGATTGAAGACTTCGTCCCGTGTCCGGATGGGACTTTCCTTGACGTGGAAGGCAAGCTTGGCGTCTGGATATGTAGATCTCCTCCCTCGTAACCGACTACATGTAACCCTAGCCCCTCCGGTGTCTATATGAACCGGAGGGTTTAGTCCGTGGGACAACAACAATCATACCATAGGCTAGCTTCTAGGGTTTAGCCTCTACGATCTCGTGGTAGATCAACTCTTGTAATACTCATATCATCAAGATCAATCAAGCAGAAGTAGGGTATTACCTCCATCGAGAGGGCCCGAACACAGGTAAACATCGTGTCCCCGCCTCTGTTACCATCCGCCTTAGGCGCACGATTCGGGACCCCCTACCGAGATCCGCCCGGTTTTGACACCGACATTGGTGCTTTCATTGAGAGTTCCACTGTGCCCTCACCATAAGGCTTGATGGCTACTTGATCATCGGTAACGATGCGGTCCAGTGAGGTTTTCCTCCCGGACAGATCTTCAGATATCTGGCCCGGCCTTCATGCGGGCTAACTCGCTTGGCCATCCGGAGCAGATCGAGAGCTACGCCCTTTGGCCACCAGGTCAGGTTCGGAAACTTGAACTACACTGCCGACATCCGCGAAGATTTGATCTTCGACGGATTCGAGCCCATGTCAGGTGCGCCGCACGATCACGACGAGCATGATTTAGCTCTGCCATCGGACAGTGTTCGGGAGATCACACCTGCAACTACTCCGGCCCTCAATCCGGAGCAAATTGCGCCATCCGAGGACGGGTGGATAGACCCCGCCATGGAGGCCGCACTCTCAGTGGCGATAGAGCCGGATACTGACTTCACCCCTTACGAGAGCCGTGTTGCCGAACCACTGTCTCCGGCCACGGACTCCGAGCCGCCTGCGTCCGTGCCTATCGAATCCGATTGGGCGCCGATCATGGAGTTTACCTCCGCGGATATCTTTCAGCACTCGCCTTTCGGCGACGTGCTAAATTCGTTAAGGTCTCTCTCCTTGTCAGGAGAACCTTGGCCGAACTATGTCCGGCTAGAATGGGATGCAGACGACGAAGAAATTCGCTCCCTACCCACCACCTACTTAGTAGCCATCGCCGATGATTTAACCGACATGCTCGACCGACTCCGAAGACATCGGCGATATGGACGACGATGCAGAGACGAACAGAACCACAGCCCACGTATACTGGACCGCCACTTCATCACATGACATATACATGGTGGATACACCCAAAGAAAACAATGACGAGGAACGGAAGGAAGCGGCGAAGAACAGCTCCATCGAGAAGCAAACAAAGCGTCGGCGTGGCGCCCGCTCCAAATCCCGCCTCGGCAAAAACAGCGAAAAGAAAATAACACCCCAGCTTGACTCCGGAGAAAGCAGCGACCATATTGACTCAATGGCGAGCAGGATGAACCGACAAGCGGCGAACGTAATGCGGATCCATTTGTCCGAACACGGCGACGCCGAGGATAAAGCTCATCAACCTCCCTCCGGAGAGGAAAACAGTCCGGACGAAGGTGCACACATCATCCCGGAAAGGCACTTGGAACAAGAGAACCTCCGCAGAAGGCTTATTACTACCGCGAGGAGTCTGAAGAAGCAGAAGCAAAGGCTTAAGGCCGCGCAGAACACGCTCAACAATAGATGGAACAAAGTGCTCGACAACGAAGAAAAGTATGGTGGAAGTTACCACACAAAGAGCTATCCAAAGCGCAAGCTATTGCCCGAATTCGATGATGAGGCCTTGGAGCCCACACAGCCGAAAAATAAAACGGCCAACCGGTCGGATCAACCACCTTGTGGCCGTGATAGAACGGCTAACAAGGCCGCACATAAGTCAACACAAGATCTACGTGAGGACTTGCGCCAAAAATCCAATATGACCAGATCCATCTATGGATCTAGGAAGCGCCTTCTGACACAAAATCAAAACTGAATACTACAATCGTCCAACGCCATGATACATCTAAATACAGGTGCCGCACACCCCTATGTTTCACCGATAAGGTGCTGGACCACAATTTCCGTAGGATTCAAACCGGTGAACATAGAGGCGTGCAGCGGGACCACGAGACCACAGGGGTGCGGATTGAGGACTTTATCCTCCATATCCATATGGCTCGCGGAGACGATCTCCATGCCATCAAGTACTTGCCCCTCAAGCTTAAATTACCAGCTCGGCACTGGCTGAAAAGCCTCCCCGAAAACTCAATTGGAAGTTGGGAGGAGCTCGAGGATGCTTTTCGGGCTAATTTTCAAGTGAGCTATGTCCGACCTCCGGATGCAGACGATTTAAGTCATATAATTCAACTGCCCGGAGAGTCAGCCTGAAAGCTTTGGAACAGGTTTCTCACTAAGAAGAACCAAATCGTCGACTGCCCGGACGCCGAAGCCTTAGCAGCTTTCAAGCACAGCGTCCGAGATGAATGGCTCGCCAGACACCTCGGCCAAGAAAAACCGAGAACAATGGCAGCCCTGACAAGCCTCATGACCCGCTTTTGCGCGGGCGAAGATAGCTGGTTAGCCCGCAGTAGCACCAGTGACCCAAGCACATCCGAAGTCGGGGATGGCAATGGAAAACCACGACGCAGAAAAGCAAGCGTCGAATACGTAAGATGCCAGATAATACGGTGGTAAACGCCGGATTCAGGGGCTCTCGGCCGAGTCGTGGAAAAAAGCCTTTCAAAGGCAGCGAGAGATGGACCGTCCAGCATAAACAAGATTCTAGACAAACTATGTCAGATTCATGGCACCCCCGATAAACCTACAAATCACACCCACAGAGAATGCTGGGTCTTCAAGCAGGCTGGTAAGCTAAACGCCGAACACAAGGGGAGAGAGACACCAAGCGAAGACGAGGACGAGCCTCGCCAGCAAAGCACTGGGGGACAGAAAAAAAATCCCACCAGAGGTTAAAACAGTAAACATGATCCACGAGACGAAGAAGAGAAGCAAACATGCACTCACGAGACACAGCGCCGTGAGAGCCCGTCACCCTAAGTTCAACCCCTGGTTGGCCTGCCCGATCACTTTTGATCGCAGGATCACCCAACAAGCATCCCAAGCACAAAGGATTGGCTGCCTTGGTGTTAGACCCAATAATAAATGGATACCATCTCACACGAGTCCTTATGGACGGCGGCAGTAGTCTAAATCTGATATATCAGGACACAGTCCGCAAAATGGGGACACTACAAAAAAAAGACACATTTGTGACATTTTGGGCCGAACTAAAAATTTTTATGTCATACATATGACACTTCTATGACGATAATTGTGACAAAACCCGGTATCATCATAGATGTGGTGGGCTCCTACTTCTATGACGAAAAATCATGACAGAAAATGGGCTTTTTCGTCACAGGCGGGCGGAGACGCAGCTGCATGACATTCTTTGTGCCGTCCATGACGGAAAAAACCAAGGTAGAAGCGAGGGCGAGGAAAATTTCGGAGAGTTGCGATTCACGGTGGGAGGTCGAGGTCGAAGCGATGCTGCTTTCTCGTGACACGTACACGCTGCAGGTGCGGCGTTGGCTCTAATCGAACCCGAGCGAGGCGTTGGGCTCTAATCAACCCGAGCAATTTGCACCGCATCACGTGATAATCGAACCCGAGCGATCGATCGATGGCTGTTAATCGAACCCGATCGAGCGATTCTTCGCTATCTTCGCTAATCAAGCCGATCGATGCTGCCTCTGGGATGAGCAGTGGCGTTGGGGGGTTGGATGAATAGTGAGCGGTGGCGTTTGCCTCTGGATGAACAGGACCACGTGGTGTGGAGGGCTGTATGAGCAGTGAAGCGGTGGAGGGTGCCCGTGGAGGGTGGTTGAACAGGACCCGTGGTGTGGAGGGCTGGATGAACGATAGATGGTGGAGGGTGCCCGTGGAGGGGTGGTTGAGCGATGGCGGTGGAGTAAGCGCGCGGTGGAGGCTGGATGAACAGGAGCCCGTGGAGGCTGGAGGAGGTCGACGGTAGCCCTGGAGGCTGGAGGAGGTCGACGGTGGACATGAACAGATCCCGTGGAGTCCTGCTTTGTGGTACGCCACACCCTCCCAATCAATCAGCAGGACCCCGTTTGACCGTAGGAGGTCCGTTTAAATCCAGATTTGCGATGCGCCCACACCCTCCCGATCAACGGGACCCCGTTTGACCGTAGGAGGTCCGTTTCCTCCGTTTTGCAGATCGCCACACCCTCCCGATCATCAGACCCCGTTTCGACCGTAGGAGGTCCGTTTCCTCCGCTTCTGCGATGCGCCACACCCTCCCGATCAACAGGACGCCGTTCGAGCGTAGGAGGTCCGTTCCCTCCGTTGTGGGGTACGCCAGGCCTCGTTTCCATCGCATGTTCCGTCCAAGCCCTCCTGATGAACACGACCACGCATTCCATTCCGACCCAGCAGGTTGGCTCCGATGCGTTCGGTTGCCTCCCGATGAACACGGCGCATTCCGTTGCCTCCCCATGAACACGACGACGACGCTGTTTCTCCGTTCCGACCCAGCCATGTACACGAGCCCTGGCCGTACGTACACATACGTGGCCGTATTTTCTTTCTTGCACCCTGGCCGCTGTACGTACGTGTACATGCTATGTGCGCGCCTCTACTATGACACGTGCGCGCCTCTACATCGACCAGTATGTACGTACACGTTCGCGACCAGAATGACAACGCTACGTACGCTTCGACCAGGTGGGTCCTGACATCGAGCACTTCCTTGCGTCGCGAAGATGTAGCTAGTGGGTCCCAGCGGTCGAAGCGAATCGTTCTTTGCCCGGATGCACTTCCTTGCGTGCGAAGATGTAGCTGGTGGGTCCCGGTCGAATGGGGTGAATCGTTTTTTGCCGGGCGCACTTCCTTGCGTGCGAAGGTGTAGTAGTGGGTCCCAGCAATCGGGAGAAAGCGTTTTTTTGCGAAATCGGTGGCCCGTCCGGTGGGTCCCTATTTGTCGGTGGAGGAATCATTATTTTCCACGTAACAAGGAGGCACTTCCTTGTCAGCGGCCGTGGACCCAAATTGTCGCCTCTCCACGTCTGATCCACGTTCGATGGAAGTCGTTCCTTGACCATATTGACCACGCCGCGCCGAGAGCACCGAGGCGGTGGGACGACGGCGAGGCCTAGGAAGGGACGGCGGAGCCGGTGAAAACGCCGCGATGGATGCCCACGCGGGGAGGAGTATGAGGGTTCACTCGTTCGGCTGCAGGTGTGAAATTGCCGTCGCCCTTGAGGCTGGCCAAGATGGGAATAGTAGAGGCGGTGAGGCCTTGGCGGCCCTGGCCCAGCCTAGGCGGGAAGGCAGGCGGCACGGCCGGCGCTTTGGTAGTGGAGCAAGAAGACCCGAGGAGGTTGAAGAAGCACTACGGCCGTTGGATGGACATCGTCACGGTCACTAGAGCTAGAATCGTTCATATTGACTAAGTTGACAAAGCCCCGTCCCGTCAACTTAGTAGGCCCTAAGTCGCCCACCACCAAGGTGAGTCCCAGCTAGCAGGGGGAGTATTCATTTTTTTGTGCGTAATAAAGAGGCACTTCCAGTGGGTCTGAGCTGACAGCAGGGGGAACGTTTTTTTCACGAAATACGGTGGCCCGTCCGGTGGGTCCCAGCAGTCAGGGGGGAAACGTTTTTTTCGCGAAATAAGGTGGCCCGTCCGGTGGGTCCCTACTGTCAGGTGGAGGAATAATTATTTTGCGCATAATAAGGAGGCACTTCCTTGCAGCCGCCGTGGACCCAGTATCGGCCTCTCCGCGTCTGATTTCTTCCGATGGAAGTCACTCGTTGACCACGTTGACCACGCCGGCCGAGAGCACCAGGCGGTGGGACGACGGTGACGCCCTAGGAAGGGGACGACGCGGAGCCGGGAAGACGCGATGAGTGGAAGCCAGCGGAGAGGAGTACGAGGGTTGATGGTTCAATTTGCGGTGTGAGCTGCCGTCGCCCTTGAATAACAGGGGTGTGGGTGAGTGGAGGATGGCACAGCCAGCGGTGGGGAAGTAATCTGAGGCGGTGAGGCCTCATGGCAACCTGTTAAACCACGGAGGCAGGAGCAAAGCGGCACGACCGGCGCTGCTTTGGGCGGCCGACCAAGAAGACCAGAGGTTGAAGAAGCACCTCTTGCCGTTGGATGGACATCGTCTGGTCACGGAAAGGTAGAATCATTTATCTTGACTAAGTTGACAAAGCCCTTGGTACGCTCCAACTTAGTAGGCCCACAGTCGACCTCCGAAGCAGTGCGCCCCAGGATGTCGAGGAGGAATCATTTTTGGGCGGCGAAGCTAAGAATATCCGAGATTGAAGAAGAAGCACGACATCCGTTGGATAGACATCCAACGACCACCGCCTAGAACCGTGTGTTGACTATAATAAGTTGACAAAGCCTTGCATACGCGTCAACTTATTTTTTTAGAGACGCGTCACTTAGTAGGCCCACAAGTGTGTGGCAGAGAACTTATAGCCCATTTGCGTTTTGTAAGAATGTACAGCCCATTTTTGAATTCTAATGGAATTTACAACAGCCCATTTACAGTTTTTTTAGAAGTATAGCCCATTTTCTAGCTAGGACAACGATTAATAATTTCAACCAACCGTTGAAGACAGAATTCAATAAAATTTCCCACATTTTGATGGGATCTGAAATATTTTTATCCCGAAATTTCTAGTCAGATTAAATATAAATTTGTATTACCTAAAAATCCAACGAAACATTGCACAAGTAACAATGAAAATTTAAGATTTTCAAAATCCATAAATAATATTTTATAAACTAATTTCGTGTTTGGTGCTTTTTTATAGTTCTTTGCCAGTTTTATAATTACATCCCATTTATTATTTTTAAAGCCCATTTTCTGTTAAGCCTAATGCATCCCTCCTAGGAAAGATTTGCAGCCAGTGAAGCGGAGAATAACAAGTTGACCTTGCACAGGTATTCCTCAAAAAGACGTATAGCTGGGCTAGCCATTTTCATCTTGAAAAATTAGTATCCGGCTGGATATCCGGTTTGGGCTAGACGGGCCACAAATTACCAGCTAATACCATGCTCTCCTCTGAACAACAACGAAATCATCTCCAAGAAAAACTCTGCAGGTGCTCACGCCTCAAAAACACAAATACTGCTCGAGTTGCTTGGTCCCGGTATCGGCCGCACCTTGTGCAATTCTCTCGTTTATATTGACTACATAGGTTGACAATGGTGTGGGTCCGTGATGTCGTGAAACTAGGAGAAAGCAAAAAAAAATAGTTGTACATAATAAGGAGGCACTTGCGTACGTACGCTATGGCCCTAGTGGGTCCCTAGTGTCATCCAGTCAAAATAAAGTCATCTCCAGAATCCTCATGTTCGTTGACCATGTTAACAATGCTCGGCACCACGGCGGCGCAACCTTCGAAGGACAACGGAGAGGGCCTCGCGGGCCCTACAGAGGTCGATCTGATGCCCCTGCTCATTCAGGAAGCCGGGATCATCGGACACCTATGAGCACCTTCGAGCGGGAGACGGCATGAAACGGTAAGGCCGGCGCTTGGGAGTTCTGGTTTATTTCAAACCCGTATTAACATACAAGTGTAATTTACTCATCATCGGAAACAACGCGTAAAATACAGGCGTAATGAAACCTAGGGCCCGAGGTATGTAAGTAAAACCGGCGGGTTACGCGTGTAATTTGAGAGACCGGTGTATATTTTACGAGCAACCGCTATATGGACGACATTACCTGCATTTATACATGCACGACATGTGTATCATGCCATCCATGGGCAAGGCTGAAACAACAGCTAACGGCTGGATTAGCAATCGTCCGAGTGTCGTTCAACATTTTTATCGTGTGTGAAGTACTTCCGATATTTTACTAGTCGAAATCGACCAACCAAGCGCCTTCGCCCGAGATCATCTGCTTTAATTTACAAGCGTCAGTTTTACAAGCGGTTTTGGTTGGAAAGCGATGATCCAATCACGGCCTAATATCATGAGTTGGTCGGAAGATCATATGGTTTCACGTCTAACCTACCCGACTTGTCATATAGGCTATGAATGAAACATCGGACGATGAACTTCTTAAGCACGGAAACAACAGAAGAGGATGATCTTCTTAACAAGCAAATCACTGGCATTAGATCGACATGCAAAACAATACAAAGCATTATTCTCAGGAGGCACGGTGAACAGCTCATGATGCCGCATGCCACAACATTCCAAGCTCAGCTTTGCAATCAAACACAAGGCCTGGCATTACATAGAGAATATTCAGAACAAACTCTAAACACAGGAATATCTCAGCAGAGTAACTATTAACTTCTAAACGGACCACGGGAATAGGAAAAAACACTCGTATTTGCTGCTCACGGCAAGGCGTCCCACTCAAAAAATATCAAATGCTTGTCTTCTGGCTAACATCAATGAGCAAATTTTGACAAGGTTTTTCGATTCCAATATATTAAACTAACGTCTTCTTGCTAACATCAATGATTAAACTTTGACAAGCTTTTCCCATTCAAAATATGTAATGCCTATGATCGTGGAGTCCTATCGCTTCTTGCTAACATCAATGATTAAACTTTGACAAGCTTTTCCCATTCAAAATATGTAATGCCTATGATCGTGGAGTCCCATGCTTCTTGTACTTGTTTGGGCACTTTTGCCCTGTGGCACTCCACGTGTTGTTAAATTGCCAATGGGCTCTGCAGACTAGTCATGTCACGGTGTCTAATATTTATGGCACCGGCTGAAAGCAATGGAGGGATTCGGTGCCAAACTAAGAAAAGGTGAAATTGGCACCTCTTTTGGCCTACATAGTGGAAGGCCTAATACTCAGTAAAGCTTCTCGGTCATTCCTTCAGAATGTAAGCATAAACAGTGGATCGCTTCTTTTACGCAAAGTGGAACGACCAACTGGACCCAGTAATGCAGCAGTTTGCCTTGGACACATTGGCTCCTTTTGTGCAGTTGAACTAAAATCGATCTCGGAATAAAACCGAGCTTTAATATTGATATCCCTGCAAGCAACAAAAGGTGTAAGGGAAACAATTACTGAGAAATAATGGTTGATGACTTGTACTCCCAGAAGAAAAACATCTACTGATCTACCTTATCTTAATGGGAAACAAAGCGGAGAGTAGCAATTCTCAATCAATTGTGATTCATTCATATTAATCGAGACATTATCTTAACAATGCCTTGTTTCAACATGTATAAAGAATCTAAAAGCGTAAAAGTATCATTCCTAAAACAATGCGACTGATTCATTTTAACAGAGACATTGTCTTAACAATACCTTGGTTAAACATGTAGAAAGAACTACAAAGCAGGATAGTACCATTCCTAACAATTGTTGCAGTTTTGAACTAAGATTCAGTAGTTAATTAATTCTGAGAGTGGCATTGCTTAAGTTTACCAATGGCATTAGATTAACGAAAAGCATAAACAGATCACAGGGGAGAGGGCTAACAACGATATGTGCTTCCATCTACTTATAAAGGGGTGATGCAGAGTTTGGTGTAGCAAAGCAACAAGCATCATGTCCGGTTGGTCCCATTTTGTTCACTACTTAATGGGAAAAGACAGCAATACAATAGCTTCAATTCAACATTTATTTAAAACAGTACCAATACAAGTAGCACAACATCTCAAAGCACACTACACAATCATGTGGATGAAGGCATGTACTGACCTTTCATGAGACCACCAGGATAAAATATGAATCTGCCAACACGAATAGGAAATCGAATCTCGTTTTGTGCGGTTACTGCTGAAATCAAGCAAAGTGTTTATTAGCGAAGCAAAATGTCGCAATAGCAACAATTTGAATAGATATCGTTGTTTAAACAGAGGCAAAAAGGAATCAATTCTTGGCTAATAAAGGAGGATGAAACATGCGGCCACAAAAATGGTAATCCCGCCAATCCCTAACAAGTGTTGCAGCTTTTGAAATAAGATTGATGAGTTAATTTCGAGAGTGGCATCAATTATCGGGCTTATAAAGGGGTGATGCTGAATTTGTTGTAACAAAGCAACAAGCATCATGTCCGGGTTGGTCCCATTTTGTTCACTACTTAATGGGAAAAGACAGCAATACAATAGCTTCAATTCAACATTTATTTAAAAACAGTACCAAAACAAGTAGCACAACATCTCAAAGCACATCAAGACATCATGTGGATGAGACCAAGATTTGAAACAACTCGCCAAGAAGAGTGGAAACAAATCTCGATCTCCTTTTGTGCAGTTCCACAAAAATTAAGCAAAGTCACGGTGTGACATTCAAGTTGAACTGCACAAAACACTCTTAAAACATAAGTGTTTCGAGTAGCGAAGCAAAATGTCGCAATAGCAACAAGTTGAATCGATACCCTGTTTTAACAAGAGGCAAAAAGGAAACAATTACTTGCCGATAAAGGAGGATGAAACAAACGGTGTAGAAAGAAGCATCTAACTTATCTTGGATGGAAAACAAAGTAGGATAGTAGCATTTCTAAAAGCGGTTGCATTGATTCATATTATGAGACATTCTCTTGAAACAACATTCGTTAAAACATGTAATTTACTTTTAACAGGGCATTGCTTCAATTTTCGGTGGCATTCTTAGATTAACAACAAAGAAATAGTCAGATGGGACATGCCGCGTCCTACACGTATAAATGGGTGATGCAGAGTATGTAGCCAAGCAACATATATGCGTTGGTCCCATATTTGTTCTCTTTGAACCTTTTTTCCTAAGTGAGGGCGACAAATCTAGTCCTGCACAAACTACCCGACCCCAGTTTCTTTTCCCTTTTCAACAAAGAGATCGGTTCCTTACAGATGTATGTGTACCGGGTTACCCCTTTTCCTTTTACCGACCTACAAAGCGGCTGGATAGCCGGTCTATACTACTTTCGCCCTCCTTTCCTCATTGAACCACGTCCTAGATTCTTGCTCAGCCCACCGCACCCTTCTTTCCTCTTTGAACCAAGACCTAGATTCGACTACAGATCGAAAAAGATCCACATGCAGCTAGAGCAACAGCGGTTTCAAAGAAACTTATACCTTAGAATTACCGTGGGATGTGGCAAGGCGTCGTGCGGAGAGGCGGATCTACCCACACTACGTGCAATGACAAGGAAGAAGGGGTCGGTGGCCTCCCTTACAGTATTTGGGTGAAAGAGAATAGCCTCGCCAAGGCTATAGAGTGAACGCCGTGCACCTCCTCCCCTTCCCGGTCTTGACGGGATCTGGACGCCTCCTTCACCGGTACCGTGAGGGGGGAGAGAGAGACAAGAGGCCAACGCAATCTTGTTTAGATCTGGTGAAGAGAGGGTGAGAGAGGCTGTGAATATAGCAAACCCTAGCAAATGAGCGCCGAGCCTCCGAGTGTAACATATATGTAGTCTTGGCGGCGTGTGGAGAATGCAAAACCTAGTGAACAAGCTACCGAGGCTCCCCGCTTATATATATACTCTTTGTAAATGCGGATCGAGCTCCGGTGCCTTCACTGCACCTGCTTTTGGCTGTATCTAGATGTGAATTAGACAAACTGATTTTCTAACGTACCAAAAAAGAAAACTCGATCAAAAACACGTCCCCGCTTCCAGGTCGCGAGAGTCGTCGCGCACACACACAGACATAGACATGCATATCCGTGTTTACGTAAAATTCCATTTCCATCTCCATCTCCAATCATATTTTTCCAACTGGCACATTATTTATGTTGTTAATTATATACGCAGCCATATTAACGTACAACATCTCTTGTTTGCATACGTCCGACCGCTGCCACGGCGGTCCCGACCAACCCGAACCCTCTTCATCACCCGTGCGTGCTTCCCGCCGGAACGGTCACAAGCCGCATTCATGCCCGGCCAGAGCGGACGCGACCTCTCATCGGCGCTGGCATTGGAAGCGGGCACCGTCGAGAGAGGCGTCGCCGCCGCTTCCGGATGCACGCACTGCTCCACGCGTTCAAAAGGTAGCAATAGCCCGGCTACAACATGCATGTAAAAAGTTCTTGGGAGTCCGATACTCTGACTAGCTGTCCTCCCCAACTCGTCAATCTCTTCCAAAGAGTGCTAGTACTCCATGGCGCGATCCATCGGACAAGCGGCGAGAAAGTTATCATATACTCGGTTTTGCGGTGAGTGGCATGCCGGCGGCCGTGTGGGGTCGAGCCGTGGAGGAGGTGAGACACGAACACGACAGACGTGATTTAAGCGTTGGTTTTGCTCGATGGCGCGATCCAACGAAGCGAAGCGTTAGTTTCTCTCCGTTTCCATTTTTCTCCTAAAAGCGGAAACTTTCCACCCCATTTTCATTCCTATTCCAAGGTTGCCCGTTACAACATTCCATCAAATACAAAGGAAAACTAACACGCATCTTTGATGCATCTCAATGATTCACAGATCATAGCCAATATTTACTTCACAACTAAAGAAAAAAAGTTGTGAGAGCGTGTCACCGAAAGAAAAACTACCGATGGGGTCACTATGACTTAAACCCTAAACCCTAAACATGATTTAATTCCCTGGCGAGTAGAACCTCGTCGAAGGAAAGGCAATTTGGCACCCTCGGATCATACGATGCTTTTGTGCGGTTCCACTAAAAATCGACCTCGAGCATCCCCGATGGCAAAGATATTGAAAAGTGTGATTAGAATAATAAATGCGGCACTAGTTCATGAGACATAAACTCATCACAAGAAGAAGCCGTAGAAGTAGAGAAAAGATTGACATGGAGATGGAGCTACGGCGAGTGGAGCAAGCCCGGCTCCAAAGGAAAGATGGACTACACGGGATGTCGTTTGTAGCTAGAAGGGCGGTTGGGGACGCCAGATCGGCCCATACCGCGATGACCCGATTGGGACGCACCGACTGTGGGTTTTCTCCTCTGCCGATGTCGACCGCGTCTACGCAGAACATTGTTCCCTTCCCCCAGCTGCGGGATCAGGCCCGTCGTTCTATGCTTGTGAAGAGAGTAACCTTAGCAAGCAGGCTTGTAGCTTAGGCTCTTGCCAGTGTATATATAGTGGTTTTCTTTTTCTCTCCATATCAACCATTTTATATTGCGTACGTGTCATTCAAGAGTGAAATGACGGTTGCTTCTTCCGACTAACTTACTGTGTGATTTGACTGCTCCTTAGTGGCCCCTACACGTACTCACCCTACGTGTATGCAGCGATCCTACGTACACATGGACGCATAAAACGCAGCGACGCTTAATGCATGCATGTCCGAGGACACGACGGAACACACACGGTCACACTAAGTGCTCAACCTACACGTGCATGCACACACATACTCAGTCAGGGTGAGCTAGTGACCGTATAAACACTGGAAAATATATATATTGAGCGCAATGAGCGTATAATGAATTCCACTAACCGTATTTTTACAAATGTACAGTGACAGACAGTGTATTTATCTCGTTTGAAATTAAGCCATATTAACCGGAGAGGAGGCAGTATGGACTAGCATTACTTTTCTATGTCCCGTCAACTTGCCGAACGAGGAGAAGGTTGCAGGACGGGATAAGCCTGCGCGCGGTGGCTCGCAGGACAAGGAGAAACTTTTGACTAATGCAAGCTCTCCCTCGCTCATCTCTATTATACTTGCTCTGGCGGTGGACGTGCAACAGTTAATTCGGTGTCAGATTGCCAGAAGCATACACTATACTACTAGTGCTACTATTGTTCGACTTCTCGAATAGGCTACAACCAAGCATAAAGTTTACTAGTACTAGTACTACTACTATAGTCTATAAAGGCACGTACTATACTAAGTACTAGGAACCGGATGGAGGAGCGCTCCAGCACTTGTATTATAATTTTAAAATGTGATAAAGCAATCTTCAACACATTTGGTTCTCTTCGAGGGTTCTCGCATGTGATAATGGAAGTTGATTGCATGGAACACTAGCCACAATTCTCACTTAATTCTGGCTCATATCATATTACAAATAGTAGCGCTCGGTAACATTTCCTCTTCTTTTTTATTCAGCATGTAAACAGGTCAGCAAACCTTTGCGGGCGCATCTTCGTGAGAGAACCGTGCTTGCTGCACTTTGAATGTGGCCGAGAGCTGGCTTGATGAAACACCTCGCTTCCTACTTCTTTTTTTGGGGGGTATCTTGCTTCCTAGTGACCAGTGTCTTGGCTGATCGTCCTAAGAATGCTTATATATGACTAAAGCTCTCATTTACCCCATAAAAAGATTAAGCCATATTAGCCGGAAAGGAGGGAGTATGGACTAGCACTACTTTTTGGTGTGTCCCGCAACTCGCATGAGCGAGGAGAAGCTTGCGGGACAAGGTGAAGCTCGCTTCGCCTGACTAATGCAACCTACCCTCGGTGGACATGCATCGATCCATTTGGTGTCCAGTTATCGAGGCATACAACTTTGTAGTACCCAACATGGGGAGTACCTTGTTCGACTTCACGAAGAGGCGAAGAGCCAAGCCTTGATGAATACGAGTAGTACTACTACTAGAACCGCATGGTGGAGCCGTCAGACTCTTATTTTTTTATCTCCTCTGATAAAGTACACGTTTATTCCGGAGAAGGGCGAAAAATGGCAGCCCAACATGTAATGAATGATGTCGATCAACCAACCATGCTCGAATATATCTTGGCCTCCGTGCGAGCCCATCTGTGTGTTCTCGCTCCTCGTCTCTCTCAAGGAACGGCGGTTGGCTCTTTGCCGCCAATTGAGATCGGTTTTCTCACACTCTGTCCCACATGTCGATGATATGTCAAGAGGAGGTGCGTTGACCCCGCCATCTGCGTACTTGGTTTTGCACCTTCATACTACTCCTCCCTCCGTCCACAGTTCACGGTATGCTGGCTTCATTATGATGCATTTCTCTCAATGCATTTCCACCACCGAGAGAGACTTTAGACGGCGTTTGGTTTAATGCTCAATTAATTAGGGCGTGGTAACATAATCAAGTCCATAATTTTCTCTCCATGTATTGTACTAGTACTACAGTGGAGTAAGTGCATGCATGTGTACCCGGGTGGAAGCTTCGCATGCATGTGTGTACGCCGTGCTATAACTACCAATGCTATTTTTCAGGCCGGTCGCTAGTCGCCTTGGTCCCTAGATTTTTTTTTCTTTTTTCTTTAGCCCGCTGTATAAACAGTGACGGATGGAGTAGTATGAGCGAATTCAAAGAAGAGCGTATTGATGGTTGCTTCTTCAGAGCAACTTACAGTGGGAAAGGTGGGGCTTATGATTTGACTGCTCATTACTCACTATTAATGCGGTATGAGCGACCGGGATGAGTCTCCCATGTGGTTGTGCACTACCCCTCGGTTTCTAAAATATACTCGAGTATATTTGTCTTTCTAGAGATTTCAATGAGTGACTACTCAAATATTTGTCTTTTAGAGATTTCAAATGGAATCGGCACATACAGATGTATATATACATATTTTAGAGTGTAGATTCACTCATTTTTGCTCCGTATGTAGTCACTTGTTGAAATCTCTAGAAAGACGAATAGAATATTTAGGAACGGAGGAGTACACATACGAAGCAAAATGAGTGAATCTACACTCTAAAATATGCCCGCTTTGAAATTTGTAAAAGACAAATATTTAGGAACGAAGGAGTATAATTTTGTGCATGGCACATGGACCCGGATGATGAAGAGGCTTACGGCAATGCTATCAACCTTCCATCATTTGTTTACATAATTGGCGTACTATACAAATAATTTTTCCAAAGTGACATGAAATTGTACAATGGTGTGAGCTTTACGCTTTTGTTTCATGTGTCTTGCCATCGATGCTCTTTCGGAAACAATAAAAAACTAACTTCCTTGCTAATGCATGTCAATTATTAGCATATCAGAGCTAATAATTACATCACAACTGAAGACAGAGTTGTGAGAAGGTGTTAAATTAAAATTAATCCATGCTTTCATTGGCAGCAACGTCCCCCCAGCTCTGTCTAAATCAACAAGGCATGTTGGGAAAAAAAGTAGATGTCTGGAGCATGCAACATTCCGATCATTTTGTGCAGTTCCACTAAAATAGAGTTGAGCGTCTCTGTTCCAAAGATAGTAAGTGTGATTACGATAATAGAGGACTGCTGATGAAACAATAAACACACAAATAGAAGATTAGGCTCGGAGTTGGATGAGGAGGATAGAGCGAAACCAATCTCCCTTTGTGCAGTCGCACTGAAATGGAGAGACGTTGCCCGTGTGATATTTTAGTACAACTGCACAAAACACTCTTAAGAAAAAAGTGATTTGTGCAGTTCACCAAAAAGGGCCCAATATAGCAACGAGGTGAAATGGATAGCCCTGTTTGCAAAAAAGAGGTAGAAAGGGAAACAATTCGGCCAATAATGAGTTGATGACACATGCGACGACAAAAAATAAGCATATTCCTTGCCCTAAGGGAAGATAACAACACAGTTGTGTTTGTCTAAAGCAGTGTGAGAACGAGAATCCAATATGGAAAGTACGCTGGGACGGAAGCTACATTTTGGGCAAAGAACTATGGAAGATCCACATGCGTGACGTGGGAAGGCGGGCGATGGAGCAAGGCCGGAGGATACCTTGAGGTTGTCGGATGTAACTAGGTGGCGGCGAATGACGGAATCTATGAGCAGGTGGCGTAAAGCCCCGCCAGCCGGAGCTTGGTCGAGAGAAAGAGCAGGCGTGTACCGCAGATCGGGAGACGTCTTTGCCTCGGCACCGTCGAGCAGAAAGCGATGCACTCCCTCCCTTTCCCCGTGAGACGGGATCACGGCGGATCGGTGACCAACAAAGGAGAGTGAGAGAGAGAGAGAGAGAGAGGCCACCGCACTCCCTTTCCCCCGGTGGACGGGATGCGGCCGGATCAGTGACCAACGGTGAGAGAGAGAGAGAGGCCACCGTAGCCTTGTGTGAGATACTCTAAAGAGCGACAAACCAGGCATGCAAGGCTCCATTGTATATAGTGAGCGGACTTCCTTTTTCTCCATAAAAATTGTTTTATATTCTGTGTACGTGCCATTGAGCGCTATAACTTTAATTAAAAATAACGCGGCAACGCGTCAAGTTGAACTTTGTTTCGCGCAGGCGTGGTAGACGACCTCCCTAGGTAAACAACCGCTACAGGCGTTCAAATTAGCACGTGGGCTGCCATTTCGTAAAGAAATGAGCTCCACCGTGTACCCGCGCGGGTGTGGCTAGGCACGAAGTGTCAGTACGTGCACGGTGCACCTATTCTCTTCTTGTATACGTACACCACCTACGTGGGGTTGTGTGAGAGAGATACAAACCTAGAGAGATATAGTGTGTGGGTTCTTGAGAGTTTTTTTTGTGGGGGGTCAATCAAAAAATGTAACATATGCAAGGTGTGTGAAATAGAGTCCTGGATATAACATATATAGAGGGGTGATCCACGAGAAGAGTGGAGGTATCATCGGCTTGAGGTGCCCATAGAATCGAAAAGAGGATGATGTGTGTGTGTGTGTGTGTGTGTGCGATCGATAAAGAGTGCCATCGAATTTTGTGTGCCCACGTCAAAGATATAGAGTGGTAGCCCATCGAACGTGAGAGGGGACATGTGCAGTTTGTCTCTGTGGCATGGATACCTACACATGGCGCTCGACTATCGGTGTGTGGTGGGGAAGAGGGAGGCCCAATTAACTATAGAGGTACAATGACTGGTATATGTGTGGAGGAGGAGAGAGGCCTACCTCATGTATTAAGGAGATCGATCTGCCTCATGTATTAAGGAGATCGATCGGCATCCATGCATATGTGCGGGAGAGGAATAAGGTTGGGAGAGACAAAGCTAGAGTGTTGGAGGGGGTGGTAGTGGAGCTGCTTCTAACAAATGGTGGGATTGGCTTGCTAGACAAATGGAGGGCACGCCCGCAATATCAATAAGAGAGGAGATGGCTGCTTGTTGTCTGTGCACGTGCGTGTGAGAGACGGGTCAGGAGGCATGCACGAATGATGAGGGGACAATGTGGCTGTAGTGGCGAGACATAATTACATAGGAAGATCAATCGCCCTTTGTTAGAGAAAGGAGAGACATAACTTGTGAGGTACGCCGATCGATGGGGGTAGTTAAAGTCGATCTAGGTATATGTTGGGAGATCGATCGGTATACATGCATGTGTGTGTTAGAAGCAAATGAGGCCGCGAGGAGAAGGATAGAGAGAGAGGGATGCATGTAGGAGGTGGTATGAGAGGCATACCGAAAGGCGGGGAGGAGTGTCTTGATGTCTGAGAACGATGAAAAGAGTGGTGAGAGTGAGGCATGGACGGTGACAAGAGAAGAGGGGAAGCTTGTGTTTGTGCTAGGCACACCTGGCTAGAGAGGCATATCGATCGATGTGCCGTAAAAAAGGAAGGAGCTGGGGGCCTACCCACACCGTGGGTGAACGACCTAAAGTGAAAAGAGCGAATTTCTTGTGATGGAGCTAGAGAATGTCGAGGGAGGGTGAGAGGGATGCGGGTGTGTGCATGCACAAGAGAAAGTTAGCGCTAGCTACAAAGATAACAGGGTTGTGTGGGTGTAAAAAGGCGAATAGAGATAATATATACTTCATTATAAAAAGTGAATTCGGATATTTGAAGAATTTATCATAGTGTTTTAAACCGACGCATGTGTGAATATATATAACGGTGATACACATGGTGTGTTTATGAACATGTTATACTACATTTAATATATTTTATCTCTACTCTTATAAAAAAAACGGAGTTGTTGATGATGGTGTATACGCCATCACGCATTATAGGCCGTCCGATTTATAATCGCGGCGGATAGCAAGGAAACTACGATGGTTGAAGTTGGCAACAATCATGATTGTAGATTCTTATTGAAATAGAGAAACAAATTCAAATTTAGTTGAATTGCAGCCGTAGTATAGACATTTGGAATGCACTAAAATGTTGGTATGAGTAGGTTACATGCATTATACAAAGCGTTTAAAAAATTTAATCGGACATAACATGGATTCATACTCCTCCTTCCATCTATATAGGGCGTAATGAGATTTTAATACCGCCTTTGACTATTGACAAGATTAATAGTACATGACATGCACAATGTGATAATTATATCATTGAAAGAACCTTTCCGCAGAGAATGAAGTTAACGGTGTGCTCTGTGTAAGTTGCATGTCATATATCATTGCTCTAATATTTGGTCAAAGTTAGCATCGAAAACGCATTGGGCCCTATATAGATGGAAGGAAGGAGTAACTGAATAGCATTTGTATAGTAAAACGGGGCAAGACTCTCCCTTTGTGTTGTGTGAATAGTTTTATTTTTTTCGTTTTATTTTTGGTTGAGGGAAGTGCGAATTGATTTGGTACGTACAAGCGCGTCCCTAAAATTATAAATCGGACGGCCTTCACAACCCGCGCCTTGCTATCCTGAAATTACAACGCGGGTTATATCATTACTACACGTTAGGCATGTCCCAAAAATTCGCACTTCACAACCAAAAACTGGCGCCTTCACAACCCGCGCCTTGCTATCCCGAAATTACAACGCGTGCGAAAACTCCCTCCAGCTGCCAAATCCCGACACGCGAAATCCCCCTTCTAACCCTGAGCGAAAGGGCCGCTAGTTCAAATCGGTGGGGGGTACTTTTGTAATACACCCTACATTTTGGACAAGCGCGTCCCTAAGTCATGCTTCACCCTCCCATCGCCTCCTTTTTCGCCATTCAAATCCCAGCCGCCATAACCTCTCCGCCTCGGTACTGCTGAAACCCCACCTCCACCGCCCCGCCACGTCACCGCTGCCTAGCCGGAGCCTCTTCCCGACGGCGTCGTCCACCGCAACAGCTCGACGTCCCTTGTCCACCTCCCGGATGAGGATTAATGCGTCCATCTCGTCGTCTCGCCCGGTTCAGCCGCCTGCCCTCCACCTCCAAGGAGCTGCTCCGACGATCGCCTCGTCTATCATCGCGGCGCTTCCATCCCCTGGCGCCGCTTTAACCTGCTCCACCGGAACCATAGCATCCTCACCGACTTCCTCGGGACGGTTTAGGCCTACTCGGCGCCACCAAAGAGGTTGTACACTCATCGCGATCGCACCTTCTCCTTAACTCGACCTCCCGGCGCCGACGGTGCTCCATCCCGCACCCCCATGGAGCGGCTACCTTGAAAACCGGCGCCATGGCGACATCTCCACAGTGGCTCTCCCCGGTCTGGCGCCTTCCAAGCGTCGTCCCATACCAGCCGGATCTGCTGGTGCTGCTCTCGCTCTCGCCGCTTCGCTTCCTTGCTGCTTTGCTCCGGCTCTCGCTCGTCCTTCGCTACTCGCCCAAGCTGCTACTGCTCTCCCCCTCGCTCGTCATCTTTGCTCTGCTCTGATTAAGCCACACTTCAATCGATCGAATCGACTTTTTGGGTCACCAATTTTCGGGGTTGGGGGCTCGCTGGAGTTAAGGGAAGAACCACCCGCAGCCTGGGACGGGGCTCACGGAGAGGTACCCCACTACCTATCTTAGGGTTCAAGGTGGGGGTGGGGCGCCTAGAGGGCTGGCCGGGGCGGCGGTGGTGAGTTGTTTCGGGGCGGCGAGGCGGCGCTGGGGCCGGCGGTTCGGCCGGTTTTCGCTGGCGGCTCATGGGGGTGCAGGTTGAAGATGAACTGCAGGCCCTCCCTAAACTACATGTCAAGTGCCTCTCTGCTACCATTATGCCTGGGCCGACAAGAGTATTCAGATTCCATAGTAAATTTCAGTTTTGACAATTAATTTCAGAGTCAACAGTTTTTACCTCATCTGTTGTAGTCAAGTGGTTTTTGGTGATGTTAATTTTACATCATCTATTGGAGATGCTATTAGAATCCCACTTGAGATTGACGATGTCTGCCTTTGTCTTTGCTTCAGCCTTGACGCCTTCTGACTCACCGGAGCTGCTCCAACGTAATCGATCCATCACAACAGAAAGCAGTGCTCTGGACGCCGCCTTCACAGATTCCTCGGATCTTCCTCCACACCTCCGACAGCCCACTCTACCTCAACTGCTTCAATGACCAACCCAATGATGCCGAGGTCGACACGGCCACGAAAGAGGTTGTACACTTGTTGCATCACTTATTACTATACATTCACGCCGATCCATTAGGGCTTTTTTTTTTGGTTCAACGGAAAACGCTTCGATCCACCGGGTTGTTACCATCACTCTAAATTTCTGCATGCTCTCCTTACATAATCTCACCATATTTTTTTCAGTATGCATGTCGAGATATTGTACAATGCAGTCATCTTGAACATGTAGAGAAAAAGAGAAGAGTTTTTGCGCGACAATACAATGTCATGCGTATATCGCCTCCATGGTGGGTTCAATGGCAAACCCTTCCTACCCCTCTCCAGATTGTAATCCAGAGGAAGATATCTGTTCTGAGGCGGATTCAGACGCCGCCGACCACTCCTATTTACCCCCCAAGGTGTTTGCTCTACCTTGGCATGATGATGTTAGTCATATCATGCATATGTTGCCTTGCAGTGCCTACTTTTGACATCATATATGTCATCTGCTTAGTTTAGACATGTTTTGTAATGCCACCTGTTTAGTTTCTATATCATATATGGGAATTATGCAGTCTCATGTCTTTTAGCCAGCCATAATATATGTGAAATGTGCAATGCCATCTTGTTTAACCAGGCATCATATATTTGAATGATATCTTGCCCATCCTTTTCTTCATTACATTTCCATTTTTCGACAATGTTTGTACATTAAACTACTCTTCCGTGAATCAGCCATTTGGGTGGGTGTCGGTGTCAAAACGGCGGATCTCGGGTAGGGGTCCCGAACTGCAAGGCCTAGGCGGATGGTAACAGGAGACAAGGGACACGATGTTTTTACCCAGGTTGGCCTCTCGATGGAGGTAAAACCCTACTCCTGCTTGATTAATATTGATGATATGGGTAGTACAAGAGTAGATCTACCACGAGATCGTAGAGGCTAAACCCTAGAAGCTAGCCTATGGTATGATTGTTATTAGTCCCCACGGACTAAAACCCTCCGGTTTATATAGACACCCGGAGAGGGAGAGGTTAGGGTTACGCAGTCGGTTACAATGGAAGGAGATCTACATATCCGCAGACGCCAAGCTTGCCTTCCACGCCAAGGAAAGTCCCATCCTGGACACGGGGCAAGTCTTCGGATCTTGTATCTTCATAGTCCAGGAGTCCGCCAAAGGTCATAGTCCGCCATCCTGGACACCCCCTAATCCAGACTCCCTCAAGAGCCCCTGAACCAGGGCTTCAATGACGCATTTAGTCTAGCACGCAGTTTGTCTTCGGCATTGCAAGGCGGGTTCCTCCTCCTAATACTTCATAGAAGATTTTGAACACAAGGATAGTGTCCGGCTCTGCAAAATAATTTCCACATAACACCGTAGAGAGAATAATTTTTACACAACCAATCTGTCGACGTATTCCGCATAGCGTGTCATCACACCACGGCCAAGCCTTTATTCGAATCGCTTTTCTTGTCCCACCTCAGCGCTTAGCGAGGCGGTTTCCTTGGCACGCCTTGTCAAAGCAGTAGATCATGTCCCCTTATTCCGGGATTCTCATCAATACGGACGTAGGTAACCTAATCGCGCCGCTGGCACGCCTCCTCTATCGGCGAGTCCCCAAGCGGTCACGCAGGGGAGGGCTCTTGGTATTCAACCTCTTTATAAAGAGACCAAGGCTCTACTCCTTTCTTTCAATCTCAATCGAAGTCCACCCTTTGCCTCGAGTTCCAACACCCAAAGCTCCAGATTTAGGGCGCCGGACCTTCGATGATGTCCGGCTCCCGACCTTCAAGGCGGTGGATGCCTTCCTCCGCTACGGAAGAAAGACGTGCTAAAGGCGAGAGATGCAGTATTTAACCGGCCGAAATCTCGTGACAGGCTGCCTGCTCAAGGGCAAGTTATTCCCACTCCCAAGCCCGGTGAGAGCGTGGTGTTCGCGTCTCACTTCGCTTCGGGGTTAGGCTTCCCGACGGACCTTCGTGGAGGGGGGCTCATGTTTTATTATGGGTTAGAATTTCACGATTTGGAACCGGAGTCCATCCTCCACATCTCATCGTTCATCGTCGTGTGCGAAGCCTTCCTCCGCATTACCCCTCACTTTGGATTGTGGCTCAAGTCCTTCAAAGTAGAGCCGAAGATGATCAAGGGGCAGCAAGCGGAGTGCGGAGGGGCTGTTATAAGCAAGAATGCTGACGCTCCATGGCCCGAGGGCTCTTTTCAAGAGGAGTTCAGCTTATGGCAACGGAGTGGGTTTTATATCACAGCCGCCTGGGGGCACCAAGTGGGTGGCGCCTCCCTGTCTTCCGGCCGGGTCCTCCCCACGGCCGCATCATGGGTCAATAAAGGGCTCGACCGGGGCCGTCCAAGGGACGTTCCTTGTTGCAGGGCCGCATTCAAGATCTCCTGGAAAGAGACATCAACCTGGCCGTAGTGGCGCAGGTCATGTTGATTCGCCGCACTTTGCCCTGCAAACGCCCCCCCCCCTCCGCCTGTGGGAGTTTAATCCGGAGGGACCACGAGCTCTCCAACACTTTACGGGCATGACGCCCATGGAGATGCATGAATTGTTCTTCGGATCACAAGCAATGTGTCCGAACTTGACCGAGGACGCAGGCCTAAGCTGCTGTCCTTGGGATACTCAAGTAAGTAGCCCTGCATCGGACATGCTATCGGTATATTCATAAAATTGCCCTTAAAGGAGTTGTCCCTTTAAACAGAGTGGATAGCTAAAGCAAAGCTGATCAGTGTCCGCCCCCCTCCCCGAGACCACGCGGATCCCAGGTTAACCAGATGTTGGAGGTTGCGCCTTTGGAAGAAGGCGAAGGGGGTACAAGGAAGCTACTGGCCTCCTCGAAGGAGGCTATCCGGAAAGGAGGGATCGAGAATCCCTCCATCCAGGGAAAAGAAGAGGACCGCCTCTGAAGACCCGGAGACCATGGTCTCAAAGCGGGGAAGAGATCTTTGTCGAGGGTCTGCACCGGAAGTGCCTCGGCCGACTGTGCCCTCAAGGATTAGCCCTCCAAATGAGCCATAAGTAGAGATGGGAGTTTCCAAATAAGAGACATCCCTATTTTATTCCCTGAGAAAGACAACTGAATTTTTACCTTGTAGTTCGGATCTCAGCCCTTCGCAGCAGAAAGCTCATCTTCGTGGGATCTTCGTCTGGGAGATGACGGAGAGCGGAACGCCGTCTCCGCTGCATCAGCCTTGCAGGCGGGCGACCACGAGGTGTCGCCGCGGAGGGTTTCTCCGAATCCGCAGGCCGGGGAAGCAGCCGTCTGGCTCCCAGAGCCCTCTGCTGCGGACCTTCAAAAGGCCATCGGGACGAGTCCGGCACTCCCCCGGTGCTACCTGGTCGGAGGATTTGAAGGATCTGCCGGGCGAAGCTTCTATCTCGAGAAGAACATCGTGCATTGATGGGCAACGGTGATTGAAAGAATTTCATCTGCGGACGGTGGGTTGCACGAGGCCGCTGTGAGTTCTTATCGACAGGTTTTGAGGTACGCAAAATGATGTACCTTTTGACGGTTCCGCATATATAAAAAGATGCTACCAGTATAGATAGTAGCCCCTGAGACTTCGGTGCGTTGTCAAAGATGACAGATCGCCGAGGATCATAATCCTGTATAACATGTCGCTCTTCCTATGTAGGTGGCGGCGTCCGTGGCACGCCTTGATCGATGAATTTGCCGAGCTAAAGCGGCAACTTGACGTGGCGGATGCCGGCATCACGCTTTGTCAACAAGCGGTTGGACGAAGTCGCAAGGTATGAAATTTTCTCCGCGGACACCTGGTAAGGGGTTTGATGACCTTGCCTTACAACATGTATGCTTGATGCGAGATGGTGCCGCTGCCATGGAGAACCTTCGACGGAACTTCGCCGAGCCAAGGAGCAGGCCAGAAAAAGTGATGCGGTTGTTTTGAAGGCGGCCAAGAGCTGAAAAGTCGTAACAGGCTGCTCACCGCCGAAGCAAAAAGGAAATGGCCGAGATGGCGGTGAAGTTGAAGGATGTTGCCGAAGCGCAAGCTTCTTGAAAAGAAGATCGGGCGGAACAAAAGGACCTAGAAAGCCACTACCGAGGCCAAGGATGCTCGCTCGCAATGAGAGCCATGAAGCAGTGAGCTATGTCGATCGGAGATATCGCGGTGGAAAGCCCTTTTATGCTGCGGATGAAGTTCGGGATCCTAAGTATGCTCAGTTGGACCAGGCTGTGGAGTGCGGCGGATACTTATCTGATTTAGCGGCAAGTGCGGACGCTGCCGAACACTTCCGGGATCAAAAGGATCACGTAAGTGGAAAAGCTTTTTGGTCGCAGCCCACAATCCGTGAGCGCCCACTTCCATTATCCGGTGCCGATTGGCCTAATGGGCGGAGCTGAATAGGTTATCCGGACTCGCCATGAAGGGAGTCATGAGTCATCTGTGGCCGGAGGGGCCTGAGCCGAAGAGTTATTTTGGTTTGGTGTAGTAGTTCCTTGGTGAGGTGCCTCGTATCAATGCAATGATGAGGTCGGCATGCATAGAGGGTGCGCGGATGGCTCTAGCCCGTGTTAAGACATACTGGGCGGAGATGAAGGCCACCGACGCTAAGGCCCCAAAATTTGGACGGAAGCCGAATACCCTTGAGCACTATTTTCGTGAAGTTACTGCAGGGCGCTTCGTTTAATAGAGACCAGCAACTCGAAGGACATCATGTTCAAATAACATGTATAATTGTAAGACAATGTTTCGATGGAATATAAAAGCTTTTTATACTTGTGCCTGCAAGAATTAAAATACCTCCTATGCGGCCGTTAATGTATATGTCTATATAACCTGAAAGATGGCAATCTTCAGCTTCAGCCCCCACGCATATAATGCGGGGGTGTTCGCAAAAGGCGCATTTTCACACTTGATCCAACTTCTTGGTCCTATAAAGGAGGTGATAGTGTAGCGAACTAGGCAACCGGACTATAATGCTTTATCACTTTCACTTAGCCATAGGAGTTTGACAGTGGAGCTACTATATAGCCCCTAGGGGCACCGCGCTTGCCCGAATTCGGGGCGCGTGTGTGCGTGACCGGGAAACGGCCCTTCGTTAATGCGGAGGAATTCTTAACATTCCGATGGGTCATCGAGTGGTTGACCAGTCTCACGCTACATCATGACACGGTCGGTTTAAACTTTCTCTCTTGAGGTGCTCGCCTTTACCGTAAAAGGCACAACTGTCGCAGTAGTTCTCCTGTGCCGCCTTAGCCGATAGAGCGGAACGAAGGCAGCAAAACACGTGGAGCCGGCAAACCCAACATTTGACCAAAGACATGATTCGAGCTGATGCATATAAGGCCAACTTCATGACGCCCGAACACTCCACGAGGTATTCGGTCTTTATGAAAAGCGGGCTGAACAACGCCTTATTAATAAGCCCCGGTGTCCAGTACCATAAGCGTCGGCGACGTGGTCGATGCCAAGACGCCAGCCTCCACCTCGGTTGTAGCAAGAAACCGGGGGATGTGTATCAACAAGAGACAGTAAAAAAGGTTTACGCAGGGTCTTAATCTGAAAAGAATCCTTGCAACGGGTCCCTACTGCACGTCTGCGCCTGTGTCTCCGTTGTGCCGTGTATCACGGGCCAGGGTGTAGTACGGTGTTCATCTCAGTAAAGAGAGGAACTTAGTTGAAAAAGATCGCATGCGAAAATGTAACGTTATATAAAATAAACAAAGTACATTTTTTAGAAATGAATAAAATTGAGCTTTATTGTCTCTTGTTGTACATATGCGAGCCCTTGAGCGGGGTGTGCGCTAGTAAGCCGCGTTCGCCGGACTCGTCTAGCCATGTCGGGGTCTGAACGACCTGCTTAGGTGCTTTGCCTAATGAGGCTGGTTTGGTGTGTGGGTGTTAATGCGGCCGCACAATCTTCCGTGCTCGAGGAACACTCGATATTTCCTTTAATGAGATGATGCCTCGTGGACCGGGCATTTTTAAGTATAAAGGATGCATAATGCGGTATTGCGTTAAAGCGGTAAGCTTCAAGGCCCCAAAGAGTGCTTGATAGCTGCTTGTAAATGGGGCGATGTGGAAGGTTAGCTTTTCGCGGTGGAAGTTGTCGGGTGAGCCAAACATAACTTCTAACAGGAGAGAGCCCGTACAATGGGCATCTGGGCCTGGCGCCACCCCTTGAAAGGAAGTGTTGCTTTGGCGAATTGTTGTTGGGTCTATCCCGGTTATGGATTGTGTCCGATATATCAGGTTTAAATCACTGCCGCGGCCCATTAGGACTTGTGTCATGGAGTCCGTCAATTATCGGATCTAATACCAAGGCAGTCCAACCTGCGTTCCGGATACTTCTAGAGTAATCACGATGGTCGAAGGTGATTGGTTTTAACAACCAAAGGGCGGGACTCCTCCTGATAGGCCATGTGGCGCAGATTCTATGGGCGCCACTATTTTCTCCTTTTTGTCACCAAGTGAATTTACTGTTTTGACTTCTTGTGGGAAGTTCTTTTGTTTGCCGGTGCTTTCGCTTGTGGGGTTCGGCTGTCGTCCTCGCTTGGTGTGTCGAGCCCTTGTGTTCGGGCGTTGAGTTTCTTGGATTGCTTGAAGACCCAACAATCTGTGGGTATGGTTTGCGGTGCTTCCCGTGAGTATCGTGGTATTTGACATATCTTGTCCAAGATTTTGTTTAAGTTAGCTAGCTCGTGCCTGTTATCTTTGGGGGGCAGCTTTTATGATTCTGCCGAGGGCTTTTGAATCCGGCGTTGACTGCCGTGCTCTTCGGGCTGTTTCCCTTGGCCGGCGCTAGTTCTTGCTGCGTCGCGGTTTCCTGTTTCCATCCCTAACTTCGGATGTACTTGGGTCGCTGGTACCGCATCTTGCCAACCAGCTGTCCTCTCCTGCGCAAAAGCGGGTCATGAGGCTTGTTAGTGCGGCCATTGTTCTTGGCTTTTCTTGGCCGAGGTGTCTGGCGAGCCATTCGTCTCCCGACTGTGTTTGAAAGCTGCTAAGGCTTGATCCGAGACGGTCGACTATCTGGTTCTTTTTAGTAAGAAATCTGTTCTAGAGTTTCCGGGATGACTCTCCGGGTTGTTGAGTTATGTGACTTAGATCGTCTGCATCCGGAAGTCGGACATAAGTCCCTTGAAAATTTGCCCGAAAAGCATCCTCGAGCTCTTCCCAACTTCCGATGGTGTTTTCTGGAAGGCTTTTGAGCCAATGCCGGGCTGGCCCTTTGAGTTTGAGTAGTAAGTATTTTATGGCGTGGAGATCATCTCCTCTAGCCATGTGTATGTGGAGGATGTAATCCTCAATCCGCATCTGTGGTCTCATTGTTCCGTCAGATGCCTCTATGTTTACGGGCTTGAATCCCGCTGGAAATTCATGATCCAAAGACCTCATCGGTGAAACATAGGGGTGTGTGGCGCTTCTATATCCGGGCGTACTACGATGTTCGGATATTTGATGTGTTGCATTGCTTGCTAGAGCTTGCTTTCTTGGCCCATAGATAGATCTGGCCGGGCCATCATTTTGATGCGAATCCTCAGCGGATCGTGATGCCGGCTTGTGTCGCGCGTCCTTTGCCGCATCTGTGTTGGCCATGGGGTCGCTTTGTCCGACCGGTGGCTTCCTTATTATTTTTTGATTGCGGGGCTCTAAGGCCTCATCATCGAATTCCGGCAATAGTTTTCGCCGGATAGCTCTTTTGTCTGACGATCGTCAGCCAGACGGTTCCATGTGTTGAGTACTTTGCTCCATCTAATTCTGAGTGCATCTTCCGCTGTTTTGAGCTTACCTTCGCTTTTTTTCAGGCTACGCGCAGCGGGCGACGGTGAGCCTTTTTTGGAGGTTCTTCGCTCCAGCAACTTGTCCGGTGTGACGTCGTCCGGACCGCTGTCTTTGCCGGGACGGTTGTTTATCCAAGTTGCCCTGTTCGGGCGGTTGCTCGATGGCATGTTCTTCGTCCGCCGGTTCGCCCCGCTCTATGGCTGAGTGCTTCAGATAGTTGTTTTCTCTGTCGAGGTGGGGTTTGGGCGGCGCTATGCCGCCGCTTGATTGCTTTTCGAGGAACGGTCCCTCGTTCGTCCCTTTGTTCCTCGTAAATGCGTTTCCTTTAGGTGTATCAACCATGTATACATCGTGAGATGGGGTGGTTGTCCGGTGGACTATAGGTGCTGGTTCCTGTTCGTCTCCTACATCGTCGTCCATACCGTCGATGTCTTCGGAGTCGAAGTTAGGCATGTCGGTTAAATCATCGACAGTGGCTACAAAGTGGGTGGTGGGTGGGCAATGAATTTCTTCGTAGTCCGCATCCAAACCTACCTAAACATAGTACGGACGGGGCTCTCCTGAAAAAGAGAGAGACTTTAGTGACTTCAGAAAGACGCCGAAAGGAGAGTCTTTGAAAGATGTCCGCGGTGAACTCCATTATCGGCCCAATCAGATTCGATTTGCGGTGGGCGTGGAAGGTTGAGTCCCGGAAAGGAGTCCGGCACCTCGAGTCGCGAAGCCGCAAAGGACAGGTATGGTGTTCGCTCGATCACCGTAGAGATTGTAGCCCGAGGTGTGTACAGCCACCCCTCCTCGATAGAGTGCGATCGGCTCCGAGCTAAGGGTCGGAGCGGGCAATCGGTAGCGGCTCTCGTGACAACCGCTCGGCGGCCAGAGCTAGATCATGCCCATCGTAACGGTCTTGTGGCGCGCTTGGTATGGCTCGAACCCGTCGAAGATCAAGTCTCCGCGACGTCGGCCGTGTAGTTCAAACTTCCAAATCGACATGATGGCCAGGGGCGTAACTTTCAATCTGCTCCGGATATGGCCAGCGAATTGGCCAGCGGTGCAAAAGCCAGATATCGAAGATCTGTCCGGGAGAAAATTCTCACCCCGGACAGCGTCGTTGTTGATGATCGAAGGAGCCATCCGCCTAAAGGTGACGCATACGCAGGAACTCTCAATGAAAGCACCAATGTCGGTGTCAAAACGGCGGATCTCGGGTGGGGGTCCCCGGCTGTGCGTCTAAGCGGATGGTAATAGGAGACAAGGGACACGATGTTTTACCCGAGTTGGGCCTCTCGATGGAGGTAAAACCCTACTCCTGCTTGATTAATATTGATGATATGGGTAGTACAAGAGTAGATCTACCACGAGATCGTGAGAGGCTAAACCCTAGAAGCTAGCCTATGGTATGATTGTTGTTCGTCCTACGGACTAAAAACCCTCCGGTTTATATAGACACCGAGAGGGTTAGGGTTACAAAGTCGGTTACAATGGAAGGAGATCTACATATGTGTATCGCCAAGCTTGCCTTCCACGCCAAGGAAAGTCCCATCCGGACACGGGACCAAGTCTTCAATCTTGTATCTTCATAGTCCAGAGTCGGCCAAAGGTCATAGTCCCGCCATCCGCATACACCCCTAATCCAGGACTCCCTCGATTGGGAGATGGAAAAATCGGATAAAAACAAGGCCTTCAGAAGCGAGGCAGTGCTACACAGCCGAAGCAGATCTCTTGTTGGGTCTCGATAGCTCCTCGAGAGATGGATACAGAGACAGATGACCAGTCCTGTTTCCCCACCGAGGTGTATGCTCTAACTTGGCACGCAGTTATCGCTCATATCATGCATACGGTGTCTTGCATTGCATAGTTTAGACATCATATACACAATATTCAACACCATGTTCTTAGTTCGGACATCATATCGAATGCCCTCTGTTTAGCATATAAATCACATATGTGAATTAAATGATGCGATCCTGATTACTTAGATAACATGTAGGTGAATTATGTCATGCGATCCTGTTTAGTTATTCATCATATCTTTGAGTTATGTTATGCTATGCTATCCAGTTTAGATAGACATCATATATGTGAAATTATGTCATGCTATCCGTTTTAGTTAAACAATATACATGTCAACTATTTCATGCCCTCTTTTTTCCACACTATCTATTGCATCTGTCTCTCATACAATGTCTGTACATTCAACTATGTTTCCTGTTTATCAGCCATTTGAATTGGAGCGGGTGATGACATTATCTAGCGGAATAAAAACACGGTCTTCAAATAAAACAGTGCTACCTCTTGGTGGAGATAGCACCCCGGTTGTACATGCACAAGAACCAGCCCTACCACACATAACCCAAACTCTAGCAGATTGTACCCCTACTGCGATGGACAGAGAACCAGCTTCACCCAATCTAACCCCAACCCCAGACGATAGTAACCCAGTTCCTGTTGACACAACACCATCTCCACCACACAGATCCCAAACAAGAGCGATTAGTAAGGCAGCTCCAGTGCCCAAAGGGCCAAGATTATCACGACGAACCCTAACTCCACCGGTTAATGCGCCTATTTCGTGGAGGAAGCACAACCAGCCAATCGTAGTTTAGCATCTATCGCATTTGATGTTGTTAAATCAGATGTAAAGTATCTTCCCATCTTGGAAATATTATAATCAAGATGAAGGAAAATGCCGATTTGAGGTGTTTGTCCGGGAGTTATGTGTAAGTAATGTTATTCATGGCAATTACTTTGCTTCATTCCCATACATCCTACCTCCATGATGGTTATAATACAGCAAATTTTCCCATTTTTCTCTATAGAGAAGGACCGATTTGGAAACTCGGGATGAGGTAACCAGTGCTAATACCTCTGCTATCTTCAAGAATGCTTGGTGGCGATGTCGGAATTACACCAAGAAAACGTACTTCACCGCAAAGAAACTCATCAAATTCCCTTACGTTCTCCTCGAGACACATTTACTCGATATTTACGATCGGGAATGCCTTGTTACCATCTTGGTCCCGAACCAAGAATGTGGTAAGGTCTATGAGCTCATTTTCTATTTTTAAGTATTTTATTCTTGCGCTCTTCAGTACCTGTTCATGTAGAACAAGTGCCTAAACCTGAAGAACAACTGTTCTAATTTAAGATTCCATTGCTATCACAGTTCAAAAAAATGCTAGGCGTTAATTGTGCATTTTGCCACCGCCTTGCGCTTTACTGACCAAAGCGCATGCTTATGCGCAGTTATGCACAGATTATGCGTAGTTATGCGCAATGCGTTTTGCCAACGCCTAGAGCCTAGGCGTGCTTAAGCGCCGCTTAGGCGCCGCTTTTTAACTATGATTGCTTTGCTCTTGTACAATCGTGATTTACTCATACAAACTTATTTTTTAAATTGAAGGATCCAATCGAAACTCCAATGGCACATGCAGTATGTTCACGCATGTTTCTTTAACAGTTTGCTCTTATCAATAGCTCTGTTGATTTCAATTTCAATTGTGGATACAGCTTGACTTTCATATCATGCACATTACTAGCATCACAACAGAGCCAATAGTGTTGTTGTACATGTAGACCCGTGGTACCCATCTGAAATCTTGTTGTGCCGTGTAGTTTCCCACGCTTTGTATTCTTTCTTTCTTTGCTTTGTCTTGAACTGATATGATTTGAACCGTGTCTCTATTTTTTTATTTGGCAAGACAATGCAAAGTGACCATAGGACATAGATATATGTTTGTTTGATGCTTTTATTATGTACTAGTACTTGGCAATAGAGGACTTGGTAGTTTAATCCTGTCCACCTTACTAATGAATTGGTTCACGAAATGAGTTTCATATACTAGTACATGTTAAACTTGTTATGTGTCCGCTTGTTTCTTCTTTTAGAATCTTGTGAGAATATTGGGGAAGAGTGCCTTATTAAGCAATGGTAAAGGAAGTAATGCAGATAAGGTTCAGGATAGTGACACATCCTTGTTGGTCTCCAACAAAGCTGATAAAACAGCTAAGGAAGACTATCTTGAAGACAATGAGACAACCCCAAAGTCCTGCCTTGGTTTAGTGTTCGATTCTTTGGCCACTACCGCTTGCACAAGCTATTCAAACTCACCGTCTGAATCAGTTCGGTTTCTTGAGTCTCGGCTACAAGCTGAAAGACATCGATCAAATTTGTCAAAGGACAAGAAGTGGAAGGACTGCGGAAGTCCCTAGAGCATTCAGATGCATACTTTCTGGTGCAACAGCAAGCGTTGGAAGATTTTAGCGCCAAACAGAACAAAGCTAATCAGCTTGCTAAGCTTATTGCCAGCATGGTGGATACCTGTGATAACGTTCTTGAGCTCTTCCGAAGTTGTTTTGATTATGCTCTTGTTTCTTTGCCGCGTTTATTTGCATCGTGGCCAATTTTGACGGCCGATGTATGTAATATGCTGCTTTTGTTCCCTATATTTGCACCGGTGGCGAACTTTGATGCCCGATGGATGTAATATGTGTAATAAGCGGTAATAGGCTAGCGTTAATTGCTTGCTTATTTATTTCCTTATTGTCTTGTTTAGTTGTTTGCTTGTAGTCACCGCAGTTCTTTTTACTGTGTTTTTTTAGTGGCCACGATAGCCTATTTTTGGTAACTAGGCCAAAATAATCATGGCAACACACTGACCGTTGTAACCATGGGCCTCCTGCAGTCAGATGATCCATTGGCCTTCGTATACGGCCGTAGGATCCATTGGCCTCTATACGGGTCAGAGGGATCCATCGGCCTTCTATACGGGCCTTAGGGTCCATGGGCCTTCTACGGCCGTAGGGTCCATGGGCCTTCTACGGGTCGTACTATCCATGGCCTCATACGGCCGTAGGGATCCATGGGCCTTCTACGGGCGTATCAATTTCGCCAATCATGGGCCGTACTATTCGTGGACCATAACGGGTCGTTAATAGGTCGTGTTGATAACTCTATGAAAACAGCCCAACGGGTTTTTTTTTACATGAAAACGCCCAACGACATCGGTCCGCAAACGGGCCGACTATAACGACGGGCTGAATTTGGCCCACAAGCGAAAATGACAAGAACGGGTCAGAGTGTAACCGAATGCCGCAAATGAGCCAAAGAGTCAATGGGCCCCGAGAAGGCCGAAGATAACTTGTCGGAAGCGGCCCGATGGAATAACGGGCCGTTAATGGGTATAAAGTGATACACTTTGTTCATTACGGGCGGTTTCACCACGGCCGTTAATGGGCCAAGAGTTACAAAGGTCCTCATATGGGCCGAAGAAGTCATAGGGGCCACATGGCCCGGAAGTTAAAACGGGCCTGAGTTAGCGGGGCGTAAATGGGCTATATGCGAACAAAGCCGTTAACGTGCTTACTGGTGAGCCGGGCCGCCACCTTTTGACCAAGTCAAACGGGCGGCCTTTTTCACAAAGAATGGGCCTCATGTTGAGCCGTGCACGTGTCGCCGTATCATAGGCGACTTTGGTCCAATGAACGGATGACATCTGTCCCAACGGTGAGCCGACACGTGTTTCCTCCAGCCAATGATGATTTTACACGGAAAACCCCATTGGTCGGGTGTTAACGGGTTATCGGATCCAAAACCCGACCCGATAGCTTAACGGCGTTCCGCTGCGGTGGATGCCACGTGTCGGTCACCATTGACGTAAAGCACTTCTGCGGATCGCATGATTTATCGTCATGGAAGTGGACACTTCCGTGATGATAATTTTGGTAATGTCATGGAACACTTCTACGACAGCACATGTATGACTATCTTGATTCTGTCATAAATTTGTGATGGATGTACATGCATGACAAAAAACGCGACCTACTGTGACAAACACGTATCATCACGGAAGTGTATTTTTTTGTAGTGGGATAGACCCGACAAAAATCAGCCACAGTAATACTACCTTCAAGGGAGTAATACCAGGCCCAGAGGCCCGCTGCACGGGCTCTCTATTACTGGAGGTTGTATTCGGTTCTCCCGACAACTTCCGAAGCAAAGTTAACCTTCGACATCGCTTCCATTCCGAAGTGGCCATCAAGCACTACTCGGAAGAGCGGCTTTCGCTTCGTTTAATGCAGATTACCGCATTACTCTTCTCTCAAGCTTAAGATGCCCGTCCACGTGGCATCATCACCATTAGCGTAAACATTGAACGTTCCTTACGAGCGAAAGAATGTGCGGCGACTTTTAATAGCCGAACACTAAATGGCCCCTCCAACCAGAATAAAGGATCGGTCGTCAAGATCATGGACATGGCTAGATGAGTCCGGTGACATTACTAGCTATAACAAATTAGATAAACCCGAGATTGGTTTGATGGTTATACCCCATAGACGGCACGGGGCCTCCAGCCGTAATCGTGGCTAGTTCGGCTCAACTTGACTTATCTTGAATTTTAATGGTTTATTGAGAATAACCAATTTTTGGCATGACAACTTTCACCTAAGTTCTTCTCTTTACAGATGACAATCATGCCACACCCGTCTGTGATACGGCACAAAGGAGACACATGCGTAGACGCAAAGCGGCGAGGACCCGCTCAAAGGTTTCTTTTTAGATCTGCACTGCGTAAACCTTTTTTATCTGCTCTCTTGCTGTTCACATCCTCCTGGATACTTAGTATAACCGAAGGATGTCGACATTATTGGCATTTCGCCACGCCGTAGCATTGCATGTACCGACACTCGGGGTTCATTATCAAGGGCATCGCCAAATTCGACATATCTTATAAAGACCGAATACCTTAGGGAGTGTTCGGCGTCGTGAGTTTGGCCTTATATGCATCAGCTCTGAATCATGTCTTTGGTCAAATGTTGGGTTTGCCCGGCTCCTGTGTTTTTCTACCTTACGTTCCGCTCTATCGGCTAAGGTGGCACCGGGAGAACTGCTGCGATTGTGCCCTGGTTCATCCGGATGAGCACCTCAATAGAGAAAGCCAAAAACTGACTGCCATGATAAAGCGCGAGACTGGTCAACCACTCGATGACTTAGCGGAATCTTCGGAGTTCCTCCGTGATTAACGAAGGGCCATTTTCCGGTCATGTACGTACGCCGCCCGTATTCGGACGAAAAGCGGAGGTACCAGGGCTATATAGTAGTCCCACCGTCAAACTCCTATGGCTAAGTGAAAGTGTTAAAGCAATATAGTCTCGATTGCCTCGTTCATTTGCGCTTACCACCTCCTTAATGGACCAAGACGTTGGATCAAGTGTGAATACGCGTTTTTTGCGAACACCCACGCATTATATGCGTGGGGACTGAAGCCGACGACTACAAACTTTCAGGTTATATACATATATACATAAACGGCCGCACAGGAGGCATCATAATATTTTCAGGCAAAAGTATAAACACAGCCTTTATAATTCAATAAAACATTGTTTCTACAATGGGAATACATGTCACTAGAACATAATATTCTTCGAGCACTGAGCCTCTATTGCACGAGCGCCTTCAAGGACTTCTTCAAAGTAGTGCTCGGCAGATACTCGGCCCACGGCCGAACTCTGGGTTGCAATACCGTGGCCTCCATCTCTGCCCAAGATGTCTTGACACGGGCAAGTGCCATCCACAAGACCTCTATGCACGCCGACCTCTTCATAAGCTGCCGATAAAGCGGCACAGACCAAGGAACTGTTGCACCAAACTAAAATACCTATTCAGCCTTGGCCCTTCCGCCACAGATGATCCACAACAGACCTCGCCATCGCAGTTCGGACAACCTATGGAGCTCGCCCACTCGGCCATTCGCTTCATTCAACAGCAGCCGGACGACCGAACGTTGAACTGCGGACTGTAACAACTTTTCCACTTCACGATCTTTTGATCCTTGAAGTACTTTCGGCCGCATCAGCCAAAGACCGGCCGCCAAATCCACGTGTGCGTCTGCAGAACTCCATAGTTGATCAAGAGGGCATACTTCGATCTCCGAACTTCGTCGCAAGAAAAGGGCTTCCTCACCATGATATCTCCGCCTTTGACGCAACTCCTCCTTCGCCGCTCTGATCGTAGAGCGGGCTTCCTTGGCTGCTACCATGGCCTTCTCCAGGTCCGTTGCCTTCGCTCAACTTTCTTTTTCAAGAAGCTGGTAACGGTCGGCGGCATCTTTCAACTCAACGGCCATCTTGGCTATTTTTTCCTTGCTTTGGCGGCAGCCTGCTCGACTGTTGACTCTCGGCTCTTGACCGCCTTAAGAGTGGCCGCATCACTATTCCCTGGCTTGTTACTTGGCTCGGGCAAGTTCCGCCAAGGGTCTCCACGGCGCGCAGCTCCATCTGCAAATACAACATATTAAAATACTAGCATCATGCTCCTCTTATTATGTGTTGATCACCGAGAAATCACATACCCCGGTGGCTTCGTCCGAGCCGCTTTGTTGACAAGCAGATGTCGGCAGCTGCCGCATCAAGTCAGCCGCTCAAATTCGGCAAACTCACCAATCCGCTAGCCATCGGACCTTGACCACCGTGCACATGAAGGCGGCATGATTATTACACAGGACTATGATCCTCCTGCTTGCCGCCAAGCAACGCAGTCTCGAGGGCTACTATCTCGCATATGGCACACTTAGCGTCTGCGGTACAATCAAAAACATATACTACTTTGCATACCTCAAAGCCTCTCAGCAGGCTCATAAAAGCTTCATGCAGCCCGCTTTCGGCGGATGAAATCCTCTGAACCACCATACCCATTAGTGTATGATGTGCTTCTGAGATAGCCGCTTGCTCCAGAAGATCCTTCAAGGTCGTCGGGTGTCACAAGACCGGACGGTCCCGGACTCTTTCTGTTGCTCTCCTTAGAGCAGAATACTCCGGACTTGGTGGCGAAGAATTACCCTCGGCCTCGGCGGATCAGGAGAAATCCTCCGTGGCGATTTACAGCTCAGGTCAGCGCCTCATGAGGCGAGAGGTGTTTTGCTCTCCATCATCTCCGGAAGAAGATCCCCCGAAGACGAACTTTGTCGAGAAGGGCTACGATCCGAACTACAAAATATATGCTCCGGTTATTGTCCTCAGAGGTAAAGCAGGATATTTTTACCATTAAGTACTTTTTGTTTACTTACAGCTCGGTGGAGGGCTGATCCCCTTGCGGACACTGTGCGGCAAGGGTACCCTTCGGGGTAGGACCCTCTGGCAAAGATTTCTTCCCTCGTTTGGAAACCATTGTTTCCAAGTCTTCAGAGGTGGTCCTCTTCCTTCCCTGGGGAGAGGGAATTTCAGATTCTTCTCCCCGGTTATCCTCCTTCGCGGAGGCGCTAATTCCCCTGGTTTGGATGAATAATGAGTGAGGCCCGCTTTCAGCCTCTTTATTTCCCCCTTTATCTTCCCCTGAGGGCGCCTGATAAGGCGCCGGCTTGAGCATTCTGGCTAGTACTGGATCTGCTGAGCCTTCGGGAAGGGGGGCCAAACACCTGATCATCTTCGCCTTTGTTACCCAGTCCTGGTCAAAGAGCGACTTTTCAGAATGATGTTGTGATAAATAAAAAGACAACGTATTCGGCCACAGGATTACTTACTTGGGTATCTGGACGATTGCAGCTCAGACCCGCATCCTCGGTGATGTCCGGACACCTTATTTGTGGTCCGAAGAACAATTTGTACATCTCTTGGAGCGTCATGCCGAGGAAGTGCTGAATAGCTCGCAGTCCTTCCGGGTTGAACTCCCACATACGGAGGGGTCGACGTTTGCAAGGCGGGACTCGACGAACTAGCATGACTTGCATTACTGTGACCAGGTCGACATCTCTCTCGAGGAGATCTCGGATGCGACTCTGCAACATCGGCACATCATTTGCTGGCCCCCAGTCCAGCCCCTTGCTGATCCATGACGTCAGTTGTGGTGGGGGGCCCGAGCAAAGGCGCGGCGGCCACCCACTTGGTACCGGGGGCTGTGATATAAAACCACTCGTTGCCATAAACTGGACACCTCAGGAAGGAACCCTTTGGCCATGGAACATCGGGCGCCTTTGCTTATTACGGCACCTCCGCACTTTCTGCGTGTAAGCCCCTCAATCATCTTCGGCTTCACATTGAAAGTTTTGAGCCACAGAAGTGTGGGGTAATGCAAAGGAAGGCCTCACACCACGACGATGAACGGCGAGATGTGAAGGATGGAATGCAGGGCCAGTCATGGAAATCCAGCCCATAATAGAACATGAGCCCTCTAACAAAGGGATCTAGAGCAAGTCCTAGCCCTCGGAGGAAGTGAGAGATGAATACGACGCTCTCATGCCGGGTTCGAGTGGGAATGACCTGCCCTCGGCCCGGGAAGCTTTGTCGCGAGATTTCGGTCAAATACCTAGCCTCTCTTAGCTTCTTGATGTCTTCCTCTCAGCATGTAGGAGGGCATCCACCAACCTTGAAGGTTGGATCCGGACATGGTTGAAGGTCCAAGCGCTGACCTAAGCCTTGGGTGTTGGAACTCGAGGTGGGGAGGGATTCGATTGATGCGAGAAGAAAAGGACAGGCCTTGGCCTCTTTATAAAGAAGGTGAATATCAAGCGTCCTCCTCGTGGCCGTTTGGGACTTGCCTAAAATCGAGGAGTCATACCAATGTGCACGATTGGGTTACCCACATCCATATTAATGAGAATCCCGTGATAAGGGGGACATGATCTCTGTTTCGACAAGATGTGCCAATAGAATTGCCTGCATAAGGCGTGCGGTGGCGGTGATTGAGAAAAAGCGGTTGAATAATGATCGAATCGTGGTGTGATGTCACGTTATGGAAAGTCGTCAGCAAATTAGATTGGTGGAAATATTATTCCCTCTACGGTGGTATATGGAACTTGTTTTGCAGAGCCGGACACTATCCTTGTGTTCAAGATCCTCTATGGAGTATTCGGAGGAAGAACCCGCCTTGCAATGTCAAGACAAATCAAGGTGCGTCTGGACTTATCGTCATTGAAGCCTGGTTCAGGGCTACCGAGGAGTCCTGGATTATGGGGTCTCCGGACAGCCGGACTATATCCTTTGGCCTGACTGTTGGACTATGAAGATACAAGATTGAAGACTTACGTCCCGTGTCCGGATGGGACTTTCCTTGACGTGGAAGGCAAGCTTGGCGATACGGATATGTAGATCTCCTCCCTTGTAACCGACTCTGTGTAACCCTAGCCCCCTCCGGTGTCTATATAAACCGGAGGGTTTAGCCCGTAGGACAACAACAATCATACCATAAGCTATCTTCTAGGGTTTAGCCTCTACGATCTCGTGGTAGATCAACTCTTGTAATACTCATATCATCAAGATCAATCAAGCAGGAAGTAGGGTATTACCTCCATTGAGAGGGCCCAAACCTGGGTAAACATCGTGTCCCCCGCCTCCTGTTACCATCCGCCTTAGACGCATAGTTCGGGACCCCCTACCCGAGATCCGCCGGTTTTGACACCGACAATTGTCACAAAAGATTTTCAGTGGACCCGATGCACTAGGTATTACACCTAGATCGGATATGAACTCCGTCATCCAGACTCCTTCATTTGCTGCTTCCGAAGCAGCTATGTACTCCGCTTCACACGTAGATCCCGCTTCACACGTAGATCCCGCCACGATGCTCTACTTGGAACTGCACCAACTAACAGCTCTACCATTCAATATAAATACGTATTCGGTTTGTGACTTAGAGTCATCCGGATCAGTGTCAAAGATTGCATCGACGTAACCATTTACGACGAGCTCTTTGTCACCTCCATAAACGAGAAACATATCCTTAGTCCTTTTCAGGTATTTCAAGATGTTCTTGACCGCTGTCCAGTGATCCACTCCTGGATTACTTTGGTACCTCCCTGCTAAACTTATAGCAAGGCACACATCAGGTCTGGTACACATCATTGCAGATATGATAGAACCTATGGCTGAGGCATAGGAATGACTTTCATTTTCTCTCTATTTTCTGCAGTTGATCGGGCATTGAGTCCGACTCAACTTCACACCATGTAACACAGCAAGAACCCTTTCTTTGACCGATCCATTTTGAACTTCTTCAAAACTTTATCAAGGTATGTGCTTTGTGAAAGTCCAATTAAGCGTCTTGATCTATCTCTATAGATCTTGATGCCCAATATATAAGCAGCTTCACCGAGGTCTTTCATTGAAAAATTCTTCTTCAAGTATCCTTTTATGCTATCCGGAAATTACATATCATTTCCAATCAACAATTAATATGTCATCCACATATAATATTAGAAATGCTACAGAGCTCCCACTCACTTTCTTGTAGATATAGGCTCCTCCAAAAGTCTCAGATAAAACCATATGCTTTGATCACGCTTATCAAAGAGTATATTCCAACTCCGAGAGGCTTGCACCAGTCCATAAATGGATCATTTGGAGCTTGCACACTTTATTAGCACCTTTAGGATCGACGAAACCTTCTCGTTGCATCATATACAACTCTTCTTTAAGATATCCATTAAGGAATGCAGTTTTGACATCCATTTGCTAGATTTCATAATCATAAAATGCGGCCGCTAACATGATTCAGACGGATTTAAGCATCGCCTACGAAAGTGAGAAGGTCTCATCATAGTCAACTCCTTGAACTTGTCAAAAACCTTTCGCAACAAGTCGAGCTTTGTAGACAGTAACATTACCGTCAGCGTTAGTCTTCTTCTTGAAGGTCCATCTATTCTATATGGCTTGACGATCATCCGGCAAGTCAACCAAAGTCCATACTTTGTTCTCATACCTGGATCCCATCTCAGATTTCATGGACTCAAGCCATTTTGCAGAATCTGGGCTCATCATCGCTTCCTCATAGTTCGTAGGTTCGTCATGGTCTAGTACCATTACTTCCTGATCAGGATTATCATACCACTCTGGTTTGGAACATACTCTAGTTGACCTATGAGGTTCTGTAGTAACTTGATCCGAAGTTTCATGATCATCATCATTAACTTCCTCACTAATTGGTGTAGGCATCACTGGAACTGATTTCTGTGATTAGCTACTTTCCAACTCGAGAGAAGGTACATTTACCTCATCAAGTTCTACTTTCCTCCCACTCACTTCTTTCGAGAGAAACTCCTTCTCTAGAAAGGATCCATTCTTAGCAATGAAAATCATGCCTTCAGATCTGTGATAGAAGGTGTACCCAACAGTCTCCTTTGGGTATCCTATGAAGACGCATTTCTCCGATTTGGGTTCGAGCTTATTGACGGTGTCCTGCACTAGGGGGTACTCACCACATCGTCTCCCGACCAGGTGGATCGGGCCGAGGACCCCCATGGCGGTTCACTCATGGGCCACTTGAGCGACCCTCCCGCATGCAAGGAGTATTCCACAAGACTTGATGATCAAGACAAGGACTCCTCTCCACCAACGTATTCGTCTAGGACTCTTGTTATCCTAGGCCTCTGGTGCATTATATAAGCCAAGGCCAGACTAGTCTATAGATTATTATGACATTAATCATCATACCCCTAGGGTTTAGACCACAACATATGATCTCGGGTAGATCAACTCTTGTAATCTCTATATTCATCAAGATCAATCAAGCGAGGAAGTAGGGTATTACCTCCATTAAGAGGGCCCGAACACAGGTAAACATCATGTCCCTTGTCTCCTAGTACCCATCGATCCATGACACACAGCTCGGGATCCCCTACCCGAGATCTGCCGGTTTTCACACCGACAATGGTGCTTTCATTGAGACTTCCGCTGTGAGATCAACGAAGGATTGATGGCTCGTCTGCAGATTAACCGCGACGTCAACATGTTCGTCACCAGCTTGACTGGTCACCTTGGCTCGACCAAGGACTGCACTCCACATCAGGTTGTCATGTTCAGACGATGACCTACATCAACATTAACTCCGATCTCTCCCAAGATCATGGAGGAATTATTCATGGAGCCCGGGAGCTCAACGTCAACATTGCCCTTGAGCGACCGTGCTGTTTTTCTGGACAGCGAACTAGTATCCGCCGCCACCGCCTCCTCGAGTGTCGTTTTAACGATTGCTTCGATGGAATTGTGTGGAATTAGTCTACAACAACCATGCAAAATTTAAATTGAGTTCCGATGGAGGAATCTCCGCAATCTGGCGATATCTGAAAGCCCGTCGAATCTGGACGAGTTTAGGGTGTGGTCTTCAGAGCCAAGCTCGGAGGTCCTTTGGAAGATCCAACCGTTCATCTGCTGCCAAATTCCCATATCTAGCACCCCTCAAAATTTCAGCTCGATCCGACGGTTCAAACTCCGGGAACCTTCCGATGAGTGGACCAATTTTTGATATGTTTTCTGCGCGAATACGGATCTCACCCGAATTCATGTTTCTTTATGAACGTGATATTGGATAACCTTTTTAAAAGAAATTTCTTCTAGGGTATTGTGCGTTGTTCTTAACACGTGCCCATAAAATTTTAAGCCTTCTCTAAGGTACTCTTCACCATCATGCTGGTATCAAACCAGTCCGGTAACATTGCTCCACGGCTGCCAACCTGCGCTAGACACGTCGTCGCTTTGTTGAGCGGAGCTCATCTTCTTCGGATCATCATCTCGGTGAGCCAAAAAAGAGTTCGGCATCGCGAAGTATAAATCATCACCAACAATGCCGCCCCACGGATTACATGGAACGGGCACACCGGCATCGTAGTTCGGTCACTTCATCAATCCGGCTTTGACCATGTCACAAGTTATGACCAGCGTCAGCATGACCGCATAGTTGTCTCTTCAAGCCGATGTCCATCACGTCGAACTGCTTCAACACCTCGGCTGACATGGCAGCTGCAACGTCTCCTTACCGACCCGCTCCGTCACCTCGGCTAGACTGGGGGCTTCACCATCTCTTCATCAACCTACTCCGGAGACTTCGGCGCCCCACCTACCAGCTTCTTCACATTAGCTGGACCAGGGGCTTTGCCTCAGCAAGCCAACCTTTGCCAGCATCGCCATGCCGCCGCTTCATCGCTCATCAGGCAATGGGTGTGCGGATCAAGTTTTGGGAGTAACCTTTTTTCTGATTGCTACAACAGATAAACCAGGTGCTATTAATCCTAGTAATTTTTTCTTGCTTGGGTTTATTTTTCCGAAAAACTATTACTTTGGTTTGTTCCATCATCTGTACACAGGTCTGTCAAATGATGGCCGCATTAATGATGGTTGCGCGATGGTTCGCCGGTTTCACATCCTGCAGTTCGCTTAACGCCACATCTAGAGTCTGGACTGTGCAAATTCAGGCTTTGTCACACCTTCACTTCGTCACGCTGACGCCCTGCATCGACATTGGCTTAGGCGCCAGGCCACATCTCTTTAAATATATTATTTTTGCGTAAAGCAATTATGCAAGGATTTTATATATATTAATATTATTATTTTTTGGACCGCACTATTTTATGTGTGTAGGTAATCGACTTCGATTGCGTCACGCGGTCACTTCGGCAAGCCGACGTCGTCGTCTCAATTGGCATAAATCGGCTCGCATGATCACCTTATTGGTCGAATTGCTATACCGGCATGTTCGGTTGCCTCGGGGATTTCGGCATCATCGAGAGGGTTCTACCTCGTCAGGTGTTCGGCGCACGGGCCATATTCCTTTCATTATTCACTTTGCATAAATTATTTATTATGCTACATTTTTTAATTTATTATTATAACTATTATCTCCTTCTTGCACTATTTTCTCGTGCATAGCTAAATTATCCGGGTTGGGCGTATTGTCACCTCGGCGTCTTGGCGTACCACATCGCATCTTGCATCGATAAATTATTTATTATGCTACATTTTTTAATTTATTATTATAACTATTATCTCCTTCTTGCACTATTTTCTCTGCATAGGTAACTTATCCGGGTTGGGCAGCGCTGTCACCTCGGTGTACTGACGTACCACATCACCCCAGCTGGACTGGGGGCTTCGTCATCACTTTATTAACCCACGCCGGGAACTTCAATGTCATACTGCTGGCCTGCTCCACCGCCTCGGACAGACTGGGGGTTCCACCTCGCCACATTGGTCGTGTTATGTCGCCACTTCGGAGTGTCGAGCTCTTCGCTCCGCCACCTCGGGACCGGCTTCGGGGCTGGGACCTCGTCCCGCCGTAAGCTCGTACCGCGTCATCGATGCCGAACACATTAACCAGCTAAGTTGCTTTCATGCTCAATGTTTTAAATTTTTAAATTGTGTTCGGTTCGACCATGCTCACATACGTTGTTTGTTAAAAGAAACTCCCTTTGCCCATGTTAACTGGGGGCTCTTAAAATTTATATAAGTCGTTTTATAGTAAATGTGTTTTCTTCTTGGTCGTTGCAAAGTCTTTTTCTACCGCTCCTTTTCCGACTCGAGTGTATGGTCAATAGCCGGATAGCCTGTCTTCTCTCTAAAAGCCGCTCGAGTTTAGTTCGCTAAACTAGCCTCGGCGAAGTACTCCGCCTTCGGGATAAGGAGCTTGAAGCCGTAGGCTGACCCGCTTGAAGTCTTGAGATCGGATGTGTCATGTTAAAGCACCATGTAAGCACAATTTTTTTACAATTTTGGATTGGGACCGAACACTTGATCTAGTTCGGACGTCAAGTTTTTCTTGAAGTTTTGGTTTTCCAAGCCTATGGCACTTTTAAACTATTTGTGTGTTTCGGCATAAGTCTCGCAAAGGCAACACCGGACACCTTTAGAGATTTGGCAAAAACATTCTCAGATATTGCTATATATGCATCGGTTTCGAATTGTGTCTCCGGTCAATGGTTGGGTTGCCTAGCTCCTGTGTTTGCCTCCTACGTTCCGCTTTGTTCGGCTAGGTGTGCAAAGGGAGAACCACTGCGATTGTGCTTCCAGCTCGCATGGTTAAGTGCCTCGGTGGAGAAAAGCCTTGGCCTCACAATAAGCGTAAATTGGTCAGCGATCTGATGACTGTGTTAAACTATAAGATCGATGGAGGTCACCCCGTGTTAAGCGATGGGCCGTTCATAATATTGGCCAAAGTGTTAATGGCTTGACCTCGACTGTCGCCGAACATTAACCGGGGGCTATTATTTGGCCTCCCAACTTTAAGCTCCTATGACTAAGTGAAAGTTATATAGCCAGCATATCTGATTGCCTCGTTTCTGCTCACACAACCGCCTTTGGGCACTGAGACGTCGGCTAAGGGTTAAACAGTAATATAACATATCTCTCTGCGTACCTTTGTTTATAAAACCGTATTGCCAGATTGCCTTGTTTGTCGTATCGGTCAACAAAGTTTTGTACAATGTGGATCCGAGCATTAATGATGTAAAGTACTTGGATACATAGAATCATTACACATAATTTGTGATTTTTACTGCAGATATCGATCCTTAATTGACCACTTCGTGCCGCATTAAGGCTCGAGAACTCTTGGGCTTCGGGCTTATCATTTACTAATATTAAAGGGGCACATCGATCCCCTTATCTGGTGTTGCCACCCGACCAGTGTCTCGGGGGCTACTACATCACCTATTCAATGCAGAAAATTCAAAGTGCTAAGTGTTCGGCTTGACCGAACTATGGAAAAACACGTCTTCGGACAACAATAGGCACCATTTGGGCCCTATCCGGCATCAAGCTAAGATATTACGCCGACTTCTCAAAACCTTCTCTCAAGGGCCCGTCCGCCGATCACTATCTCCTCTAATGTGCATCTCGGATTTTAGGCTGACACACTCCTTGAGGGCTACTGGCTATATATCTCGTCAGTAAATAAATTGCATCAACCGAAATAAAATGATCAAACAATCAGCCTGAGCACGGTGGTGCATCACCTCGGAAGGTAGTCTCTGCATAAAGTTACTGCGGCATGAAAGCAGCTGGCTCCATAGAGAACTTTTCAGCATTAAGCTCGGATAACATCCATCAAACTTTTTCAAGCCAAGGTGATCTATGACACCTCGGATATAGTCCAGCGTTGGAGCTCGGATACTGTCCGGCGTTGGTGCTTGGCTGCAAAAGATACCTCGAATGCAGTCCGGCGTTGGGGCTCGGATGCAAGAGGACACCAATGCACGGGGACAACTTCAAACCCGAGGTGGGCGTAAAAATAACAAGACATTGATAAAGGCCGATAACTTAAAGGGGCTCCTCAGATACCCAACGTGTAAACTCTTCGGATTTACTTCGGGGATCCTCAACATCGAAGATGAGAAGATTTGTTGAACCAGTTTTCCAGACCGATGACTGAAGATGAAGAACAGTTCGGAAGGATCGGGGAGCGTTCCCAACTTGAAGACCGGTTCAGGGGGCTACTGACGGTGTCCTTGACTAGGGGGTACTCACCACATCGTCTCCCGACCAGGTGAATCGGGCTGAGGACCCCCATGGCGGTTCACTCATGGGCCACTTCGGGCAGCCCATGCCGCATACAAGGAGTATTCCACAAGACTTGGTGATCAAGACAAGAACTCCTCTCCACCAACGTATTCGGCTAGGACTCTTGTTATCCTAGGCCTCTAGTGCATTATATAAGCCAAGGCCAGGCTAGTCGATAGATTATTATGACATTAATCATCATACCCCTAGGGTTTAGACCACAACATATGATCTCGGGGTAGATCAACTCTTGTAATCTCTATATTCATCAAGATCAATCAAGCGTGAAGTAGGGTATTACCTCCATTAAGAGGGCCGAACACAGGTAAACATCGTGTCCCCTGTCTCCTGTTACCCATCGATCCATGACACACAGCTCGGGACCCCCTACCCGAGATCTGCCGGTTTTCACACCGACACTTATCAGGTTGAAGCTTTTTGACATAAGCATCGCAGCCCCAAACTTTAAGAAATGACAGCTTGGGTTTCTTGCCAAACCACAGTTCATATGGTGTCGTCTCAACAGATTTAGATGGTGCCTTATTTAATGTGAATGCAGTCGTCTCTAAAGCATATCCCCAAAACGATAGTGGTAAATCGGTAAGAGACATCATAGATCGCACGGACACACCATTACGCTGTGGTGTTCCAGGTGGCGTGAGTTGCGAAACTATTCCACATTGTTTCAAATGATGACCAAACTCATAACTCAAATATTCACCTCCACGGTCAGATCGTAGAAACTTTATTTTCTTGTTACGATGATTTTCCACTTCACTCTGAAATTCTTTGAGCTTTTCAAATGTTTGGACTTATGTTTCATCAAGTAGATATACCCATATCTCGCTCAAATCATCTGTGAAGGTCGGAAAATAATGATACCTGCATGAGCCTCAACACTCATCGGACCGCATACATCGGTATGTATTATTTCCAATAAGTCGGTTGCTCGCTCCATTGTTAGGAGAAGCGAGTCTTAGTCATCTTGCTCATGAGGCATGGTTACTTAAGCATCAAGTGATTCATAATCAAGTGATTCCAAAAGCCCATCAGCATGGAGTTTCTTCATGCGCTTTACACCAATATGACCTAAACGACAGTGCCACAAATAAGTTGCACTATCATTAACAACTTTGCATCTTTTGGCTTCAATATTATGAATATGTGTATCACTACAATCGAGATTCAACAAAAATAGACCACTCATCAAGGGTGCATGACCATAAAAGATATTACTCATATAAATAGAACAACCATTATTCTCTGATTTAAATGAATAACCGTCTCACATCAAACAAGATTCAGATATAATGTTCATGCTCAATGCTGGCACCAAATAACAATTATTCATGTCTAAAACTAATCCCGACGGTAGATGTAGAGGTAGCGTGCCGACGGCAGTTACATCGACTTTGGAACCATTTCCCACACGCATCGTCACCTCGTCCTTAGCCAATCTTTGTTTAATCGTAGCCCATGTTTCGAGTTGCAAATATGAGCAACCGAACCAGTATCAAATACCCAGGCGCTACTACGAGAATTAGTAAGGTACACATCAATAACATGTATATCAAATATACCTTTCACTTTGCCATCCTTCTTATCCGCCAAATACTTGGGGCAGTTCCGCTTCCAAAGGACCCGGTCCCTTTCCGGTAGAAGCACTTTCGGTTTCAGGCTTAGGTCCGGACTTGGGCTTCTTCCGGGGCGACAACTTGCTTGCTATTCTTCTTGAAGTTCCCTTCTTCCCTTTGCCCTTTTCTTGAAACTAGTGGTCTTATTAACCATCAACACTTGATGCTCCTTCTTGATTTCTACCTTCGCAGCCTTTAGCATCGCGAAAGAGCTTCGGGAATTGTCTTTTCCATCCCTTGCATATTATAGTTCATTCTGAAGCCTTTATAGCTTCGTGGCGGTGATTGAAGAACTCATCAATGACACTATCATCGGGAAGATTAACTCCCGGTGAGTCAAGTGGTTATTGTATCCGGGCATTACGAGTATCGTTCCTTGTGTAACTATTCTCCTCCATCTTGCAGCTATAGAACTTGTTGGAGACTTCATATCTCTCAACTCGGGCATTTGCTTGAAGTATTAACTTCAACTTCTGGAACATCTCATATGCTCCATGACGTTCAATACGTCTTTGAAGTCCCGATTCTAAGCCGTAAAGCATCGCACACTGAACTATCAAGTAGTCATCAGCTTTGCTCTGCCAGACGTTCAAAACGTCCGGAGTTGCTCCTGCAGCGGGTCTTGCACCTAGCGGTGCTTCCAGGACGCAATTCTTGTGTGCAACAATGAGGATAATCCTCAAGTTATGGACCCAGTCCGTGTAATTGCTACCATCATCTTTCAACTTAGCTTTCTCTACGAATGCATTAAAATTCAATGGAACAGTAGCACGGGCCATTGATCTACAACAACATAGATATGCAAAAAAAAACTATAAGGTACTAAGTTCATGATAAATTAAAGTTCAATTAATCATATTACTTAAGAACTCCCACTTAGATAGACATCCCTCTAGTCATCTAAATGATCACGTGATCCACATCAACTAAACCATGTCCGATCATCACGTGAGATGGAGTATTTTTCAATGGTGAACATCTCTATGTTGATCATATCTACTATATGATTCACGTTCGACCTTTCGGTCTCAGTGTTCCAAGGCCATATCTGCATATGCTAGGCTCGTCAAGTTTAACCCGAGTATTCTGCGCATGCAAAACTGACTTGCACCCGTTGTATGTGAACATAGAGCTTATCACACCCGATCATCACGTGGTGTCTCGGCATGATAAACTGTAGCAACGGTGCATGCTCAGGGAGAACATATATACCTTGAAATTTAGTGAGGGATCATCTTATAATGCCACCGCAATACTAAGCAAAATAAGATGCATAAAAGATAAACATCACATGCAATCAAAATATGTGACATGATATGGCCATCATCATCTTGTGCCTTTGATCTCCATCTCCAAAAGCTTAGCGTCATGATCTTCATCGTCACCGGCTTGACACCTTGATCTCCATCGTAAAGCGTCGTTGTAAGCGTTAGCCAACTATTGCTTCTCGACTATCACTAGCGCATAGTGATCAAGTAAAGCAATTACATGGCGATTGCATTTCATACAATAAAGCGACAACCATAAGGCTCCTGCCAGTTGCCGATAACTTTTACAAAACATGATCTACTCATACAATAACTTATATCATATCATGTCTTGACCATATCACATCACAACAAGCCCTGCAAAAACAAGTTAAACGTCCTCTACTTTGTTGTTGCAAGTTTTACGTGGCTGCTCACGGGCTTCTAGCAATAACTGTTCTTACCTACGCATCAAAAACACAGCGATTTTTTCGTCAAATGTGTGCCGTTTAACCTTGACAAGGACGGTAGTAGTCAAACTCGATTCAACTAAGGTTGGAGAAAGCAGACACCCGCCAGCCACACATGTGTGAAGCACGTCGGTAGAACCAGTCTCATGAAGCAGCGGTCATGTAATGTCGGTCCTGGCCGCTTCATCCAACAATATAGCGAATCAAAGTAAGGCGTTGGTGAGTAAGCAGTATGACTATTATCGCCCACAACTCTTTGTGTTCTACTCGTGCATATCATATACGCATAGACACGGCTCGGATGCCCTTTGTTGGGGGAACGTAGCATGCAATTTCAAAAAATCTACGATCACGCATAAAGATCTATCTAGGAGATGCATAGCAACGAGAGGGAGAGTGTGTCCACGTACCCTCGTATCTTTGAAAGCGGAAGCGTTATGTTAATCACGGTTGATGTAGTCGAGCGTCTTCCACGATCCAACCGATCCAAATACCGAGCGTCGTCACCTCCGTGTTCAGCACACGTTCAGCTCGATGGCGCCCCTCGAACTCTTTTTCCGATGAGGGTCGAGGGAGAGTTTCGTCGATCTGACGGCGTGGCGACGGTGTTGGTGATGTGATCCGTGCAGGGCTTCGCCTAAGCACTACGACGCTATGACCGGAGGCGTAAACCGTGGAGGGGGGCACCACACACGGCTAAGAGAATTCTTGGTGTGTCTTTGGGGTGCCCCCGCCCCTGTATATAAAGGTGGGGGGAGGAGGCCGACGGCCAGGAGGGGCGCGCCAAGGGGGGAGTCCTACTTGGACTCCTAGTCCAAGTAGGATTCGCCCCCCTTTTCCTTTCTCCACCGGAGGGAATATGAAGGAGAGGGAGGGAAAGGGAAGAGGCGCCGCCCCTCCTCCTTGTCCTATTCGGACTGCCTAGGAAGGGGGGTGCGGGCACCCCCGCGCGGGCTTCCCACTCTCTCCCTTAGGCCCATGTTGCCCCAATACTTCCCCGGGGGTTCCGGTAACCTCCCGGTACTCCGGAAAAATACACGAATCACTCGGAACCATTCCGATGTCCGAATACAACCTTCCAATATATGAATCTTTACCTCTCGACCATTTCGAGACTCCTCGTCATATCCATGATCTCATCCGGGACTCCGAACAAACTTCGGTCACCAAAACACATAACTCATAATACAAATGCGTCATAGAGCGTTAATTATGCGGACCCTACGGGTTCGATAACTATATGAACATGATCGAGACACATCTCCGGTCAATAACCAATAGTAGAGCACGGATGCTCATATCGGCTCCTACATATTCTCTGAAGATCTTTATTAGTCAAACCGCATGACAACATATCGTTATTCCCTTTGTCATCGGTATGTTACTTGCCCAAGATTCGATCGTCGGTATCATCATACCTAGTTCAATCTCATTACCGGCAAGTCTCTTTACTGGATTACGTAATGCATAATCCCATAACTAACTCATTAGTCACATTACTTGCAAGGCTTATAGTGATGTGCATTACCGAAGGGCCCAGAGATACCTCTCCGATATAACGGAGTGACAAATCCTAATCTTGATCTATGCCAACTCAACAAACACCTTCGGAGACACCTGTAGAGAATCTTTATATTCACACAGTTTCGGTGTGACGTTTGATAGCACACAAGGTGTTCCTCCGGTATTCGGGAGTTGCATAATCTCATAGTCAGAGGAACATGTATAAGTTATGAAGAAAGCAATAACAATAAAACTAAACGATCATAATGCTAAGCTAACGGATGGGTCTTGTCCATCACATCATTCTCTAATGATTTGATATCATTCATCAAATGACAACACATGTCTATGGTCAGGAAACATAACCATCTTTGATCAACGAGCTAGTCAAGTAGAGGCATACTAGGGACACTCTGTTTTGTCTATGTATTCACACATGTACTAACTTTCCGGTTAATACAATTCTAGCATGAATAATAAACATTTATAATGAAATAAGGAAATATATAGAACAACTTTATTATTGCCTCTAGGGCATATTTCCTGTTGGGGAACGTAGTAATTTCAAAAAAATTCCTATGCACACGCAAGATCATGGTGATGCATAGCAACGAGAGCGGAGAGTGTTGTCCACGTACCCTCGTAGACCGTAAGCGGAAGCGTAATGACAACGCGGTTGATGTATTCGTACGTCTTCACGATCAACCGATCCTAGTACCGAAAGTACGGCACCTCCGCGATCTGCACACGTTCAGCTCTATGACGTCCCACGAACTCACGATCCAAGCAGAGTGTCGAGGGAGAGCTTCGTCGACTGACGGCATGATGACGGTGATGATGAAGTTACTGGCGAGGCTTCGCCTAAACCTTTGCAATGATATGACCGAGGTGGATTATGGTGGAGGGGGCACCGCTACGGCTAAGAGATCAATGATCAACTTGTGTGTCTATAGGGTGCCCCTCCCAGTATATAAAGGAGTGGAGGAGGGAGGGCCGGCCCTCTACTATGGCGGCATGGGAGTCCTACTCCCGGTGAGTAGGATTCCCCTCTTCCATGTAGTAGGAGTAGGAGAGAAGGAAGGAGAGAGGGAGAAGGAAGGGGCGCCCGCCTCCTAGTCCAATTCGACTAGAGGGAAGAGGCAGCGGCGGCCTGCAGCCGCCTCTCTCTCTCTCCACTAAAGCCCATAAGGCCCATTACACTCCACAGGGGTTCCGATAACTCCCGATTCTCATTATGTCCAAACTCACTCAGAACCCTTCCGATGTCCAAACATAGTCATCCAATATATCGATCTTTATGTCTCGACCATTTCAAGATTCCTCGTCATGTCCGTGATCATATCCGGGACTCCGAACTACCTTCAGTACATCAAAACACATAAACTCATAATACCGATTGTCACCGAACGTTAAGCGTGCGGACCCTACGGGTTCAAGAACTATGTAGACATGACCGAGACTCATCTTCGGTCCAATAACCAATAAGCGGAACACGGATGCTCATATTGGTTCCTGCATATTCTCTGAAGATCTTTATCAGTCAAACCGCATAACAACATACGTTGTTCCCTTTGTCATCGGTATGTTACTTGCCCGGGATTCGATCGTCGGTATCTCAATACCTAGTTCAATCTCGTTGCCGGCAAGTCTCTTTACTCGTTCCATAATGCATCATCCCGCAACTAACTCATTAGTCACATTGCTTGCAAGGCTTATAGTGATGTGCATTATCGAGAGGGCCTAGAGATACCTCTCCGATAATCGGAGTGACAAATCCTAATCTTGATCTATGCCAACTCAACAAACATCATTGGAGACACCTGTAGAGCATCTTTATAATCACCCAGTTACGTTGTGACGTTTGATAGCACACAAAGTGTTCCTCTGGTATTCGGGAGTTGCATAATCTCATAGTTATAGGAACATGTATAATTCATGAATAAAGCAGTAGCAATGAAACTTAACGATCATAATGCTAAGCTAACGAATAGGTCTTGTCCATCACATCATTCTCTAATGATGTGATATCATTCATCAAATGACAACACATGTCTATGGCTAGGAAATTTAACCATCTTTGCTTAACGAGCTAGTCAAGTAGAGGCATACTAGGGACATTCTGTTTGTCTATGTATTCACACATGTACTAAGTTTCCGGTTAATACAATTCTAGCATGAATAATAAACATTTATCATGATATAAGGAAATATAAATAACAACTTTATTATTTCCTCTAGGGAATATTTCCTTCATTTCCTTCATGAAGGACCCCTTATCGCGCACATAGGCAACGCAACGGTTTAAAATGCCGTCGCGAAAAGTGGTTTAAAACCGTTTGTATAGCAGGTTGTTGTACCAATAATTCGTAGGGAATTCATTTATTTTCCATGCAACGTTCCCCATCACCCACACATTTAGGTATGGTCATGCCCTCCGAGGAGACCCAGCTAACCTTTCTTTCTCCTTCCTTGCTTTCCCACCAAAACTTCCTGATTAGGGAAGTGATATGATGACAGGGTACTCTAGAAAGTTTGAAGCAAGACATTGAGTAAACAGGTACGGCCTCAGCAACAAACTTGATAAACACATCTTTCCCACCAGCATACAATAGTTGTGATGCTTCCCGGTTTAATTTCGTTTTTCCATTTTTAACATTTCTGAATTTTCCCTATAAACAATTATGCTTTTTCTCTCAGTTCATTATTCTATCTTTTCATTTTTTATTCTCTTATAGTTAGTTTTTCATTCCTTTTTCTGTTTCCTCTTTCGCTTTTTCTCCCAGTTTTTAAAATTGATGAACATTCTAAAAATTGAGCATATTTTAAATTTATGAATGTTTTCTAAGATTCATGTTTTTTTGAAATTATTGAGTAATTTTCATATTCACGGCCAAATTTCAAATTTGTAAACAATTTTAAATTCTTGAACACATTTTCAAATTCATGAATTTTTTAAAATCCAGAAATATTGTTTCAAATTCATCAATATTTCTAATTTGTGAATGTTTTTGAAATTCAGGAACTTTTCCTTCGAAATTTAGGAATATTTTTCAATCCATGAATATTTTTAAGTTCTTTGAACTATATTCAAAATCATGAATATTTGTTCAAATTTTGGCACATTTTTTATCACATTGAAAGTTTATCAAGTTCATCAACGTGTTCCAATTCATGGTTTTTAAAGAAAATTGTGAACATTTTAAAAATTGTGATCTTATATGAAAATTTTGATTTTTTTTTCAAAATCATGATCATTTTTCAGATTCATGAAAATAATGAAAATCAGCAATAATTTTGAATTCGTTAGCCTATTTGAAGTCCTAAACAACTTTGAAATTTTGTGAACATGTTTTTGAAAATGACAATCTTTTTTTAAAATTCATGAACATTTTGAAGAAGTCGATATAAAATAGACCAAAATTTAAAAACCAGCCTGGGTATGTAATGTCTGCTAAGAACGACGGAAAATAATAATGAAATGATCGATTTTGAGATTGAGCACCATCTATAGTGATGGCCTTGCCCATTAAGGCGTAACTGTGCTAGCTAGTAACGAGCGTTACTGATTATCAGAGAAAAAATAGTTAGCGAGCATTACTTATTGCTAACGAAGAACGATACATAGCATCATCACCTATCTACAGCTCGCTCCTAGTGCTCCTCCTTTTCATGAGTTTTTCTTCTGTTTTTGAATTTCTGGTTTTCTATTAAGTTTCTTTCGTTTGTTTTGGTTTAATTCATAGTTTTTTTATAAGACGAAGAGCACTCTCTTATGAAAGTGCACATTTATTAATTTCATATTTTTTCAAAAAAATGTACATATTTTCTTAAAATGCTTGAACAAGTTTTCATAATGCGAGATTTTTTTAATATCAAAATTCACGTTTAAAAATATTGATCAAGTATTTTCAAAAACTTGACACTTGCACCTTCGGAATACCCCAGACGGGGATTTCGCTCTATTCGCCCCAATCTTCACTTTACGCCACGCCGACTCTCCGTCGTGGAATTATTGCAACAGGGGCATAATATTATTGCGTATCAAAATATGGCCTTGGGCTATCGAATGAAAAAAAATAACCAAAAGTACAAAAGAAATTATAATAAAATCAATAAAAGTAAAATAAAATAAAAATGTACAAAACCTAGCCAAAACCCAAAAAACCTAGAAAGAGGACCAAAAAATCGGTTGGCCTAGTGCAAGTGCCCCTTGTGTGTTTGATCGATGAAATGAAGCAGTGGGCATCATACAGGAAATAAGATACTGAACATCTGCATGTTACCCATTATTGTAGAGCGGAATCGCCGTCGTTTTTTATTTTATGATTTTAAAATTTTAATTATTTTACACATTTTTTTCATTTTACCCATTATATAATGTTTTATTTTAAATTTTCTTTCTCTTTCATTTTAGCCTTTTTAATTTATTTTTCTTTACCGTTTTTCTTTTTTCCATTTTTAACAGGACTTAGATATATTTTTTAAATACATGAATATGTTTCTTATATGTGTATTATGAAATTCCATGAATATTTTTAAATGCAGAACACTTTTGTAACTAGGTGTAATTTTTTAGATAATTATGTTTCCATAATTACGTTAACAATTTTACTGGAAAATTTAAAATATATGCGTGGACGCCTTTTCAAATAAGGAGAAGATATTTCATTAGACAAATTTCCAAATTATGTTAAAACTTTTGGAATTTGGACTAACATATTTTGGGAAGACATGAACACTTCTTCGAAGTTTATATTCATCTTATGAAAGATAAATCTAATTTTATAATTTACATCATCACTTTTTAAAAATGTGTTAACAATCTCTTAGTTGCATGAAGATGTTTTTAGAATGCGTGATTTTTTAATATGTAATGAACAATTTCTAACATACATTTACACCTTTTTGAATTAGATGAACAAATTTGAAAATTATGGGCAAATATTTTAAAATATAAAGACCCTATATAAAACCTAACCAAAACCACTACCCTTGCTAACCCTATCTAAGCCACTCATTGCTTCTCTCGAGATATGTGCAACTGAGAGGCATGAGTGAGAGAGAGAAATTAGTCACATCCCTCTGTCAGCTCAGGATTCTGACACACCCTATGTTCACACTCCTCCCGATAAAGCTAGCCCACCGACGCTCCCCCTCCCCTAGTTCTCTCTTTGTTCATCTCGAGCGATCTCACCGCCCAACCCTCTCCGCATCCACTCACCGGCGACCCCACACCCCTCTCAAGTGAGACACCTTTCTCTAGTCAATAATGCTTACCAAATACTCCCCGCGTTCCTAAATATAAGTTTTTTAAGAGATTCCACTATAAACTACATACTGAGCAAAATGAATGAATTTATACTCTAAAATGTGTCTATATACATCCGAATGTAGTCTTTATAGTGAAATATGTAAAAAGACTTGTATTTAGGAACGGAAGGAGTACAATCTTATTTTTACACAATCACATTAATATTGACAGGTAGTTATATCACAGGCTAATTAACTAACCAAATAAAATACCTTTTTTTGGTAAGCAAATAAGTGTTTACCAAATGGAATCTTATTTCTTCACACAATCACATTAATATTACTAATTGACTTACCAAATAAAATCCTATTTTTTGGTATTCAATAAATGCTTACCAAATTGCTCATCAAATAAAATCTCATCTTCTCCATAATCATATTAATATATGGATAGATAAATTCTAGACTAACGTACTAAAATATTTATGCTTTCACTGTGACAAAAAAACAAATATCTAGTACTCCCTCTGATCCATAATAAGTGTCGCAGTCTCAAACTAAGGATAGTTCAACCTTAATTCAAAACTGCGACACTTATTTTGGATAGGAGGGAGTGCTAGAAACAAAATAGCTCATGTGTTTAAAAACGACAAGAGTAAAACAAAACACTTCGTTCGCAGCTAAGCTATAATTTGGATCCGAAAATCGTATGATGTACTCCCTCCGTCCAGAATTACTTGTCGTGAAAATATATGACGTATTTTAGTTCTAGATGTATTTAGACATATTAAAACAAAACACTTCATTTGAAGGTAAGCTGTCATTTGGATCGGGAAGTCGTATGATGTACTCTCTTCGTGCGGAATTACTTGTCATGGAATTTTTTTCGATAAAGGGCGATTTTATTATCTCAAATGTAGCATCAAGCGATACAAAGCATTATGAGTAACACCCGCCTCTGCATAACTAGGATGCACGGCCCAATATGAAGGTCGACAAAAATTGATGAAAAAACCGACAAATCGGCAACAAGAGAGCCCTATAGATCGACACTATGCCTATGTCGAAGGAGGTGGTGGATCGATCCGAAGGTTATGTTGCCACCCATGTTGGGAAAAAACCTTCATAGCCACTGCTCCAATCGCATACGCACCGCCTTAAACAGCGGTTGGTCCTCCGATCGTTGTAACATAGACCACATACGTAGCAATTGTGCAATGGAAAATAACTTGTAGAGGAGAAGCATTTCTTCCATTAAAAACAAAATCATTTCTACATCGCCAAAGCGATCAAATTAAACATACGCTCCCACCCTTATTAGCGTTTTGAATCTATTTGAAATACCGTCCAGCCAATGACCAAAAATATTGGCAACAGCTTGTGGCGGATACAAATTTGACGCTATTTGGATGGATCGACCACGTAGAACGCGCAAACTTGCATTGGAAAATGAGGTGTTTGATTGTTCCGTCATGAGTACAAAAACAACACTTCTTACTCCCTTGCCAGTTGCGTCGTGCGAGATTGTCTTTGGTTAACACAACCCCCTACGAATATAACACATGAAAATTTTCACTTTTAATGAAATCTTGGACTTCCAAATTTTCTTGTCATGGAAATGATGTATCTAAATGTGTTTTAGTTTTACATACATTTATTTTTATTATTTTTACAACAAGTAATTCGGGAAGGAGGGAGTACGATGGTACAGCTGCTGCTGCACTGGAGCATCGACCAGTTTCTTTTTCTTTTTCTTTTTTTTTTGCAGGGTGACCGGTCCATTACTTGGCCGTAAATGAATGGACCACGTGGAAAAATCATAGACCAGGTTACATGATCCGGGGTATACGTATAACAGTCGTATGCAAGATATCACAGGATCGAGATGTGTATGGGCAAAAAAACAATGCATCGATGCAGCTTAAGTCCTTGATTACTCCAAGTGGGAGCCTGTCATCGGCATCAACGATGAAAGTTGAGAAGTACAGCAGAGCTGAGCTAGATTTGTGGTGACTATTTTTTGTTGCCGTGCTTGTGAGTAGTCTAAAATCCCAGCAACTCCAACATTCGCTGTCAAAAATCCCAGCAACTCCAACAACAGACGCTTGCGCCAGCGGTAGATCGCCTATATCCCACTCTTATTTCAAGAGTGTAGGACAATAGTAGTTGAATCAGCTGCCACGGACACAGCCGCCATTATGACGATGACGACGACGCCGCCGCCGCCGCCGCCTGTTCAGCCGCACGCCCTCCTCGTGTCCACCCCATTCCAGGGCCACATCAACCCCCTCATGCGCCTTGGCCGGCGCCTAGCCGCCAAGGGCGTGCTAGTCACCTTCACCACCGCTCTCCGAGCAGCCGTCCGCGTGGAGGAGGACGGCGACGGCCACGAGCGCGCGGGGTTCCGGTTCGAGCGCCTGCGCGGCGGCGGGCTGTGGGAGCCGGAGGATCCACGGTTCAGCGACGCCGGCGACATGGCGCGCCATGTCGAGGCCGCTGGACCGGCGGCGCTCAAGGAGCTCATCCGCCGGGAGGCCGAGGCCGGGCGGCCGGTGACGTGCGTCGTGACCAACGCCTTCGTCCCGTGGGCGCTCCGCGTGGCTCGCGACATGGGCCTCCCCTGCGGCATGCTGTGGATCCAGTCCTGCGCCCTGCTCTCCGTGTACTACCACTACGTGCACTCGCTGGCGGCCTTTCCAGAGGCGGACGACGGCGCGTCCGGCCGCTCGCTATTGGCCATCCCTGGGCTCCCAGACCTCGCCATCGACGACCTCCGTCCCCTCCTGATTTACGCCTCCGACCAGGACATGTGGCGAGAGATGCTCTTCGCGGATCTCAGCGTCATCCGCGAGCAGGTATCGTGGGTGTTCGTCAGCACCTTCGACGAGCTGGAGCACGAGGCCGTCGCGGCCCTTAGCGAGCACCTGCCGGTTATACCAGTCGGCCCTCTCATCAAGCCGGAAATCGGCGAAATCGACGGGTCCTCCGATGATGACGGCTGCATCGCGTGGCTCAACGCGCAGGCGCCGCGCTCGGTGGTGTTCGCTGCGTTCGGGAGCCTCGTGAAGACGGACGACGACGAGACTGCCGAGATAGCGCAGGGGCTGGCCAGCACGGGCCGGCTGTTCCTCTGGGTGATGCGCGACGACAACCGCGCGGTGCTCTTCCAGGGCACCCTGGACGGCGTCACGGCGGCCACCTTGTGCGACAGAGGCAAGGTCGTCCCGTGGTGCAGGCAGGCGCACGTGCTCGGGCACGGCGCGATCGGCTGCTTCGTCACGCACTGCGGGTGGAACTCTACCACGGAGGCGCTCGCCGCGGGAGTGCCGGTCGTTGCCAGCCCGAGGTGGTCCGACCAGAGCATCAACGCGAAATTCCTAGTGGATGTGTACCGACTCGGCGTCCGTGCCCCGACGCCGGTGACAAGGGAAGCGCTCCGTCTATCCATCGAGGAGGTCATGAGCGGGCCGGAGGCGGGAGCGATGCGACTACGAGCGGCCAGCTGGAAGGAGAGGGCGCGTGCGGCGCTGGCCGACGGCGGCTCGTCGGATCACGGCGTCCAAGCTTTTGTTGACCAGATAAAGTAGACTCAAAGGGAGCGATCTAAACACTCTTATATTTGTTTACCGAGCTAGTACTATTTAATCTTCATTGTCTTCGTCAGTGGAGTGTGCCATCATCCTATCGTGATGGTCATTATTATTGCTTTTCACTTTCTCAATACAAATTTATTAATAAAACATTCCCTGATTTTAGTGCATAATAAGGAAATATCAAAATTCATGAGGAAGAGGAAGATCATCGGAAAGAAAATGATGCAGCAGGTAACTTTTGTAAATTGTGTAAATGGAGTATACTGCCATTAATTTCAGAACAGAAGTGATGCAAATGGAGTAACAGTAGTGAATCAAAACAGAAATGGAGTTCATCAACTACAACTGGTAACAGAAGATACTAGATCAAATAGTACACCAGGTAGATAGATAGATAGATGCTCCTGAGTATAACAATGGAGTAACAATAGATAGACCAAATAATACACCGTCACCAGAAAAGAAGAAAAATAATACTCCATCTAAAGATGTTTACACCATCCACTACACCGTGCAAATGGAGTATATTTGCAAATGGACTAACAGTAGTTCATCCACTATATTGCCATTAACTTTAGAACAAAAATTAACTTGAAATTAACACTAGTTCACCCTCCTGCATCCACTACACTAGTACACCCTCCTACATATATTTCCACTAACTTTAGAACAGAAATTAACACTGTTCACCCTCCTCCATCCATTCCACTACTTTATCCACTGTAATCAATCCACTATTTACTCCATTGCCATTAACTTAAGGATGAGAACAGTGGATGGGGTAGAACAGTGGATGAATTAGTGGATTTACACACTGCAAATGGACTGGTTCATCCACTACACTAGTACTCATGTTAACATTATCCTACTGATAACTTGCCATCCACTAGTACTGTTAACTTGCAGTCATTTGGGAAAATTCAGTTAACTAAAATTAACTTTCAAATATTCAGTTATTGGCAGTCATTCAGTTACTTGGAGTACCACGGTTAACTGAATTTTATGGTTTGGAATAATGCAGTTAACTGAATTTTGGAGCAATGTTAACTGAATTTGGATTGTTGGAGTAAAGAAACTTGCTCCTTTGCAGGTGTTCAACAACCAATAAGAAAAAACCTGCCAAATAAGCACAACTTTACTACATATATTGCTTTGAAAGCACTGAGTAAAGATGGAGAAGTTGAGAAAAAAGGACAAAGAGAAGGTTGTTGGCCTATTGCATACAAGTCTTAGAACCATTGGAACAATAAGGAGACTTCCCCGTGATCAAATTGCACATGGCTCAGAAGTTGATGTCTCTAACCAAAAGAGAGGTAAAGCATGTCGCAAGAGAAAAGATCTTGACCTCCCTAGGATATCTACAATCCTGCTAAACAGAAGGAAAACAACCAGAGCTCTTTCTAGTTCTCTGGGTGTTATATAGCCCTTCACCAGCACCTTATAGACTTCACTCAAGCCAATTAACAAGATAGCTAGACTCAAGTTCTGCATATTCATGTCGGATCAAGCAACATTGGAGAATGCCAGGCCTAGATTCATTGATATGACCATAATTGTCCACATTGACGAGAAGTGATTTGATATGACTCAAAGGAAATGCACCTACTGAAAGTGCAATTGTCACTCAATTATGATTTTGGTGTTGATCACAATACAATTTGCAAGAACTATGCAGACTAAGGCATAGCCTAGTGGTGGGAAGGGGTTGATGCCTTCCCACCCACCCAGGTTCAAGGCATGGTACTTGCAATTTTGGGTTGTTGCACCAATTATACTGTAGGGGGTTCCCTTACAGTCTTTTTGTCAAAAAAAGAGGGGTTGCAACGATTAGGGAGTCGGGCAATTCAATCAAATTATTTCAGACTTTGGAAGGGTTTCTCAAGTGTTATTGGAGTCCCACCTAGAGGACCGGTGTAACACCCCCGGTGTCATGCTACAGTAACCCTCTGTGGTTAAGCTAATCATGTTGCTAAGACTGCTTGATCATATTGGAATAATATCTCATTTCAAATTCCAGCTCCAATTGAAATTCAAATATGAGGTGAAAATAAAAGTTGCCCCAATCCAGGAACTAAAAAGTTCATAATTTTGAAAATAATCCATTGTGAATTATGTTCAGGGGATCAACATCATCTAAAGGCCCTAGATGAGTCTAACATCTTGAAAACAGAGCCAACAAAACCTTTTTTGACTCTTCTAATGCAATGCAAAATACAAATGAAATTATATTTCTCCCAAAATTTTTTTGTAGCAGTGCAGTATATTGCATCATAATTATTTGGACTGGTTGGACATTTTTCACCAATGTTTTGGCAGCCAAACAATTTACAAACAGAAAGAAATAGCAAAATAAAAAGGGAGAGCAAAAGAAAAAGAAAACCCCCACTGACTCCCACTGGGCCTTAGCCCACCCAACCGCTTGGCACCCCAGCCGACCCAGCTAGCCCACCTAACCCCCACCGGTCGGTTTCTTCGCCATGTTCCTTCAACCAGTCGCTACAGGGGCTCGTCCCGCCCCAACCACCTCGCCGGCGTCGAGGGCGAGGGGATAAGGGCCACCCCTGCCCCCTCGGTCCTCTCCCACCCCCGCACTCACCCACTCCTCTCTCTTTCCTCTCCCTTTTGCTTTTCCCCTCCTCCAGATCCACTCGTGGACGCCCATGCCATCGCCGTTTCTTCGCCGCCCGCGTTGCCAACAGCCTCCCCGTGTCAAGCCGGCAGGTCCACGGGCTCCGTCGGCTTCTGCTCCTTCGACTACACTACTGGATCGAGCCCGGGAGCCGCTCCATCGTCGCTGTCGCCTTCGTCTTTGTCGTCGGTCGTCACCGCTGCCCCGTCGTGGATCCATGCTCCGGCGCCTCCCCGAGCCTCCCCGAACGCGCCATCGACCTCCGCTGTGAACCCCATGCCGATTCCCCCCATCTCCCGTTCGATTCGTCGCCGTAGTCGCGTGTACGAGCCGGTGCCCGCCATGCCGCAGCTCAGCGTCCACGTATGTGCTACTGCTGCTTGTTTCTTTGTTGCTTTGTTGCCTGCTGCCACTGTATCCATCCCGCTCGCGACCGCATCCACCTCCGTTTTCTACGCCTCCCCGTCGCTGCTGCTGGCTTCGCCCGACGCTGCCTAGCGCCAGCCGCTCGCCCCTGCTTCCCCCGCTCGGCTCCACCACACCTGCCGCTGCTCTGCTCCCACGCCCCCCTTCAGCGCACGCACGCCCGCGCGAGGCCGCGCCCGCGCCATGCCCGGGCCCCGTCCCCGCTCGCCACCACCGCCGCCTCCCACTGCTTCGTGCTGCGGCTGCAGCCGCCTGCAGCCCCGCCTTTGGCCTCCACCTGCCGCTGCTCAGCCAACGCCTCACGCCCGCGCCGCGCCTGCTACTCTGCGCAGCTCACCGCTCGCCGCCGCTCGTCGAGGCCCCTCCGGCGCGGGCGACCTAGCCGAGGCCGCCGCCGTCTTGGCCTCTGTCCATGGAGGCCGGCCCTGTTTAACTAGGGGGCTAAACCCCCCTAAACTAACCACCCCCCACTGCTACTGACCCGTGGGCCCAAGGCCATTAACTTAGATTAGCTATAAACTAATTTAAGTACCCCCTGGCAATGACAGGTGGACCCCACCTCTAATTATCTCTTTAAAAAGAAAATACTAAATCGGTGAGAATGACACCTGGGCCCCACTACCCAGGTTTGACCAGTCAACAGTTGATTAGTTAACTGTAACCGGACTAATTGACTGGGTCAACCCAGCCCCCTCGCCCCACATGTCATTGACTGTGGCTAGCCCCTGCTGAGTTTAAAATGTATTTTCTGTTTTTAATTCGATTTAATAATAAATCTAGGAATTTTAGAAAAATGTTTAAATCTTTAGAAATTCGTAGTAATGAAACCGTAACTCGGATGAAAATGTTTTCTACATGAAAGTTGCTCAGAGAAATCCAACGAATTTGAATGCGCGGTCCGTTCATCTGTTACATGCCCCTAGCATGCTGAACATGGAACTTTCCCCTCTCTTTCATCTGTCCGAAAAATGCCTAACACCAGGAAAACCCCTCCGGATGTTTTCCCTCTCTGTCTTCAACGTCTAGTACCGCGTTGGTTCACCTCTAGCACCGCGTATTGCCATGTTATGCTTTATGATGCTTTGTTTGCTTTATATTTATTGTTTCTTCCCTCTTCTCTCCTAGAATTTTCTTTAGACCGATAAGTCGCTTCGTGATTTACCACGCCGACGATTTACACTTCTTCCTTTTCAACAGAGCTTCCAGGCAAGCCCCCCCTTTGATCATCTCGATATCGCCCATTCCATTCTCTCATGCTTGCATTAGATTTTGCTACTGTATCGATTCCTCCTATTCTGATGCATAGTGAAAGGATCGAGAACAGGTGTCTAGAGGGGGGGGGGGGGATTAGACACTAAGTGCCAAAAGTAGCAGTTTTTAACTTCTTCAAGTTGGAGTGGAATTTAGGCACAAGTTTAACACTCACAATACATATCAAGCAAGCATGCAAAGAGTATATGAGCAGCGGAAAGTAAAGCATGCAACTTGCAAGAATGTAAAGGGAAGGGTTTGGAGAATTCAAACGCAATTGGAGACACGGATGTTTTTGTCGTGGTTCCGATAGGTGGTGCTATCGTGACATCCACGTTGATGGAGACTTCAACCCACGAAGGGTAATGGTTGCATGAGTCCGTGGAGGCTCCACCCATGAAGGGTCCACGAAGAAGCAACCTTGTCTATCCAACCATGGCCGTCGCCTCGAAGGACTTGCCTCACTAGCGGTAGATCTTCACGAAGTAGGCGATCTCCTTGCCCTTACAAACTCCTTGGTTCAACTCCACAATCTTGTCGGAGGCTCCCATGTGACACCTAGCCAATCTAGGAGACACCACTCTCCAAGAAGTAACAAATGGTGTGTTGATGATGAACTCCTTGCTCTTGTGCTTCAAATGATAGTCTCCCAACACTCAACTCTCTCTCACGAGGATTTGGATTTGGTGGAAAGAAGATTTGAGTGGAAAGCAACTTGGGAAGGCTAGAGATCAAGATTCATATGGTAGGAATGGAATATCTTGGCCTCAACACAAGTGTAGGTGGTTCTCTCTCTCGGAAAATGTGTATTGGAAGTGTAGGTTCGCTCGATGGCTCTTTCCATGAATGAAGAGTGGGTGGAGGGGTATATGTAGCCTCCACACAAAAACTAACTGCTACACACAATTTACCAATCTCGGTGAGACCGAATTGAGAAACTCGGCCTGGACCGATTCAAAGCAAATCTAGTGACCAGTTAGGATTTTCGGTGGGACCGACATGCAACTCGGTAGGGACCGATATGGTTAGGGTTAGGGCTTAACGTAATCTCGGTGAGACTGATTACACAAACTTCGGTGGGACCGATTTTGGTAATAAGCTAACCCGGAGAGTTGGCTGAACAAACTCGGTAGGACCGATTACACAATCTCGGTGAGACCGATTTTGGCAATAAGCTAACCAAAAAGTTTGCATTGTGATCTCGGTAGTACCGATTACTCAAACTCGGGGAGACCGATTTTGGTAATGGACATACACAGAGAGATTACAATCCCATCTCGATGAGACCGAGATCCCTATCAGTGAGACCGATTTGCCTAGGGTTTGTGGCAAAGGGCTATGACATCCGAACTTCGGTGGCCTTGGATAGAAAGAATCGGTGGGGCCGAGTTAGACTTTGGATTTAGGACATATGTGGATGTGGGAAAGTAGTTGAGGGCTTTTGAGCATATCACTAAGCACTTGAGCAAGCAAGCCATTAAGCAACACCTCATCCCCTCTTGATAGTATTGGCTTTTCCTATAGACTCAATGTGATCTTGGATCACTAAAATAGAAAATGTAGAGTCTTGATCTTGAAGCTTGAGCCAATCCTTTGTCCTTAGCATCTTCAAGGGGTTCCACATCCTCTAGTCCATGCCACTCCATTGTTGAACTTGTCTGAAACATACTAGATAAAAATGTTAGTCCAACAAGAGATATGTTGACATTAATTACCAAAATCACCCAGGGAGCACTTGTGCTTTCAATCTCCCCCTTTTTGGTAATTGATGACAACATACATCAAAGCTTTAGATAAAGATTTAAAGAATAGCAAGTAAAGCTTTGTAAAGACATGTAACAAGCATAGGCTCCCCCTACATGTGAATATGGAAATTAGAAGCATGTGAGAGCACAACCATGATAGAGTAGGCAATGTGTTACATGTATCTTGGCTATATGCATCAGAGCAAATGATATGAATATGGGAAATGTACCTTTATGCTCATGAGTCCTTCTTGCAAACAATATGTACATCAGCAAGAATTCCTCATACACATGATTGTGATGCATATACTTACCTTGTGATCTTGAGTTGGCTTAGGATGGAATGAACCTGCGTAAACAAGGTTAGATAACATGATACAATTCTACTAGCCAAAGCAAACAAAAAGAAACCACAAGAGTACCAAGACTGGGATGACATGTAGAGAGTGAGTACTAAGTACCACATTTAACATAGACATGTTCCCAAAGGTAAAGATGTGCAATGAATTTAAAGAAACTTCTTTCCCTTAGATTTCTTGCTCCCCCTGAAGATAGCGAGCAGAAAATCAGAGCAAAATGCAAAATCAGAGCTCAAGAAAACAAATGAATAGAGCTAATGCAAATAAGCACATATGAACATGTCTTTCCCCTCAAGAAGACATGTGGCATCTCTCCTCTTGAACACCAAGCATCTGGGATCCTTGAAGATTACTCTTTCCTTGAGTATTTCCTCCTCCTAGAGATATGAGTATTCTCTCCCCCTAGAGATATGATTAAGCTTTGATGTGATCTCTCTCTCTCTCCCCCTTTGGCATCAATTTCCAAGAAGGGTCTTCTGGAATTTGTCGTGAATGGGTTTGGTCCTTGAGTCACAAAGACAAAGCACTAAGGTAAATGTGATGCTTGTAGAGGACAAGATTCATAGAGTGGAGCTGGATCAAGAGTAAAGCAAGAATAAATGGCAAGATGTTTTTCCTGTAGTGAAATCGGTGGCACCGAGTTGGATGCTTCGGTTGCACCGAAAGACTTCGGTTAGACCGAAAACAAGAAACCAGTGTGACCGAGTTCATCACAGAGAAAAGCACTTGTCACCTCTGCTCACTAGACAAGTAAGATCTCACAAGGATTTGCAAGGAATTAACTGAAAGATTTGCAAAGAATTGGATGCAGGGAATGCAGAACACAAGAAAGAAAAAGAAAAGGAAAAAGAAGGAAATCTAGATGAAGTTTTTTTCTTTTTTGAAAGGGGAAACAAATATGCATGAGACAAATGCAAAAGGAAACACAAGAGAACTTCATCTAGAATTGGGCGGTGACAAAGTCACCTATGTTAGAGTATATTGACTTAGGATTCAAGTGAGATCACTTGATCATAGGTCATACTCATCGTTTAAGCTCAAAATGGGGTTTCCATTTTTCGTTTAAGCATCTTGATGTATTCACATCTTTTCGAGTTGCTTTGACTCATGACTTGGAGTAAAGCTTCTCTAAGATGGAATAACATACCTTGGGTGGTGGTGTTGATCGTGATCATGTAGTTGAACTTGTGTGGGCTGCTCAAGGTTGATGTAGCTCATCAAGAGTTGGGAGCACCACTTGGAATTTGAGTTCATCTACCTACATGGGTTAGTTCTTGCAAGGAAGAGCACTTGTGTATCCAAAATGACAATCATGAAACTCAACATAGATTTTGTCAAAGGATATATTTGAACGGTTTCGTGCTTCCTTGTCTTCAACCACCATTGTGTAGAGACTTGGTGATGTAGAGATTGCTCAAGATGAGAGTGAGTTTCGATCTCATAGATTTAGATTCATCCAAGTACCTACAAGGGTTAGATAACATGCAAGATGCAAATATATCCAAGACATAAGATTATCATCTTAAGAGAAATACCAAGGATTAGTCATAAGCTCAAGTCTTGCATGTATCCAATGGAGTTCCTACTCCAAGTTTGAAGCATCAATGATGTTCAATTCTCCTCTTAACCTGCAAAACACTTTCTCATCAAGTGGTTTAGTGAATATATCTGCTAATTGCTTGTCGGTGCGAACATGCTTGAGATTAGTGTCACCCTTAGCAACATGATCTCGAATGAAATGATGACGAACTTCAATATGCTTAGTTCGAGAGTGTTGCACGTGATTGTGAGCAATCTTGATAGTACTTTCATTGTCACAAAGTAATGGAACATGTTTCACATACATCCCATAATCTTTAAGAGTTTGGGTCATCCAAAGTAATTGAGCAGAACATGAACCAGCGGCAATGTATTCCGCTTCGGCGGTGGATAAGGATACCTAGTTTTGTTTCTTTGAAGAACAAGAAATAAGAGATCTACCAAGAAATTGATTATTACGCGAAGTGGAGTTTCTATAAACCTTGTCACATGAATATTCCTATTCGGAGTAGCCAACAAGATCGAAAGAGGACCTCTTAGGATACCAAATGCCAAAGTTTGGTGTATGGATTAAGTATCTCACTATCCTTTTCACGGCCTTAAGATGACATTCCTTAGGAGCAGCTTGATATCGAGCACACATGCACACACTTAGCATTACATCGGGACGTGAAGCACATAGATATAACAATGAACCAATCATAGAGCGATAAACTTTTTGATCAACCGGTTCACGATCTTTGGTCAAATCAAGATGTCCACTAGTAGGCATGGGTGTAGTCATACCTTTGCATTCTTGCATATTGAACTTCTTGAATAAGTCCTTGGTGTACTTCGTTTGAGAGACAAAGGTACCTTCCTTAGTTTGCTTGATTTGCAAACCAAGAAAGAATTTGAGTTCACTCATCATAGACATCTCAAACTTCTCCAACATTAGCTTCCCAAACTTTTCACTAAAATGAGGGTTAGTAGATCCAAATATAATATCATCGACATAAATTTGGCATACAAATAGTTCCCATTAACCATTTTTGTAAAAAGAGTAGAATCAATTTTACCAATTTCAAAGCCTTTTTCAATAAGGAACTTGGTCAAGCATTTATACCACGCTCTAGGAGCTTGTTTAAGACCATAAAGAGCTTTGTGAAGTTTGTAAACATGATCAGGTTTCTTAGGATTAACAAAGTCGGGAGGTTGCTTAACATAAACTTCCTCCTCAATTTCACCATTTAGAAAAGCACTTTTAATATCCATTTGGTACAAGGTGATATCATGGTGATTAGCATAAGCAAGTAAGATGCGAATGGACTCAAGTCTAGCAACGGGAGCATATGTCTCACCATAGTCCATACCTTCGACTTGTGTGTAGCCTTGACTCCATTTAGACGTGCTTTGTTGCGAACCACTTGTTCATCTTCATCTTGCTTGTTGCGAAACACCCATTTGGTACCGATGATGTTGTGGTTGTTGTCGGGCTTCTCAACCAATGTCCACACTTGATTTCTCTCAAAGTTGTGTAGCTCTTCGTGCATGGCGTTTATCCAATCCGGATCTTCCAATGCTTCTTCAACCTTCATAGGTTCAATGCTAGAGATGAATGAACAGTGTTCACAAAAGTTAGCTAAACAAGTTTTAGAGCGAGTGATTCTCCCGGTTTGGATATAATTGTAGATTTGCTCGACGGATGATCTTTAGCAATTCTTGCTCGAACTCATGAAAAGCTTTTGCTTGGGTCTTGGTTGAACATCTTCTTCATCTTGTTCTTCTTCTTGGCCTTCTTCATTGTTGGCGTTGGCGTTCCCTTGTCGTGGTGGAGAAGGAGGTTATTGACGTTCGCCTTGGTGCACTTCCTCGTTGTCTTCATCTTGGTGTGTCCCACTTGTGGATGCTTCCATATCAACTCTTGGTTCACCTTGTCGTGAGGTAGAAGCTTCCACTTGGGCCGGACGGGTACTCTCCTTCACCTCCGTTGGACGAATCTTGCCAATAGACAAGTCTTGAATTGCTTCCGAGGGTCTTTGTCTCCTACATCAATTGGCAATTGCTCTACTTATGAAATAGTTAGATTCATCAAACTTCACATCTACCGCTTTCTTCAACCTTTCGGGTGAAATTGTTGTAGACACGGTATGTGTGAGAGTTTGAGCCATAACCAAGTAGGAAACCTTCATGGGACTTAGGAGCAAATTTAGAACGACGATGCTTATCAAGAATGTAGCACTTTGAGCCAAATACTCGAAAGTATCCAACTTGGGGTTTGTTACCGGTGAGAAACTCGTATCTTGATCTTGCCGAGTAGCTTGTGAAGATACAAGCGATTTGTTGCATGACAAGTTGTCTCAACCGCTTCACCAAAAGTGCTTGGCTCTTGTACTCATCAAGCATCGTTCTCGCCATTTCGATGAGCGTCGGCTCTCCCTCTCAACAAGCGCATTTTGTTGAGGTGTGTATGCGTGTGAGAACTCATGTGAAATCCCTTCTTCGTCAAGAAAGGTGTCCACATTTGCGTTCTTGAACTCCGCTCCATTGTCGCTGCGAACCTTCTTGATCTTCACTTCAAATTGATTTTGGGCCTTCCTAGCGAAGTTTTTGAAGATCTTTTGACCTGCGATTTATCATCGAGAAAGAACACCCACGTAAATCTTGAAAAATCATCAACTATAACTAGACCAAAAGAATTTCCACCGAGACTTTTGTAGGCGTTGGGACCAAAAAGGTCCATATGGAGTAGCTCGAGTGGCCTCCTTGTGGTCATGATGTTCTTCATGGGATGCCTTCCTCCAACTTTGTTTACACCTTGACAAGCGCTGCAAAGTCTATCCTTATCAAATATGACATCGTTAACGCCAAGGATATGATTTCCTTTAATAAGCTTGTCAAGGTTTCGCATACCAACATGATCTAGTCTTCTATGCCACAACCAGCCTTTAGAAGATTTAGTAATAAAGCAAGTTCTAGGTTGCACCTTTTTAGTGAAATCAACAATGTATAGATCACCTCTCACGCATAATCGCCGGTAAAGACCATTTTATGATTATCTCTCTGAAACACTTGGCAATCTACTTGATAAATAAGACATTGAAACCGAAATCAGCAAGTCTAGATCTTTGAAAGTAAGTTGTAGCCAAGAGATTCAACGAGCATGACATTTTGTATGGAGCTATCATGTGAGATGGCCACCTTACCAAGGCCAACCACCTTACCCTTTGAATTATCACCGAAAGTGACATATTTTCGAGAGTCGTTTTCAGAAGCTCACGGAACATGTCTTTATCTCCGGTCATATGATCGGTACATCCACTATCAAGAATCCATTCCTTTCCTCCAAACCATGTAGCCGAAGATTTGCCATAAGACCAAAGTGTCTCATCGCATCATCAAGATCATAGTCACTATTATCATCCTCATCATAGTATCCATGTTCAACATCATCTTGTGATTGATCAATTCCTAGAGAGGGTAGTTCATTAGACAAATGATCATTTCTATGATTGTCTTTATGGATTCTAATAGCTTCGGAAATGATATTGCTAATAATTCCAACATCTCCTATGGCACGCATGAGATTTGTAAGCTCAAATAGACAATCACCAAAGCTAGGATCACTAGAATTCATCTTACTCAAGGCAATAGACTTATGGAGAATTTCATCTACATTTTTCGAGGAATAATCAAAATCGTTCCTCAAGAAATTTCCATATAGTATAGGCACAATCAAGAGTAGGCAAACTAGCAATCAAGTTTTTTGGGCAATCCTCTTATGATAAGATTGATGGTTCTAAGATTGCGAATCATATCAAGATCCTCTTCGGGTGTGGGATGCAAGGAATCAATATGAGGTGCACAAGGGCTAGCAATGTACTTGTTCAAATGATATTAATTGAAAATCACAAGCATCTCATTTTTCCACTCATGAAAATACTCTCCATCAAGAATAGGCACTCTATGTCTAAGACTCCCCAAAGTAGACACATCCATCTTCCTCCAAAGGTGTTTAAACCAATGCAATGGAGACCAAAGCTCTGATACCAATTGAAATGATCGAGAAGAGGTGTCTAGAGGGGGGAGGGATTAGACACTAAGTGCCAAAAGTAGCAGTTTTTAACTTCTTCAAGTTGGAGTGGAATTTAGGCACAAGTTTAACACTCACAATACATATCAAGCAAGCATGTAAAGAGTATATGAGCAGCGGAAAGTAAAGCATGCAACTTGCAAGAATGTAAAGGGAAGGGTTTGGAGAATTCAAGCGCAATTGGAGACACGGATGTTTTTTATGCGTGGTTAGATAGGTGGTGCTATCATACATTCACGTTGATGGAGACTTCAACCCACGAAGGAGTAACGGTTCTTGGCGATTCCATGGAGGGCTCCACCCTTGAAGGGTCCACGAAGAAGCAACCTTGTCTATCCCACCATGGTAAATAGCCCATGAAGGACTTGCCTCACTAGCGGTAGATCTTCATGAAGTAGGCGATCTCCTTGCCCTTACAAACTCCTTGGTTCAACTCCACAATCTTGTCGGAGGCTCCCAAGTGGCCCTAGCCAATCTAGGAGACACCACTCTCCAAGAAGTAACAAATGGTGTGTTGATGATGAACTCCTTGCTCTTGTGCTTCAAATGATAGTCTCCCAACACTCAACTCTCTCTCACAGGATTTGGATTTGGTGGAAAGAAGATTTGAGTGGAAAGCAACTTGGGGAAGGCTAGAGATCAAGATTCATATGGTAGGAATGGAATATCTTGGCCTCAACACAAGTGTAGGTGGTTCTCTCTCGAAAATGTGTATTGGAAGTGTAGGTTCGTTCTGATGGCTATCTCCACGAATGAAGAGTGGGTGGAGGGGTATATATAGCCTCCACACAAAAACTAACCGTTACACACAATTTACCAATCTCGGTGAGACCGAATTGAGAAACTCGGTCGGTGATTGACAAATCTAGTGACCGTTAGGATTTTCGATGGGACCGACATGCAACTCGGTAGGACCGATATGGTTAGGGTTAGGGCTTAACGTAATCTTGGTGAGACCGATTACACAAACTCGGTGGGACCGATTTTGGTAATAAGCTAACTAGAGAGTTGGTCAGGCAAACTCGGTAGGACCGATTACACAATCTCGGTGAGACCGATTTTGGTAATAAGCTAACCAGAAAGTTTGCATTGTGATTTCGGTAGTACCGATTACTCAAACTCGGTGAGACCATTTTGGTAATGGACATACACAGAGAGATTACAATCCCATCTCGGTGAGACCGAGATCCCTATCGGTGAGACCGATTTGCCTAGGGTTTGTGGCGGTGGCTATGACATCCGAACTTCGGTGGGCGCCCGGATAAAAAGAATCGGTGGGGCCAAGTTAGACTTTGGGTTTAGGACATATGTGGATGTGGGAAAGTAGTTGAGGGCTTTTGAGCATATCACTAAGCACTTGAGCAAGCAAGCCATTAAGCAACACCTCATCCCCTCTTGATAGTATTGGCTTTTCCTATAGACTCAATGTGATCTTGGATCACTAAAATAGAAAATGTAGAGTCTTGATCTTGAAGCTTGAGCCAATCCTTTGTCCTTAGCATCTTCAAGGGGTTCCACATCCTCTAGTCCATGCCACTCCATTGTTGAACTTGTCTGAAACATACTAGATAAAAATGTTAGTCCAACAAGAGATATGTTGACATTAATTACCAAAATCACCCAGGGAGCACTTGTGCTTTCACATAGCCTGCTTTTGTATCTGCTGTTGTACCTTACCTTCTTATCCTAAACTGCTTAGTATAGGTTGGTTAGTGATCCATTAGTGACCCCCACCTTGTCCTTGTTGCCCCTGCTTCGTCATCGAAGACCCGATCAACGAGATCGAAGACTAGGCCCCGGCACCGCACATCACTTTCCCCTTATTTGCTCGACACTACTAGGTTACTATCGAGTGCCGAGGGTAAGACCTCATCGACGCCGATGTTAACCTGTAGTGTAGCTATTCGGTCGTGGTCATCGAGGGTGATTCCGCCTTAACCACTTTCGATCACGACTCATGCGTGCAACCCTCAAGTGTGAACCTCGAGGGTGCTTACTCTTACGTTCACCTTGATGATTACATCGAGTGGAATCCGTTGAGGGTGACTCCTCGTGTTTTCCCCTTGGTGTTAGACACCACAGTTACTATGACTTTACACTAAACCATGTTACTAAAGGCGAGTCGGCGGAGGAGGGTACCAGCGAGCATATTCTGAGTGGTGAGGAGTCGGGTTGACCTGGAGGGTGCCCGCAAGATAATTACGAGGCGTGGCCGGGCATTCTTAGTCCTTGCCGCAAGTCCTCGAGATGGGGCGACGGGGTCACATCTTTCGTGAGTCTCTGCTTGTTACCGAGCGTTCCTAATCCGCTACGATTTGGATATTTGATCCGAGGGGCCTCTAGCCTGATAGAACTAACCATCACGCGGGCATAGTATGGGCGTTCTGCATCGTATGCATCAGCCGAAGCTTAATAGACGTCATGCGACTGAGCGGTGCGCACCGGGTTGGACTGCGTAAGCACCTGCCTTTTTAAGGAGGTAGCTAGGTCTGCTCACCGGCCACCCACGCAACATGCAGGAGTTATCGGGGCGATGGCCCATGACCCCTGGGGGCATAGGTTTAGTCTGGCGTCCTTGACCTCTCTATTAAGCCTAGGTCGGGTTGCGGCGTATTGTTTGGCCGAGGCCGGGCATGACCCAAAGAAAGTGTGTCCGGCGGAGTTAATCGAGCGTGGTGGGTAAGTTGGTGCACCTAGGAAGAAAACATCTATCGATAGCCTGTCCTATGGTAACGGACACTCGGAGTTGTATCTCGATCGATACAACTAGAACTGGATGCTGAGGCATGTTTTGGATATGTTGCTTCGGGAGTCGAGAAAGGATCCTGGAGCATTGATACAACAACATAAATATGACTTATGTTATACAACTCTACTCCCTCCTATTGCTGCAAGATGGTGGTTTCCAGAAGATGCTAGTCTTCGATAGGACTGTCTTCTCCCCCCTCTTATTCTGGCATTTCTGCAGCCCAGTCCACATATACAGCCTTCCTTTGATAATGTTGCATATGTAGTGTAGATTCTTTCTTGCCGAGTACTTCGGATGAGTACTCACGGTTGCTTTGCTTCCTCTTTCCCCCCATTTTCCATTCTTCTTGGATGTCGCAACCAGATGGTGGAGCCCAAGATCCAGACGACACCACCGACGACTACTACTACCCCAAGGGTGCCTACTACTACGTGGAGACCGCCGACGACCAGGAGTAGTTAGGAGGCTCCCGAGCGGGAGGCCTTGCCTTTTCGATCGATCTTTGCTTTTGTGCTAGCCTTCTTAAGGCAAACTTGTTCAACTTATGTGCGTACTCAGATATTGTTGCTTCCGCTGACTTGTGTATTCGAGCTGATGTACTTGAGCCCTCGAGGTCCCTGGCTTGTAATATAAGGCTTGTATTATTTTAATTTGTGTCTAGAGTTGTGTTGTGATATCTTCCGGTGAGTCCTTGATCTTGATCGTACACATTTGCGTGTATGATTAGTGTACGATTGAATCGAGGGCGTCACAAATTGGTATCAGAGCCATTTGCTGTAGGTAGCCCCCTTTCCAACTCCTTGGCCGAAGTTGAGTCTAGTCACTACAAAAAAACTTTTACTAACATGGCTGTGTGGCTTACGGGCCCACGTCGCCATTGGGTGGTATTAGGATCTTTTATTCCTCGTCTATACTCTGGGATTCTAATCCCCCTTCTATTCGGGTTAAATGATTTTGCTAAAATCTAACTTTAGGTTCTCGTATCCACTTCCTCCCGGAGAGCCCCGACATTATCGATGATCGCTTGCTTCGCCAGAAGATTCTGCGGATACTCCTCGATGTTTGTCGAGACCCTGTGCCAACTGCCTTGCAGTTCCCGACCACCGATAATCCCCATGAATAACATCCTTGTTGTTTGTACCTTCATCCCTAGTTGCTCCTGTTATTACAAGATACCACTAGTACTCTCCGTTGTTCCGAGAATCCTTTGTGCCTTCTGCTTTGCAGCTTCTTTTCGAACTGCGGATAATTCACTTAACCGGGGTTCGTTCATCCCCAGTTGTTCATTTGCTTTCCAAAATACCTGAAAAAGCTATCTGATCTTTCAAAAATCCTCTGCAGCCTATTGCTCTTGATTCTCCTTGCATGCTTGCATTAGGATTAATTCCATATGTCTAGCAATATTCTTTAAAATTCTTTGTGATTGTCATTCTGTTCCTATGGATTCAGCGTGTGTGCGAATACTCGCAATCATCAAATAATCCTTGGAAATTTTCTTCCGCTCGGACATCGCTTCGGATATGAGCTAATTCTTGCCCAATCCAGATTTGATCGTGTGCAACTCTAAGTCTATTCAACTTACTCATCTTTTGATCAGAGCCTCTGCTTCTGATCCTTCGTCTTGAAATCATAATTCCTTTGTACCCAAGCATCGAATCATTCAGACGTTTCTATAAGCCGATGCCTTTGCATCCCCTTCTTCATCTGATTGATTACCGATACTCACATCAACTATGTCGTGAATCGCCGGATCCATTCTTTGGGTTGTTATCCAAGCGTTGTCCTTCACATCCAAAGTCTTGTGAGTTTTTTCACGATACATAATACCTTGATAGAATTGTATCATCTGCTTTGACTTTGATACTCTGCTTTTGAACTCGTATCTTTTGCTTGGTTGATGGTTGTATAGATTCGTAAAAAATGCCCCGATGGGTTGAACCTATGCCTTCCCTAATCCGTCTGAACTCGAAAGAGATGTGAGTCATACTCTTCTGGCGCTTCATGATACGTCTCCGTCGTATCTACTTTTCCAAACACTTTTGCCCTTGTTTTGGACTCTAACTTGTATGATTTGAATGGAACTAACCCGGATGGCCACGTTTTTCGTGAGAATCGCCATGATGTTGTTTTATGTGCGAGAAAACAAAAGTTCTCGGAATGACCTGAAACTCCACGGAATATCTTAGAATAAATAATAAAAAATCCTGCCAAAGATGAAGACCAGGGGCCCACACCCTGTCCACGAGGGTGGGGCGCCCCCTCGGGCGCCCCCTACCTCGTGGGGCCTCGAGACCCTCGGCGCCAACTCCAACTCCATATATTGGCTTTCGAGGAGAAAAAATCGAGAGAAAGTTTCATCGCGTTTCACGATACTGAGTCCGCCAAGCCCTAATCTCTCTCGGGAGGGCTGATGCAGAGTCCGCTCGGGGCTCAGGAGAGGGGATTCGCCCGTCGTCATCATCAACCATCCTCCATCACCAATTTCATGATGCTCACCGCCGTGCGTGAGTAATTGCATCGTAGGCTTCTTGGACGGTGATGGGTTGGATGAGATTTATCATGTAATCGAGTTAGTTTTGTTAGGGTTTGATCCCTAGTATCCATTATGTTACGAGGTTGATGTTGCTATGACTTTGCTATGCTTAATGCTTGTCACTAGGGCCCGAGTGCCATGATTTCAGATCTGAACCTATTATGTTTTCATGAATATATGTGTGTTCTTGATCCTATCTTGCAAGTCTATAGTCACCTACTATGTGTTATGATCCGCAACCCCGAAGTGACAATAATCGGGACCACTCCGGTGATGACCATAGTTTGAGGAGTTCATGTATTCACTATGTGCTAATGCTTTGTTAGGTTCTCTATTAAAAGGAGGCCTTAATATCCCTTAGTTTCCAATAGGACCCCAGCTGCCACGGGAGGGTAGGACAAAAGATGTCATGCAAGTTTTTTTCCATAAGCACGTATGACTATTTACGGAATACATGCCTACATTATATTGATGAACTGGAGCTAGTTCTTTGTCACCCTATGTTATGACTGTTACATGATGAACCACATCCGGCATAATTATCCATCATTGACCCGGTGCCTACGAGTTTTCCATGTACTGGTTTACGCTTATTTACTTTTCCGTTGCTACTGTTACAATCACTACAAAATACCAAAAATATTTACTTTTGTTGTCTTTACTTTTGTTACCGTTACCACCACTATCATATTACTTTGCTACTAAACACCTTGCTGCAGATACTAAATTTCTAGGTGTGGTTGAATTGACAACTCAACTAATACTTGAGAATATTCTTTGGCTCCCCTTGTGTCGAATCAACAAATTTGGGTTGAATACTCTACCCTCGAAAACTGCTATTGCGATCCCCTATACTTGTGGGTTATCAAGACCTTTTTACGGCGCCATGTCTTAGAGCATAGCTCTATTCTTTGAGTCACTTGGGATTTATATCTGCTGGACACTATGAAGAACTTGAAAGGCGCTAAGACAACTATTTATCCCTCAACTACGAGGGAGGTAAGGAACCGCCATCTAGCTCGCGTGACTTGATTCACCTTACATTATAAACAAGCTAGCGACACCTAAACACGCTTACGCTATTCGTTCCAATATGTCGCATGTTATTGATGATGCCACTTCGCTATGCATGATACTTATGATGAAACTACTTCTATGCTTGATACTCATGTGCCTCTTGGTGAATTTCTAGATGAATAAATTTCTAAGTCTAGCGAAGAGAAATTATTGAAACTGAACACGATGATGTTAGTGATGATGAAAATAGGCATGCTATTCACGAGGGTTACCTTTTAATGCCGAATCTCTGAAGCTATTCTTGCTTGCCGGGATAGTCTTGAGCGTAATAGGTTGCTAGTTAAATGGAGTAAAGAATCTTTTAGAGGTAGGATGAGACCCGACCACCTTTTGCTACTTCACCTATCTCGTGTTCTGATCAGGATTATTATGATTTTTCTGTTGATCTAGATATAATTACTTTGGTTGAATCTGATCCTTTTTATGGCTATGAATCAAACTGTTGTGGCACATCTTCGTAAGTTAGGTGATATAGCTGCCCTGTTTACTAATAATGAGAGATCGCGCTACCTTTATTTACTCAAAATATTTCCGTTCTCATTAAAGGGTGATGCTAAGATATGGTTTAATTCTCTTGATCCTGGTTGTGTGCAAAGTCCCTGTGATATGGTTTATTACTTCTCTGCTAAATATTTCCTGCTCATAAGAAACAAGCTGCTTTGAGGGATATATATAATTTTGTGCAAATTGAACAAGAGAGTCTCCCACAAGCTTGGGGAGTCTTCTCAAGTTACTTAATGCTTTGCACAGATCATCCTCTTAAGAAACCTCAAATACTTGATATCTTTTATAATGGACTAACTGATGCTTCCAGAGATTACGGATAGTTGTGCTGGTTCTCTTTTCGAGGAAAGAACAACTTGGATGAAGCTGAAATTCTATTGAATAATATGTTGACAAATGAAAATAATTGGGCACCTCCCGAGCTACCTCCTGAGCCAGCTCCTGAGCCAATTACTAAGCCTATTCCTAAACCAACTCCGAAGAAGAGAGGTGTTCTGTTTCTTAGTCCTAAAGATATGCAAGAGGCAAAGAAATCTATGAAAGAAAAAGGTATTAAAGCTGAAGATGTTAAGAATTTACCTCCTATTGAAGAAATACATGGTCTTAATTTACCGCTTTGTTGAAGAAGTATATGATCTCAATTACTTATTTAATGAAGAACCTCCCGATATCCCGACACCACGTAGTAAAGGTAAATTCTCTCTATAGATATGATAAAGTCAAGTCCCTCCTACTAAAATTGCTAGTCAGTGCTTGGATGAGTTTGATGACTTTATGTTTAAGAAAGATGACTTTAATGCTTATTTTGGTAGACAAAACAAAATACTTTTATGATTAAACGCTTGGGTGATTATATGGCTGATATTAGAGGTGAACTTAAACTTGTTAGCAAGCATGCTTCTATGGTTACCACTCAAGTAGAACAAGTACTTAAAGCTCGTAAAGAAGTGCTTGATGAAATGAATAGTAAGAAAATGATTGTGCTTTGTTAGAGTGGCTACTAGAACTGGTAGAATGACTCGGGAACCTTTGTATCACGAAGGCCACCCTAAGAGAATCGAGCAAGATTCTCGGAGAAATGATATTGATGTACCTAGTTCTTCTAAGAGGAAGAAAAGAAAAATGATTGGACTTTGCAAACTTCTAGTGAACCTATTCTTTGAACCACCGAGAATCCAAATGATATTTCTATTTCTGATGCCGAAACACAATCTGGTAATGAACATGAACCTAGTAAAAATGTGAATGATGATGTTCATGATGATGCTCAACCTAGTAATGATAGTGATGTAGAAGTTGAACCTACTGTTGATCTTGATAACCCACAATCAAAGAATCAACGTTATGATAAAAGAGACTTCGTTGCTAGGACACATGGTAAAGAAAGAGAACCATGGGTTCAGAAACCCATGCCTTTTCCTCCCAAACCATCCAAGAAAAAGTATGATGAGGATTTTGAGTGCTTTGCTGAAATGATTAGACCCATCTTTTTGCGTATGCGATTAACTGATGTGCAAATCCTTATGCTAAATATATGAAAGATATTGTTACAAATAAAAGAAAGATACCGGAAGCTGAAATTTCTACCATGCTTGCTAATTATACTTTTAAGGGTGGAATACCAAAGAAACTTGGAGATCCAGGAGTACCTACTATACCATGCTTCATTAAAAGAAATTATGTTAAAGCGCTTTATGTGATCTTGGAGCCGTGTTAGTGTTATGCCTCTCTCTTTATATCGTAGACTTGACTTGAATAAGTTGACACCTCTTTGAAATATCTTTGCAAATGGCTGATAAATCAACTGGTATACCTGTCGGTATTTGTGAGGATGTGCCTGTTGTGGTTGCAAACGTTGCTATTTTAACGGAGTTTGTTATTCTTGATATTCCCGAGGATGATAGTACGTCTATTATTCTTGGAAGACCTTTCCTTAATACTGCAGTGGCTGTTATTGATTGCAACAAAGGCAATGTCACTTTTCATGTTAATGGTAATGAGCATACGGTACACTTTCCGAGGAAACAACCTCAAGTTCATAGTATCAACTCTATTGGAAAAATTCCATCGATTATATTTGGAGGTTTTGAATTTCCTCTCCCTACTATCAAGAAGAAATATGATATACTTATTATTGGGGATGTCCATATCCCCGTTGAGGTAACATAGTGTTATTCGAAATTTCTCCGGTTCCATGATTATCGGAATGAGTTTGTTAACAAGACTTGATCAACCTTGTTAGTAGTGGATTCTTTTTGATGAGCATGAGACGGATGAAACTAGAAGCACAACCTTCGCATGCCCTCTTTATATTTTACATTACTTTGTAGGAATAAAGTAAAATAGTATTTTTTACATGCATCTCCCGACTTATCCGTGCAATATAAAAATTTCCGAAAATGAAAGTCCTCGAGAATGCCATGCCAATTTAATATGATTTTTTCGGAATATTTGAGGATTCTTGTGCAAAAATTACATGGGGGCTGCCACACAGTCACGAGGGTGGAGGCGCGCCCTACCCCCTGGCGCGCCCCTACCTCGTGGGCCCACGGTGGCCCTCCTCCACTTATTCCTGCACCCATCTTCTTCCTCTGTCTCACACAAACACGAAAAACCAACTCAAGCACGAGTTCCGGCCCCGTTCTTTGTGATTTTCGATCTCCTTGCTCAAAGCACCTCTCACAAAACTGCTTGGGGAGATTATTCCTTGGTATGTGACTCCTCCATTGGTCCAATTAGTTTTTGTTCTAATGCTTTATTCATTGCAAATTTGTGCTGCATAGGTGACCATGTTCTTGAGCTTGCATGTCAAATTTATATGGTTCCAAGTAGTTCTAATGCTTTATATAGGCTCTAGGCACTTGTGGGAGTTGTTACTATCAATTTTATTGAAGTTGGTTCACTTTTATTTGAAGTTACTAAAAATTTCATATTGTTTCGTAAAATAATGAAGAGATTTTGAGGGGCTCGTCGAGCCGGGCTCGAAGGAAAAACAAAAGGAAGAAGAGCAGAAGCCCAAATTTAATTTGCCTCAGCACTTAGCGGAGGTCCTACTGTGAATGGCCTTCCGATGACTTCTTGAGGAGTGCCTTAGGGATTTATGAGGATTTCTATCTATTAATTGAGAACGCGGCCTCACCAACTTCCTCCCGCGACCAACGTCATCGGTATCACTTACTCACAAATACTTACGTGCGTAACTTCTACTTTTTCCTAAGAAATCACCTCCAACAGTAGAGTTCCATTTATATGACGTTGTTAAGGAGATGCCATTAGCTGAATTTTGCAAGGTTTGCAAAATACCTTTTGAGGGTTCTTTAGATGAACCACACCGTAATGAAGTAGAAGCTTTTATTAACACTATCACTGTGGGAGAAACCAGGAAGGTTTCTGATGCAATAATTACTAGCATACATTTTCCTGTTTTACGCTACTTTACCTTATTTGCTAGTCGTTGCTTGATTGGTCCCGGGAACTGTGGAAACCTTAGCATTCCTGATATTATCATTTTGTTCCATGGTTTATACCGCAATAACTCTGTTAGTATGGGTGGAATTGTTGCTAGACGGTTAAGTCTGAACCGTACTAAGGGCCCCGTCTTTGGAGGCATTTATGCTTCACGCCTAGCTGAATATTTTGAGATACCTATTAGGCATGAGGAGAAGGAAGAAACATCATTGCCTCGTGTTTATTTGGATTATAGGAGTATGCTAGCGCATGATTTTCTTGTTAAGAGTCGCGAAGGGGAGCTCAAATATAAATTGTACTTTGATAAACATCATCCCGAGACTATTACTTTTTGCTCCCTCTTTGTTTAACTTATCTGCGGTACTCACATTGTTCCGTGGGCGGCCATTCAAGCCTATCGGAATCCTGCACCAGCCTCGGAACCGGAGCCACAAGATGAGCCTCCACGACTATCTTTTTATTCTTGGGATCCAGAGGAGGTTGCCAGCTAGTGGCAACTGGAGCCTTCTTCATCACAGTACGACCCCAACTTCACCTACGGGTATCCGCCAGGCCATCCCTGGCAATAAACCAACTTAGGCCAAAAGCCTAAGCTTGGGGAAATACGATTTCCCACCGACATTACATTCATGTTCACACACACTCATTGCTAGATGTCGGTGTTCATACTCTTTCATTGTAATATCCATGCTAGTTTATTTTCTTTTTCCTGCTTTCTTCTGGTGTGTTTGATAAACCTTAAGAAAAAACAAAAAAATTAGTTAGTCTACTTTCCATGCTTGTAGTAATAATTAAAAAGAAAACCCAAAAATATTTCCCGTTCTTCTTTTGCTTGTTGGGAGCTTTCCCGTGTAAATAGTTTTTATTTCTTTTCCTTTCTTTGGGGGTCGAGAAGACTATATCAAAAATGCTTAGTGGCTCTTATATGCATGATTGATTATTTAAACTCAGAGCCCATATTACTTGTCTTCTCTCTCGAGCTAAATGCTTGCAGATTCCAGCTTAGTCCAATGCACGTGCACTCTTATTATTATACACACCGTTCGGTCGTGCAAGTGAAAGGCAATAATGATGATATATGATGGACTTATTGAGGGGAGAAAAGCTGGTATGAACTCGACCTCTCTTGTTTTTGTAAATATGATGATTTGTCGTTCTTGATTTAGCTATTATGAAGTAAACATATTTGCAATGACATTTAGAGATCATAGTTGCTTGTGCCATGCTTGATTAGCTAGGAGTTATAATGGTTTACCTTGCGTGTCAACATGCTATTAGAATGGTTATGATGTGGTATGATGGGATGATATCCTCCTTTAAATGAATTGAGTGAGTAGACTTGGCACATGTTCACGCATGTAGTTGAATCCAATCAACATAGCCTTCATGATATTTATGTTCATGGTGGATTATATCCTACTCATGCTTGTACTCGGTGTGAATTAATTTTAATGCATGTTTACATTTGTTGTCGCTCTCTCAATTGGTCGCTTCCAGGTCTTTTGCTAGCCTTCACTGTACTAAGCGGGAATACTTGCTTGTGCATCCAAACTCCTTAAACCCCAAAGTTGTTCCATAAGAGTCCACTATACCTTCCTACATGCGGTATCTACCTGTCGTTCCAAGTAAATTTGTATGTGCCAAACTCCAAACCTTCAAATGAAATTCTGTTTTGTATGCTCGAGCAGCTCATGTACAACTAGGGCTGCCTATATCTTCCATGCTAGGTGGGTTATTCTTAAGAGGAGTGGACTCCGCTCCTCATTCACGAGAAAGGGCCGGTAACAGGGATGCGCAGTCCCATGATCCAAAAAGATCAAAACTAAATCAAAATAACTGCAAACTGTTGGGGAACGTTGCAGAAAATAAAAAATTTCCTACGGTTTCACCAAGATCCATCTATGAGTTCATCTAGCAACGAGTGATCGGAGTGCATCTACATACCTTTGTAGATCATGGCCGAAGCGTTTAAGAGAAGCGGGTTGAGGTAGTCGTACTCGTCGTGATCCAAATCACCGATGACCAAGTGCCGAGCAGACAGCACCTCCGCGTTCAACACACGTGCGGAGGCGGGTGGCGTCTCCTCCTTCTTGATCCAAAGCAAGGGGAAGGAGAGGTTGATGAAGATCCAAAGAAGCCTGACGGGCGTGGTGGTGGATGCAGCAGGGCTCCGGCAGGCTTCGTAAGCAACTACGGGAGGGAGAGGTGTAGGCTGGGAGGGGAGGGAGGCACCAGGTGTTGGGTGCGGCTGCCCTCCCACCCCTCCTCTTTATATAGGGAGTCCAGGGGGGGCGGCGGCCAAGGGGAAGGCTTGCCCCCCAAGGCAAGTGGGGCGCCCCCTCCCCTAGGGTTCCCAACCCTAGGCGCATGAGGGGGGCCCAGGGGGCGCGCACCAGCCCCCCAGGGGCTGGTTCCTCCCCACTTCAGCCCACTGGGCCCTTGGGATAGGTGGCCCCACCGGTGGACCCCGGGACCCTTCCGATGGTCCGGTACAATACCGGTGACCCCGAAACTCTCCCGATGGCGAAAGCAGCACTTCCTATATATAATTCTTTACCTCCGGACCATTCGGAACTCCTCGTGATGTCGGGATCTCATCCAGACTCCGAACAACTTTCAGTTTGCTGCATACTCATATTCATACAACCCTAAGCGTCACCGAACCTTAAGTGTGTAGACCCTACGGGTTCGGAGACATCTGAGACATGGCCGAGACGGTTCTCCGGTCAATAACCAACAATGGATCTGGATACCCATGTTGGCTCCCACATGCTCCTCGATGATCTCATCGGATGAACCACGATGTCGAGGATTCAAGCAACCCCGTATACAATTCCCTTTGTCAATCGGTATGTTACTTGCCCGAGATTCGATCGTCGGTATCCCAATACCTCGTTCAATCTCGTTACGGCAAGTCACTTTACTCGTGCATCGTAATGCATGATCCCGTGACCGGACACTTGGTCACTTTGAGCTCATTATGATGATGCACTACCGAGTGGGCCTGAAGGATACCTCTCCGTCATACGGGTGACAAATCAGTCTCGATCCATGTCAACCCAACAAATACTTTTGGAGATACATAGTGCACCTTTATAGTCACCCGATTCACGTTGTGACGTTTGGTACACCCAAAGCACTCCTACGGTATCCGAGGTTACGATCTCATGGTCTAAGGAAAAGATACTTGACGTTGGATAAACTCTAGCAAAACGAACTACACGATCTTGTGCTATTCTTAGGATTGGGTCTTGTCCATCACATCATTCTCCTAATGATGTGATCCCGTTATCAATGACATCCAATGTCCATAGTCGAAACCATGACTATCTGCCGATCAACGAGCTAGTCAACTAGAGGCTCACTAGGGACATATTGTGGTCTATGTATTCACACCGTGTATTACGATTTCCGGATAATACAATTATAGCATGAATAAAAGACAATTATCATGAACAAGGAAATATAATAATAATCCTTTTATTATTGCCTCTAGGGCATATTTCCAACAGTCTCCCACTTGCACTAGAGTCAATAATCTAGTTACATTGTGATGAATCGAACACCCATAGAGTTACGGTGTTGATCATGTTTAGCTTCATGGAAGAGGTTTAGTCGATGGATCTGCGACATTGAGATCGATGTACTTTGAAAATTTCTATGTCTCCATCTTGAACATTTTCACGAATGGAGTTGAACCGACGCTTGATGTGCCTAGTCTTCTTGTGAAACCTGGGCTCCTTGGCAAGTGCAATAGCTCCAGTGTTGTCACGGAAGAGTTTGATTGGCCCTGACGCATTGGGTATGACTCCTAGGTCGGTGATGAACTCCTTCACCCAAATTGCTTCATGCGCTGCCTCCGAGGCTGCCATGTACTCCGCTTCACATGTAGATCCCGCCACGGACGCTTCGCTTGCGTACCGCACCAGCTTATCGCTTCCACCATTCAACATATACACGTATCCGGTTTATGACTTAGAGTCATCCAGATCGTGTCGAAGCTAAGCGTCGGCGTAACCCTTCTGACGAGCTCTTCGTCACCTCCATAAACGAAACATGTCCTTAGTCCTTTTCGTGTACTTGAGGATATTCTTGACCCGGTGTCCGGTGTTCCTTGCGGGATTATTTTGGTACCTTCCTACCAAACTTACGGCAAGGTTTACATCAGGTCTGGTACACAGCATGGCATACATAATAGACCCTATGGCTGAGGCATAGGGGATGACACTCATCTCTTCTATATCTTCTGCCGTGGTTGGACATTGAGCCGAGCTCAATTTCACACCTTGTAATACAGGCAAGAACCCTTTCTTGGACTGATCCATTTTGAACTTCTTCAATATCTTATCAAGGTATGTGCTTTGTGAAAGACCTATGAGGCGTCTCGATCTATCCCTATAGATCTTGATGCCTAATATGTAAGCAGCTTCTCCAAGGTCCTTCATTGAAAAACTCTTATTCAAGTAGGCCTTAATGTCTTTGTCCAAAAGTTCTATATCATTTCCCATCAAAAGTATGTCATCTACATATAATATGAGAAATGCTACTGAGCTCCCACTCACTTTCTTGTAAACGCAAGCTTCTCCATAAGTCTGCATAAACCCAAACGCTTTGATCATCTCATCAAAGCGAATGTTCTAACTCTGAGATGCTTGCACCAGCCCATAAATGGATCATTTGGAGCTTGCATACCTTGTTAGCATTCTTAGGGTCGACAAAACCTTCCGCTGCATCATATACAGTTCTTCCTTAAGATAGCGTTAAGGAATGCCGTTTTGGCGTCCATTTGCCATATCTCATAATCATAGTATGCGGAAATTGCTAACATGATTCGGACGGACTTGACTTCGCTACGGAGAGAAAGTCTCATCGTAGTCAACCCCTTGAACTTGCCGATAACCCTTAGCGACAAGTCGAGCTTTATAGATGGTAACATTACCATCTGCGTCCGTCTTCTTCTTAAAGATCCATTTGTTTTCTATCGCTCGTCGATCATCGGGTAAGTCTGTCAAAGTCCATACTTTGTTTTCATACATGGATCCTATCTCGGATTGCATGGCTTCAAGCCAGTTGTTGGAATCTGGGCCCGCCATCGCTTCTTCATAGTTGAAGGTTCACCGTTGTCTAACAACATGATTTCGGGACAGGGTTGCCATACCACTCTGGTGTGGAACGTGTCCTTGTGGACCTCTGAAGTTCAGTAGCAACTTGATCCGAAGTACCTTGATCATCATCATTAATTTCCTCTCCGATCGTTGTAGGCACCACATGAACATTTTCCCGAGCTGCACTACTTTCCGGTTCAAGAGGTAGTACTTCATCGAGTTCTACTTTCCTCCCACTTACTCCTTTCGAGAGAAACTCTTTTCGAGAAAGGATCCGTTCTTGGCAACAAAGATCTTGCCTTCGGATCTAAGGTAGAAGGTATACCCAATGGTTTCCTTAGGGTATCCTATGAAGACGCATTTTTCGACTTGGGTTCAAGCTTTTCGAGGTTGAAGTTTCTTGACAAGCATCGCATCCCCAAACTTTTAGAAGCGACGACTTAGGTTTCTTCCCAAACCATAATTCATACGGTGTCGTCTCAGCGGATTTAGACGGTGCCCTATTTAAAGTGAATGTAGCTGTCTCTAGAGCGTATCCCCAAAATGATAGCGGCAAATCGTTAAGAGACATCATAGATCGCACCATATCCAATAGAGTGCGATTCTGACGTTCGGACACACCGTTCTGTTGAGGTGTTCCAGCGGTGAGTTGTGAAATGATTCCACATTTCCTTAAGTGTGTACCAAATTCGTGACTTAAATATTCTCCTCCACGATCCTGATCGTAAGAACTTTATTTTTCGGTCACGTTGATTCTCTACCTCATTCTGAAATTCCTTAAACTTTTCAAAGGTCTCGGACTTGTGTTTCATCAAGTAGACATAACCATATCTACTTAAGTAAATGCAGCAGAGTGAGAACATAACGATATCCTCCTCGAGCCTCAACGCTCATTGGACCGCACACATCGGTATGTATGATTTCCAATAAGTTGGTTGCTCGCTCCATTGTTCCGAGAAGCGGAGTCTTGGTCATTTGCCCATGAGGCATGGTTAGCATGTGTCAAATGATCCATAATCGAGAGACTCTAAAGTCCATCAGCATGGAGCTTCTTCATGCGCTTGACACTAATGTGACCAAGGCGGCAGTGCCACAAGTATGTGGGACTATCGTTATCAACTTTGCATCTCTTGGTATTCACAATATGAATATGTGTAACATCACGTTCGAGATTCATTAAGAATAAACCATTGACCATCGGAGCATGACCATAAAACATATCTCTCATATAAATAGAACAACCATTATTCTCGGATTTAAATGAGTAGCCATCTCGCATTAAACGAGATCCACGATACAATGTTCATGCTCAAACTTGGCACTAAATAACAATTATTGAGGTTTAAAACTAATCTAAGAGGTAAATGTAGAGGTAGCGTGCGGACGGCGATCACATCGACCTTGGAACCATTCCCGACAGCGCGCATCGTCACCTCGTCCTTCGCCAATCTCCGCTTATTCCGCAGCTCTGCTGTGAGTTACATATATGAGCAACGGCACGGTATCAAATACCCGGGGAGTTACTACGATTCTTGGTAAAGGTACACATCAATTACATGTATATCAAATATACCTTTAGTGTTGCCGGCCTTCTTATGCGCTAAGTATTTGGGGCAGTTCCGCTTCAAAGTGACCCTTCCCTTTGCAATAAAGCACTCGATCTCGTGCTTGGGTCCATTCTTTGACTTCTTCCCGGCAAGCTTATCGGGCGCGGCAACATCCTTGCCGTCCTTCTTGAAGTTCTTCTTACCCTTGCCCTTATTGATCTTAGTGGTTTTATTGACCATCAACACTTGATTTTCCTTCTTGTTTTCTACCTCTGTGACTTCAAAGATTGAAAATACTTCAGAATAGTTTTCACCATCCCACATATTGTAGTTCATCACAAAGCTCTTGTAGCTCGGTGGGAGCGATGAAGGATTCTCAATGACCGCCTCGTCAGGAGGTTAATGTCCAGTGGGGACGGCGGTTGTGCAACCCTGCACATTTTGAGTATGTGCTCCTTGTGAGAACTATTTTCCTCCATCTTACAACTATAGAACTTGTCGGAGACTTCATATCTCTCGACCCGGGCATGAGCTTGGAAAACCAGTTTTAGCTCCTCGAACATCTCATATGCTCCGTGTTGCTCAAAACGCTTTTGGAGCCCCGGTTCTAGGCTGTAAAGCATGCCGCACTAAAGCGAGGGAGTAATCATCAAGACGAGACCGCCAAGCGTTCATAACGTCTTGGTTCTCAGGATGGGTGCTTCACCTAGCGGTGCTTCTAGGACATATTGTTTCTTGGCAGCTATGAGGATGATCTCGTGTTAGGACCCGATCCGAATAGTTCTGCCATCATCTTTCGGCTTGGTTTTCTCTCGGAACGCTGAAGTTCATGGTGACATGAGCGTTGGCCATTTGATCTACAAGACATTTTGCAAAGATTTTAGACTAATGTTCATGATAATAAAGTTCATCTAATCAAATTATTTAATGAACTCCCACTCGATTTGACATCCCTCTAGTCACTAAGTGTTACATGATCCGAGTCGACTAGGCCGGGTCCGATCATCACGTGAGACGGACTAGTCATCGTCGGTGAACATCTCCATGTTGATCGTATCTTCCATACGACTCATGTTCGACCTTTCGGTCTCTTGTGTTCCGAGGCCATGTCTGTACATGCTAGGCTCGTCAAGTTAACCTAAGTGTTTTGCATGTGTAAAACTGTCTTACACCGTTGTATGTGAACGTAAGAATCTATCACACCCGATCATCACGTGGTGCTTCAAACGACGAACTTTAGCAACGGCGCCAGCTTAGGGAGAACACTTTCTTGAAATTATTATGAGGATCATCTTATTTACTACCGTCGTTCTAAGTAAACAAGATGCATAAACATAATAAACATCACATGCAATTATATAGTAGTGACATGATATGGCCAATATCATATAGCTCCTTCGATCTCCATCTTCGGGCTCCATGATCATCTTCGTCACCGGCATGACACCATGATCTCCATCATCATGATCTCCATCATCGTGTCTCCATGAAGTTGCTCGCCAACTATTACTTCTACTACTATGGCTAACACATTTAGCAATAAAGTAAAGTAATTTACATGGCGTTTCTCAATGACACGCAGGTCATAAAAAAATAAAGACAACTCCTATGGCTCCAGCCGGTTGTCATACTCATCGATATGCAAGACGTGATTCCTATTACAAGAACATGATCTCATACATCACATATATATCATTCATCATTCATCACAACTTTGGCCATATCACATCACAAAACACTTGGTGCAAAAACAAGTTAGACGTCCTCTAATTGTTGTTGCAAGTTTTACGTGGCTGCAATAGGGTTCTAGCAAGAACGTTTTCTTACCTACATGAAAGCCACAACATGATTTGTCAACTTCTATTTACCCTTCATAAGGACTCTTTTTCATCGAATCCGCTCCAACTAAAGTGGGAGAGACAGACACCCGCTAGCCACCTTATGCAACTAGTGCATGTCACCGATGGAACCTGTCTCACGTAAGCGTCACGTGTAAGGTCGGTCCGGCCGCTTCATCCCACAATACCGCTGAAGCAAGATAAGACTAGTAGCGGCAAGAGAGTTGACAACATCTACGCCCACAACAAATTGTGTTCTACTCGTGCAATAGAGAACTACGCATAGACCTAGCTCATGATGCCACTTTGTTGGGGAGCGTTGCGGAAAATAAAAATTTTCCCTACGGTTTCACCAAGATCCATCTATGAGTTCATCTAGCAACGAGTGATAATAGTGCATCTACATACCTTTGTAGATCGCGACGAAGCGTTCAAGAGAACTGGGTTGAGGTAGTCGTACTGGCCGTGATCCAAATCACCGATGACCAAGTGCGAGCAGACGGCACCTCCGCGTTCAACACACGTGCGGAGGCGGGTGGCGTCTCCTCCTTCTTGATCCAGCAAGGGGAAGGAGAGGTTGATGAAGATCCAAAGCAGACGACGGGCGTGGTGGTGGATGCAGCAGGCTCGGCGAGGCCGCCAAGCAACCACGGGAGGGAGAGGTGTAGCGAGGGAGGGAGGCGCCAAGTGTTGGGTGCGGCTGCCCTCCCACCCCCCTCTTTATATAGGGAGCCCAGGGGGGCGCCGGCCCTAGGAGATGGGATCTCCTGTGGGGGGGGGCCAAGGGGAAGGCTTGCCCCCCAAGGCAAGTGAGGCGCCCCCTCCTAGGGTTCCCAACCCTAGGCGCATGAGGGGGGCCCGGGCGCACCAGCCCACCAGGCTGGTTCCCTCCCACTTCAGCCCACAGGGCCCTCCGGGATAGGTGGCCCCACCGGTGGACCTCAGGACCCTTCCGGTGGTCCCGGTACAATACCATTGACCCAAAACTCTCCCGATGGCGAAACAGCACTTCCTATATATAATTCTTTACCTCCGGACCATTCCGAACTCCGCGTGACGTCTGGGATCTCATCTCGGGACTCAGAACAACTTTCGGTTTGCTGCATACTCATATTCATACAACCCTAAGCGTCACCGAACCTTAAGTGTGTAGACCCTACGGTTCGGGAGACATCTGAGACATGACCGCGACGGCTCTCCGGTCAATAACCAACAGCGGGATCTGGATACCCGTGTTGGCTCCCACATGCTCCTCGATGATCTCATCGGATGAACCACGATGTTGAGGATTCAAGCAACCCCGTATACAATTCCCTTTGTCAATCGGTATGTTACTTGCCCGAGATTCGATCGTCGGTATCCCAATACCTCGTTCAATCTCGTTACCGGCAAGTCACTTTACTCTTACCGTAATGCATGATCCCGTGACCAGACACTTGGTCACTTTGAGCTCATTATGATGATGCACTAGCTAGTGGGCCCAGTGATTCCTCTCCGTCATGCGGAGTGACAAATCCAGTCTCGATCCGTGTCAACCCAACAAACACTTTCGGAGATACCAGAGTGCACCTTTATAGTCACCCGATTCGTTGTGGCGTTTGGTACACCCAAAGCACTCCTACGGTGTCCGGGAGTTACACGATCTCATGGTCTAAGGAAAAGATACTTGACATTGGAAAAGCTCTAGCAAAAGCGGACTACACGATCTTGTGCTATGCTTAGGATTGGGTCTTGTCCATCACATCATTCTCCTAATGATGTGATCCGTTATCAATGACATCCAATGTCCATAGTCGTGAAACCATGACTATCTCGTTAATCAACGAGCTAGTCAACTAGAGGCTCACTAGGGACATATTGTGGTCTATGTATTCACACGCAGTATTACGATTTCCGGATAATACAATTATAGCATGAAGACAAGACAATTATCATGAACATGGAAATATAATAATAATCCTTGTATTATTGCCTCTAGGGCATATTTCCAACAGGGACCCGTTGAATGTTGGAGGCACTCGTTGTTTCGAGCAAGCCATGGATTTATGCTTGTGGAGGAGGGGAGTATAAACCTTTACCATTCTGTTTGGGAACCGCCTATAATGCATGTAGTATGGAAGATACAACCATCTCATAGTTGTTGCGTTGGCGGTGAAAGTATGCCGCTCGTAATATAATTTATCTCTATTTCAAAATTGAGCTCGCACCTCTACAAATCCACCTTCCCTCTGCGAAGGGCCTATCTATTTACTTTTATGTTGAGTCATCACCCTTCTTATTAAAAAGCACCCATTGAGAGCACACTGTCGTTTGCATTCATTATAATTGGTTTATTTTGGGTATGACTTGACCGGATCTCTTTTACCATGAATTACAATGTTTAGTCATCCTTGATCTTTAAAGGTGCTCTGCATTTATGTTTTGCGGTCTCAGAAAGGGCTAGCGAGATACCATTTTGTTATACCATGTTATGATTATTTTGAGAAAGTGTTGTCATCCGAGTTTTATTATTATGGCTCGCTAGCTGATTATATTATTGATATGAGTAATTGTGAGACCTACGTGTTATTGTGAGTATGGTTAGTTCATAATAATTGCTGAAACTTGAATGCTGGCTTTTCATGTTTACATAAAACAAGAGCAAATAGAGTTTGTAAAAGTTTTTCTTTTTCTCTTTCAGTTTGTCAAATGAATTGCTTGAGGACAAGCAAGGGTTTAAGCTTGGGGGAGTTGATAAGTCTCAAAATCGTATCTACTTTTCCAAACACTTTTGCCCTTGTTTTGGACTCTAACTTGTATGATTTGAATGGAACTAACCTGACCGACGCTGCCAAAGAGAATTGCCATGATGTTATTTTATGTGCGAGAAAACAAAAGTTCTCGGAATGACCTGAAACTCCACGGAATATCTTAGAATAAATAATAAAAATCCTCGCCAAAGATGAAGACCAGGGGCCCACACCCTGTCCATGAGGGTGGGCGCCCCTCCCGGGCGCACCCCTACCTCGTGGGCCCCCTGGAGACCCTCCGACGCCAACTCCAACTCCATATATTGGCTTTCGGGAAAAAAAATTAGAGAGAAAGTTTCATCGCGTTTTACGATACGGAGTCGCCGCCAAGCCCTAATCTCTCTCGGGAGGGCTGATCTGGAGTCCGTTCGGGGCTCCGGAGAGGGGGATTCGTCGCCGTCGTCATCATCAACCATCCTCCATCACCAATTTCACGATGCTCACCGCCGTCGTGAGTAATTGCATCATAGGCTTCTTGGATGGTGATGGGTTGGATGAGATTTATCATGTAATCGAGTTAGTTTTGTTGGGGTTTGATCCCTAGTATCCATTATGTCCTCGAGATTGATGTTGCTATGACTTTGCTATGCTTAATGCTTGTCACTAGGGCCCGAGTGCCATGATTTCAGATCTGAACCTATTATGTTTTCATGAATATATGTGTGTTCTTGATCCTATCTTGCAAGTCTATAGTCACCTACTATGTGTTATGATCCGGCAACCCAGTGACAATAATCGGGACCACTCCTGGTGATGACCATAGTTTGAGGAGTTCATGTATTCACTATGTGCTAATGCTTTGTTCCGGTTCTCTATTAAAAGGAGGCCTTAATATCCCTTAGTTTCCAATAGGACCCGCTGCCACGGGAGGGTAGGACAAAGATGTCATGCAAGTTCTTTTCCATAAGCACGTATGACTATTTACGGAATACATGCCTACATTATATTGATGAACTGAGCTAGTTCTGTGTCACCCTATGTTATGACTGTTACATGATGAACCACATCCGCATAATTATCCATCATTGATCCGGTGACTACGAGTTTTACATATACTGGTTTACGCTTATTTACTTTTCCGTTGCTACTGTTACAATCACTACAAAATACCAAAAATATTTACTTTTTCTATCTTTACTTTTGTTACCGTTACCACCACTATCATATTACTTTGCTACTAAACACCTTGCTGCAGATACTAAGTTTCCAGGTGTGGTTGAATTGACAACTCAGCTGCTAATACTTAAGAATATTCTTTGGCTCCCCTTGTGTCGAATCAACAAATTTGGGTTGAATACTCTACCCTCGAAAACTTTTGTGATCCCCTATACTTGTGGGTTATCACTTCACCAGGTAAATCTTTCGCACTACAATTTCTTTGAAAACGAGGAGTGAATGGAAGGTTATGCATTGAATAAGTGGGAGCCGACCTTGAACCTTTGTGTTCATGCCCATGGACCCGATGTAGAACTTATCATGGAAGCTGCTCGTAAAAATAATTACCCCTTGTTATAAGTTCATCTTGTATCAATGGTTTGATCATTCATAATCATGGTGTGACGCCCCGAGACCGACGCTCCAGAAGACTTCTAGCTCTTCTGAGTTCTGTCGTGTGATTTGTTTTGTTTGTTGCATCATTTGCATTGCATCATGCCTTCATGTCATTTAATTATTAAAACAACAACTAAATAAAATGCAAAGATCTTTAGATCTATTTAAATCGAGGAATTCACATGGTGATTTCTCTTTATAACATATCCTCCTAATATTTATGGAGCTATTTTAAATATTTCATTAATTTGGAATTCACCATAACACACTCTGCAAAATATCCCAATGCCTTTGTTATCTTAATTCTTGGTCTCCAACCTTGCCATATATTCTTTCATCATATTCGAGCTCCACCAAAAATCCGAACATTTTTGGACCTTCCCAACCCTCACTTCCTATTCAAACCATTTGAATTAAATTCAAAAGAGTTTGAATTCAACTTCACGCCCATGCTCACTTTCTATTTTTCTCGGAACAAGCACATTTTTGTGAGTCCGGGAAAATTGCCCGCGTGTCCAACTTCTTCCCCTAACCTCTCTTTCTTTTCTTTCTTTTCTCTATTTTTTTCTTTCTTTAGAGTGAGAGAGAAGAGAGCCCAAGAGGCTGTGCCGGCCTGCTTCCCATGATCCATTTGGCCCAAGGCTCACCCGCCTCTATAACCCTAGCCCCGATCCTCCCCCATCTCTTGCTCGACCCCTCTCTCTCGTTCCCCCTTTCGCGCCCGCCAGAGAGAGCAGAGCCCCGCTCCTCCCGATCCACCTCGCGACCCGCGCCAGCCGTCCTCGCTCCGCCACCTGCTCGCTCGGCCCTGTCCATCCTCGTCTCGATCGGGAGAGGCTCCCGAACTGTCCGCCGCCTCCCGGATCCATCGTCCCGACCCATGACCGCCTCCCCATCATCATCTCCGCAAGAGGTCACACCAAGCTCGACGTCGCCTCTCTTGCACCTCCGCTGCTCGCCTCCTGGCAGCCCGGAAGGCTCGACTCACCGCCGCTTCTGCCATGGATGCCACCATGGACGCCGAGCTCCTCCGCATCACCCTGCCTCGACCACCGCTTCGCCTCTGCACCACGCCGCCCCGTCGACCCAGCTGCATCCTCGCGTCTCCTTCCTCGTCACGCACCCGGGCCGTCCCGTGCTGCCGCCGACCACCACCATCGCCTCCTTCTTTGCTGCCCTTACCCGAGGCCCTTGTGTTGCTTCGTTTGGTCATCAAGACCAACAAGTTCGCCTACACGGTCTCTACGCTGAACGATCGAGACGCCCCCGAATGCATCCAAATCATGTAGACCCAAGACCGCCAAGTGTACCTCTACCGCGGCTGTGGGATTCGCCAAGTACTGTGATGACGACGACTCGTCAAGTTCGTCTACATGCGTGTACCACTACCGTCGCCGAGGACCCATGCAGCGCAAGCACCAAGTTCCTCTACCGTCGCCTCACGGAGACATCGGATTAAATCAAGTCCTCGCTCAAAGCGTGAACCACTACTTCCACTTCCACGACGACGCAGGTACCACTATCGCCGACCTCGAAGACCCCGTGGACGGCAAGTTCCTTTGACGTGACCCCAAACATCTACGGGTGTGTACAACTCTGAAACGTAACGCTACTTCCTCTACCGACGCCAGGTGTACAACTACTTCCACTACATCATGAGAACGTCTACTTCCCTCAACGATCTCGATCCGCTCCAAACGCACGCTTCAAAGGTATAACCGCCGAGACGACCGCCGAATGCATGTGTTGTATGAGATGCTCGTGTTTGCACCGTGTCCGAGAGAGGTCTTTGCACGTTCGTCGTTTGCCATGCCGCCTTCCCGTGGGAACCCGGAATCCGGGAGCACCCCACCATCCTTGCGTGACACGCTCACGCCCACTTCTTTTGCACCGGTATCTCCATGAGCTACCGGAACCGATATGTTGTTGTGACATCATTTTCGGATTCGTTGCCGTGGCACCCGTTTCATTCCGCCATGGTGACCAAATGCTCCTTATCATCTTCATGTCAACATTTTCATAAAATTGCATAAAACTTGCATATGTCATCCGCATCATGATAACAACAATTAAAAGGTTTAAATTTGTGTTTGCTTTAAATTGCTAAATAACATGAGGATTTATCGGAATTGTTGTTCGATGTTTCCGGCCTCATTTAAACTTGCCTAGCTAGGTAGTTTTATTATGCTTCACCTCTTGCCATGTTTAACAACACTTAATATTGTTTGGTAGCTTAAACGTGAGAGAACTAAATAATTGATGTGGTGTTTTGTCAATATGCAATTCGTTGCATATTGAGCTCCACTTAATTTGTAGTATTGTTTGTTGCACTTTGCCATGCCATGCCTCTTTAAACCGGACATGCATCATACTTGTTTGTGCATCACGCCATGTTCATGTGATGGTTGTTTACCATGTTGTTTGTTTCTTTCCGGGTTGCTTCTCTCGTTAGCTTCGGTTTCGTTCTGGAGTTGTGAGGATTCGTTCGACTACTTCCGTTTGTCTTCTTCATGGACTCGTTCTTCTTCCTAGTGGGATTTCAGGCAAGATGACCGTCACCTTGGATCTCATTACTATCATTGCTATGCTAGTTGCTTCGTTCTATCGCTTTGCTGCGTTACCTACCACTTGCTTATCAAGCCTCCCAAATTGCCAAGAACCTCTAACCCTTGTCACCCTTCCTAGCAAACCGTTGTTTGGCTATGTTACCGCTTTTGCTCAGCCCCTCTGATAGCGTTGTTAGTTGCAGGTGAAGTTGAAGATTGCTCCATGTTGGATTATGTTTATGTTGGGATATCACAATATCTCTTATATTATTAATGCATCTATATACTTGGTAAAGGGTGGAAGGCTCGGCCTTATGCCTGGTGTTTTGTTCCACTCTTGCCGCCCTAGTTTCCGTCATATCATATCGGTATTATGTTCCGGATTTTGCGTCCCTAACGCAGTTGGGTGATTTATGGGACCCCTTGACAGTTCGCTTTGAATAAAACTCCTCCAAAGAAGGCCCAACCTTGGTTTTACCATTTGCCTCACCACCACCTACTTTTCCCTTGGGAGTCGCTTCTCGAGGGTCATCTTTATTTAGCCCCGGACCGGTGCTTCTCTAAGTGCTGGCCCGAACTAGAGTCCTTTTGGCAAATACCACCTTGGGGAAACTCGAGGGCTGGTTTTAGTTGTATGGTGTGCTCATCCGGTGTTGCCACGAGAGCGAGATATGTGCAGCTCCTATCGGGATTGTCGGCGCATCGGGCGGTCTTGCTGGTCTTGTTTTATTCTTGTCGAAATGTCTTGTAGCCGTGGATTAGAGACAGATCGGGTCTTCCCGGGAGAAGGAATATCCTTCGTTGATCGCGAGAGCTTATCATGGGCTAAGTTGGGACACCCTCGCAGGGTTTGAACTTTCGAAAGCCGTGCTCATGCGGTTATGTGTGGCGTATGGGAATTTGTTAATATCCGGTTCTAGTGAACTTGAAGTAAACTCTTCTAAAATTTACCAACCAGGTAATGCGTGAACTGCGGAGTGTCTCTTTTCGGGTTGATCGAGAGGAGAACACGGTTTCGGGTTATGTTTGACGTAAGTAGGAGTTCGTGATCACTTAGTGATCATTACTACTAGTTGACGACCGCTTGTTTTGCTTCTCTTCTCGCTCTTATTTTGCGTAAGTTAGCCACCATACATTGCTTAGTCAGCTGCTGCAACCTCACCACTTTACCCTTTCCTTTCCCATTAAGCTTTGCTAGTCTTGATACCCATGGTAATGGGATTGCTAAGTCCTCGTGGCTGCATGATTCTCGCACCAACAGTTGCAGTGTACAGGTTTATGCGATGATCTTGACGCGAGAGCGATGTTTGCTTGTTTGGAGTTCTTCTTCCGCTTCTTCTTGATCGAGGATAGGTTCGGTCGGCCTGGACTAGCAGGTGGATGTCGTTTGAGTTTACATTTATGATTCATCCGTAGTCGGATGTTGATGTTGTATGTTGTATTGTTGTATTCATGTGACATTGTATGTATTGGATGTATCCCCACTATTATGTTATGTTGATGTAATGATATCCACCTTGCAAAAGCGTCTTCAAGATGCGCTTCTATCCTTGGTGGGACCTTCGAGTTCCTTTAGGATAGGGTCGCATCTTGGGCGTGACACGTGGTTCCGACCATAGTTTCTCCTTAATTCCATTTCCCGGACAAGTTAAAACACTTGCCTTCTGAAGATCAACTCACCAGTCCAACCTCTATTCCGGCCTACCTTCGAGTATTACCCTATGGTATCTCGAGAATATCAAAGAACTGTATTGCTTCCTATGAGTCTTCATCTAGTATTGCTTCTCACTGATTTCAGATTTCCCCTAGGCTCTGAGTTATTAGTTACTCAAGAACACTGACAAGTGAAACAATTCCGCACTCCGATTCAATAACTCTAAGTAATTTTCGTTGCTTACGAGTTTAATAATCCTTCAAGTCATTCCTAACCTGATCGACTATATCATTATCGTGCTAAATTTTAACTGTGTTACCTGGTCCTTCTTCCTGGAGCACAATTTTTGACGATGAGCTAAGCTTACATCGACCTTCCTTGTCATATCGTATTGCCTTGAACAACAAACTTGATTTCGAGTTTGTGTCATACCTGTGGTTCCAATAACCTTTTGCTTCATCATTCCTTTGTCTTGATGTCATCACCGATCGATTACATCTTCATGGAACCTCTCGACAAATATGTCGTGATCATCATCAACATTCTAAGTTCTTCTGGGTTATCAATCGAATTCATGATGAGAAATACCATCCTTGCCCCCTCGATCAATTGTTGCTGAACCCATCGGTCACATCCTCATCTTTTCCCTGGTAAAGTTGCATGAAATGTTAAAAAAAATTCCTGATGGATCCTTTGTGTTCCCAAGGTCCGACCTTTACCTGATGACCATGTCAATGCTATCCCGAATCATGACTGTGGTACTCAAGCATCAACAAGAACATTCGAAGCATAATGCTAAATGTTTCTTGATCAATTATCCAAACACCATTGTATGGGTAACATCATGAGTTTCCTCACCCCTTTCCGTAAATGATTATCTACTTGTGGTCATGTCATGATTATCCCGCTGTACTTGCTCTTGAGAAGGAGATACACCTAATACCCGGGTATACCCATTTTCATTTCCATTGTTCTGTTTAAATCTGATAATTACTTTTTCCTTTCCATTGTTTTGATTAACCTTTCTTGTGATTTATATGAGCTAACCAGTAATAATCCCCTGCTTACGTAAACACCTCGGTGTACAACCCTGTCAAGTATAATCTTGTTACTATTGTTGATGACATTCCAGTAATCATAGATGGACGAGAACTTAGCCTATTGGTCTGCCTCGTTCAATGAGCAGGAAAATGGTTCTCTTCGTCTCTCGCCCTTGGTGCAAATGTTGTTGCCAACATAACTGACAGGCTACCCTCGGACATGCGTTGTTACCCTGACCTTGCAAGATGTCAACGCCCTTCCTTCTTTTAACCCACATGGTGGGCCCATAACCAACAGTTCCACATGATCGAAACTTGACTCTCCTGTACAACCCTGTTTCTAAAGTTATTCCTCACGCTTGGCTTCGTATGAAAATCACGAGCCACCTTCCTCGTGATCTATTCTGGTATCAGACGCAATACTTATTCCCATTGGTCTGAACCCCCTTTCACACTCTATTTCAGGCAACGAACGATTGCCTACCCACTTGAAGATTCTTATTGCACCTTCTTACCTTGCTCTCATTGACTTTCTTGAATTTCAACTCAAGAGATGCCTCTATGCCACGTTCATTGAGATAGCCCCCAGGTACCTATCTTGTCTTGAGCTCCGTCCTTCCCGAGTCATTCCCCCTTACTCCACCCCTTAAATCTCGGGACGAGATTTCTTGTGGTGGAGGAGATTTGTAACACACCCAGTTTCATGCTACAGTAACCCTCTATGGTTAAGCTAATCATGTTGCTAAGAGTGCTTGATCATATTGGAATAATATCTCATTTCAAATTCCAGCTCCAATTGAAATTCAAATATGAGATGGAAATAAAAGTTGCCCCAATCGAGGAACTAAAAAGTTCATAATTCTGGAAATAATCCATTGTGAATTATGTTCAGGGGATCAACATCATCTAAAGGCCCTAGATGAGTCTAACATCTTGAAAACAGAGCCAACAAAACCTTTTTTGACTCTTTTAACGCAATGCAAAATACAAATGAAATTATATTGATCCCAAACTTTTTGTAGCAAAGGCAAAGATATTGCATCATAATTATTTGGACTGGTTGGACATTTTTCAACAATGTTTTGGCAGCAAAAAAATTTACAAACATAAAGAAATAGCAAAATAAAAAGGTAGAGCAAAAGAAAAAGATAACCCCCCTGACTCCCACTAGGCCTTAGCCCACCCAACCGCTTGGCACCCCAGCCCCGCCAGCTAGCCCACCTAACCCCCCCCGAGCGGTTTTTTTGCCCTGGTCCTCCGACCCAAGCATGAGGCTCGTCCGCCCAACCACCTCGTCGGCGTCAAGGCGAGGGATAAGGGCCCCGCCCCTCGGTCCTCTCCCACCCCCGCACTCACCCACTCCTCTCTCTTTCCTCTCCCTTTCGCTTTTCCCCTCCTCCAGATCCACTCATGGACGCCCATGCCGTCGCCGTTTCTTCACCGTCCGCGTTGCCAAAAGCCTCCCCGTGTCAAGCCGGTAGGTCCACGGGCTCCGCCGGCTTCTGCTCCTTCGACTACACTACTGGATCGAGCCGGGGAGCCGCTCCATCATCGTCGTCGCCTTCGTCTTTGCCGTCGGTCGTCATCGTTGCCCCGTCATGGATCCGTGCTCTGGCGCCTCCCCGAGCCTCCCCGAATGCGCCATCGACCTCCGCTGTGAGCCCCATGCCGATTCCCCTCATCTCCCATTCGATTCGTAGTCGTAGTCGCCTGTACGAGCCGGTGCCCACCATGGCCGCAGCTTAGCGTCTGCGTACGTGCTCCTGCTGCTTGTTGTTTTGTTGCCTGTTGCCACTGTATCCATCCCGCTAGCGACCGCATCCACCTCCGTTTTCCGCGCCTCCCGTTCTTCTTTGCTGGCCAGACGCTGCCGCTTAGCGCCACCACGCCCTGCTTCTGGCCGGCTCCGCCCCACTGCACCGCTTTCGCTTCCTCCCCTTTTCAAGCGCCACTTGCGACGCTTCAAGATTTAGGTCCGCGCCCGCCACTCTGCCTCTGGCCCCTGTTCGGGCTACCACCGCCGCCTCATTGCTTTCATAAGCTGTCAGCTTGGCCGCATTGCCCCTGGCCCGCCTTCAGCCTCCACCGTCAAGCCCCCACTCACCTCAAGCGCCATGCTCGTTGCTCTGCGCAGCTCGCCATTCGCCGAGGCTCCTCAATGGGCGTCCCAAATAAGGCTGCCGCCCGTCTTGGCCTCTTCTGTCTCCATGGAGGCCGCCCGTTAACTAGGGGCTAAACCCCCTAAACTAACCACCCACCACTGCTACTAACCCATGGGCCCAAGGCCATTAACTTAGATTAGCTATAAACTAATTTCAGTACCCCTAGAAATGAAAGGTGGACCCCCACCTCTAATTATCTCTTTTAAAAACCAAATACTAAATCGGTGAGAATGACACCTGGGCCCCACTACCCAGGTTTGACCAGTCAACAGTTGACTAGTCAACTATGACTGGACTAATTGACTGGGTCAACCCAGCCCCCTGGCCCCACATGTCATTGATCGTGGCTAGCCCTCACGAGTTTAAAATGTATTTTCTGTTTTTAATTCGATTTAATAATAAATCTAGGAATTTAAAAAAAACTTTAAATCTTTAGAAATTCGTAGTAATTAAACCGTAACTCGGATGAAAATGTTTTCTACATGAAAGTTTCTCAGAAAAATCCAACGAATCCAAATGCACGGTCCGTTCATCTGTCGCATGCCCCTAGCATGCTGAACATGGAACTTTCCCCTCTCTTTCATCTGTCCGAAAAATGCCTAACACCAGGAAAACCCCTCCGGATGTTTTCCCTCTTCGTCTTCAACGTGTAGTACCGCGTTAGTTCACCTCTAGCACCGCGTATTGCCATGTTATGCTTTATGATGCTTTGTTTGCTTTATATTTATTGTTTCTTCCCCCTCTTCTCTCCGGTAGACCCCGAGACCGATGCTGCCCCTGTGATCGACTACGTCGACGACGACACTTCTTCCTTTTCAGCAGAGCTTCTAGGCAAGCCCCCCTTTGATCATCCCGATATCGCCCATTCCATTCTCTCATGCTTGCATTAGATTTCGCTACTATAATTGATTGCTCCTATTCGGATGCATAGCCTGCTTTTGTATCTGCTGTTGCACCTTACCTGCTTATCCTAAATTGCTTAGTATAGGTTGGTTAGTGATCCATCGATGACCCCACCTTGTCCTTGTTGCCCTGCTTCAACATCGAAGACACGATCACCGAGATCGAAGACCAGGCCCCGGCACCGCACATCACTTTCCCCTTAGTTGCTCGAAAATACTGGGTACTATCGAGTGCCGAGGGTGAGACCTCATCAGCACTTCTGATGTTAACCTTGTAGTGTAGCTATTCGGTCATGGTCATCGAGGGTGATTCCGCCTTAACCACTTCTGGTACGACTCTGTCGTGCAACCCCTCAAGTGTGAACCTCGAGGGTGGTTCCTATTATGTTCACCTTGATGATTACATCGAGTGGAATCCGTTGAGGGTGACTCCTCAGGTTTTCCCCTTGGTGTTAGACACACAGTTACTATGGTTACTATGACTTTATACTAAACCATGTTACTAAAGGCGAAGTCGGCCCCGAGGGGTACCATGAGCATATTTGCGAGTGATGAGGAGTCGGGTTGACCTGGAGGGTGCCCGCGAGATAATTACGAGGCGTGGGCGGGCATTCTTAGCCCTTGCCGCAAGTCCTCGAGACGGGGCGACGGGGTCACGTCTTTCGTGAGTCTCTGTTTGTTACCGCGCGTTCCTAATCCACTATGATTTGGATATTTGATCCGAGGGGCCTCTGGCCTGATAGCACTAACCATCACGTGGGCATAGTATGGGCGTTGCATCGTAAGCATTAGCCGAAGCTTAATAGACGTCATGCGAATCGACGGCCGCGCGGTTTGGATCATGTGGCACCCGCTTTTTTAAGGAGGTAGCTAGGTTCGCTCACCGCCGCCAACGCAACGTGCAGGAGTTCCTGGGGCGATGGCCCATGACCCCTGGGGGCATAGGTTTAGTCCGATGTGCTTGACCTCTCTATTAACCCTAGGTCGGGTTGCGGCGTATTGTTTGGCCGAGGCCGGGCATGACCCAGTAAAGTGTGTCCGGCTGGAGTTAATCGAGCATGGTGGGTAAGTTGGTGCACCACTGCAGGGAAGAAAACATCTACCGATAGCCTGTCCTACTGAGGGAGTCCTGGACTAGGGGGTGTCTGGATAGCCGAACTGTCATCTTTGGCCGGACTCCTGGACTATGAAGATACAAGATTGAAGACTTCGTCCCGTGTCCGGATGGGACTTTCCTTGGCGTGGAAGGCAAGCTTGGCAATACGGATATGTAGATCTCCTACCATTGTAACCGACTCTGTGTAACCCTAACCCTATCTGGTGTCTATATAAACCGGAGGGTTTTAGTCCGTAGGACGAACAACGATCATACCATAGGCTAGCTTCTAGGGTTTAGCCTCCTTGATCTCGTGGTAGATCTACTCTTGTACTACCCATATCATCAATATTAATCAAGCAGGAGTAGGGTTTTACCTCTATCGTGAGGGCCCGAACTCAGGTAAAAACATCGTGTCCCTTGTCTCCTGTTACCATCCGCCTAGATGCACAGTTCGGGACCCCCTACCCGAGATCCGCCGGTTTTGACACCGACATTGGTGCTTTCATTGAGAGTTCCTCTGTGCCGTCGCCATCAGGAAGGATGCCTCGTCCCGTCTTTAAAGACGGCACCATTGCTAAAGGAGCTTTGGCCATCGGCCAAACTCTCCGGCTAGGCGGTTTTCTTATGACCGCTGTTGCCGCCACGCCATAGCGATGACTTCTCGGGTCATCAAAAGCAATCTTCACGCCAACTCGGAACCCGCCGAAAGCGTTAGATCCGATGGAGCTCTCTTCTTTAAACGAGCTCTTGGATCGCATCACCGTGACCGAGTCGCTACAGATTACGACCAGATTGGGCCTAAAACCGATCTGAGAGAGATTAACTCTCCCCAGGCTACCCACCACGTTGCTGTGGTAGAGGAACAATACGGCGACCCTTATTCTATCTTAAGGACTAGCTATGTCCGGATTCCTGACCCCTCTATGCCGGACTCTCGCGGAGGGGAGAACACCACTCAAGTCCTGAACTTAAAGTCAGGCAGCGGGCTAGATTCATCGGACAACGTCCAAGAACCCAAGCTTCCAAGTTCGGAAATTTCTTGGCCCCTGAGTCTTAGATCGGACGGAGTTCGGAATTTAACTCCACCCGCCCACCCAAGCATAAGCGATCTATCCCAAATCCGGCAAGAGCCCGCTGAAACAGTACATCACTACTGGGCCAGATTCCTCCTCGTCATGAACAGGATAAAGGACTGCCGTGAAGAAGACGCAATTTCATTCTTCTGCATTAATTACTGCAGAACGAAGGAATTCTCAACGCCGTAAGTAAGTCGTCAGAAATTACGCTTTGCTGACTTGGCGTCCATAGTACGGAAGTACTGTGCGATGGAGAGCGCCTGGAAAACTGAAATCAAATTTTGGGATAATTCGGCCTTGAACACAACCTTAGTCCAAAGTAAAAAGGTGCATCATTACCGGAGACACACAGGTTAAACACCGAAAAGCAAAAACCCTCTAAAGGGCATAGAACCGTACTGGAGGGATGGCTCAATGGACCCTGCAAAATTCATAGTACAGAGGGCGCCACCCCAACTCATAGCCTTAGAGCATGTTGGATACTACGGCAGGGTTTTAGTCCGTAGGACGAACAACAACCATACCATAGGCTAGCTTATAGGGTTTAGCCTCTCTGATCTCGTGGTAGATCTACTCTTGTACTACCCATATCATCAATATTAATCAAGCAGGAGTAGGGTATTACCTCCATCGAGAGGGCCGAACCTGGTAAAAACATCGTGTCCCTTGTCTCTGTTACCATCCGCCTAGACGGCCAGTTCGGGACCCCCTACCCGAGATCCGCCGGGTTTTGACACCGACATTGGTGCTTTCATTGAGAGTTCCTACGTATGCGTCACTCTTAGGCCCGATGGCTCCTTCGATCATCAACAACGTCGCGGTCCAGGTGAGACTTTTCTCCCCGGACAGATCTTCATATTCGCGCCTTTGCCTTGCGGGCAATTCACTTGGCCATCTGGAGCGAATCGAAGCTACGCCCTGGCCATCGTGTCAGGTTTGGGAGTTTGAACTACACGACCGACATCCGCGAGACTTGATCTTCGACGGATTCGAGCCACAGCCAAGCGCCGCCGCACTGCTTCGATGGGTATGACCTAGCTCGCGCCCGAGCGATTGCTCGAGGTCGCGCACCAGCGTCTTCTCCGACCCTTAGTTCGGAGCCAACTTCGCCGATCGAGGACGGTTGGTTGGACACCGCCTCGGGGGCTACGATCTCTACGGCGATTGAGCCGAACACCATCCCTGTCCTTTGCAAAGCCCGTGACTCCGAGGTGCCGGACTCCTCTCCGGAATCCGAACCTCCCGCGCCCCTGCCAGTCGAATCCGATTGGGCGCCGGTTATGGAGTTCACCGCCGCGGACATCTTTCAGAACTCGCCCTTCGGCGACATCCTGAATTCACTAAAGTCTCTCTCTTTATCAGGAGAGCCCTGGCCGGACTATGGTCAGGAAGGATGGGATGCGGACGACGAAGAAATTCAACGCCCACCCACCACCCACTTTGTAGCCACTGTCGATGATTTAACCGACATGCTCGACTTCGACTCCGAAGACATCGACGGTATGGACGACGATGCAGGAGACAACCAAGAACCAGCGCCCTACAGGGGCATCGAAAGCCACCTCGCCATACGACATATACATGGTGGACATCCCAAAAGATGGGAATGGCGATGGAACAAATAAGGATAACCCCTCTAAGAAACAGCCCCTGGCGCCGTGGCGCCGGGCCATTCTAAATCCCGCCACGGCAAAGAAACGGTGATTCAGGCACGGAGACACAATACCCCGGACAGGTTGAAGACGCACCCCTCCGGCGGGACTCGGCCAGAGGAGGAGAGAAGCAAGTCCGCCTGACAGGCGTGCGTAAAAAGAGGTAGAGGGCGATAATTATATGCCTCCTCCGAAGACGAGGCAAGCCTCGACGATTTACGAATTGTCGCCGGAGGATCCCGTCGAACAAGAGCGTTTTAAACGCAGGCTCATGGCCACGACAAGCAGCCTCAAGAAAAGCAAAGAATAAATTAAAGCTGACCAAGACCTCAAGGCGGCGGATGGACCGAAGTCCTTGCAGCCGAAGAGTACGAACTCGAACGCCCCTCCAAAAGCTACCCCAAACGCAGGGCCGTTGCCTCGATCGGAGGAGGAAGCACCAGCGTCACCAACGCATACGACATATGGCAGACCCGGCCACCCGTGGCGCGACACGAAAGCCTCTCGGACCTCCGCTCAAGCCATGCCCCGACGCTGCTCAAAAGTACCAAGGCACGGAGAACGCTACGGACTTGCGAGATATATCGAGGATAAGGCAAAGCAAACAAGATCGATCTACGGATCGGCGTGGCGCACGACTCGGGGCGATTACCGTCATGCGGATATGCGAAACTCGCCGGGCCGAACACAAAGAGACAAAGCTCATATGAGCTACGCCGTGATATAGCGCAATACGTAGGCGCCAAGACACCCACTATGCTTCACGAGATGAAGTAATGGATCATCAAATCCCGAGGGCTTCAAACCCGTAAACATCAAATCATATGATGGTACCCACGAGATCCTCGGTGCGGATCGAGGACTATCTCCTCCATATCCACATGGCCCGCGGTGATGATCTACATGCCATCAAATACCTCCCACTCAAGCTTAAAGGACCAGCTCGGCATTGGCTCAACAGCCTTGCCGCCAGAGTCAATCGGTTGTTGGGAGGACTCGAAGCCGCATTCCTCGATAACTTCCAGGCACATATGTGCGACCACCTGACCGATGACCTTAGCCATATAATTCAGCAGCGGAAGAATCGGCAGACAATTCTGGACGCGGTTCCTAACAAAGAAAAATCAGATCGTCGACTGTCCGGATGCAGAGGCGCTAGCAGCCTTCAAACACAACATCCGCGACGAGTGGCTAGCCCGGCACCTAGGACAGGAAAAGCCGAAATCCATGGCAGCCCTCACCACACTTATGACCCGCTTTTGCGCGGGAGAGGACAGCTGGCTAGCTCGAAGCAACAACTTGGCCAAACACCCTGGTAGTTCGGATACCAAGGACAGCAATGGCGGTCGGCGTCGCAACAAGCATAAACGCCGGATTAATAAAGTGACAATGTCAAGATACGATAGTAAATGCCGGATTCGTGAGGCTCTAAACCCGCCACCGGAAGAAGCCATTCAAAAGAAATACCCAGGGGCCGTCCAACTTGGACCGAATACTTTCGATCGCTTGTGCGGATACATGGCACCCCAAAAAACCAGCCAACCACACCAACAGGGATTGTTGGGTGTTCAAAGCAAGCGAGCAAGTTAAATGCCGAACTCAATGACAAGGGGCTGCATAAGCGATGACGAGGGAGCCCGGCCGCCCGAACAATAGAGGATGTAGGGCTTTCCCCACAAGTGCGGACGGTGGACATGATATACGCAACCCACATACCCAAAAGGGAGCGAAGCGTGCACTAAGGGGCGTATATGCGATGGAGCCAGCCCCAAAGTTCAACCCGTGGTCCTCCTGCCCGATCACTTTTGATCGAAGGGACCACCCCACTAGCATCCGCCACGGCGGATTCGCCGCATTGGTTCTTGACCCAATCATTGATGGATTTCACCTCACTAGAGTCCTGATGGACGGCGGCAACAGCCTGAACCTGCTTTACCAGGATACAGTGCGCAAAATGGGCATAGACCCTCAAGGATTAAACCCACAAAGATGATCTTTAAAGGCGTCATTCCGGTGTAGAGGCCAATGGCTATGACAGTTCGTTACACTTGAAGTGGTCTTCGGATCCCCGGATAACTTCCGGAGTGAGGAGTTAATCTTCGACATAGTCCCGTTCCGCAGCGGCTATCACGCACTGCTCGGGCGAACTGCATTCGCAAAATTCAATGCGGTGCCACACTACACGTACCTCAAGCTCAAGATGCCAGGCCCTCGAGGCGTAACCACGGTCAATGGAAACACCGAACGCTCCCTCCGAACGGAGGAGCATACGGCCGCCCTAGCAGCGGAAGTACAAAGCAGCCTCTTAAGGCAATTCTCGAGTCCGGCTATTAAACGTCCGGACACCGCCAAGCGCGCCCGGAGTACCCTACAACAAGACCGCCTGGCACGATCCGAGCAAGCGTAGAAATCCGGCCCCAACCCCAGCCCTCGCGAACTCGTGAAGCCAGTACTACGCGCACGTAATTGCGCTTTGAAGCACCATGGGCATAGGGGACGGGCCACGACCACGGCATGCCCAAAAGGCGGCTAGACCGCACTAGGGGCTCCCGTTTGTGTCATTCCTTTTCTTCCTTTTTTTTCTCTTACTTTCAGGACTCCGTCTTCCAGAAGCCCTGTCTGGCACTAGAATTGCCGAACTCACGATGCAACAGCCGGGGAAGCGGCTTCGTCGAGTGTCCGGTGGTCTCTACTACGAGCATTATACCTATTTTACATACCATCCCGTAGCTTACCTCGAGGGGGACATGTTAAATAGTCCCATCCCTTGCTTATCGCACTATTTGTATCGTTACGCTTTCATTGCGGTATCTTTTGAATAAACAATACATAGCTTACGCTTATTATTGCATTCCCTTTTTCCATATATGTTCATCTATGACATATTGCACCATTACACTTTAGTGCGGCCAATACACCAGGGCATAAGTACCCCCAAAATATGGTGTGATAAGTCCGATCACTTTCACAAGTGCGGCACCCGAACTTATAACATTATATGCATCGGCTCCGAATCATGTCTTGGGTCAATAGTTGGTTTACCCGGCTCCCATGTTTTGGTACCTTACGTTCCGTTATATCGGCTAAGGTAGCACTGGGAGAACCACTGCGATTGTGCCCCGGTTGAGCTGGGTTGAGCACCTCAGTGGAGAAAGCTAAAACTGACCGTCATGATAGGGCGAGAGCTGGTCGCTGTTCGAGAGGTTTTTTGGGTCCCTAAAGACTTATGCCGCTTAGAGCGAGGAGCCGGCAGTGTCCGGCCAAGGCGTGGATAGCACCGAACTCGGTCTTCCGAATACTAGGCTTCACGAAATTTAAAATTATAAATTCTATGGATAAGTGAGAGTGTTCAAGCACTATAGGTCCGATTGCCTGCGCCGTTCTTATTTGGCGCCTCCTGAAGGACCCAAGAATGGGAACAAGAGTGCTCAAGTTTATCCCGAACACCCCAAAGACTCGTGGCATGGGGGTTGAAGCCAACGACTTGCCATCTCTCAGATTTGATAAACAAATGTACCGCCGAAGGTAATATTTTAAATTCACAAGCGTTGCTTAGCGCATATGAACAAGTTTTCAGCTGCATGTGATAACAAATGCGAGTCTATTAAAAATTACATGTTTGGAGCATTCACCCGCTATATAAGGCGGGCACCCTTCAGGACGCCCTCATAATACATTTCGGGCTTGCGATGCTCCTTGCCCGGTGGTGGTCCGTCCTTCACAAGCTTCTCACTGTCCAGCTTGCCCCAGTGCACCTTAGCACGGGCAAGGGCCCTACGGGCACCTTCAATGCAGACGGAGCGCTTGATGACTTCAATCCATGGACAAAGGCCCACCGCCGACTAGCCCGCCAAGTAGCTCCTGTGCATGGCCTCATTTGGCCACAAATGAGCTATAAGGCCCTTCATGGCCTGTTTCGGCGACCTTGTGGAGCTCGACCAATTGCTTCGATTGGTCGCTCAAGGGCACTGGTGTTCGGCCTCGACATCACGAGACCAAAACACCTTCTCCGTCGAGGTCCCCTCTTCGGCTTCGGTAAGCGGCGGCATCGGATACAACTGCCGGGGCGAATCTGCGAAGGCTCTGGAGAGCTCCGGATTCGGGTAAGTAACAGATAATTGACTTTTACATTCTTGCTTTGCATAAAGAATGCCTTACCCGCCGCTATCTTCCTCATCGCCTCAATATCTGGAGGGCTTTACGGCTTCGGCCTTAGCGGCCTTAGCACTCTCAAGAGCCGAGGCAAGCTGGACTCTCGGGTCTTCGAGTCACGCTCCAAACCCTCGTGTTTTTCCACGAGCACTGGAGCTCTTGCCGTACCTCCGCCAGTGCGCCTCCCCTTCTCTCTCACTGCGGCCCGCTCCGCTTTGTTTTGGCCGCGGTCACCGCTTCCTTCAGGGTCGCCACCTCGTTACGTGGCCCTGCAATACTCACGTTATTCCTGTCATTTTTGCAACCAAATCCTTTCTATAAGGTATTACTTTAATAAGGTATTACTTACCTTCCTTGTCCTCGAGCTGCTTCTTGGCTTGGCTCGAGGCTCTCCTTCAATGCATTGACCTCCGCAGTCAGTGCGGCAGAGGTCAGCAGGGCAGCCTGCATTCCCATATTGACATAATTATGTTAGACTCCTGCGTATATCTTTTTAGATCCTCGATCCGGCTTTTCTTCCGAACACCGAACTAAGCATCGTGGGCTACTTTCTATGCGGTAATATTTTTACATACTCTAAACTTACCTCAAAGCACATTAGAAAATTTGATGCAGGCTTCGATCGGCCCGCTCTTGGCGGACTGAACTTTCTGGATCACCGCACTCATGATAGTGCGATGCTCCTCGTCGATGGAGGCGCCCTTAAGCGCCTCCAGCAAGTTATCCGATGCCTCCGGATGGACGGAGGTCACCGGTGTCGTAGTCTTGCCCTTCTTACAAAGGGGCCGCTTGCTGGACTTCGGAACCACTGAAGGTTCGACGGAGTCCGCAAGATGTGGCCGGACTTAGAGCCCTCTGGGTTTTTCCCCTTTGCGCCGGGGTCCGGAGGTCGCCTTGCGGGCGCCTCCAGACCTCCTCCTCCTGGTTGGGCCCTTTGGGACTCCACCAGCGGTGTTGTCGCGTCGCGAGGAGAGGAGGCGGCCGGAAGTGAAGTACTATTCATATCCGACGAATCCAGGAGCCGCTTCGACGGCGGGCGAGCTGGTCCTTGGCGGGCTACATGGTTATATTCGGCGTTAGAAGACAGCGTCGCGACAAGTAAAAATCATGAGTTATTCCGAATCCGGACACTTACGATCTCGCCAGGGGCTTGGCCCTTGATGGCCACTCCTCCTCGTCATTGTCGATGTTGGTGGAGAAGTCCCGAGGAAGGGTCCTTCCTTCTTGGACCCTCGGCCTCCCCGGCCAGGCGGCCTTCCTTTTCTTCTCTTCCCTACCGGGGAGAGGCTTCTTTCCTCCTCCTCATTCTCGGGAGAGGATTACGCTTAGAATCTGGCGGCACTGGCGCCGGAGCTCCTTCGAGTTCCCGTGGCCTCCTTCTTGGCCTTCTTCTCGGCACCACGTGAGGGTGCCGGAACCAGCAGCCCGTCAAGCGGGCGTCCGCTGGAGTCTTCGGCAAGGGAGCCGGACAGTTAATCTGTCCGGACGTCTTCAGCCAGTCCTGTCAAAGGTTAGGGAGTTTTAGATCCCGCATAGAGTCAAACTATGAAAAAAGAGTCCCATAAAGGGCAAAATAACTTACCTCGTTGGCTTGACGCTGCGAGCGGAATCCGCGATCTTCGGTAGCGGATGCGGGAGCTTCGGCGCCCTTGAACAGCACCTTCCAGGCATCTTCGTACGTAGTGTCGAAGAGCCGGCTCAAGGACCGGTGCTGTGCCGGATCGAACTCCCACAAATTGAAGGCCCGTTGCTGGCACGGGAGAATCCGGCAGATGAGCATAACCTATACTACGTTGACAAGCTTGAGCTTCTTGTCCACCAAGTTTCGGACACAGGTTTGGAGTCCGGTCAGCTCTTCCGAATCACCCCACGTCAGGCCCGTCTCTTTCCATGATGTGAGCCGTGTGGGGGAGCCAGATCTGAATTCGGGGGCCGCCGCCCATTTGGAGTTGCGCGGCTCGGTGATGTAGAACCAACCCGATTGCCACCCCTTTATGGTCTCCACGAAGGAGCCCTCAAGCCATGTGACGTTGGGCATCCTGCCCGCCATGGCGCCTCCGCACTCCGTCGTCGGCCGCCCACTATCTTGACTTGACGTCAAGGTCTTCAACCATAAACCGAAGTGGGGCTGGATGCGAGGAAGGCCTGCACACGGCGATAAATGTCGAGATATTGAGGATGAAGTTTGGGGCCGATGGTGGAAATCCAGGCCGTAGTAGAACATGAGCCCCTGGACAATGGGTGAAGTGGAAAACCTAGTCCATGGAGGAAGTGGGTGAGAACACCACCCTCTCATGGGGCACAGGGGTGGGGATGAGCTGCCCCTTGTTGGGGAGCCGACCGCAGCGATGTCGCCGGACAAGTATCCGCCTCCCGCAGCCTTTCGATGTGCCTCCGTGACAGAGGAGGCCATCCACTTGCCTCCCGCTCCGGACATGGCTGGAGAAGGTTGAGGAGGGATGTGCGGACTTGGGCGCTAGAGCTCGAGTGCGCAGGAATGGATGAGCAAAGGAGGAGGAAGGCGTAGGTGAAAAGGTGGATCCTTATCCCCTTATATGGACGGACGAAGCTATGCGTCCCCCACCAACCTGCTAAAGCTCGCTTATCTTCCAAGCGCCGTAAATTAATGGCGCGGTTGGGTTATCCACATCCGTATTGATGAGAATCCGGAATAAGGGGACACGATCTACTGCTTTGACAAGGCGTGTTAAGGAAACCGCCGCTAAATGCTACCGAGGTGGTACAGTAAAAAACGATTCGAGCGAAGACTTGGTAGTGGCGTGATTGCACGTCATGAATACGTCAACAGATTGATTTTGTGTTAATATTATTCTCTACGGTGTTATGTGGAAATTATTTTGCGAGCGGACAACGCCCTTGTGTTCAAAATCTTCTATGAAGTATTCGAGGAGGAACCCGCCTTGCAATGCCGAAGACAATATCTTGGCCGGACTCGTTGTCATTGAAGCCTGGTTCAGGGCTACCGAGGAGTCCTGGACTAGGGGTGTCCGGATAGCGAACTATCATCTTTGGCCGACTCTGGACTATGAAGATACAAGATTGAAGACTTCGTCCCGTGTCCAGATGGGACTTTCCTTGGCGTGGCAGGCAAGCTTGGCAATACGGATATGTAGATCTCCTACCATTGTAACCGACTCTGTGTAACCCTAACCCTATCCGATGTCTATATAAACCGGAGGGTTTTAGTCCGTAGGACGAACAACAATCATACCATAGGCTAGCTTCTAGGGTTAAACCGGAGATCCGCCGGTTTTGACACCGACACCTACGGTAAGCGGACACTCGGAGTTGTATCTCGATCGATACAACTAGAACTGGATGCTGAGGCATGTTTTGGATATGTTGCTTCGGGAGTCGAGAAAGGATCCCGGAGCATTGATACAACAACATAAATATGACTTATTTTATACTACTCTACTCCCTCCTGTTGCTGCAAGATGGTGGTTTCCAGAAGATGCTAGTCTTCGATAGGGCTAGCTTCTCCCTCTCTTATTCTCGCATTTCGCAGCCCACCTCCACATACATGACCTTCCTTTGATAATGTTGCATATGCAGTGTAGATCCTTGCTTGCTGAGTACTTCGGATGAGTACTCACGGTTGCTTTGCTTCCTCTGTCCCCTCATTTTCCATTCTTCTCGCATGTCGCAACCAGATGGTGGAGCCCAGGATCGAGCATTTACACCACCGATGACTACTACTACCCGAGGGTGCCTACTACTACGTGGAGACCGCCGACGACCAGGAGTAGTTAGGAGGCTCGAGCAGGAGGCCTTGCCTTTTCGATGGATGTTGCTTTTGTGCTAGCCTTCTTAAGGCAAACTTGTTCAACTTATGTCTGTACTCAGATATTGTTGCTTCCGCTGACTTGTGTATTCGAGATGATGTATTCGAGCCCTCGAGGCCCCTGGCTTGTAATATAAGGCTTGTACTATTTTAATTTGTGTCTAGAGTTGTGTTGTGATATCTTCTCGTGAGTGCTTGATCTTGATCGTACACATTTGCGTGTATGATTAGTGTATGATTGAATCAAGGGCATCACAACTGGGTACCTGTGGCCCTTGTGATCTGGGTGCCTGGAGGCACCAGAGGATTTTTTTTCCTTTGCCTCGGACTTGTCAGGGTGCCTGAGGTCCCTGGACCCCCGGGTGCCCGGAGTATGTGCTCCCTCTCTGGACAGCCTGGGTGCCCGGGGTCCTGGACCCCCGGGTGCCCGGCCCTATTCATGCTAGCCCAGCCGATCCATCTAGGTGCCCAGGGTCTTTGACCCTCGGGTGTCCGGGGAAAGCTATGGCCTCTCTGGTGTGTCTGAGAGCCTGAACCTCTTTAGTCCAGGTACACGGGGTTGCGGCTATGCAGCGACTCCTTTCACTTGGAGGGTATAAGTAACCCCCTTCTTCCACCCTTTAATCCTAATCTACCTCAAGTTTTTCCCCTCCATTGCCAAACCAGAAAAAGCTCAAGATCTACTTACCCAACCACTCAAGCTCTCTCATACTTTGGGGATAGGAGGAGATTCACCCGATCTACATTCCTACCAAAACGATATGTGTTCCTCGACTCTTTCATCTTCATCAACTTGTTACTCTTCAGGTGTCTGGATACCCTAGATGGAAGAGGTCACCGCGGAGCCACATTCCATTGTGGTGAAGATTTGTGGTGATGTTGGGAGCCTCCCATTTAGTTATGGAGACTGCCCCAACCTTGTTTGTAAAGGTCCCATTTCTGCCTTTAAGGGCACAACTAGTGGATTCACGACATCTTGCATTATGTGATTGTGAGGAGAATAGGGTGAGTCCTTGGGGCCTTTCAGGAGCATTGTGCTTCCACACCTCTCCAACAGACACATCACATCCAAAGAAGGCGTGGGATCGAGAAGAGAGGTCTAGAAGGGGGGGTTGCATAGACACTAACAAGGGAAAATGTGTACTTTTTAATTTTCTTAGAACTTAGGCAGGTTTTAGCACAAGGTAGGTGACAAGCAATACAATCTACACATGCATATCTAAAGTATAGGAGGCGGACAGAAAACAACATGCAAGTGCAAGAAAGTAAAAAGGGGTAGAGTTTGGACGATCAAACACAATGAAGACATGGTGATTTTTGGCGTGGTTCCGATACGTGGTGTTATCGTACGTCCATGTTGATGGAGACTTCAACCGACAGAGGGTAACGGTTGCGCAAGTCCATTGAAAGGCTCCACCTACGAAGGGTCCACGAAGAAGCAACCTTGTCTATGCCATCATGGCTTCTGTCCACGAAGGACTAGCCTCACTCGGGGTAGATCTTCATGAAGTAGGCTCCTTGCCCTTACAAACTCCTTGGTTCAACTCCACAAGCTTTGGAGGATCCCAAGTGATACCTAACCAATCTAGGAGACATCACTCTCCAAAAGGTAATATATGTTGTTGATGATGAACTCCTTGCTCTTGTGCTTTAAAAGATAGTTTCCTCAACACTTAGTCACTCCCTCATAGATTTGGCGTGGTGGTAGGAGAAGGATTGAAGTGTAAAGCAACTTGAGTGGGCTAGAAATCAAGGATCAAAGGTTGAAGTGGAATCCCCTTGGTTTTAACACACGTAGGTGGTTCTCTCTCGGAAAATGTATATGGGAAGTGCTAGTTTCGTCATGGTTGTTCTCTCTAAGAGTTGGTGGAATGGGTGCGGTATATATAGGCAGAACCAAAAACCTAACCATTACACACCTTTATGCACAACTCGGTGGGACCGTATGGAATCACTCGGTGAGACCAACTAGTGCAAAAGGTTTGAACTTTAGGCTTTTCGGTGATACTAGATGAAACAACTCGGAGAGTCCGATGGGTGATGACCTAAGTGCTTTCCACACTTTGGTGAGACTGATCGAAACCACTCGGAAATTCCAAGATGAAATTGATAGGCAACAGAAGGTTGGCACATGCACTTCGGTGGGACCGAATGTCATTTTGGTGAGGCCGAGTTGCTAGGGTTTAGACAGTCGCTCTGTCAAGTATATCTCGATGAGTCTGGGTAGATGTGTATCGGTAGGTTTAACTTTAGATTTTTGGACAGAGAAGAATGTGAGGGTGTGGCTGAGGGTTTTGGAGCAATATCTCTAATCACTTTGAGCAAATATTCCATGATCAAAACCTTATCCCCTATTAATGGTATTGGCTTTCCTATGGACTCAATGTGATCTTGGATCACTTAACCAAAAATATAGAGTGTAAGTGCATCTAGTGCCACCCCTAGTTGGTTTTGGAGTATTGACGACAAACTTGGTTGAGGGACTAATGTGTTTGTGAGAATTGCAGGATAACACGGGTAGTAGTCCCTTATTGACTCGGTTTACCTACCAGAGATGAACCCTAAATATGTGTGAAGACATTGAAGACAATGGTGGTTCATGAAGACATTCACGATGAAGATTATGACATGTGAAGACATTCACTTGAAGACTATGGAGTGCGAAGACATAGTTGTTTCGTAGTTTCCTTTTCTTCTTTGTTGAGTCATAGGAACCACCATACTGTTAAGTGGGGTCCAAGTGAACAAAGTCAGAGTGACTGATGTGATGCTCAACCTAAATCCTATGTCTTCGAGCGAAGACAATGAGAGCAAATCTTATCCATAGCTAGACGAGTCAGCTTCGCTTGTAGCCCAAGTAAAGCTACCGCATGATACGTTTCCAACATATCAACTTTTCCAAACACTTTTGCCCTTGTTTTGGACTCTAACTTGCATGATCTGAATGGAACTAACCCGACCTGACGTTGTTTTCAGCAGAATTGCCATGGTGTTATTTTTGTGCAGAAATAAAAGTTCTCGGAATGACCTGAAACTTCATGGAGAATATTTTTGGAATAAATAAAAAATACTGGCGAAAGAATCAGCATCAGGGGGCCCACACCCTATCCACGAGGGTGCAGGGTGCGCCCCCTGCATCGTGGGCCCCCTGAGACTCCACCGATCTCAACTCCAACTCCATATATTCACGTTCGGGGAGAAAAACATCAGAGAGAAGGATTCATCACGTTTTATGATACGCAGCCGCCGCCAAGCCTAATCTCTCTCGGGAGGGCTGATCTGGAGTCCGTTTGGGGCTCCGGAGAGGGGAATCCGTCATTGCTGTCATCGCCAACCATCCTCCATCACCAATTTCATGATGCTCACCGCTGCGTCGTGAGTAATTCCATCATAGGCTTCTTTGAATGGTGATGGGTTGGATGAGATTTATCATGTAAGCGAGTTAGTTTTGTTAGGGTTTGATCCCTAGTATCCATTATGTTCTCGAGATTGATGTTGCTATGACTTTTGCTATGCTTAATGCTTGCCACTAGGGCCCGAGTGCCATGATTTGAGATCTGAACCTATTATGTTTTCATGAATATATGTGAGTTCTTGATCCTATCTTGCAAGTCAATAGTCACCTACTATGTGTTATGATCCGGCAACCCCGAAGTGACAATAATCGGGACCACTCCGGGTGATGACCGTAGTTTGAGGAGTTAATGTATTCACTAAGTGTTAATGCTTTGGTCCAGTACTCTATTAAAAGGAGGCCTTAATATCCCTTAGTTTCCAATAGGACCCCGCTGCCACGAGAGGGTAGGACAAAAGATGTCATGCAAGTTCTTTTCCATAAGCACGTATGACTATATTCGAATACATGCCTACATTACATTAATGAACTGGAGCTAGTTCTGTGTCACCCTATGTTATAACTGTTGCATGAGGAATCACATCCGACATAATTATCCATCACTGATCCAATGCCTACGAGCTTTTCACATATTGATCTTTGCTTAGTTACTTTTCCGCTGCCACTGTTACGATTACTACAAAACTGCTATTGCTACTTTTGCCACCGTTACCGTTACTTCCATATTACTTTGCTACTAAATACTTTGCTGCAGCTATTAAGGCTTCTAGGTGTGGTTGAATTGACAACTCAACTGCTAATACTTGAGAATATTCTTTGGCTCCCCTTGTGTCCAATCAATAAATTTGGGTTGAATACTCTACCCTCGAAAACTGTTGCGATCCCCTATACTTGTGGGTTATCAAGACTATTTTCTGGCGCCGGTGCCGGGGAGCATAGCTCTATTCTTTGAGTCACTTGGGATTTATATCTGTTGATCACTATGAGGAACTTCAAAGATGAAAAAACCAAGATTTATCCCTCAACTACGAGGGGAGGTAAAAATCTGCCATCTAGCTCTGCACTTGATTCACCTTCTGTTATGAGTAAACTTGCGACACCTGCACTTGCTATTGATTCTGATATGTCGCATGTTATTGATGATGCCACTTCTGCTTTGCATGATATGTATGATGAAACTACTTCTATGCTTGATAATACTGTGCCATTAGGCGAATTTCTTGATGAACAACTTGCTAGGGTTAGAGAGAATGAAATTATTGAAACTGATAATATTGATGAAAGTGATGATGAAGATTCTCTCCCTAGATATGAATTGCCTGATGTTCCTGAGGGTTATGTTATGGATGAAGAAACTTCTAGAGACTTTTTTTTCTTGCAAAGATAGATATGGTCTTAAGAAACCTGTTAGCTAAGTGAAAGAAAAGTCTTTGAATGCTAGAATGAAATATGACCCTACTTTTGCTACTTCACCTATCTCGTGTTACGATAAGGATTATGATTTCTCTATGGATCCTGAGTTAATTACTTTGGTTGAATCTGATCCTTTTTGTGGCTATGAATCTGAAACTGTTGTGGCACATCTTACTAAACTGAATGATATAGCCACCCTATTTACTCATGACGAAAAGATTCACTACTATCATATCCGTAAGTTATTTTTGTTCTCATTAAAGGGTGATGCTAAAACATGGTTTAATTCTCTTACTCCTGGTTGTGTGCGTAGTCCCCAGGATATGATTTATTACTTCTCTGCTAAATGTTTCCCCGCTCATAAGAAACAAGCTGCCTTAAGGGAAATATATAATTTTGTGCAAATTGAAGAAGAGAGTCTCCCACAAGCTTGGGGGAGGCTTCTCCAATTACTTAAGGCTTTGCCTGATCATCCTCTCAAGAAAAATGAAATACTTGATATCTTTTATAATGGACTAAACGATGCTTCCAGAGACCACCTGGATAGTTGTGCTGGTTGTGTTTTCAGGGAAAGAACTGTTGAGCAAGCTGAATTGCTATTGAATAATATATTGAGTAATAATAATGATTGGACACTTCCTGAACCAACTACTAAGCCAACTCCGAAGAAAAGGGGGATTCTATTTCTCAGTCCTAAAGATATCCAAGAGGCAAAGAAATCTATGAAAGAAAAGGGTATTAAAGCTGAAGATGTTAAGAATTTACCACCTATTGAAGAAATACATGGTCTTGATAACCCGACACAGGTAGTAAAGGTAAATTCTCTCTATAGATTTGATGAAGGTGATATTCCTCGTTATAAGTCTGCTAGCCAATGCCTAGATGAGTTTGATAATTTCATTGTTAAACAAGAAAACTTCAATGCTTATGTTGGTAGCCAATTGAAACGTAATGCTTATATGATTGAACACTTGAGTGATTATATGTCTAGAGTTAAAGGTGACCTTAAAATTATTAGTCACTACTGCAGGATGCTGCTAACGTGACACTACGATCAGAGACCCTTCGAGAAACTATGTGCGATGCCATAATCGCAAACGGTGCTATATGAAAACCGTCAGAAATGTGTAAAATGTTTGCGATGATGGATGCATCAAACACGATTCAGGTTTTAGTTGCGTGTGCGATGAAGGGCATACGGTTCAGTTCAATGAACTATTTGCGATACACAACATACAGTTCACTCGAATGGACTGTTTGTGATTAGGCAACACAAAAGAAACGGTCAGCCAGATCAAATGTGTGTGCGATATACTGCATGCGGTTCACTCGGATGAACTGTTTGCGTTGAGACATGAGAACAGAAATGGTTCAACTAAAAAAGATGTGTGTGATACGCGACAAACAGGTCTCAGAATCGAAAATGTAATCAAGATCGATAATAACACGTACGGTTGTCATGCTAATAAGACGTGTGTGTTGTGCGATGGGATTGCATACAGAACAACAATATATATATACACACACACTTATAAGGACATGCTTGCATAACCAAATTAAACATCCACTTACATAACTACTACAACCATGGCATTTGCACACACCAAAGTAAACTATTACATGCATAATTACATAGGTGGCTTCTACACACATGACATTTCCACACACACCAATAAAGTAAACTATATATTGCATGCATGATTAACTAGCATAAACGATCATCTGATCATCATCTACTTCTTGTGACGCTTGCTCTTCTTGTGGCTCGATCCGGGCTCGTCAATTTGGGTAACGAGGCACTTCCTCATGTCAACGATCCACTTGTGCATCTCGTAGCATGTGTACATGCTCTTGGCCGCGAACCTAATGTGAGGTTCATCAAGTTGCCGCATCCAGGCCTTGTGCCAGGATACGGGACTTGTTCTCTGGGCATCCTGCTTCATCTTTTCGTAGTAGGGGTCGATGATGGCCGAGGCGAGTTCGACCAGGGAGTCCTGCTTCGTCGTCTTGCCCTGCACTCGTGAGTGGTCATGGATTCCGACAAGGTTCTTGCAAGCCAAGCCCGTAACACTGAGCACTTTTACATCGTCTTTGGTATCCACCATGGTGAACTTGTAGTCGGTGCTGTTGATAAACCTGTTGAAATGGTCGCAAGGCTCTGTGGCCATGCAGTAGTGGTAGATGAGGACATGATGGCACACGCACAACTGGGTGACGGCAACCTTCTGATCTATGCCGGGACGACCGGTGGTGTACTGGAGGTCGATGCCGACCACCTTGTACTTGTCTCCAGCAAGCAACTGCTCAACGCTGTTGATGTAGTTGTCCACCATGGCCGGGTCGATGGTGTACACCACCGGGAGATCCGTCTCCCTTGCGTGGGTCTCCACTCTATGCTCGCCGAACTCCATTGTAGCGCCGTCGGACATCCCCTCTCTGTGTGTCGTCGTGGGTGTGCTTGTTGTGTTGTGGGGCGCGATCGAAAGGTTGAAGAGACTAAGGTTATAATGGCCGCGGGAATTAAAGGGAAGCCAGACGGCCAGGAATATCGGCAGGCCCTGATGGTAGTTCTAGTTTGCAGCGCGTAACTCCATCGTGCCGCACGTAATAAAGATCATCGCCAGCGGCAGCGGCGCTACCGCATGCATATGGGGCCCCCGACGTGATCGCGGCGCACGCCCAACCGCTGGCAAGCGCGCTGAGGGACGCCGCGTAGCGCTCGCTGTCGCCTCAAGGAAAAGCTGTCCACAAGCCGAAAGCACGCCAACGGAAGCGGCGCGAGCGCGCCAACGGACGCGATCGGCATGCCGCGCGCTTAACGGTGAGCACATAGCACAGCGGGCGCCTAACAGCAAGCGTAGCTTTCCGAGGGACGCGAGCGGAAGGATGGCACAATGATACGTGGCAAATAAGACGAATCGTGCGGCGATGTCAGAGACATCAAGCACGAATCATATTAGAGTTGCATGTGCGATACGTGGCAGACAGTTGATCCATCAGAGCTGTTTGTGATGGAATAAGCCGTGTGTGTTGCGGGCAAACACCTGCTGGTGTATAACCTTAAATTTAACCAAAAAAGTGTTAATGCATGTTACAAAAATTGTATATCTGGAAACTATGTTCAAATATGACTCCAACGATATAATCTATGGCGACATGCATTACATTATTTTATTAGTTAAATCCTACTTATAAACCAGGACGGGTATAGTAGGTAATTAAATCGCAAACATTTTTTTATTACCTATATGTGTATGTGTCCTCTCGCCCTCCTCTCAGACGTCTTGTCACTACTTTGGCGCAGATGGCTTACGGTATAGCTTACAAGCGCGCTGGGGCGTTCTTTTGGCCAAACGGTGGCGCCAATGAATCGTCGGTGAGCTCGTTCCCGCGCAAGCTTCCCGCCCGACTCGATGAAATCCCCCAAAAACCCAATGCTTACCGGCGTGCTATAAAAACCCTCACGGCCGGCGAGTCCTGCGTCGCATTTTGCCCTCCCTCCCTGTAGCTTATCTCGTCTGCTTCTCCCACGATCGCCAATGGCACCGGTCCATCGTCGTCGCTCAGCCACTCCGCCGTCATCAGAGGACAGCTCCAGCTAGGAGGCTACATCGCGGCGGCGGTGCAGTCCTCGGCGTAGTGTGGTGCGCGTGGCGTCCCTGTTGGGTGTGCGCAGAACACCCACCACGCTCACGCCGCCGCCTGCCGTCGGCAGCTGTTGCCGGGTCAGCCGTTGCCGCCACACCACCTTTCGACCAGCTGTGGCCATCTCCCGCTCGGCTGCCACGGCCCAAAGGCGGGAGGTGGCCATCGTGGCCGCCACCCCACCGCCGCCACCGCGTGGCTATCACCCGCCTCCGCCACCGCGGCCCGGCGGGAGGTGGTGGTCGGCCGCCACCCCATCGCCGGCCACCATGGCCGCCAGCCCACCGTCGACCGCCGGGATCATCACCCGCTCGCCACCGCCGCCCGAAGGAGGGAGGCGGAGGTGGAGGACCGCCTCGCTCATCAGCGACCTTGCGCTGCTACATCGAAGTTCCCGCGGAGGAGGAGGAGCACCTCGTCGAGCACGCAAAGAGCCTTACTGCAGCCGTGGCCGCAGCACACGCCGACACAGAGGCGAGGAATCAGGAGATCTACGAGTAGTCCGGCCGCTTCGAGAGGGATCGTCTGGAGCGGCAGTGGGTGTTCGAGCTGGCGAGCTTCGCTAAACGTGCAAAAGCGGCATGCACCGTATTGCATTTCTCCGACTCGTTGGTAGGCTCCTCCTCCTCCTCTTCCTCTCACTGAGCGCGCTCGGCAGAGGAGAGGCTGCCGGAAGTAGCACAAAGCCCCTCTGTGGTAATAGTACTTAGGGGCTATTTTGTTCAGCCTATCCGACTATAGATGTGTGGTCTTCTTGGCAACGTACTTAAAATTAGCTAGTATATATAGTTGCTAGCTATTTCAGTACGTGGTTGGCAACAATTGGGGAGAAGTTTGGTTGGTTCAGCTGTCGAGTTGAACTGTTTGTATAAATTAAGAACGACTGCTTATTCTATGAATGAAATCTTTGCTTAATTACTGAGTTTTAGTTGCAAAAATTACATAGTGCTAATGATTTCTAGCTGCATATTTTGACAAATCGCAGTGTTTCAAGGATTGACTAATGGCAACGTTACTAGATCAACAAATGTAAATCTTTCCAGATTGACAAATGGCAATGTACCCAATATGACAGATGCAAATCTTACCAAAAATTTTGTACGTGGTTTCACACGGGTCATCCAGAACAACCATTTGCGTTGAAGGGATGCACAAATTCTGCGCTGCTCTCACTTTGCATACGGGTGTTCTATCTAAATCGTATGCGATCAAGAGCTGCTGAAATACCGTTTAGTCAAGGTCAAGCAGCTGTCCGCACGACACCTCCTAGAACCATTAAAACCAAGACACGTGGCGTCACGTGAATGGTTAAGATAATTTTGGATTTACTAGAATTTAAAAACGAGGCATCTCAATGTTTTGCCGGCTATCAACGGTGCCCTGGTGTTTGAAATTCTTGCCCATTTCTTGCATGGGACCTAATCATGCACCCAAGGACACAGATTTGATTTTTCAACCAATTTATATGGACTGGAGCATGTGCATGTAGTTCAAATTTGAATTATGCACATAAATGCATTGAAAACTCAGTTAATGCATAAAAATGTCCAAATGAACCCCGAAAAATCACAAAAATTCGCACAACACTCTTGTTGTTCTATGTTGACACGAGAATAAAATTTGAAAGCAATAAGAGGCAATGGATATCGTTTCGTCCCCAAAGGTGGGACGTTCCCTATCGAAAACCATCATGCTTATTGTGAGAAGCTCCGGTTTGTGAGAAGCATATACCCAAACCTGCCCCAAATGGGACAAATTTTTTACCATGGCATGTTGATGCCGCTACATGATAGCATGCCAAGTTTCATGAATTTCAGACAAGTTTTGGATTTACTAGAATTTAAAAACCATGTATCTCAATGTTTGCGGCTGAGTGACGGTGGAAGGGTGTTTGAAATTCATTCCCATTTCTTGCATGGGACCTAAGCATGCAACCAAGGACACATATTTGATTTTTCAATAAGTTTATCTGCACTGGAGCATGTGCATGTAGTTCAAATTTGAATTATGTGCATAAAATGCCTGGAAAACCCAGTTAATGTATAAAAATGTACAAACGAACCCTGAATCTTTCCAATTTTTTTGACGACACACCTATACTTGCATGTTCACTGCAGATAAAAGTTCTAACATTTCAAACACCATCCTTTGTAGCTGTGACCCCATTACATAATTCAAATGATCAAGACGATAAATCAAGTAGATCGCTCACAGTTTATTATCACCAACCGTGTGAGATGCAAAGACAAAATATCTTGGAACACCGTCGGTGTATAATGCGCCCATGCCTTATGAGAGAAGGTGCGTCTACAGTCCACAGTACCGCGTGTCAAGCACACTAGCTAGCTCACTCCCCAAATATCATTTCACTATTCATTCATCGCCGCCGGTGAAAGATGGGGACGTGGACCCACGTCGTGAGGGCAACTTCATGCCCACTCCGGCGAGAGCGCTGCCGCAGCTCGCCAGCGCATGCTAACAAGCTTCGTGAGGGCGAAGCGCAGTCAAGGCCCCGGGCGGCCAAGGCAGCCCAAACGTCCCGTTGCTTCTCAGCGGCGGTAGCATCATCTCGCCGGGGATAGTAATCGGTGAGAGCGGCACAACAATGTCTGTCAGATTCTGCGTGACCTTAGCCCCTGCTAGAAGCCGCCCACTACCATGTCGAGGCCATCCACACCCAGGTCATGGCGGTCAGCGCACAAATCGAACGAAGCTTCTCCAACAACGGTCGGCAACCCACGCATCAAGAGTGGTAATCAAGAGAGAGTTCGAGCAGCCGTCTGCTCAAGGCTGCATACCTTGCCACGACGGAGCCCGCTAGAGCCCACATGGCGTCCCGGGCCACGCCCAGCTCATGGCGGCCTTTTCCAAAGATATGGCGGACGCGGATGGTGAGATGCTTGCAGTATGGTGCAATTGATGCCATGGAGCCCTTCCCAGAGACCGTCGGTAGCGAGCTGGACATGGAGGTGGCGGCGGAGATCGATTTAGCACCATTGTAGTAATACTCTTTGTTTTGTTTAATTAAGAGCACCGGTCTTTAATTTGTTAGAGTAATGTTTAGGTCAGCTAGCTCTGCTTAATTGCCGAACTTTCTCGATTAAGAAGTTAGTCTCCTTTGTGTACCCTAATTATGCAATGACATGGATGACCACTGTAACCAGGGACATTCGAACAAAAAATTTGACGTGCAAACTCAACACACACGGGTTAAGCTATCTGAATCGTTTGTGATGTTCATATATCGTACATAGTTCTGAATAAGGGACCGCGTCTGATGACACTTTGCGCGCTAGTTTTTTGGCTGAAGCGATTCCAAATTTTCGGCTTCCGCGGAAGTATCTACCTCCCCGCCCCCTCCCCTTACCAAAAAGCCACATTTCCCCTGTTTCCGCCTTCCTTTCCAAGTTGAAACCTTCACCTTGCTTGCAGCGCCACCGCCTCCTCGCTTGGCGACCCTCCTTCACGCTCCTCACCTTTCGCCTATCCAGCGAGTAATCCACACCGACCCCATCCTCCTCCTCCTTCCACATCCCACATGCCCCACCACCGGGCGCTGAGCGCCGATACCTTCCACCCAAATCACCGACTCCTCCACCAAATAAGCACCGGCCTAAGCCATGGTGCACGCAAAGTATAGCCAGGACCTCAAGGAGCATTTGGCAATGGAGAAGCAAATCACGCCGCATGCCGCAGATGAGGTCGTGATGGCTGCCATTCGCGTGCAAACCCCGGATCTTGAAGGAGCACCTTGCCATTTGCTAGCTACGCGGTTAAGCATTCTCGATTTACCTGCTATGCAGTTGCTCCTCGCTTTCCTTCACAAATTCTAGTGAATTGTGCTATCTAATTTTACCATGCAATCTGTTGCTCTAGTGTATATGTTCTATATGTCGTGCAGTGTGGTGCTCACTTATTAACTTTTTTGTTAATTAATTGTCGTCTTTAGTTAACTGTTTGGTTCAATTATGCAAATGTGATGTTCAATTCTTCAGGCTGCAATTTTGCATTGTCTTCCATGTGAGAAATAAATCGAATTTCTCTTTACAAAATTGTGGGTGCATTCTGTTATTGTATACCATGTGCGGAATAAATTGAATTTGGCTATAATAAATACATGAGAAACGAATACAATTGCTACAATTGGCTGTAGTTAACTGTCTGATCTTCTATTAGGAGTATGTTATATTGTGCAATGTGGTGCTCAGTTAATGTTTGGTTCGTTTGTTGTGGTGTTTAGTTAACTGCTTGGTTCAATGTTATATTGTGCAATGTGGTGATCAGTTAATGTTTGGTTCATTTGTTGTGGTGTTTAGTTAACTGCTTGGTTCAATTCTGCAATGTGATGTCCAATTGTCGTGGTTTTTTTATTGTTGTGCATGTGAGGAATAAATCGAATTGGCTGCACTTAATACATGAGAAACATATACAAGTGCTATATTTCCTAGTTCTTAATCATGCTTGGTTTGGGTAAATGGGTTTTCCCTGTGGCTTGAATTATTCTGATGAATCTGCAATGTGCTTATTTTTCATCAACATATTTTACTGATAGCATGCGAATCCTTACTTAACCTGATGACTAACTACCCTATATGTGTTGTAGGGAAACAATGGGAAGCACCGAGGTTTACAATCGAGGTTAGCACGTGCATGGTCCGTTGTCTAATAGCACATTATTGTGCAATTGCAGGAAGCATTCTAATATTTAGGTTTTTAACAATTTGGTCTTGCACATGTAGGTCCCAATGCCGAGGTTTTGACCCACCTGCTCACCATTTTTGCATATGGGGAAATGAGTTGTCCATGAATATCAGTCAAGTCAAGAAACTCGGAAAGATTGTTAGGATAAAGAAATTAGTGACTTAAACAACAAGATCTTTGTTTGCACAATGAAGAAGACATCATCAGTTCACTACATGATTGTACTAACTATTATACCCTTTCCTTTTTTATTCCTTTGCCCCATTTCCAATATAGAGAAGATATTTATGCACATCCTTGTTTTCGTGCCTTTCCAAAGCAGTTCAACGATGATTACCACTCAAACCACCAGATGGTCGTGGGAGGCGAGGAAGGTATTCATCCAACACCCACGGTTTAATATTGAAGTGTTCCTCAAGAGGACGAAGGATGGACTGTCAATCATCCACAGCAGCCGCCTAAAGTTACAAAGACCTTCAACATCAATGAAGGCTCAATATTCTCCTTCGCTTTCAAAGAGCTTTTCCGTATGAGATACATCTGTCTATGTATCGCCTATGATGCTAATTTTCAAAGGTTATAGATGTTGCATGTGAAACTTGGTCCTCGTGTAGTTGTGTAATGGGGTAGCCTGAGTGGTGAAGCTATATGATGTTGTACTGGATGTATTTCAATTATGAAAATGAAATATATTGTGTGCTTAATATGAACTGCCAATTAGATTAATAAATGAATTATGAATAATCGGATAATTAGCTCGCTAGTGGCGAATTAGCTCGCTAATTGGGTTTTGCTATTGCAAACGGTTATTAAAAAATACCGTATGGCGATGACCTCAGTAACGCATACGCTTAGGAATAAACCGTGTTGGATCAATGAACAATCACACACGACTTTCTCTTGAAAACTGTTTGCGTTAGGCCACCTTGCGCAAACGTTTACCACATGAAAACTCTATGTGATGGACAACCTTTGCCACACAGTTTCTTCCACGGACCGTCTGTGATATATCCAATAACGCAAGCGATTTAACAGAAAAAAATGTGCGTGATGTACCCATGAACGGAAACGTTTTCCTTCGAGCGACTGTGTGGCATGTACATATGAACGGAAACGTTTAGCGAGGACTGACTGTGTGGGATGTACTTGCGACCGGAAACAATTTTGCCGTGTAATTGTATTTTTTAGCTCTACTATACGTATTTTCATATTTGAGCGCTCGCGGTCGCACACGACCTCATTTTGCCGAACGTGTGTGCCCGGAGGGCATATCCCCGATGGTTTCTGGGTCGTGTGGGAAGGACCCCCCTATCACCCACACTCACTTGGCAATGGTTCCAGATGCCGTCGCGGAAAGAGGTTTTAAACGGTTTGTTTAGGAGCTCGCTGTACTAGTGAGTAAACATGCTTCTATGGTTACCACTTAGGTAGAACAAGTACTTAAGTCTCAAGATGATTTGCTCAATGAATTAAATAGTAAGAAAAATGATAACGTTGTTAGAGTTGTGACTAGAGGGGGTAAAATGACTCAGGAACCTTTGTATCCTGAGGGCCACCCTAAGAGAGTTGAGCAAGATTCTCAGAGAACTAATGTTGATACACCTAGTCCTTCTAAGAGGAAGAAAAAGAAAAATGATAGGACTTTGCATGCTTCTAGTGAACCTGTTGTTTACCCACCTGAGAATCCCAATGATATTTCTATTTCTGATGCTGAAACACAATCTGGTGATGAACATGAACTAATGTGATAATGTTAATGATGATGTTCATATTGATGCTCAACCTAGTAATAACAATGATGTAGAAATTGAACCTCTTGTTGATCTTGATAACCCACAATCAAAGAATCAACGTTATGATAAGAGAGACTTTATTGCTAGGAAGCACGATAAAGAAAGAGAACCATGTGTTCAGAAACCCATGCCTTTTCCTCCCAAACCATCCAAGAAAAAGGATGATGAGGATTTTGAGCGCTTATTGAAATGATTAGACCTATATTTTATTTTTTGCGTGTCGTTTGATCGATATGCTTAAAATGAATCCTTATGCTAAGTACATGAAAGATATTGTTACAAATAAAAGAAAGATACCGGAAGCTGAAATTTTTGCTTGCCAATTATACTTTTAAAGGTGGAATACCAAAGAAACTAGGAGATCCAGGAGTACCAACTATACCATGCTCCATCAAAAGAAACTATGTTAAAACCGCTTTATGTGATCTTGGAGCCGGTGTTAGTGTTATGCCTCTCTTTATATCGTAGACTTGATTTGAATAAGTTGACACCTACTGAAATATCTTTGCATATGGCCAATAAATCTACTGCTATACCTGTCGGTATTTGTGAGGATGTGCCTGTTGTGGTTGCAAACGTTACTATTTTAACGGACTTTGTTATTCTATATATTCCCGAGGACGACAGTATGTCGATTATCCTTGGTAGACCCTTTTTGAATACTGCAGGGGTTGTTATTGATTGCAACAAAGGCAATGTCACTTTTCATGTTAATGGTACTGAGCATACGGTACACTTTCCGAGAAAACAACCTCAAGTCCACAGTATCAACTCTATTGGAAAAACTTAAACAATCACTATTGGAGGTTTTGAACTCCCTCTTCCTACTGTCAAGAAGAAATATGATATTCTTATTGTTGGGGATGTGCATATCCCCGTTGAGGTAACCTAGTGTTATTCGAAAATTCTCCGGTTTCATGTTATTCGAAAATAGTTTGTTAACAAGACTTGATCAACCTTGTTAGTGGATTCCTTTTGATAAGCATGAGATGGGTGAAGTTAGAAAGCACAACCTCTCGTACCCTTCTTCTTTACTTTCTCGTTATTTAGATTAAATAAAGCAAAAATAGTATTTTCTGTCTGTTTTCTGAATTATCCTTGCAATAAAAATTACCCCGAAAATAAAAGTTCTCCAAACGTCCTGAAAATGAAATATGATTTTTTGTAGAATATTTAAGAATATCTGACACTTAGAACACACCAGGGGGCCCCACCATTTGGCCACGAGGGTACAGGGCGCGCCCACCCCCCTGGGCGCGCCCCCTGCCACGTGGGCCCCACGTGGACCCCCTCCACTTATTGCAGCACCCACTCACTTCGTCTTCCTCCAGAAAAAATCCTCCCATAGCTCAAACCCGTGTTCTAGCTCATCTTTTTGCCATTTTCGATCTCCTTGCTCAAAGATTCATTCACAAAACTGTTCGGGGAGATTGTTCTTTGGTATGTGACTCCTCCAGTGGTCCAATTAGTTTTTCTTCTAGTGCTTTATTTATTGCAAATTTTTGCTGCTAAGGTGACCCTGTTCTTGAGCTTGCATGTCAAATTTATATGGTCCAAAGTAGTTTTAATGCATGACATAGCCTCTAGGCACTTGTGGGAGTAGTTGCTATCAATCTTTTTGAGTTTGGTTCACTTTTATTTTGAGTCACTAAAACTTTAAATTTTTCGTGAGAAAGAAAAATGTTCAGGAAAATGTACCAAGGTGGTTCCTTAAGGAAGCAAGGACCAAGGCTCGCGATACGTGAGCCGGACGATGAACCACCGAGGGAAGCTTAAGTGCAGCCTTGTGAATGGCCGTTAGAAGAGTTTATGGTCCAAGCAGGCATCAAGGATGAATTTGATGTGTATGTGCGTAACACTGACCTTGAGGGCTTCGTGTCAGATAAGTGCCCACAATACTACTACCTAACTGATTCCTTTGTGAGAAGGTTTAAATTTACATCCTCGCGCAATTCTCATATTGTTTTATTTGATCTTTATGATAAATCATATACCATGGACCTAGAAGATTTTAATACTGCTTGTAAAATCCCGCAGTGGGGCAATGTTAGTGAACCTCGCAAATCTGAATATAAAGACTTTCTTGCTAGTATCACTATGGGGGAATCTAGAGAAATCACACAAGCTACCATAGGGAGCATTCATTTCCCTTCCATACATTATTTTGCTCTCTTTATAGGTTGATGCATTAACGGTAAAGATGAGGCTTGTCACGTGTATGTTCTAGATCTTAGTGTCCTCAAGAGTGCGGTATTAGGAGATAAACAATATAACTTGGGGCCATTGTTGCATCGAAGGTTGCATCTTAACGGTATAAGTGGAGATTTGTTTGGTGGAATTTATGCAACCCGTGTAGCTAATTATCTTGACGTACCCATACATGAAAATGATATAGAGTTGCCTCTTGCTTATCTAGATTATAATGCTATGGTTCGCCATCAGTTTGTTGAGAGGAATGAACAGTTCCTCCAGTACCAACTAATCTTTGATAGACGTCGCACTGTCCATGTTGCTCTCCCTACTCCTACTTTCTTTGACTTTCAGGCAAAAGGGAGATATGTTATAACCAGGGAGGAGGCGAAAGAGTATGAAAGGAGGACGGAGGCAGCTCAGCCTCAAGTCGCAGTACTCGTCAGCAAGAGTACTGCATCTCAAGAGATTACCCCAGCATAACTTTGGATATCCGCAGCAAGTAGTATTATAGACCAACTTAGGACAAAATCCTAAGCTTGGGGAGTACGTATTTCTCACCGATATTACCTTCATGTTCACACACTCATGCCAGTTGTCGGTGCTCATACTTTTTCATTGCACTATCCATGCTAGTTTATTTTGTTATCTAAGCCTTCTTCTTGTGTATCTGAAAAACCTTAAGAAAACCCCAAAAAAATTAGTTGTAGCTTTTAGCTAGTTTACTTTTCATGCCTGTAGTAGTAGTAATTAAAATAAAACCCAAAAATATTTTTCGTTGTTCTTTTGTTGTTGGGAGCTTTCCCGTGTAAATACTTTTATTTCTTTTCTTTTCTTTGGGGGTCGAGAGGAGAAGACCATGATGAAAACGTTGAGTGGCTCTTATATGCATTATTGTTGATTTAACCAAGAGCCCAAATTACCTTGTCTTCTCCCTTGTATTAAATGCTTGCAGATTCCAGCTTAGTCCAATGCACGTACACTATTATTATTATCCACAACCGCTCGGGTCGTATGCAGTGAAAGGCAATAATGACGATATATGATGGACTGATTGAGATGAGAGAAGATGGTATGAACTCGACCTATCTTTTTTTTTGTAAATATGATTAGTTCATCATTCCTGATTCAGCCCATTATGAATGAAACATGTTTGCAATGACAATTAGAGATTATAGTTGCTCATGCCATGCTTAATTTGCTAGGAGTTTATAATGGTTTACCTTGCGTGCCAACATGCTATTAAAATAGTTGTGATGTGGTATGATAGGGTGGTATCCTCCTTTGAATGATTCGAGTGGCTTGACTTGGCACATGTTCATGCATGTAGTTGAATTATGTTCATGGTGAATTATATCCTACTCATGCTTGGACTCAGTGTTGATTAATTTTAATGTATGTTCTGAAGGAAATATGCCCTAGAGGCAATAATAAAGTTATTATTTATTTCCTTATATCATGATAAATGTTTATTATTCATGCTAGAATTGTATTAATCGGAAACATAATACTTGTGTGAATACATAGACAAACAGAGTGTCACTAGTATGCCTCTACTTGACTAGCTCGTTGATCAAAGATGGTTATGTTTCCTAGCCATTGACATGAGTTGTCATTTGATTAACTGTATCACATCATTAGGAGAATGATGTGATTTACTTGACCCATTTCCTCAAGATTAGCTTAGCACTTGATCATTTAGTATTATGCTATTGCTTTCTTCATGACTTATACATGTTCCTATGACTATGAGATTATGCAACTCCCGTTTACCGGAGGAACACTTTGTGTGCTACCAAACATCACAACATAAACGTGTGATTATAAAGGTGCTCTACAGGTGTCTCCGAAGGTACTTGTTGGGTTGGCGTATTTCGAGATTAGGATTTGTCACTCCGATTGTCGGAGAGGTATCTCTGGCCCACTCGGTAATGCACATCACTATAAGCCTTGCAAGCGTTGTAACTAATGAGTTAGTTGCGGGATGATGTATTACGGAACGAGTAAAGAGACTTGCCGGTAACGAGATTGAACTAGGTATTGAGATACCGACGATCGAATCTCGGGCAAGTAACATACCCATGACAAAGGGAACAACGTATGTTGTTATGCGGTTTGACCGATAAAGATCTTCGTAGAATATGCGGGAGCCAATATGAGCATCCAGGTTCCGCTATTGTTTATTGACCGGAGACGTGTCTCGATCATGTCTACATAGTCCTCGAACCCGTAGGGTCCGCACGCTTAAAGTTCGATGACGGTTATATTATGAGTTTATGTGTTTTGATGTACCGAAGGTTGTTTGGAGTCCTGGATGTGATCACGGACATGACGAGGAGTCTCAAAATGGTCGAGACGTAAAGATCGATATATTGGACGACTATGTTTGGACATCGGAATGGTTTCGGGGAGTTTCGGGCATATATCAGAGTACCGGGGGGTTAGCGGAACCCCCCGGGGAGACTAATGGGCCTATTGGGCCCTAGTGGAGAAGAGGAGGCGGCCAAGGGCAGCCGCAAGGCCCCCTTCCCCAGTCCAATTGACAAGGAGGGGCGCCTCTTCCTTTCCCTCTCTCTCCTTCCTCTCCTCTCCTACTCCCACTTGGAAGGGGGAAGTCCTACTCCCGGTGGGAGGAGGACTCCTCATGGGCGCGCCTTAGGTGGCCGGCCCTCCCCTCCTCCACTCCTTTATATACGGGGAGGAGGCACGCCTTGAGACACAACAATTGATCTCTTGGATCTCTTAGCCGTGTCGGTGCCCCTCCACCATAATCCACCTCGATAATATCGTGGCGGTGCTTAGCGGCTCCCCGCGCCGGTAGAACATCATCATCGTCACCATGCTATCGTCTTGACGGAACTCTCCCTCAAAGCTCGGCTGGATCGGAGTTCGAGGGACGCCATCGAGTTGAACGTGTGCAGAACTAGGAGGTGCCGTATGCTCGTACTTAATTGGTCGGATCATGAAGACGACGACTACATCAACCGCTACAGTTAACGCTTCCACTTTCGGTCTACAAGGGTACGTGGACGCACTCTCCCCTCTCGTTGCTATGCATCAGCATGATCTTGCGTGTGCGTAGGAATTTTTTTGAAATTACTATGTTCCCCAACAGTGGCATCTGAGCCTGGTTTTATGCGTAGATGTTATATGCACGAGTAGAACACAAGTGAGTTGTGGGCGATACAAGTCATACTGCTTACCAGCATGTCATACTTTGGTTCGGCGGTATTGTTGGATGAAGCGGCGGACCGACATTACACGTGACGCTTACGCCGAGACTGGTTCTACCGACGTGCTTTGCACACAAGTGGTGGCGGGTGTCGCTTTCTCCAACTTTAGTTGAACGGAGTGTGGCTACGCCCGGTCCTTGAGAAGGTTAAAACAACACTAACTTGACAAACTATCGTTGTGGTTTTGATGCGTAGGTAAGAACGGTTCTTGCTCAGCCCGTAGCAGCCATGTAGAACTTGCAACAACAAAGTAGAGGACGTCTAACTTGTTTTTGCAGGGCATGTTGTGATGTGATATGGTCAAGGCACGATGCTAAATTTTATTGTATGAGATGATCATGTTTTGTAAACGAGTTATTGTCAACTGGCAGGAGCCATATGGTTGTCTCTTTATTGTATGCAATCCAATCGCCCTATAATGCTTTACTTTATCACTAAGCAATAGCGATAGTCGTAGAAGCATAAGTTGGCGAGACGACGACGATGCTACGATGTAGATCAAGGTGTCGCGCCAAAGGATTTATGGTGATCATGACGGTGCTTGAGATGGATATCACAAGCACAAGATGATGATGGCCATATCATATCACTTATATTGATTGCATGTGATGTTTATCTTTTATGCATCTTATCTTTCTTTGATTGACGGTAGCATTATAAGATGATCTCTCTCACTAAATTTCAAGGTATAAGTGTTCTCCCCGAGTATGCACCGTTATGAAAGTTCTTCGTCTTTGAGACACCACGTGATGATCGGGTGTGATAGGCTCTACGTTCAAATACAACGGGTGCAAAACAGTTGCACATGCGGAATACTCAGGTTAAACTTGACGAGCCTAGCATATGCAGATATGGCCTCGGAACACTGAGACCGAAAGGTCTAGCGTGAATCATATATCAGATATGATCAACATAGTGATGTTCACCATTGAAAGTACTCCATCTCACATGATGATCGGACATGGTTTAGTTGATTTGGATCACGTGATCACTTAGAAGATTAGAGGATGTCTGTCTAAGTGAGAGTTCTTAAGTAATATGATTAATTGAACTTAAATTTATCATGAAATTAGTACCTGATAGTATTTTGCTTGTCTATGTTGATTGTAGATAGATGGCCCGTGCTGTTGTTACATTGAATTTTAATGCGTTCCTTGAGAAAGCAAATTTGAAAGATGATGGTAGCAATTACGGACTGGGTCCATAAATTAAGGATTATCCTCATTCTTTGCATAGAAGAATTACGTCTCGAAGCACCGCTAGGTGCCGCATCTTGCAGAGCAACACCAGATATGTTATGAACGTCTGGCGAGCAAAAGCGATGACTACTCGATAGTTCAGTGTGCCATGCTTTACGGCTTAGAACCGGGACTTCAACGATGTTTTGAACGTCATGGAGCGTATGAGATGTTCCAGGAGTTGAAGTTAATATTTCAAGCAAATGCCCGAACTGAGAGATATGAAGTCTCCAATAAGTTCTATAGCTACAAGATGGAGGAGAATAGTTTTGTCGGTGAGCATATACTCGTAATATGCAGGTATAACAATCACTTGATTCAAGCTGGAGTTAATCTTCCGGATGATAGCATCGTTGACAGAATTCTTCAATCACTGCCACCAAGCTACAAGAGCTTCGTGATGAACTATAACATGCAAGGGATGGATAAGACAATTCATGAGCTCTTCGCAATGCTAAAGGCTGCGGAGGTAGAAATCAAGAAGGAGCATCAAGTGTTGATGGTCAACAAGACCACCGGGCCAAGAAAAAGGGCAAAGGGAAGAAGAAGGGAACTTCAAGAAGAACAGCAAACAAGTTGCTGCTCAGAGAAGAAACCCAAGTCTGGACCTAAGCCTCGAGGCCAAGTGCTTCTATGCAAGCAGATTAGTCATTTGGAAGCGGAATTGCCCCAAGTATTTGGATGATAAGAAAGATGGCAAGGTGAACAAAGGTATATGTGATATACATGTTATTGATGTGTACCTTACTAATGCTCGCAGAGCACACTGGTATTTGATACTGGTTATTGCTAATATTTGCAACTCAAATGTGGACTATGATTGCTTAAGATTGGCTAAGGACGAGGTGACGATGCGCGTGGGAAATGGTTCCAAAGTCGATGTGATCGCGGTCGGCACGCTACCTCTACTTCTACCTTCGGGATTAGTTTTAGACCTGAATAATTGTTATTTGGTGCCAGCGTTGAGCATGAACATTATATCTGGATATTGTTTGATGCGAGACGGTTATTCCTTTAAATCAGAGAACAATGGTTGTTCTATTTATATGAGTAATATCCTTTATGGTCATGCACCCTTGAAGAGTGGTCTATTTTTGTTGAATCTCGATAGTAGTGATACACATATTCATAATATTGAAGCCAAAAGATGCAGAGTTGATAATGATAGTGCAACTTATTCGTGGCACTGCTGTTTAGGTCATATTGGTGTAAAGCACATGAAGAAACTCCATACTGATGGACTTTTAGAACCACTTGATTATGAATCACTTGGTACTTGCGAACCGTGCCCCATGGGCAAGATGACTAAAATGCCGTTCTCCGGAACTATGGAGCGAGCAACAGATTTGTTGGAAATCATACATCCGTATGTATGTGGTCCGATGAATGTTGAGGCTCACGGCGGGTATCGTTATTTTCTCACCTTCACAGATGATTTAAGCAGATATGGGTATATCTACTTAATGAAACAGAAGTCTGAAACATTTGAAAAGTTCAAAGAATTTCAGAGTGAAGTGGAAAATCATTGTAACAAGAAAATAAAGTTTCTACAATCTGATCGTGGAGGAGAATATTTGAGTTATGAGTTTGGTCTACATTTGAAACAATGCGGAATAGTTTCGCAACACACGCCACCCAGAACACCACAGCATAATGGTGTGTCCGAACGTCGTAATCGTACTTTACTAGATATGGTGCGATCTATGATGTCTTCTACTGATTTACCGCTAATGGGGTTATGCTTTAGAGACGGCTGCATTCACGTTAAATAGGGCACCATCGAAATCCGTTGAAACGACTGAGGGAGTCCTGGATTAGGGGGTCCTCGGACAGCCGGACTATATACTTCTGCCGGACTGTTGGACTATGAAGATACAAGACTCAAGACTTCGACCTGTGTCCGGATGGGACTCTCCTTGGCGTGGAAGGCAAGCTTGGCAATACGGATATGTAGATCTCCTCCCTTTTGAGCGACTCTGTGTAACCCTAGCCCGCTCTGGTGTCTATATAAACCAGAGGGTTTAGTCTGTAGGACAACAACAATCATATGGTAGGCTAGCTTCTAGGGTTTAGCCTCTACGATCTCGTGGTAGATAAACTCTTGTAATACTCATATCATCAAGATCAATCAAGCAGAAAGTAGGGTATTACCTCCATCGAGAGGGCCCGAACTTGGGTAAACATCGTGTCCCCCGCCTCATGTTACCATCCGCCTTACGCGCACAGTTCGGGACCCCCTACCCAAGATCCGCCGGTTTTGACAATCGACATTGGTGCTTTCATTGAGAGTTCCACTGCGTCAACATAAGGCTTGATGGCTCCTTCGATCATTGGCAACGATGCGATCCAGGTGAGGTTTTCCTCCCGGACAAATCTTCGTATTCGGGCGGCTTCTTCAGATCATGGACCAACTCGCTTGGCCATCTGGAGCAGATCGAGAGCTACGCCCCTGGCCATCAGGTCAGGTTTGGAAACTTGAACTATACTGCCGACATCCGCGGAGACTTGATCTTCGACGGATTCGAGCCCATGTCAGGTGTGCCACACAATGACGACGAGCATGATTTAGCTCTGCCGTAGGACCTTTGTTCGAGATCACACTCTGCAACTACTCGACCCTCAATCCGGAACAAATTGCGCCATCTGAGGACGGGTGGATGGACCCCGCCACGGAGGCCACACACTCAGCGGCGATAGAGCCGAATACCGACTTCACCTCTTATGAGACCCGTGTTGCCGAACCCTTGGATTCGTCCCCGGCCATGGGCTCCGAGCCGCCTGCGTCTATGCCTGTCGAATCCGATTGGGCACCGATCATGGAATTTACCTCCGCGGATATCTTTCAGCACTCGCCCTTTGGCGATGTACTAAACTCGTTGAAGTCTCTCTCCCTGTCAGGAGACCCTTGGCCGAACTATGTCCGGCTAGAATGGGATGGAGACGACGAAGTAATTCGCTCCCCACCCACCACCCACTTAATAGCCACTATCGACGATTTAACCGACATGCTCGATTTTGACTCCAAAGACATCGACAGTATGGACGACGATGCAGGACAGGAACAGGAACCACCGCCCACAGGGCGCTGGACAGCCACTTCATCACACGATATATATATTTTGGATACACCCAAAGAAAACAATGACGAGGAACGGAAGGATGCAGCGAAGGATAGGTCCCTCGAGAAGCAACCAAAGCGATGGCATAGGCGCCGCTCCAAATCCCGCCTCGGCAAGAACAGCGATAACAGCGCAAGGAAAAATAACACCCCGGTCGACTCCAGAGGAAACGAAGACCATATTGACCCAGCGACAGAACAGGAAGAACTAGCGGACGGCGAACATAGTACGGATCCACTGTCCGAACACGGCGACGCCGAGGATAAAGCTCATCAACCTCTCTCTGGAGAGGAAAACAGTCCGGACGAGGATGCACACATCATCCCGGAAAGGAACTTGGAACAAGAGAACCTCCGTAGAAGGCTTATTGCCACCGCGAGGAGTCTGAAGAAGCAGAAGCAAAGGCTTAAAGCCGCGCAGAATATGCTCAACAGTAGATGGAACAAAGTGCTTGACCTTTGAAGAAAAGTATGGTGGCGTTGCCACACAAAGAGCTATCCACAACAAGCAAGTCGTTGTTCGGTCGATGATGAGGCCTAAGAGCCCACACACCGGTAAAATTAAAACGGCCGACCAGTCGGATCGACCACCTCGTGGCCGCGATAGGGCGGCTAATGAGGCCGCACATAAGTCAGGACACGATCCAAGCAAGGACTTGCATCAAAAGGTCAGCATGACTAGATCCATCTACAGATCTAGGAAGCGCGCTCCCAACAAGACAATCAATACCGAACACTACAACCGCCGTAACACCATGACACATCCAAATACAGTGCCGCGCACTCTATGTTTCATCGATGAGGTGCTGGACCACGAATTTCCGTGAGGGATTCAAACCCGTGAACATAGAGGCGTCTGAGGGCAACGACCACAGGGTGCGGATTGAGACTTCATCCTCCATATGCATATGGCTCGCGGAGACGATCTCCACGCCATCAAATACTTGCCCCTCAAGTTGAAAGGACCAGCTTGGCACTGGCTAAAGAGCCTCCCCGAAAATTCAATTGGAAGTTGGGAGGAGCTTGAGGATGCTTTTAGGGCTAACTTTCAAGGGACCTATGTCCGACCTCCGGATGCAGACGATTTAAGTCATATGCCTGTAGAGTCAGCCCGAAAGCTTTGGAACAGATTTCTCACTAAGAAGAATCAAATCGTCGACTGTCCGGACGCCGAAGCCTTAGCAACTTTCAAACACAGTGTCCGAGACGAATGGCTCGCCAGACACCTCGGCCAGGAAAAACCAAGGACAATGGCAGCCCTAACAAGCCTTATGACCCGCTTTTGCGCGGGCGAAGATAGCTGGCTGGCACATAGTAGCACCAGCGACCCAGGCACATCTGAAGTCAGGGATGGTAATGGAAAGCCACGACGCAGTAAAAGCAAGCGTCGGAATAACAAAGACAACCCAGACAACACGGCGGTAAACGCCGGATTTAGGGGCTCTCGACCCGGTCAACGGAAAAAGCCTTTCAAAGGCAACAGAGATGGACCGTCCAGCCTAAACAAGATTCTAGACAAATTATGTTAGATTCATGGCACCTCCGATAAACCTGCAAATCACACCCACGGAGAATGCTGGGTCTTCAAGCAGGTGGGCAAGTTAAACGTCGAACACAAGAGGAGGGATACACCAAGTGAAGACGAGGATGAGCCTCGCCAGCAAAGCACTGGGGGACAGAAAAAATTCCCACCAGAGGTCAAAACAGTGAACATGATTCACGTGACGAAGAGGAGAAGCAAACATGCACTCCGAGACATACGTGCCGTAGAGCCCGTCACCCCTAAGTTCAACCCTTGGTCGGCCTGCCCGATCACTTTTGATCGCAGGGATCACCTGACAAGTATCCGACACGGAGGATTGGCGTCCTTGGTGCTAGACCCAATTATCGACGGATACCACCTCAGCCAAGTCCTCATGGACGGCGGCAGTAGTCTTAATCTAATATATCAGGACACAGTCCGCAAAATGGGGATAGACCCGACAAGAATCAGCCACAGTAATACTACCTTTAAAGGAGTAATACCAGGCCCAAAGGCCTTGTCAGACGCTCTCTAGTACTAGAGGTTGTATTCGGTTCCCCGACAACTTCGAAGTGAAAAGTTAACCTTCGATATCGCTCCATTCCGAGCGGCTATCAAGCACTACTCGGAAGAGCAGCTTTCGCTCGTTTTAATGCAGTACCGCATTACGCTTCTCTTAAGCTTAAGATGCCCGGTCCACGTGGCATCATCACAATTAGCGGAAATGTTGAGCGTTCCTTACACGCGGAAGAACGTGTGGCGGCTTTAGCAGCCGAACACTAAACGGCCTCTCCAACCAGAATTAATGATCGGTCATCAAGACCGCGGACACGGCTAGACGAGTCCGGTGCATCACTAGCTGTAATATCTTAGTTAAACACGAGATTGGTTCGATGGATATACCCCCATAGGTGGTACCAGGGGCTCCCCGCATGTAAAAAGGACTGCAGTTCGGCTTGACCTTAGTTATCTTGAATTTTAATGGTTTATTGAGAATAACTAGTTTTTCGCATGACAACTTTCACCTAAGTTCTTCTCTTTTACAGATGATAATCGTGCTACACCCTTCCAGGATACGCACAACGGAGACACAGCGCAGTATACGCAAAGCAGGCCTCTGCTCAAAGGTTTCTTTTAGATCAAGACCGTAAACCTTTTTTACTGTCTCTTGTTGCTTCACATCCTCCGGATACTCAAGATATAACCGAGAGGGATCTTGGCGTTATTGGCATTTCGCCACGTCGGAATAATGCGATACACAGACACGTGGGGTTCATTATCAAGGGCTTTACTCAGCCCGGTATATGTTGTAAAGACCGAATACCTTAGGGAGTGTTCGCGTCAGCGAGTTTGGCCTTATATGCATCAGCTCCGAATCATGTCTTTGGTCAAATGTTGGGTTTGCCCGGCTCCCGCGTTTTGCTACCTTACGTTCCGCTCTATCGGCTAAGGTGGCACCGGGAGAACTACTGCGATTGTGCCCTGGTTCATCCAGACGAGCACCTCAGTAGAGAAAGCCGAAAACTGACTGCCATGATAAATCATGAGACTGTTCAACCACTCGATGACTCATCGGAATCTTCGGGATTCCTCCGCATTAACGAAGGACCGGTTTCCACGGTCATGTACGTACGCGCACCGTATCCGGATAGCCGCGGAAATACCAGGGGCTATATCGTAGCCCCACTGTCAAACTCCTATGGTTAAGTGAAAGTGTTAAAGCAATATAGTCCGATTGCCTCGTTAGCGCCGCTACCAACTCCTTCATGGACCAAGACGTTGGGTTAAGTGTGAAGACGCGCTTTTGCGAACACCCCCGCATTATATGTGTGGTGGCTGAAGCCGACGACTGCAAACTTTAAGTATATATATATACATAAATAAACTAATCGCACAGAGGCATAATCATACTTTCAGGCAAAAGTATAAACACATCCTTTATAATTCAAATAACATTGTTCTTACAATTGGGATACATGTCACTAGAACATGATACTCTTCGAGCACTGAGCCTCTATTAAACGAGCGCCTTCTAAGACTTCTTCAAAATAGTGCTCGGCCGATACCCGGCCTACGGCCGAACTCTGGGTTGCAATAGCGGTGGCCTCCATCTCTGCCCAGTATGTCTTGACACGGGCAAGAGCCATCCGCGCACCCTCTATGCACGCCGACCTCTTCACAGCGTCGATATGCGGCACAACACCAAGGAATTGTTGCACTAAGCCAAAGTAACTATTCGGCTTTGGTCCTTCCGACCAAAGATGATCCACAACAGACCTCATGGCAAGCCCGGACAACCTATGGAGCTCGGCCCACTCAGACATTTGCTCATTTTACAGTAGCGGACGCGCCGGAGCATTGAACTGCGACCAGAACAACCTTTCCACTTCGCGATCCTTTTGATCTTCGAAAAACTTGGTCGCATCAGCAGCACTTGCTGCCAAATCCAGGTACGCATCCGCCGAACTCCATAATTGATCCAGAAGGGCATACTTAGGATCTCCGAACTTCGTCCGCAACAAAAAGGGCTTCCCAGCCGCGATATCTCCAGCTTGACGTAGCTCCTCCTTCGCCGCTCTAATTTTAGAGCGAGCTTCCTTGGCTGCTACCGTGGCCTTCTCCAGGTCCGCCGTCTTCGTTTGGCTTTCCTTTTCAAGAAGCTTATAACGGTCGGCGGCATCTTTCAGCTCAACAACCATCTTGGCTATTTTCTCTTGGCTTTGGCAATGCGCAGCCTGTTCGGCTCTTAGCTCTTCGACCGCCTTTAGGGCGGCCGCATCACTCTTCCTGGCTTGTTCCTTTGCTCGGGCCGATTACACTGAAGGGTCTCTGTATGCATGACTCCATCCAATTCTGCAGATATTACGAATACTAGCATCATGCTCCTCTTAATATGTGTTGATCATAGGAGAATACATACCACGTGCCTCGTCAAGCCGCTTGTTTACAAGCATGATGTCGCATCTGCCGCATCAAGTTGCCGCCTGGGCCGCAAACTCACCATCCGGCTTAGCCACGGACCCTCTCCGTCACCGCACGTGAAAGCAGCACGGTTATTACCTGGGACTATGATCCTCTATTCACCGTCTTTTTCGACAGCAACCAGAGTCTCAGTGGCTGCTATCTGCATAGGGCACACCTAGCGTGTCCGGCACCATCAAAAAAAAGTATATTACTTTGCGTACCTCAAAGCCTCTCAGCAGGCCCATGAAAGCTTCATGCAACCCGCTTTCAGCGGATGAAATCTTCTCAACCACCATACCCATTAACGTACGGTGTGCTTCTGAGATAGCCGCTTGCTCCAAAAAATTCCAAAGTGAGTCTAGTCACGCACCAGACAGTTCCGGACCCTTTTTGTTGCTCTCCCAAGGAGCCGAATACTCCGGGCTTCGGGTGGCTGAAGGGTTACCCCCTGGCCTTGGCGGATCAGGAGAAATCCTCCTTGATGACACCTCGTGGTCGCCCGCTTCACGAGGCGGGAGGCACGGGAGGCGTTTCGCTCTCCATCATCTCCGGAAGAAGATCCCCCGAAGACGAACTCTGTCGAGAAGGGCTACGATCCGAACTACAAGACATACGTCTCGGTTATTGTCCTCAGAATATATTTACCATAAAGTACTTCTGTTTACTTACAGCTCGGTAGAGGGCTGGTCCCCTTGCGGGTACTGTGCGGCAAGGATGCCCTCCGGGGTAGGGCCCTCTGACAAAGGTTTCTTCCCTCGTTTGAAAACCATTGTCTCCAATTCTTCAGAGGCGGCCCTCTTCCTTCCTTGGGGAGGGGGAATTTCAGATTCTTCTCCCCGGTTATCCTCCTTCGCGGAGGCACTAATTCCCCCGGTTTGGATGAATAATGAGTGAGGCTCGCTTTCGGCTTCTTTATTCCTCCCTTTATCTTCCCCTGATGGCGCCTGATAAGGTGCAAGCTCGAGCATCCTGGCTAGTACGGGATCCGGTGAGCCCTCGGGAAGGGGAGCCGAACACCTGATCATCTTCGCCTTTTTTATCCAGTCCTGGTCAAAAAGCGACTTTTCAGAATGATGTTGTGGTAAATTAAAAGACCACGTGTTCGGCCGCGGAATTACTTACTTGGGTGTCTGGACGATTGCAGTTCAGACCCGCATCCTCGAAGGTGTCCAGACACTTTATTTGTGATCCGAAGAACAATCTTTACATCTCTTCAAGCGTCACGCCGAAGAAGTGCTGAATAGTTTGCGGTCCTTCTGGGTTGAACTCCCACATATGGAGAGGTCGATGTTTGCAAGGCAGGACTCGACGAATTAGCATGACTTGCATTAACTTGACAAGGCTGACATCTCTCTCGAGGAGATCTCGGATGCGACTCTGCAATATTGGCACATCATTTACTGGCCCCCAGTCCAGCCCCTTGTTGATCCATGACGCCAGTTGTGGCGGGGGGATCGAGCGGAAGGCAGGGCGGCTACCACTTAGTACCCCGGGAAGCTGTGATGTAAAACCACTCCCGCTGCCATAACTTGGATGTCTCCGGGAAGGAACCCTTTGTCCATGGAGCATCGGAGCCTTTGTTTATTATGGCGCCTCACTTTTCTGCGTGTGCCCCTCAATCATCTTCGCTCCACATTGAAGGTCTTGAGCCATAAGCCAAAGTGTGGGGTGATGCGAGGAAGGCTTCCCACCACGATGAACGCACGAGATGTGAAGGATGGAACCCGGAGCCGGATCATGGAAATCGAGCCCGTAGTAGAACATAAGCCCTCGACAAAGGGATCAAGACTAAAGCCTAGCCCTCGGAGGAAGTGGGAAATAAATACGACACTCTCGTTGGGTTCGGGAGTGGGGATGACTTGCCCTCGAGAAGGCAGCCTGTGCGAGATTTCGGCGGTCAGATACCTGGCTTCTCTCAGCTTCTTGATGTCCTCCTCCGTGACAGAGGAGGGCATCCACCGACCTTGAAGGTTGGATCCGGACATGATTGAAGGTCCGAAGCGCCTAGCCTGAGCCTTGGGTGTTGGAACTCGAGGTGGGGGAAGGATTCAATTGAGTGCAAGAAGAAAAGGACAGGCCTGGGCCCCTTTATAAAGAGGGTGAATATCAAGCGTCCTCTGTGTGGCCGTTTGGAACTTGCCTAAAATCGAGGAGTCATACCAATAGGCACGATTGGGTTACCCATACCCGTATTGATGAGAATCCCGTGAAAAGGGGGACACGATCTCTGCTTCGACAGGACGTGCCAATAAAACCGCCTCGCAACACGTGCAGTGGCAGGCGGAAAAACGGTTCGTTAGGACCAGACCATGGCAGAACGTCACGCTATGAAAGGCTGTCAGCAGATTAGATTCGTAGTAATATTATTCTCTCTACGGTGGTACGTGGATTTTTTTTTGCAGAGCCGGACACTATCCTTGTGTTCAAAATCTTCTATGGAGTATTCGGAGGAGGAACCCGCCTTGCAATGCCGAAGACAATCTGCGCGCCGGACTCATCGTCATTGAAGCCTGGTTCACAAAGCTCACGAGGAGTCCTGGATTAGGGGGTCCTCGGACAGCCGGACTATATACTTCTGCCGGACTGTTGGACCATGAAGATACAAGACTCAAGACTTCGACCCGTGTTCGGATGGGACTCTCCTTGGCATGGAAGGCAAGCTTGGCAATACGGATATGTAGATCTCCTCTCTTGTAACCGACTCTGTGTAACCCTAGCCCCCTCCGGTGTCTATATAAACCGGAGGGTTTAGTCCATAGGACAACAACAATCATACCGTAGGCTAGCTTCTAGGGTTTAGCCTCTACGATCTCGTGGTAGATCAACTCTTGTAATACTCATATCATCAAGATCAATCAAGCAGGAAGTATGGTATTACCTCCATCGAGAGGGCCCGAACTCGGGTAAACATCGTGTCCCCGCCTCCTGCTACCATCCGCCTCGGGCCTTGCGATTCGGGACCCCATACCCGAGATCTGCCGGTTTTGACACCGACAACGACGCCTTATGAACTATGGTTTGGCAAGAAACCAAAGTTGTCGTTTCTTAATGTTTGGGGATGCGATGCTTATGTGAAAAAGCTTCAACCTGATAAGCTCGAACCCAAATCGGAGAAATTTGTCTTCATAGGATACCCAAAGGAAATTGTTGGGTACACCTTCTATCACAGATCCTCAAGGCAACACTTTTTTGCTAAATTTGGATCCTTTCTAGAGAAGGAGTTTCTCTCGAAAAGAAGTGAGTGGGAGGAAAGTAGAACTTCATGAGGTAATCAGACCTGCTCCCTTATTGGAAAGTAGTACATCACGTAAAACCGGTTCTGTGACACCTACACCAATTAGTGAGGAAGTCGATGATATTGATCATGAAACTTCAGATCAAGTTAGTAATCAACCTCGTGGGTCAACCAGAGTAAGATCCGCACTGTGAGTGGTATGGTAATCCTGTTCTGGAGATTATGTTACTAGACCATGACAAACCTACGAACTATGAAGAAGCGACGGTGAGCCCAGATTCCGCAAAATGGCTTGAGGCCATGAAATCTGAGATGGGATCCATGTATGAGAATGAAGTGTGGACTCTGGTTGACTTGCCCGATGATCGGCAAGCCATTGAGAATAAATGGATCTTCAAGAAGAAGACTGACACTGACGGTAATGTTACTGTCTATAAAGCTCGACTTGTTGCAAAAGGTTTTTGACAAGTTCAAGGGATTGACTACGATGAGACTTTCTCACCCGTAGCGATGCTTAAGTCTATCCAAATCATGTTAGCAATTGCCGCATTTTATGATTATGAAATTTGGCAAATGGATGTCAAAACTGTATTCCTTAATGGATTTCTGGAAGAAGAGTTGTATATGATGCAACCGGAAGGATTTGTCGATCCAAAGGGAGCTAACAAAGTGTGCAAGCTCCAGCGATCCATTTATGGACTGGTGCAAGCCTCTCAGAGTTGGAATAAACGCTTTGATAGTGTGATCAAAGCATATGGTTTTATCTGCACTTTTGGAGAAGCCTCGTATTTACAAGAAAGTGAGTGGGAGCTCAGTGGCATTTACGATATTATATGTGGATGACATATTGCTGATTGGAAATGATATAGAATTTCTGGATAACATAAAAGGATACTTGAATAAGAGTTTTTCAATGAAAGATCTCGGTGAAGCTGCTTACATATTGAGCATCATGATCTAAAGAGATAGATCAAGACGTTTAATTGGACTTTCACAAAGCACATACCTTGACAAAGTTTTGAAGAAGTTCAAAATGGATCAAGCAAAGAAAGGGTTCTTGCCTGATTTTACAAGGTGTGAAGTTGAGTAAGACTCAATGCCCGACCACTGCAGAAGATAGAGAGAAGATGAAAGATGTTCCCTATGCTTCAAACCATAGGCTCTATCATGTTTGCAATGCTATGTACCGCACCTGATGTATGCCTTGCTATAAGTTTAGCAGGAGGTACCAAAGTAATCCAGAGTGGATCCTTTGGATAGCGGTCAAGAACATCCTGAAATACCTGAAAAGGACTAAGGATATGTTTCTCGTTTATGGAGGTGACAAAGAGCTAGTCGTAAATGGTTACGTCGATGCAAGATTTGACACTGATCCGAAGATTCTAAATCGCAAACCGGATACGTGTTTACATTGAACGGTGGAGGTGTCAGTTGGTGCAGTTTTGAACAAAGCGTTGTGACGGGATCTACGTGTGAAGCGGAGTACATAGCTGCTTCGGAAGTAGCAAATGAAGGAGTCTGGATGAAGGAGTTCATATCCGATCTAGGTGTCATTCCTAGTGCATCGGGTCCAATGAAAATCTTTTATGACAATCTTTGGTGCAATTGCCTTGGCAAAGGAATCCAGATTTCACAAGAGAACCAAGCACATCAAGAGACGCCTAACTCCATCCGGGATCAAGTCCGGTGGGAGACATAGAAATTTGCAAGATACATACGGATCTGAATGTTGCGGCACTATTGACTAAGCATCTTCCACGAGCAAAACATGATCAACACCAAGGCTCAATGGGTGTTAGAATCATTCTTGTGTAATCTAGATTATTAACTCTAGTGCAAGTGGGAGACTCAAGGAAATATGCCCTAGAGGCAATAATAAAGTTATTATTTATTTCCTTATATCATTATAAATTTTTATTTTTATTGCTTGAATGGTACTACCCTAAACATAATACTTGTGTGAATACATAGACAAACAGAGTGTCACTAGTATGCCTCTCTACTTGACTAGCTCGTTGATCAAAGATGGTTATGTTTCCTAGCCATTGAGATGAGTTATCATTTGATTAACGGTATCACATCATTAGGAGAATGATGTGATTGACTTGACCCATTCCGTTAGCTTAACAATTGATCGTTTAGTATTCTGCTATTGCTTTCTTCATGACTTATACATGTTCCTATGACTATGAGATTATGCAACTCCCATTTACCGGAGGAACACTTTGTGTGCTACCAAATGTCACAACATAAATGGGTGATTAAAAAGGTGTTCTACAGGTGTCTCCGAAGGTACTTGTTGGGTTGGCGTATTTCGAGATTAGGATTTGTCACTCCGATTGTCGGAGAGGTATCTCTAGGCCCACTCGGTAATGCACATCACTATAAGCCTTGCAAGCATTGTAACTATTGAGTTAGTTGCGGGATGATGTATTACGAACGAGTAAAGAGACTTGCCAGTAATGAGATTGAACTAGGTATTGAGATACCGATGATCGAATCTCGGGCAAGTAACATACCGATGACAAAGGGAACAACATATGTTGTTATGCGGTTTGACCAACAAAGATCTTTATAGAATATGTGGGACCCAATATGAGCATCCAGGTTCGCTATTGGTTATTGACCGGAGACGTGTCTCGGTCATGTTTACATAGTTCTCGAACCCGTAGGGTCCGCACGCTTAAAGTTCGGTGACAGTTATATTATGAGTTTATGTGTTTTGATGTAACGAAGGTTGTTCGGAGTCCCAGATGTGATCACGGACATGACGAGGAATCTCGAAATGGTCGAGACATAAAGATCGATATATTGGACGACTATGTTCAGACATCGGAATGGTTTCGGGCATATCTTTGGAGTACGGGGGTTACTGAACCCCCGGGAAACTATTGGGCCCTAGTGGAAGAGGAGGGGCGGCCAAGGGCATCCGCGCCCCTTCCCCCCCAGTCCGGGTGGACAAGGAGGAAGCGGCGCCCGCTTTCCTTTCCCCCCCTCTCTCCTTCCCTCTCCTCTCCTACTCCCACTTGGAAGGGAGGAGTCCTACTCCCGGTGGGAGTAGGACTCCTCATGGGGCGCGCCTAGGGTGGCCGCCCCCTCCCGCTCCTCCACTCCTTTACATACGGGGAGGGAGGCACCCCTTGGAGAGACAACAATTGATCTCTTGGATCTCTTAGCTGTGTGCGGTGCCCCCCTCCACCATAATCCACCTCGATAATATCGTAGCGGTGCTTAGGCGAAGCCCTGCGTCGGTAGAACATCATCATTGTCACCATGCCGTCGTGCTGACGGAACTCTACCTCAAAGCTCGGCTGGATCGGAGTTCGAGGGACGTCATCGAGTTGAACGTGTGCAGAACTCGGAGGTGTCGTGCATTCGGTACTTGATCGGTCGGATCATGAAGATGTACGTCTACATCAACCGCGTTGTGCTAACGCTTCCGCTTTCGGTCTACGAGGGAACGTGGACACACTCTCCCCTCTCGTTCCTATGCATCACCATGATCTTGCGTGTGCGTAGGAATTTTTTTTGAAATTACTACGTTCCCCAACAGTGGCATGTGAGCCTGGTTTTATGCATAGATGTTATATGCACGAGTAGAACACAAGTGAGTTGTGGGCGATACAAGTCATACTGCTTAACTGCATGTCATACTTTGGTTCGGCGGTATTGTTGGATGAAGCGGCCCGGACCGACATTACGCAGACGCCACGCGAGACTGGTTCTACCGGCGTGCTTTGCACACAGATGGTCAAGGGTGTCATTTTCTCCAACTTTAGTTGAACAAAGTGCATACGCCTCGGTCCTTGAGAAGGTTAAAACATCACTAACTTGACAAACTATCATTGTGGTTTTGATGCGTAGGTAAGAACGGTTCTTGCTCAGCCCGTAGAATGCCACGTAAAACTTGCAACAACAAAGTAGAGGACGTCTAACTTGTTTTTGCAGGCATGTTGTGATGTGATATGGTCAAGGCATGATGCTAAATTTTATTGTATGAGATGATCATGTTTTGTAACCGAAGTTATCGGCAATCGGCAGGACCCATATGGTTGTCTCTTTATTGTATGCAATTCAATCGCCTTTTAATGCTTTACTTTATCACTAAGCGATGGAGTTTATAGTCGTAGAAGCATAATTTGGCGAGACGACAACGATGCTACGATGGAGATCAAGGTGTCACGCCGGTGACGATGGTGATCATGATTGCTTCAAGATGGAGACAACAAGCACAAGATGATGATGGCCATATCATATCACTTATATTGATTGCATGTGATGTTTATATTTTATGCATCTTATCTTGCTTTGATTGACGGTAGCATCATAAGATGATCTCACTAAATTTCAAGGTATAAGTGTTCTCCCTGACCGTTGCGACAGTTCTTCGTGCGGAGACACCACGTGATGATCGGGTGTGATAGGCTCTACGTTCAAATACAACGGGTGCAAAACAGTTGCACACGCGGAATACTCAGGTTAAACTTGACGAGCCTAGCATATGCAGATATGGCCTCGGAACACTGAAACCAAAAGGTCGAGCGTGAATCATATAGTAGATATGATCAACATAGTGATGTTCACCATTGAAACTACTCCATCTCACGTGATGATCGAACATGGTTTAGTTGATTTGGATCACGTGATCACATAAAGGATTAGAGGATGTCTATCTAAGTGGGAGTTCTTAAGTAATATGATTAATTGAACTTAAATTTATCATTAACTTAGTACCTGATAGTATTTTGCTTGTCTATGTTGATTGTAGATAGATGGGCCGTGTTGTTGTTCCGTTGAATTTTAATGCGTTCCTTGAGAAAGCAAAGTTGAAAGGTGATGGTAGCAATTACACGGACTAGGTCCGTAACTTGAGGATTATCCTCATTGCTTGGAAGAATTACGTCCCGGAAGCACCGCTAGGTGCCAACTCTTGCAGGAGCAACACCGAGATGTTATGAACGTCAGCGGAGCAAAAGTTGATGACTACTCGACAGTTCGATGTGCCATGCTTTACGGCTTAGAACCCGGGACTTCAACGACGCTTTTGAACGTCATGGAGCATATGAGATGTTCCAGGAGTTGAAGTTAATATTTCAAGTAAATGCCTGGATTGAGAGATATGAAGTCTCCAATAAGTTCTACAGCTGCAAGATGGAGGAGAATTTTGAAACTCCCTTTCAATTTGGAATTATTGGGATTTTATTCAATTTATTTTTTTCTCCTAAAAATAAATAAACAGAAATAAGGGTAAAATGATTCCCCTCAATGGAAAATTAGGAGAAAATAAATTTGAAATCATTTTGGTATTTTAAGAATGATTTTTGTTGGGTTTTAATGCAACAGTAGCACTATTTTCTTTATTTGAATTTTTTTAGATTTTATTTGCCTCTGAAAATGTGTTCATGTTTTAGAAATTATTTTTTTGAAACATTTGATATATTATATGCCTATATATTATTTCTATTTATTTTGTTTGTTTTCTTTTCTTTCTAATTGTTAAAAAAAGAGGAAATGGCCGAAGCCCAGCGCTAGTCGCCGCTCAACAGACCGAAATGGCCTGCAGCCTCTTTCCTCCGAAAACCCTTCGCCCGGCAGCCGACTCCGCCTCCCTCCATGATCGGCGACACAGGACCCACCACCATCTTCCTCCTCCATGACGCAACCGCTGCAACAGGATCACAAGAATCACTGGCCAGATCCCGGAGATCAAGGATCCTCTCCCCGATTCGCCCCCTTTCCCAAGTCGGCCTCCCCTCTATAAATACCTCTCTCCTCTCTATTCCGCCCCTAAAGATGCCCCGAACCTCTCTCCCTCGTCGCCTATTGCTCGCCCGGAGCTCACGCCTCATCACCCATTGTCGCCCTAGCCACCCCCTCCGTCACCCCCGAGCCCCACCACCTCCACCGCACCTCACCGAGGATTCTACCGAGCTCCTGCGTCCTTGGAACGCCACCACCGCCTCGAGCTCGCCGCAGACCGTCTCCGACCACCTCCACCGACGCCACGACCACCGTTGGAGTCGTCGTCGCCTGCTTCATCTCCCTGGCCACCCTACCGACGCTGAAGATCACCAAAGCGCCGCCACCGTCGTCGCCCGACGCACTCGCCGTCGACCACCACGGCGGTGAGCTCCCTCTCCCTCCTCGTCCATTCGATCTAGATTATACGGTCGCGATTAGATTAGATCGAACAGTTAAGTTTTTTTACTAGATCGGTTTAGTTTCGGTTTATTTACGGTTTAGATATAATCGGTTTAGCCGATCGGTTTTTGTTTTACTAGCACGTGTGGTTTTGTTAAGTAGCGGCTTGGCCTTGCATTTAGTTACCGACGCTCATCTCTTAGCCCAATAGCATTAGGCCAATGAAAGCACCTGCCCGCTTTTGTTTATTTTAATTTATTTTCGCTTTCGCTTTAAAACAAAATAGTTCTGATTTTAGATTACTTATAACTTTTATGTTTAGATCCAATTTGAGTGATTCCGATTGCCCTTGTTTCGTAATTTTGTCTAGTTTTTGTAGATGCAAAGTTTGGTTATGTTTGAAAGTTTTAAATTTGAATTTTGCATGAATTTTCTCAAATAACTATTTTGGCCGTAACTTGAGTTTGGTAATATATTTTATGTTCATTCTTTTTGCCCCTGGTCACTAGTTGAATTGTTTATCCAGTAGCATATAGTTATTTATTTTTAGTTTATTTTGAATTAGGTTTTTTAGCAAAACAGTACTGTTTTAGTTATAGTTTTGTTTTAGTCTTTTCTTTATTGTTTTTATTAGTTTTAAATTATTTCCTTTTGTCACTTTTGACAAATTTAGTTTTGTTTCTGTTAGTCAACCAAAGAAAATTTTATTTTTATTTTAAAAATTTATTTTTTTTATTTTTGTATGAAAACTTGTTTAGGTAATATTTAGTGTTTCATAAAAGCTTTTTATTTGTTTCTTTTTGCAAATAAATTTTTATGAAAAATACTTTCTGTTAACGTAGTTGATTTAAATTTTATTTTCTGTTAAAATTCTTAGTTTAGTATTTTCTTTGTTAAGTCTTACTTAGGACAAAACTATTTTTGTAGTTAAGGCAAAAGGTTTTTCCCAGTAGGTTCTTTATAGTTTTCCCCTATTAGTTCTTTCGATGTGTTATTTGTTTTGTATTGGGTTTTCTTATTGAGTTTTTTTATTGTTATATTTGCTTGCTAGAATGCTTGCATATGTGAATGTCATGTTTGTTATTATAGATTTCATCGGAGAGTTGCGTATAGTCCTATCAAGTTATTTTCGAGAGTGTTGTTATCTGCATCAAATTACCAGGCAAGTTCACTTTGACCATGTTTTTCATACCTACGTTTTATTTGCATGTAGTAGCACCGTTTCAATAATCCCTCCTATAGTGATATTGATTTCTTGTAGTTGAGTAGAATGCACGAGGTAGGAACCCATCTCCCTGTTATCAAGCCTGGGACGTTATATAGTTTTAATGCTATGCTATAGTAGACGGGGTTTGGTATGAGTGCACGAGAGTGGTGTGAAGAAGGAGGACTCTACGTCAATGGCGACAACTTGATGATGGCATCGGCAAGGACTGCATCTTCAGGACTCAAGACCTCAAGATTTCGAGACTCGAGACAAGAATTCAGTACACACTACTGGGTGAAGGACGATTGACGGGCACCCTGGAGAAACCAGTGGATGGCCGGGATGCATGGAGAAGCGCCATGACATCTTGCGGAAAGCTTCACCCAGACTCAAAGAGATGGAAGAATAATTCATGGCCGGAAGCTTACCTGTGCAACCGCAAGTCATTATGGGCTCTGGCTTGGTTGACCTTAGTGGTGACTCTGGCTGGGACGGTGCTAACAGATGTAGAACTACGGTAGGGTTGGATGAGCACCGACAAAGGGTCAGGGAACTCTTCGGAAGACCATGTTTCGATCATCCTGTTCTCAAACATCATGAAGTGCGAGGACGAAAAGGGAGGGATCGAATCTTGTGGGTAAAGTGTACAAACCTCTAAACCTCTGCAGAGGGTTAAAACCTAATCGATTAGCCGTGTCCCCGGTTACGGACAACTTGAGCCTCTGGACTTTGATCTATCTCGGAACTCTCAACATCGGACTGATAACTTAATTATGGGCAACTTATCATGATTTGGGCTATGAGACATCGGTTGGCGGAACCATGTCATGATAGAAACTCCATAGTACAGACTCCGGTTATTTCCTTTGTTGTAGGGATAATAAAACCAGCTTTTATGCAAAAACTCAGACCCAGAGCCACAAAGCCATATTGCATATAGTATAGTTTATCATCTGTTTTTCTTACAGTGATCTTGCCGGTACATTCAATGTACTGACCTACACGGCTGCAACGTATCATGTTGCAGGATTTTATACGATGAGTGAGTTTTGTTGATTGGGTTACGGTCTACACTCAACCTGCCGATGGCGTTGATGGGACTCCACACCCGATTGTTTGTTCCGCTGAGACTTATGAGGTATATATATCAGTTTTACGTTATTTATACATGTGATTGCACTTTGATATATACATTGATGCACTGTGTGTGCCAGCATACTGATCCAGGGATGGCACAGATATACAGAGACTTGACCGTCTGAGGTCGGGTCGCTACAAATATGGTATCAGAGCACATGTTGACTGTAGGATGTGACCCTAGGAAATGACTTAGTAATATGAAGACTCCAATAGGAACAACCTTGTTTTGTACTACTCTCGTAACACCTGATTTATTTTACTGAACCTTCCTTATTTCAAACTATAGATGGAGAGCTACATTCTGAACAAAAGAGAACACTACGAGAAGATTTTTGGAGGCCCCTTCCTTGTGGAGCTAGTCAGTCTTTGAAGCTACCGACACCGAGATCAAGGCAACTAAGAGGACGACTAGATCATGGGGAGTCAAGACGCAAGTTTTTGGCCATAAAGAAGACCCCAAGACTGCAGACATCAACTTTGGAACTATAAATGGTGACTGTGATATGGGCATCAACACTGCCGTCCATGATGCTATTGCACGCCACGCTTATCGCCATCGTCTGCACTAAACCCACACTTCTTTGGAAGGATTGGATGGCAGAAGTTTGATGGAGCAACTATTGCCTTGATGGAAGCACAAAAGATGAAGTTCTCCCCATCAAGTTAGTGTACAATCGTGGATCTAGAACAATACGTCAAGAATCTTCAGATGGACCTCCTGGAAGCCCTATTTGACAATGAAGCACTACGAGAAGAGGTTGAGACTCAGAGACTGAAGGTAGACAAGCTGGAGGAGGAGAACCTCGAGATATCGAGAATGTGTCAGGAACTGAAAAGCAGCAGGACCATGTCTTATGCCAAGGACGTTGAGATCTAGAAGCTCAAGGAACAACTTCAGGACATACAGGGTCGTCACAAGAAACTCCGCGTCGACAGGGAAAATCTAGTAGAAAAAATGGAGGAGATCAAGTCCACACAGAAGAAGCCCCAGTGGAGACAATGATCAAGTTCGATAAATTAGCTTAGTAGTAGCCACCATGAGAGAAATAAAGATGAACGCTTTCTCGATTTAAGTATCCGACCATACCAACTTATGTGGGTGGCATTATCAGAGAATTGATTGAATAAATGAATGCTTGGTTGCTATTATTTTCTGTATTTATTGAATGGTTGGACAGATGCGATATTCGTAGGCTTGTAGTTATTTCAACCTTGAGAGATATAAGTTACGGAAGAATGGTAGAAGGCCTTCATATGGGAAAAGCATCAGGAATTGGAAACTCCTGAGCATTGAAGACCTGAAGAAATGAAGACTTACAAACGAAACCATAGTAGAACGGCCCATTACAAATGGTACTTTTTTCTTTTCAGCTAGGATTTGTTTGTTGATGGGTGGGTATTTGCTTTCTCTTTCTATCTCAACCAGACCCCGAAACCTTGAACCCATGGACAGCTGAACACCAAACTTTTCTGGAGACAATTAAAATTTCCCCATGGAGATACATTCTTTGTTCTGAGTACCCCTCTTATCCTACACATGCAGATGATAACCCTTTATGAGTCTTTCCTTAAGGGCCCGGAAACGATCATGACCCTGACAAGTGATCATGATTACCCGAAGATCTTGAAGGTCATGATGAAGCATATTCACCTTGAAGGAGATGCAGTCTACAAAGGCTACACCTTCATGCAAAAGGGGAGTGGAACTTTGGTATGTGGAGGTACACCTCCACCGTATGAAAGGAGTTTGCCCAAAGATGATGGGGCAGTACTTTTTCATCTCACGTGTACCACAAGCAACTTTCTTCGATGCTGTTCGTGAAGCAGCCATGGAAGCCATATGCCAGATCGGAGAAATACTTGAATCAAGACTCCGTTATACTCAGGAATACCTAAGAGAAGTGCATGCGGAGATGATGGAGATGAAGCTCAAGGCCACCATGATGAAACAGAAGATTGAAGATTTCAAGGCGCATGTCGCACAATTCCAGTGGGACTGAAGAATCCTCAAGGAGGAAAAATAAATAAAGTTGGAAGTAATGCCTGACCATACCAAACCATGTGGGTGGCAGCATTTTTAATAAAGTACTTTTTGGAATTTGGATATACGAAAAATGGTTAAGGATGTAATAAAAGATTTGATATGAAAATAATATGGTTTGTGGATAAACTAGTGCATTTTTTTGGTGTGGTAGTACCCCGTAAAGCCACAAGATCAATGATGAAAGAAATGTGTTATTCATGACGGTCCATAGAAGGGAGCTGGACCAAGTAAGTTGGAGTCTTGTGTGATGGTTACCCCAAGAGTATGAAGGAATGAAGTAATATTGGATTTAAAGGAGATGTAATTTTGGAATATGGAACAATAGTAACTCCAAGGATGAGTTAAAGATATACAAGTATTGAAGTGGTCCATAACCCACAGGCCCGGGAGTTAATAAGAAGCAAGCACACTCTTGCTGAAGGAAGAAATTTTGGAAGAAAAACTCTGAATTAATCAGCAGACGTTTCGTAGGAGGATACGAAAACCTGAGAGTCGTGAAGTAACGATAGATGTTTTGTTCAGCTTGCAGAATCAACGGAATTATCCGAACTAAGTTCGTCGACAAGAGAAATTCTGCAATGCTTGTGAGTATGCCCAAGTGTTAGAATACGTGATTTGATGTCTACATATGTAGTAATGGTTCAAGTACGGGATGGATTGGCCCCCATACCGGAGACTTCTATCATGAACGATCATATGTTGATGGAAAATCAGAGAGACTTGAAAACCTTAGAAGAGTGTCGATGCGATAAGCCATAAAACCATAGAATGGTAGGACGATGGAACCCTTTACAGGCAACCGTTGCCAACCGTAGGATATACGGTGAGATTCAACCCCGGCCATTTTCCTGAAGGAGAAACCATAAATTGTTGACCGCCAGTAAGTTCCGATAGTTTCTTAGTATTGACGACAGACATGTCAGATATGAAGACCCACTCTTCGGAAGAACCTCACAAGGATTGAGAGGACACATGATTTTGAGAAAAAGGTCATGCCCCGACCGGAAGAGCACCAGTGAAAGAGTTATTCTGGAGAATATGAGAAGACCGACACCGTCAACCCAAAGGATGGAGTACATGAATTTTGTCAACCATAGCCTTGCTTTTAAGTGTGGTAGCACCCGAGACCTCTCTGGTCGATGGATTTGCTGGAAGACCTCCAAACCCTAACCTTTTCTTTCTAGCCTCTTCGAATCTCGAGGACGAGATTCATTTTAAGTGTGGTAGGTTTGTAACGTCCCAAAATTCTAAATTTTGGAATGTTATATTAAATCAATAGTTTTGATTGTTTGATTGATTGTGGTGTGGTTGCTTGTGTGAAATTGAGTGAAATTTGAAACTTTTGAAAGTTGAATGAGAGGGAATGAAATGACTTTCCCAAACTTTCACCTTGCATTTATGATCTCCATGAATTCAAATTCATTTCATCACAAAACCCTAGAGTGAAGATGATATGACTTCTTCCATTTAAATAAATGAAAAGGGTTTTTGAAAAGATTTGAATTACATCTGAAAATATTTCAAATTCGAAACTTTATGCAACTCAATGATTTTCACGAGAGAAGATAAAATGACTTCTTCAATTATATGAAATATGAGTTGGAAGTTACAAATAATCAAATTGAAAGTCATTTGGAAGTATTTTGAAACTCCCTTTCAATTTGGAATTATTTGGATTTTATTCAATTTATTTTTTTTCTCCTAAAAATAAATAAACAGAAATAAGGGTAAAATGATTCCCTTCAATGGAAAATTAGGATAAAATAAATTTGAAATCATTTTGGTATTTTAAGAATGATTTTTGTTGGGTTTTAATGGAACAGTAGCACTATTTTCTTTATTTGAATTTTTTTAGATTTTATTTGCCTCTGAAAATGTGTTCATGTTTTAGAAATTATTTTTCTGAAACATTTATATATTATATGCCTATATATTATTTCTATTTATTTTGTTTGTTTTATTTTCTTTCTAATTGTTAAAAAAAGATTAAATGGCCGAAGCCCAGCGCTAGTCGCCAGCCCAGCACATCGAAATGGCCCAGAGCCTCTTTCCCTCCCGAAAACCCTTCGCCCCGGCTGCCCGACCCGCTCTCCCCCTCCCGCAGTCGCTGACACCGGACCCCACCACCATCTTCCTCCTCCGCACGCAACCGCCGCAGCAGGATCGCGCCGCTGCCGCCGTATCCCGGAGATCGCGGGATCCTCTCCCCGATTCGCCCCCTTTCCCAAGTCGGCCTCCCCTCTATAAATACCCCTCTCCTCTTCGTTCCGCCCCTAAAGACGCCCCGAACCTCTCTCCCTCGCTGCCTATTGCTCGCCGGAGCTCCGCCTCCGCCACCGCGCCATTGTCGCCCTAGCCACCCCCTCAGTCACCCCCGAGCCCCACCACCTCCACCAATTGCCTCGACACTGTCCACCGCACCTCACCGAGGACTCGCCCGAGCTCCTGCGCCCTTGGAACGCCACCGCCGCCGACCACCAACGCCACCGCCGCCGAGCTCGCCACCGACCGTCTCCGACCACCTCCACCGACGCCACGACCACCGTTGGACTCGTCGTCGCCTGCTTCATCTCCCTAGCCACCCTACCGACGCCGAAGATCACTGAAGCGCCGCCACCATCGTCGCCCGACGCACTCGCCGTCGACCACCACCATGGTGAGCTCCCTCTCCCTCCTCGTTCGTTCGATCTAGATTATACGGTCGCGATTAGATTGAACGGTTTAGTTTTTTTACTAGATCGGTTTAGTTTCGGTTTATTTACGGTTTAGATATAATCGGTTTAGCCGGTCAGTTTTTGTTTTACTAGCACGTGTCGTTTTGTTAAGTAGCGACTGAGCGCAGTTTAGTTACCAAACGCTCATCTCTTAGCCCAATAGCATTAGGCCACGTAGCACCTGCCCGTTTTGTTTATTTTAATTTATTTTCGTTTCTGTTTTAAAACAAAATAGTTCTGATTTTAGATTACTTATAACTTTTATGTTTAGATCCAATTTGAGTGATTCCAATTGCCCTTGTTTCGTAATTTTGTCTAGTTTCTGTAGATGCAAAGTTTGGTTATGTTTGAAAGTTTTAAATTCGAATCTCGCATGAATTTTCTCAAACCACTATTTTGGCCGTAACTTGAGTTTGGTAATATATTTTATGTTCATTCTTTTTGCCCCTGGTCACTAGTTGAATTGTTTATCTAGTAGCATATAGTTATTTATTTTTAGTTTATTTTGAATTAGGTTTTTTTAGCAAAACAGTACTGTTTTAGTTATAGTTTTGTTTGTCTTTTCTTTATTGTTTTTATTAGTTTTAAATTATTTCTTTTTGTCACTTTTGACAAATTTAGTTTTGCTTATGTTAGTCAACCAAAGAAAATTTTATTTTTATTTTAAAATTTTATTTTGTTTATTTTTGTATGAAAACTTGTTTAGGTCATAGTTAGTGTTTCATAAAAGCTTTTTATTTGTTTCTTTTTGCAAATAAGATTTTATGAAAAATACTTTCTGTTAACTTAGTTGATTTAAATTTTATTTTATGTTAAAATTATTAGTTTAGTATTTTATTTGTTAAATTTACTTAGGACAAAACTATTTTTGTAGTTAAGGCAAAAGGTTTTTCCCAGTAGGTTCTTTATAGTTTTCCCCTATTAGTTCTTTCGATGTGTTATTTGTTTTGTATTGGGTTTTCTTATTGAGTTTTTTTATTGTTATATTTGCTTGCTAGAATGCTTGCTTATGTGAATGTCATGTTTGTTATTATAGTTTTCATCGGAGAGTTGCGTATAGTCCTATCAAGTTATTTTCGAGAGCGTTGTTATCTTCATCAAATTACCAGGCAAGTTCACTTTGACCATGTTTTTCATACCTATGTTTTATTTGCATGTAGTAGCACCGTTTCAATAATCCCTCCAGTAGTGATATTGATTTCTTGTAGTTGAGTAGAATGCATGAGGTAGGAACCCATCTCCCTGTTATCAAGCCCGGGACGTTATATAGTTTTAATGCTATGCTATAGTAGACGGGGTTTGGTATGAGTGCACGAGAGTGGTGTGAAGAAGGAGGACTCTACGTCAATGGCGACAACTTGATGATGGCATCGGCAAGGACTGCATCTTCAGGACTCAAGACCTCAAGATTTTGAGACTCGAGACAAGAATTCAATACACACTACTAGGTGAAGGACGGTTGACGGGCACCCTGGAGAAACCAGTGGATGGCCGGGATGCATGGAGAAGCGCCATGACATCTTGCGGAAAGCTTCACCCAGACTCAAAGAGATGGAAGAATACTTCATGCCCGGAAGCTTACCTGTGCAACCGCAAGTCATTATGAGCTCGCTTGGTTGACCTTAGTGGTGACACTCGGCTGGGACGGTGCTAGCGTATGTAGAACTACGGTAGGGTTGGATGAGCACCGACAAAGGGTCGGGAACTCTTCGAAGACCATGTTTCAATCATCCTGTTCTCAAACATCATGAAGTGCGAGGACGAAAAGGGAGGGATCGAATCTTGCGGGTAAAGTGTACAAACCTCTGCAGAGGGTTAAAACCTAATCGATTAGCCGTGTCCCCGGTTACGGATAACTTGAGCCTCTGGACTTTGATCTATCTCGGAACTCTCAACACCGGACTGATAACTTAATTATGGGCAACTTATCATGATTTGGGCTATGAGACATCGGTTGGCGGAACCATGTCATGATAGAAACTCCATAGTACAGACTCCAGTTATTTCCTTTGATGTAGGGATAATAAAACCAGCTTTTATGCAAAAACTCAGACCCAGAGCCATGAAGCCATATTGCATATATTATAGTTTATCATCTGTTTTTCTTACACTGACCTTGCCAGTACATTCAATGTACTGACCTACACGGCTGCAACGTATCATGTTGTAGGATTTTATACGACGAGTGAGTATTATTGATTGGGTTACGGTCTAAACTCAACCTTCCGATGGCGTTGATGGGACTCCACACCCGATTGTTTGTATCCGCTGAGACTTATGAGGTTTATATCAGTTTTACATTATTTATACATGTGATTGCACTTTGATATATACATTGATGTACTGTGTGTGCCAAAGATATCGATCCGTGGATGGCATGTACAGATACACAAAGACTTGACCGTCTGAGGTCGGGTCGCTACAAACGATAGTAACATGGACACGGGGTTTTACCCAGCTTCGGGCTCTCTTGATGAGATAATACCCTACGTGCTGCTTTTGATTTTATTCATATGGGTGTAGTATAGAGTACATGTATCTACCACGAGATTGTAGTAATGAATATGAGATTGTCCATTGACTAACCTGGCCTCGGTTTATATAAGACACCGGAGGCCTAGGGTTTAGGAGAGTCCTTGTCTTGGGCGCCAAGTCTTGTGCAGTCTTCCTTGTATGCGGCAGGGGTTGTCCGAACTGGCCCATGAGTATGCGGCCATGGGGTCCTCGGCCCACTCTAACTGATCGGAGACAACGTGATGAGTACCCCTAGTCCAGACACCGCCAAGAGTCTCGAACCGGTCTTCGTTGGGGACGCCTCGATTCTTCCGAACTGTTCTTCATCTTCTTGGTCGTCGGTCTTGAAAACTGGTTCAACAAATCTTCCCATCTTCGATCTTGAGGATCGCCAAAGTGCATCCGAAGAGTTTACGTCCCGGGTATCCGAGGAGCCCCTTTAAGTTTCCGGCCTTATCAATGCCTTGTTATTTTCATGTCCACCTCGGGTTTGAAGTTGTCCCCATGCGGTGGTGTCCTCTTGCATCCGAGCTCCAACACCGGACTGCATTTGAGGTATCTTTTGCAGCCGAGCACCAACGCCGGACTGTATCCGAGCTCCAACGCCGGACTGAATCAAACTCCAACGCCGGAGAGTATCCGATCTCCAACGCCGGACTATATCCGAGGTGTCGTAGATCACCTTGGCTCAAAAAAGGTCGAAGGATTTTAGCCGAGCTTAATGCCAGAAATGCCCTCTACGGAGCCAACCACTGGTGCCCGAGCTTTATGCCGGACTGCTTCCGGGGTGTCTATTGTAGTTGAGCACCAACGCCGGACTGTATCTGAGGTAGTACACCACCTCGTCCATGGGCTGATTTTTATGAATTTAATATCGAATTGTGCAATGTAATCTCTCCGAGATGTATAGCCGAGAGCCCTCAAGGTGCGTGTTGGCCTAATATCCGGATGCACCTGAAGGAAAAATCAAACCGCCGACCCTAGTAGTTCTCGAGACTCGTGTCGATTCATAAAATCAGCTCGAGGATCAATTCCAGCTTCGGCAACATACTTAGGAATAGAAACGCGGTGTGCAAAGTCCTCGAGACTCAAAGTTGGGTGCGGCCGACCAACCCGAGGATAATAATCTCCTCAAAAACTATATTGCACTTTAAATTTTACTGTATTGGATTGTCAATGCAAGAGCCCCGAGACACCGGTCGTGTGGCAACACCAGGTCGAGGATCGATGTACCCCTTTAATATTTGTAAATAATAAGCACGAAGCCCAAGAGTCTCCCGAGCCTTAATGTGGGCACGGTGGCCGAATTAAGGATCGATATCCAAAGTAAAATCACAAATTATGTGTAATGATTCTATGTATCCAAATACTTTACGTCATCAATGCTCGGATCCGCATTGTACAAAACTTTGTTGACCAACCATAGGCTTCTACCTCCTTGGCCAGTAGCCGAGGAGTATTTGTCCTACTTTATAAAGCCTTTACAAGGGCAAAAATTTACGACAAACAAGGCAATCCGGCCATACGGTTTTATAAACAAAGGTACACAGAGAGATATGTTGTATTACTGTTTTAATGTGAGAAACATCTTCCAAAGAAAATAGTCCCGCTATCGGTTCCTTTCTTTGGGTTGTCATGCCAACCATGATCATGAAACCTCACCTCCAATCAATGCAGGAGGAAAATATTGAGGAGTTAGTTTGGGGAAAGTTGCCTAATTCTATGTTTATTTTTACTCCGTTGTGACCGTTTATCAGTTGAAAGTGGTCCATCGTCGGCTTCTACCCCTTTGTAGATACTACGCAGTGTGTTTCCGCAATAACAAGACAACCCTTAGCCGACGCCTTCGGTGCGAAGGCGTTGTGTTAGCGTAAACGGGCAATCAGATATGCGGGCTTTATAACTTTCACTTAGTCATAGGAGTTTTAAATTGGGGAAGCTAGCTACGAGCCCCCGATTAGTGTTCGACGACAGCCGAGGTCAAGCCGTAAACACTTCGGCCAATGTTATGAATGCCCGTCATTTAACATAGTCATCGAATCGCTGACCAGTTTACCCTTATTGTGATAGTCAGTTTTCGGCTTTCTCCACTGAGGTGCTTAACCATGCGAGCTGGAAGCACAATCGTGATGGTTCTCCTTTTGCACACCTAGCCGAACAAAAGCGGAACGTAGGCGGCAAGCACAGAGCCGAACAACCCAACTATTGACCAAGACACAATTGAAACCAATGCATATATAGCAATATCCGAGAATGTTTTTTGCCGAATCTCTAAAGGTGTCCGGGCGTTAATCATGAGACTTATGCTGGAAACACACAAATAGTTTAAAAGTGCCATAGGCTTGGAAAACAAAAAAACCTCAGGAAAAATTTGACGTCCGAACTAGATCAAGTGTTCGGTGCCAATCCAAAAAAATTGGTCTTAGAAAAAAAAGTGCTTCTGTCACGTCCTATCTCAAGACTTCAAGCGGGTCAGCCTTCGGCTTCAAATTCCCTATCCCAAAGGCGGGGTGTTTCTCGTTAGGCCAATTTAGCAAACTAAAACTCGAGCGGCTTGAGAGAGAAATCGGGCTACCCGGCTATTGACCACACACTCGGGTCGAAAAAGGAGTGACAGAAAAAGACTTTACAACGACCAAGAAAAATATATTGTAAAACGGCTCATGCGAATTTAAGAGCCCCCAAGTGACTTGGGTAAAAGAATTTTATGTATAATGATTGTATGTACCGAAGTACTTATATCATATCTGTGTTCACCCAAACTTTATACGCGTCTTAACCGACCGTCGGCTTCTCCCACTTCGGTCAAGGACCGAAAAGTGTTATGTACTCCACCTGTCAAGAATATCAACGGTGTTTCCGATAACTGTGCAATCAGGCCATAAGGTCACAATGCATAAAGCGCCAGTGGAACTTATGCTATATTAGTGACAAAGTGTAAGAAGCATCTTCGAAGAAAATAGTACCCCCACCGATACCTTTCTTCGGTGCTCATTGTTATTATGATACTTGTGCAATAGATATTTTGTACACATGAGTTCCGTTGTGTGCCGACCATAATTGAAAACAATAAGAGCGCTAGCTTTCGGCTTCACCCAGTCTGAGGTCCGGCTCGGATGACCCGATCGTGACAATCGCAGAGGTGCTCCCTTTACTCCCTAGCCGAACAATCGGGAGCGTAAGGGGTAAACACGGGAGAGAGGCAACCCAGCTTGCAAATCGCTTAAGTCAATATGGTGCATATTGTGGCGTAATACACGAACAAAGGAACGGCCGCATAAGTATAATCATATGCAAGAGGAAAAACTTCATAAAGGAAGCCCCCAAGTAAACGGGGTATTTGATTTTGTGTGTCACAAAGAAAGTTTTGACAAGTTTTTAACAAACAACTTTGTGCCAAAAAAGTATAATGCTTGGTCGAACCGAACAAGATTTAAAACTGAAAGTTTTTTAGCATGGAAGTGACTTAGCTGGTTAATGTGCTCGGTGTTGATGACGCAGGCCGAGATTGCGGCGGGACGAGGTCCCAGCCCCCGAGCCAGTTCCGAGATGGTCGAGCGAGGAGTTCGGCATTCCGAAGTGGTGACATAGCATGGTCGATGTGGCGAGGTGAAGCCCCCAGTCCGGCCGAGGCGTGATGATGACGTTGGCACGCCGAGGTGAACGCGTGTCGCAGCCGAAGTCGTTAACACAGGGACGCGCACTGAGGCGACGCCATAACTTGATCGATGCAGGCCGGACGGCGACGCCGGCCCACAGAGTTGACCCGTGACGTGGTCGAAGTTGATTACCTGCACACATAAAATGGTGCAAGCAAGAAATAATCAACAATAATAATAGTTGAAAGAAAAAATGATTATTTGCACAATTAAGTTTATGCAAAGTAGATAAAAGAAAAATAGTCCGGCGCCACGGTCAATGTCAATGCAGGGCGTCGGCGTGATGCGGTGGAGGCGTGCCAAAGCCTGAATTCGCAGGGCGGTCCAAGTTCTGGATGTGGCGTTTGCCGAACTCTGTTGTAGCAATCCGAAGAAAGGTTATTCCCGAGATTGGGACCCGATCCGCACACCCACTGCCTGGTGGGCGATGAAGCGACGACATGGCGATGCTGACAAAAGTTGGCTCGCCGAGGTGACGACGCGGACGGAATGATGATGTCAGCTCGCCATGATATTGTCCACATGCATGAAGTAGCACAAGACAAATAATAATAATAATAATTAGAGAGAAATTTTCCATAGAATTATTTACGCGAAATAAATTATTGGATGAGACGTGGCTTCATGGCGGAAGGATTTATGTTGGCATCGCCCCGATGACGGCAGATTGAACCCGGGCGTATCATGATCCATAACGGGCCACAATGCGTTATCATCAGATAAAATAGTGCACGAATGCCGCAGTCGAGATCCCGATTGAAATCTTGATTGATGTGCCCCAACTATTAATACTAGTTGATTGCTTCATGGGAAAGTGCATGAAAAAGGATCAGTGGCCAGAAGCATAAACAACCTCAGCTAGATTATATAATAAAGAAAAAGGCCAAATCTCCCTGCGGACGCCGCCCAGCCGAGCTTGTGTGCTGTTGAACCCAAGCAATACTACTCCATGCAACGTGGCTCCTCGGCTTGAGCGCCGCTTGATGACTCCTCGGCTGCGGCACATGGGAGTCGCAGGGGAAGCCGGGCTTTGCATATGGCCAGTCGCCGGACACTTTTTTGCTGAGCTTGATCGAACTGCGATAGGGTAGCCCACGGCAACAGCCGCAATCTTGCAAAAAAGATAGTTTACTCTGAATAGATCTAACTGAAAAAATATCACCTGATCATCCCACCGATCCGCGGTGACCACCAAAGAAAGCTCTCAATGAAAGCACCAATGTCGGTTCAATATCCCACAGATCTCGTAGTAGGGGTCCTAAGCTAGGCGTCTTGGAACGATGGTAACATGGACACGGGGTTTTACCCAGCTTCGGGCTCTCTTGATGAGATAATACCCTACGTGCTGCTTTTGTTTGTATTCATATGGGTGTAGTATAGAGTACATGTATCTACCACGAGATTGTAGTAATGAATATGAGATTGTCCATTGACTAGCCTGGCCTCGGTTTATATAAGACACCGGAGGCCTAGGGTTTAGGAGAGTCCTTGTCTTGGGCGCCAAGTCTTATGGAGTCTTCCTTGTATGCGTGGGTTGTCGAATCGCCCATGAGTATGCGGCCATGGGGTCCTCGGCCCAATCTAACTGATCGGGAGACGACGTGGTGAGTACCCCCTAGTCCAGGACACCGTCAACGGGGAACTTCAAGAAGAATAGAAAACAAGTTGCTGCTCAGGAGAAGAAACCCAAGTCTGGACCTAAGCCTGAGACTAAGTGTTTCTACTGCAAACAGACTGGTCACTGGAAGCGGAACTGCACCAAGTATTTGGCGGATAAGAAGGATGGCAAGGTGAACAAAGGTATATGTAATGTACATGTTATTGATGTGTACCTTACTAATGCTCGCAGTAGCACCTGGTATTTGATATTGGTTACATTGCTAATATTTGCAACTCAAACAAGGACTACGGATTGCCGAAGATTGGCTAAGGGCGAGAGGTGACGATGCACGTGGAAATGGTTCCAAAGTCGATGTGATCGCTGTCGGCACGCTATCTCTACATCTACCTTGAGGATTAGTTTTAGACATGAATAATTGTTATTTGGTGCCGGCGTTGAGCATGAACATTATATCTGGATCTTGTTTGATGCGAGGCGGTTATTCATTTAAATCAGAGAATAATGGTTGTTCTATTTATATGAGTAATATCTTTTATGGTCATGCACACTTGAAGAGTGGTCTATTTTTGTTGAATCTCGATAGTAGTGATACACATATTCATAATATTGAAGCCAAAAGATGCAGAGTTGATAATGATATTGCAACTTATTTGTGGCACTGCGGTTTAGGTCATATTGGTGTAAAGCACATGAAGAAACTCCATCTTGATGGACTTTTGGAACCACTTGATTATGAATCACTTGGTACTTGAACCGTGCCTCATGGGCAAGATGACTAAAACACCGCTTCTCCGGAACTATGGAGCGAGCAACAGATTTGTTGGAAATCATACATACTGCATGTATGTGGTCCGATGAATGTTGAGGCTCATGGTAGTATCATTATTTTCTCACCTTCACAGATGATTTAAGCAAGATATGGGTATATCTACTTAATGAAACATAAGTCTGAAACATTTGAAAAGTTCAAAGAATTTCAGAGTGAAGTGGAAAATCATCGAACAAGAAAATAAAGTTGCTACGATCTGATCATGGAGGAGAATATTTGAGTTACGAGTTTGGTCTACATTTGAAATAATGCGGAATAGTTTCGCAACTCACACCACCCAGAACACCACAGCGTAATGGTGTGTCCGAACGTCGTAATCGTACTTTACTAGATATGGTGTGACCTATGATGTCTCTTACTGATTTACCACTATCATTTTGGAGTTATGCTTTAGAGACGGCTCCATTCACGTTAAATAGGGCACCATCAAAATCCGTTGAAATGACGCCTTATGAACTATGGTTTGGCAGGAAACCAAAGTTGTCGTTTCTTAAAGTTTGGGGCTGCGATGCTTATGTGAAAAAGCTTCAACCTGATAAGCTCGAACCCAAATCGGAGAAATGTGCCTTCATAGAATACCCAAAGGAAACTGTTGGGTACACCTTGTATCACAGATCTGAAGGCAAGACTTTTGTTGCTAAATTTGGATCCTTTCTGGAGGAGTTTCTCTCGAAAGAAGTGAGTGGCAGGAAAGTAGAACTTGATGAGGTAACTGTACTTGCTCCCTTATTGGAAAGTAGTACATCACAGAAACCGGTTCCTGTGACACCTACACCAATTGGTGAGGAAGCTGATGATATTGATCATGAAACTTTAGATCAAGTTACTACTGAATCTCGTAGGTCAACCAGAGTAAGATCCGCACCAGAGTGGTATGGTAATCCTGTTGTGGAGGTTATGTTACTAGACCATGACGAACCTACGAACTATGAAGAAGTGATGGTGAGCCCAGATTCCGCAAAATGGCTTGAGGCCATGAAATCTGAGATGGGATCCATGTATGAGAACAAAGTGTGGACTTTGGTTGACTTGCCCGATGATCGGAAAGCCATTGAGAATAAATGGATCTTCAAGAAGAAGACTGGCGCTGACGGTAATGTTACTGTCTATAAAGCTCGACTTGTTGCAAAAGGTTTTCGACAAGTTCAAGGGATTGACTACGATGAGACTTTCTCACCCGTAGCGATGCTTAAGTCTGTCCGAATCATGTTAGCAATTGCCGCATTTTATGATTATGAAATTTGGCAAATGGATGTCAAAACTGCGTTCTGAATGGATTTACGGAAGAAGAGTTGCATATGATGCAACCGGAAGGATTTGTCGATCCAAAGGAGCTAACAAAGTGTGCAAGCTCCAATGATCCATTTATGGACTGGTGCAAGCCTCTCGGAGTTGGAATAAACGCTTTGATAGTGTGATCAAAGCATATGGTTTTATCTGAGACTTTTGGAGAAGCCTGTATTTACAAGAAAGTGAGTGGAGCTCTGTAGCATTTCTAATATTATATGTGGATGACATATTGCTGATTGGAAATGATATAGAATTTCTGGATAGCATAAAAGGATACTTGAATAAGAGTTTTTCAATGAAAGACCTAGGTGAAGCTGCTTACATATTGGGCATCAAGATCTATAGAGATAGACCAAGACGCTTTAATTGGACTTTCACAAAGCACATACCTTGACAATGTTTTGAAGAAGTTCAAAATGGATCAAGCAAAGAAAGGGTTCTTGCCTGTGTTACAAGGTGTGAAGTTGAGTAAGACTCAATGCCCGACCATTGCAAAAGATAGAGAGAAGATGAAAGATGTTCCCTATACTTCAGCCGTAGGATCTATCATGTATGCAATGTTGTGTACCATACCTGATGTATGCCTTGCTATAAGTTTAGCAGGGAGGTACCAAAGTAATCCAGAGTGGATCCTTTGGACAATGATCAAGAACATCCCGAAATACCGAAAAGGACTAAGGATATGCTTCGCTTATGGAGGTGACAAAGAGCTAGTCGTAAATGGTTACGTCGATGCAAGCTTTGACACTGATCCGGACGATTCTAAATCGCAAACCGGATACGTGTTTACATTGAACGGTGGAGCTGTCAGTTGGTGCAGTTCTAAACAAAGCGTTGTGGCGGGATCTACGTGTGAAGCGGAGTACATAGCTGCTTCGGAAGCAGCAAATGAAGGAGTCTGGATGAAGGAGTTCATATCCGATCTAGGTGTCATACCTAGTGCATCCGGTCCAATGAAAATCTTTTGTGACAATACTGGTGCAATTGCCTTGGCGAAGGAATCCAGATTTCACAAGAGAACCAAGCACATCAAGAGACGCTTCAACTCCATCCGGGATCAAGTCCGGTGGGAGACATAGAAATTTGCAAGATACATAAGGATCCGAATGTTGCAGTAACCCGCTGACTAAGCCTCTTCCACGAGAAAAACATGATCAGCACCAAGGCTCCATGGGTGTTAGAATCATTACTGTAATCTAGATTATTGACTCTAGTGCAAGTGGGAGATCAAGGAAATATGCCCTAGAGGCAATAATAAAGTTATTATTTATTTCCTTATATCATGATAAATGTTTATTATTCATGCTAGAATTGTATTAACTGGAAACATAATACTTGTGTGAATACATAGACAAACAGAGTGTCACTAGTATGCCTCTACTTGACTAGCTCGTTGATCAAAGATGGTTATGTTTCCTAGCCATTGAGATGAGTTATCATTTGATTAACGGTATCACATCATTAGGAGAATGATGTGATTGACTTGACCCATTCCGTTAGCTCAACACTTGATCGTTTAGTATTCTGCTATTGCTTTCTTCATGACTTATACATGTTCCTATGACTATGAGATTATGCAACTCCCGTTTACCGGGGGAACACTTTGTGTGCTACCAAATGTCACAAACATAAATGGGTGATTATAAGGGTGCTCTACAGGTGTCTCCAAGGTACTTGTTGGGTTGGCGATTTTGAGATTAGGATTTGTCACTCCGATTGTCGGAGAGGTATCTCTAGGGCCCACCTTTCGGTAATGCACATCACTATAAGCCTTGCAAGCATTGTAACTAATGAGTTAGTTATGGATGATGTATTACGAACGAGTAAAGAGACTTGCCGGTAACGAGATTGAACTAGGTATTGAGATACCGACGATCGAATCTCGGGCAAGTAACATACCGATGACAAAGGGAACAACGTATGTTGTTATGCGGTTTGACCGATAAAGATGTTCGTAGAATATGTGGGAGCCAATTTGAGCATCCAGGTTCCGCTATTGGTTATTGACCGGAGACGTGTCTCGGTCATGTCTACATAGTTCTCGAACCCGTAAGGTCCGCACGCTTAAAGTTCGATGGCGATGCTTATATTATGAGTTTATGTGTTTTGATGTAACAAAGGTTGTTCGAGTCCCGGATGTGATCACACGGACATGACGAGGAGTCTCAAATGGTCGAGACGTCAAGATCGATATATTGGACGACTCTGTTCGGACACCGGAATGGTTTCGGGGAGTTTCGGGCATATACCGGAGTACCGGGGGGTTACTGGAACCCCCCGGGGAAACTAATGGGCCTATTGGTCCCTAGTGGAGAAGAGGAGGGGCGGCCAAGGGCAGCAGCGCACCGCCTTCCCCCCCCCCCCCAGTCCGAATTGGACAAGGAGGGGGGCGGCGCCCCCCTTTCCTTTCCCCCTCTCTCTCCTTCCCTCTCCTCTCCTACTCCCACTTGGAAGGGAGGAGTCCTACTCCCAGTGAGAGTAGGACTCCTCATGGGGCACACCTAGGGTAGCCGCCCCCTCCCCCTCCTCCAGTCCTTTACATACGGGGAGGGAGGCACCCCTTGGAGACACAACAATTGATCTCTTGGATCTCTTAGCATGTGCGGTGCCCCCCTCCACCATAATCCACCTCGATAATATCGTAGCGGTGCTTAGGCGATGCCCTGCATCGGTAGAACATCATCATCGTCACCATGCCGTCGTCTTGTGGAACTCTCCTCAAAGCTCGGTGGATCGGAGTTCGAGGGACGTCATCGAAGTTGAACGGTGCAGAACTCCGGAGGTGCCGTGCGTTCGGTACTTGATCGGTCGGATCGTGAAGACGTTTACCACATCAACAGCGTTGTGCTAACGCTTCCGCTTTCGGTCTACGAGGGTACGTGGACATACTCTCCCCTCTCGTTGCTATGCATCACCATGATCTTGCGTGTGCGTAGGAATTTTTTTGAAATTACTACGTTCCCCAACACTATGTCACCCTGTGTTATAACTGTTGCATTAGGAATCGCATCCGACATAATTATCCATCATCGATCCAATGCCTACGAAGCTTTTCACATATTGATCTTTGCTTAGTTACTTTTCCGCTGCCATCGCTATTTATTACTACAAAACTTCTATTGTTACTTTTGCCACCCGTTCTTTATTACTTTCATATTACTTTGCTACTAAATACTTTGCTGCAGATATTAAGTCTTCCGTGTGTGGTTGAATTGACAACTCAACTGCTAATACTTGAGAATATTCTTTGGCTCCCCTTGTGTCCAATCAATAAATTTGGGTTGAATACTCTACCCTCGAAAACTGTTGCGATCCCCTATACTTGTGGGTTATCAAGACTATTTTCTGCGCCGTTGCCGGGGAGCATAACTCTATTCTTTGAGTCACTTGGGATTTATATCTGTTGATCACTATGAGGAACTTGAAAGACGAAAAAACCAAGATTTATCCCTCAACTACGAGGGGAGGTAAAAATCTGTCATCTAGCTCTGCACTTGATTCACCTTCTGTTATAAGTAAACTTGCGACACCTGCACCTGCTATTGATTCTGATATGTCGCATGTTATTGATGATGCCACTTCTACTTTGCATGATACTTATGATGAAACTACTTCTATGCTTGATAATATTGTGCATTAGGTGAATTTCTTGATGAACAACTTGCTAGGGTTAGAGAGAATGAAATTATTGAAACTGATAATATTGATGAAAGTGATGATGAAGATTCTCTCCCTAGATATGAATTGCCTGATGTTCACGAGGGTTATGTTATGGATGAAGAAACTTCTAGAGACTTTTTTGCTTGCAAAGATAGATATGATCTTAAGAAACTGTTAGCTAAGCTGAAAGAGAAGTCTTTGAATGCTAGAATGAAATATGACCCTGCTTTTGCTACTTCACCTATCTGTGTTTCTGATAAGGATGATGATTTCTCTGTCAATCCTGAGTTAATTACTTTGGTTGAATCTGATCCTTTTTATGGCTATGAATCTGAAACTGTTGTGGCACATCTTACTAAACTGAATGATATAGCAACCCTATTTACTCATGAGGTAAAAATTCGCTACTATTATATCCTTAAGTTATCTCCGTTCTCATTAAAGGGTGATGCTAAAACATGGTTTAATTCTCTTACTACTGGTTGTGTGCGTAGTCCCCAGGATATGATTTATTACTTCTCTGCTAAATATTTCCCCGCTCATAAGAAACAAGCTGCCTTAAGGGAAATATATAATTTTGTGCAAATTGAAGAAGAGAGTCTCCCACAAGCTTGGGGGAGGCTTATCCGATTACTTAATGCTTTGCCTGATCATCCTCTCAAGAAAAATAAAATACTTGATATCTTTTATAATGGACTAAGTGATGCTTCCACAGACCACCTAGATAGTTGTGCTGGTTGTGTTTTCAGGGAAAGAACCGTTGAACAAGCTGAATTGCTATTGAATAATATATTGAGTAGTGATAATGATTGGACACTTCCTGAACCAACTCTGAAGAAAAGCGGTATTCTATTTCTCAGTCCTGAGGATATGCAAGAGGCAAAGAAATCTATGAAAGAAAAGGGTATTAAAGCTGGAGATGTTAAGAATTTACCACCTATTTAAGAAATACATGGTCTTGATAACCCGGCTACGTAGTTAAGGTAAATTCTCTCTATAGATTTTATGAAGGTGATATTCCTCGTATAAGTCTGCTAGCCAATGCCTAGATGAGTTTGATAATTTTATTGTTAAACAAGAAAACTTCAATGCTTATGTTGGTAGACAATTGAAACGTAATGCTTATATGATTGAACACTTGAGTGATTATATGTCTAGAGTTAAAGGTGACATTAAACTTATTAGTAAACATGCTTCTATGGTTACCACTGAGGTAGAACAAGTACTTAAGGCTCAAGATGATTTGCTCAATGAATTAAATAATAAGAAAAATGATAATGCTGTTAGAGTTGTGACTAGAGGGGGTAAAATGGCTTAGGAACCTTTGTATCCTGAGGGCCACCCTAAGAGAGTTGAGAAAGATTCTCAGAGAACTAATGTTGATACACCTAGTCCTTCTAAGAGGAAGAAAAATAAAAATGATAGGACTTTGCATGCTTCTAGTGAACCTGTTGTTTACCCACTTGAGAATCCCAATGATATTTCTATTTCTGATGCTGAAACACAATATGGTGATGAACATGAACCTAGTGATAATGTTAATGATGATGTCAATATTGATGCTCAACCTAGCAATAACAATGATGTAGAAATTGAACCTGCTGTTGATCTTGATAACCCACAATCAAAGAATCAACGTTATGATAAGAGAGACTTTGTTGCTAGGAAGCACGGCAAGAAGAAAGAGAACCATGGGTTCGTAAACCCATGCCTTTTCCCTCCTAAACCATCCAAGAAAAAGGATGATGAGGATTTTGAGTGCTTTGCTGAAATGATTAGACCTATCTTATTGCGTATCGTTTGGTGATATACTTAAAATGAATCCTTATGCTAAGTACATGAAAGATATTGTTACAAATAAAAGAAAGATACCGGAAGCTGAAATTTGCACCATGCTTGCCAATTATACTTTTAAAGGTGGAATACCAAAGAAACTCCAGGAGTACCAACTATACCATACTCCATTAAAAGAAACTATGTTTAAACTGCTTTATGTGATCTTGGAGCCGGTGTTAGTGTTATGCCTCTCTCTTTATATCATAGACTTGATTTGAATAAGTTGACACCTACTGAAATATCTTTGCACATGGCGATAAATCAACTGCTATACCTGTCGGTATTTGTGAGGATGTGCCTGTTGTGGTTGCAAACGTTACTATTTTAACGGACTTTGTTATTCTTGATATTCCCGAGGACGACAATATGTCGATTATCCTTGGTAGATGCTTTTTGAATACTACACGGGCTGTTATTGATTGCAACAAAGGCAATGTCACTTTTCATGTCAATAGTAATGAGCATACGGTACACTTTTCGAGAAAACAACCTCAAGTCCACAGTATCAACTCTATTGGAAAAACTTCAACAATCACTATTGGAGGTTTTGAATTCCCTCTTCCTACCGTCAAGAAGAAATATGATATTCTTATTGTTGGGGATGTGCATATCCCGTTGAGGTAACCTAGTTTTATTCGAAAATTCTCCGGTTTCATGTTATTCGAAAAGAGTTTGTTAACAAGACTTGATCAACCTTGTTAGTAGATTCCTTTTGATAAGCATGAGATGGGTGAAGTTAGAAAGCATAACTCTCTGTACCCTTCTTTTACTTTCTGTTATTTAGATTAAATAAAGCAAAATTAGTATTTTCTGTCTGTTTTTTGAATTATCCTTGCAATAAAAATTACCCCGAAAAAAAAAGTTCTCCAAACGTCCTGAAAACGAAATATGATTTTTTTATATAATATATAAGAATATCTGGCACTTAGAACACACTAGGGGGCCCCACCATTTGGCCATGAGGGTACAGGGCGCGCCCACCCCCCTGGGGCGCGCCCCCTGCCTCGTGGGCCCCACGTGGACCCCCTCCACTTATTCCAGCACCCACTCACTTCGTCTTCCTCCAGAAAAAATCCTCCCATAGCTCAAACCCGTGTTCTAGCTCATCTTGCTGCCATTTTCGATCTCCTTGCTCAAAGCTTCATTCGCAAAAATGTTTGGGGAGATTGTTCTTCGGTATGTGACTCCTCCAATGGTCCAATTAGTTTTTGTTCTAGTGCTTTATTTATTGCAAATTTTTGCTGCTAAGGTAACCCTGTTCTTGAGCTTGCATGTCAAATTTACATGGTCCAAAGTAGTTTTAATGCATGATATAGCCTCTAGGAACTTGTGGGAGTAGTTGCTATCAATCTTGTTGAGTTTGGTTTACTTTTATTTTGAGTCACTAAAACTTCAAAAAAAATTCAGAGAAAGAAAAAATGTTCAGGGAAATGTACCAAGGTGGTTCCTCAAGGAAGCAAGGACCAAGGCTCGCGATACGTGAGCCGGATGATGAACCATCGATGGAAGCTCAAGTGCGGCCTTGTGAATGGCTCGTCGAGGAGTTTATGGTCCAAGCAGGCATCAAGGATGAATTTGACGCCAGATAAAAGCGTAACGCTGATCTTGAGGGCTTCGGATAAGTGCCCTGATACTACTACCTAACTGATTCCTTTGTGAGAAGGTTTAAATTTACATCCTCGCACAATTATCATATTATTTTATTTGATCTTTATGATAAATCATATACCATGGACCTAGAAGATTTTAATACTGCTTGTAAACTCCCGCAGTGGGGCAATGTTAGTGAGCCTCGCAAATCTAAATATAAAGACTTTCTTGCTAGTATCACTGTGGGGGAATCTAGAGAAATCACACAAGCTACCATAGGGAGCATTCATTTCCCTTCCATACATTATTTTGCTCTCTTTATAGGTAGATGCATTAACGGTAAATATGTGGCTTGTCACATGTGTGTTCCAGACCTTAGTGTCCTCAAGAGTGCGGTATTAGGAGATAAACAATATAACTTGGGGGCCATTGTTGCATGAAGGTTGCATCTTAACGGTATAAGTGGAGATTTGTTTGGTGGAATTTATGCAACTCGTGTAGCTAATTATCTTGATGTACCCATACATCAAAATGATATAGAGTTGCCTCCAGCTTATCTAGATTATAATGCTATGGTTCGCCATCAGTTTGTTGAGAGGAATGAATAGTTCCTCCAGTACCGACTAATCTTTGATAGACGTCGCACTATCCATGTTGCTCTCCCTACTCCTACTTTCTTTGACTTTCAGGCAAAAGGGAGATATTTTATAACCAGGGAGGAGGCGAACAAGTATGCAAGGAGGACGGAGGCAGCTCGCCTCCAAGCTGCAGCTCGTCAGGTAGTAGCCGCTGCATCTCAGTCCTACCCCAGTTATAACTTTGGATATCCGCCAGGCCAGTAGTGGCCATAGACCAACTTAGGCCAAAAGCCTAAGCTTGGGGGAGTACGTATTTCTCACCGATATTACATTCATTTTCACACACTCATGCCAGTTGTCGTTGCTCATACTTTTTCATTGCACTATCCATGCTAGTTTATTTTCTTTTCTAAGCCTTCTTCTTGTGTGTCTGAAAAACCTTAAGAAAAACCCAAAAAAAAAGTTAGTTGTACCTTTTAGCTAGTTTACTTTTCATGCCTGTAGTAGTAGTAATTAAAAGAAAACCCAAAAAAGATCTCGCATTCTTCTTTTGTTTGTTGGGAGCTTTCCCCTGTAAATAGTTTTATTTCTTTTCTTTTCTTTGGGGGTCGAGAGGAGAAGACCATGATGAAAATGTTGAGTGGCTCTTATATGCATTATTGTTGATTTAACCAAGAGCCCATATTACCTTGTCTTCTCCCTTGTATTAAATGCTTGCAGATTCCAGCTTAGTCCAATGCACGTGCACTATTATTATTATCCACACCGTTCGGTCGTGCGAGTGAAAGGCAATAATGACGATATATGATGGACTGATTGAGATGAGAGAAGCTGGTATGAACTCGACCTATCTTGTTTTTATAAATATGATTAGTTCATCATTCTTGATTTAGCCTAATATGAATGAAACATGTTTGCAATGACGATTAGAGATTATAGTTGCTCATGCCATGCTTAATTTGCTAGGAGTTTATAATGGTTTACCTTGCGTGCCAACATGCTATTAAAATAGTTGTGTTGTGGTATGATAGGGTGGTATCCTCCTTTGAATGATTCGAGTGGCTTGACTTGGCACATGTTCACGCATGTAGTTGAAACAAAATCAACATAGCCTCTACGATATTTATGTTCATGGTGAACTATATCCTACTCATGCTTGCACTCAGTGTTGATTAATTTTAATGTATGTTCATGACTGTTGTCGCTCTCTAGTTGGTCGCTTCGGTCTTTTCTAGCCTTCACTTGTACTAAGCGGGAATACTGCTTGTGCATCCACTTCCATAAACCCCAAAGTTATTCCAAATGAGTCCACCATATCTTCCTATATGCAGTATCTACCTGCCGTTCCAAGTAAATTTGTATGTGCCAAACTCTAAACCTTCAAATGAAATTATGTTTTGTATGCTCAGATAGCTCATGTGTCAACTAGGGATGTCTATATCTTCCATGCTAGGTGGGTTATTCTCACGATGAGTGGACACCACTCATCACTCACGAGAAAATGGCCAGTAACCGGGATGCCCAGTCCCATGCTCAAATCAAAATAATTGCAAACAAAACTCCCCCGGGATTGTTGTTAGTTGGAGGCACCCATTGTTTCGGGCAAGCCATGGATTGATGCTTGTTGGTGGTGGGGGAGTATAAACTTTACCATTCTGTTTGGGAGCCGCCTATAATGTGTGTAGCATGGAAGATATCGAGATCTCTTGGTTGTTATGTTGACAATGAAAGTATGCCACTCAAAATATTATTTATCTCTATTTCAAAACTCGAGCTCTAGCACCTCTAAAAATCCCTGCTTCCCTCTGCGAAGGGCCTATTTATTTACTTTTATGTTGAGTCATCATCCTCTTATTAAAAAGCACCAGTTAGAGAGCACCGCTGTCATTTGCATGTATTACTATTAATTTACATCAAGTATGACTATGACTGGATCTCTTTTACCATGAATTACAATGTCGAGTCAGTCCTTGATCTTCAGAGGTGCTCTGCATTTATGTTTTGCTGTCTCAGAAAGGGCTAGCGAGATACCATCTTGTTATATCATGTTATGATTGTTTTGAGAAAGTGTTGGCATACGAGATTTATTATTATTGCTCGCTAGTTGATTATGCCATTGATATGAGTAAACATGAGACCTAAATGTTATTGTGAATACGGTTAGCTCATAATCTTTGCTAAAAAATTGAATGTTGGCTTTACATATTTGCAACAACAAGATCAAATAGAGTTTGTAAAAGTTTTTCTTTATCACTTTCAGTTTTTCAACTGAATTGCTTGAGGACAAGCAAAGGTTTAAGCTTGGGGGAGTTGATACGTCTCCAACGTATCTACTTTTCCAAACATTTATGCCCTTGTTTTGGGCTCTAACTTGCATGATCTGAATGGAACTAACCGGACTCACGCTGTTTTCAGCAGAATTGCCATGGTGTTATTTTTGTGCAGAAATAAAAGTTCTCGGAATGACCTGAAACTTCACGAAGAATATTTTTGGAATAAATAAAAAATATTGGCGAAAGAATCAGCATCAGGGGGCCCACACCCTGTCCACAAGGGTGCAAGGCGCGCCCCCCCCTAGGGCGCGCCCCCTGCCTCGTGGGCCCCCTGAGACACCACCGACCTCAACTCCAACTCCATATATTCACATTCAGGGAGAAAAACAGAGAGAAGTATTCATCACGTTTTACGATATCGAGCTACCGCCAAGCCCTAACCTCTCTCGGGAGGGCTGATCTGGAGTTCGTTCGGGGCTCCGAAGAGGGGAATCCGTCGCCGTCGTCATCATCAACCATCCTCCATCACCAATTTCATGATGCTCACCGCCGTGCGTGAGTGATTCCATCATAGGCTTGCTAGACGGTGATGGGTTGGATGAGATATATCATGTAATCGAGTTAGTTTTGTTAGGGTTTGATCCCTAGTATCCATTATGTTAAAGATTGATGTTGCTATGACTTTGCTATGCTTAATGCTTGTCACTAGGGCCCGAGTGCCATGATTTGAGATCTGAACCTATTATGTTTTCATGAATATATGTGAGTTCTTGATCCTATCTTGCAAGTCAATAGTCACCTCTTGTGTGTTATGATCCAAGCAACCCCAGTGACAATAATCGGGACCACTCCGGTGATGACCGTAGTTTGAGGAGTTCATGTATTCACTAAGTGTTAATGCTTTGGTCCGATTACTCTATTAAAAGGAGGCCATAATATCCTTTAGTTTCCAATAGGACCCAGCTGCCACGGGAGGGTAGGACAAAAGATGTCATGCAAGTTCTTTTCCATAAGCACGTATGACTATATTGAATACATGCCTACATTACATTGATGAACTGGAGCTAGTTACATGTCACCCTATGTTATAATCATTGCATGAGGAATCGCATCCGACATAATTATCCATCGTTGATCCAATGCCTATGAGCTTTTCACATATTGATCTTTGCTTAGTTATTTTTCCACGCCATTTGCCCTTTATTACGATTACTACAAAACTGCTATCGTTACTTTTGCCACCGTTACTGTCACTTCCATATTACTTTGCTACTAAATACTTTGCTGCAGATATTAAGTCTTCCAGGTGTAGTTGAATTGACAACTCAACTGCTAATACTTGAGAATATTCTTTGGCTCCCCTTGTGTCCAATCAATAAATTTGGGTTGAATACTCTACCCTCGAAAACTGTTGTGATCCCCTATACTTGTGGGTTATCACCACGTGTGTTTGAAATCTGATCGTTGGACACGTGTCGTTTCCGTAGTGACCGAGGGTCATTTCAGACATATCAGGTTGGGTTGCCTCCTGGCTATAAATAGCCCACCCCCTACACCATAAATTGGTGGCTGCTCAGCGTTAGTGCATGGCTTTTGTCGTTTGAGAGCAACCCACCTCTGAAGCATTTGAAAGAGAGATCCTTGCAAGGACAAAGCCCAAAACACCCAGAGCCAAAGAGTGTTAGGCATCACTGAAATCTTTCTGTCTTCATGACCTGAAGACTTGTTACACTTGAGGACCGTGTGAATCCTCCAGCCGGTTAGGCGTCAGCGTTACGAGCATCCAAAAGTCATTGTGGATCGCCCGGTGAACAAAAGTCTGTGAAGGTTTGGAAGTCTACCTTGAAGACTTACCAGAGTGATTAGGCGAGGAATTTGGGTGTCCTTAGCTCAAGGGAATAAAGGTGAAGATGCGGTCTTCTAAGTTAAATCTCAGCGTCCTTAACCAGATGTACAGTTGTCACAGCGACTGGAACTGGTCTACCAAATCCTTGTCTTCACCAAGCAATTGGTTCTATCATCCACTTCCCTTTACTTTACAATTTGTCTTCGTGAAGTCATTGCTTGCTTGTCTGATCTGTTTGACTTCACTGAGTGAAGACTATTTATTGTTTGGCTTCATACTGTCTTCCATCCTGATCCATACTACCTCGCTGCTGATAGTCTTCATGCTTTCACTACATTGCTTACTTGACTATGGCTTGTCTAGTGTAGTCTATCTTCTGCTGCATATCAATAGGTTCATTTCTACTGTTTGTCTTCAAAGACCTCGCGTATGGAAGACTTCCATAAAAATCGCCTATTCACCCCCCCTCTAGTCGATAACTAGCACTTTCAATTGGTATCAGAGCAAGGTGCTCTCTTATTACAATGTGATTCGGTTTAACCACCGGAGTTTTAGCTATATATGATTGCAGGGATAATCAAGGTCTCCGCCATGCGTGCCGGTCTTGATGGCACTGATTACACTCTTACTGGAAGAATAAGATGCGCATGCATCTTGAAGCCATTGATGTCGACCTCTGGTATGTCGTCAAGAATGGCGTTCCCAAGGTCGGTGAAGGTGTCACCGCTGCTGATGTCAAGAGGTTCATTCAACTGGATTCGACTGCCAAGAACATCATCTGTGGTCATCTGACCAAAGGACAGTATGGCCGTGTGAGTGCACTCGAAACTGCGAAGACTCATATCATAGAAGACGCTCAAGGCAAAACACATATCATGTGACGAATAAATATATAGCCTCGAGTAAAATATCGATAGTTGTTGGAAGAAAGCGGGGATGCCACTCGGGGGCATCCCCAAGCTTAGATGGTTGCTCATTCTTGGATAATAGTTTGGGATGCCGGGGCATCCCCAAGCTTAGGCTCTTGCATCCTTCCTTCATCCATCGTAAGATAACCCAAAACTTGAAAACTTCAATCACACAAAACTCAACAAAACCTTTATGAGATCCGTTAGTGTAAGAAAAATAAATCACTACTATAAGTGCTGTATCAAACCAATTCATATTTTGTTTTTGTATTATATATACTGTATTCCAACTTTTCTATGGCAAAAACTCATCAAAGCAAACCATAGAGCCATCAAAATAAGCACACAACACAAAGAAAACATAATCAGTCAAAACAAAACAGTCTATAGTAATCTAACTTCTGCAAATACTTCCGGAACTCCAAAAATTATACCAAATTAGGAAGAGCTGGGTAATTTGTATATTAATATTCTGCAAAAAGAATCAGAGCAAAAGCTCTTTTCTATGATTTATGAAAATCATTTTCGTGAGCGCAAATTTTCTGTCTTTTTCAGCAAGACAACTATCACCCAAGAAGATCCTAAAGGATTTACTTGGCACAAACACTAATTAAAACACAAAAAACACAATCATACCAGTAGCATAATTGTGTTAACACACAAGAAACGTAAAGCAAAAAGCAAAAATAAAATTTATTCATTGGTTTGCCTCCAAACATGAGCTATAGATTTACTCCCTTAGCTAGGCATAAGGCAAGGATCTAAGTTTTGTCTTCCGAAGTTTTGGCAACTCTTGTAGGGGTTTTCTCAAACCCGGGAGGCTCTTTACGCTTCCCTAAATTCTCCAGAAAAGAAACCATCTTAAGATCCAAAATATCCAATTGCTTGTTGCAAATAGTAATCAAGGTACTCATGCGATTGATACTACCATTGAGGTGCTTGAGGGGTTCATTATATTTGTGTATTTCGACCATATGTTTATGCAAATCACCAAGTTTGTCCAGCATTTGAACTCCCTCATGGGTGAAGGAAAAACCCATCTTTTGAGGAAGAATTCCCCAAAATTCCTTCCAAAATTTCATAGGCAGCATTTGCATCAAGATATATAAAATTTCCTTTAGCGGCAAAATCAAGAAGTTGTCTATGATGCAAAGCTAATCCTATGTAAAAATTACGAAGCAAAACTTTAGCATCCCCCTTTAGATTGGAAACGCGATATGATTCCATAAGTCTATACCAGGCATCTTTCAGATTTTCTCCTTCTCTTTGCTTGAATTAAAGAACTTCAGAATCTGGTGACAACGGAGGAGTAGGGACGCTAGCCATCAAGACTAGAAAGCAAGAAAACGGCGAACGGAAAAAGAGAGGCGAATAAAACAGAAAAATTTTGTGAAGTGGGGGAGAGGAAAACGAGAGGCAAATGGCGAATTATGTAAATTGCGAGGAGATGAGATTTGTGATTAGGAACCTCGTTATGTTGAAGATCCTCCCTGACAACGGCGCCAGAAATTCCTTTTAATGTCTCTTGAAGCTACCTCGGTATTTCCCCAAAGAGGAAGGGATGATGCAGCACAGCGGCGGTAGGTATTTCCCTCAGATATGAAAACAAGGTTATCGAACCATTAGGAGAACCAAGCAACACAACGTAAACAGCCCCTGCACACAAATAACAACACCTCGCAACCCGACGTGTTAAAGGGTTGTCAATCCCCTTTTCTAAGCAGCGGTAGCGAGAAATTGCGTGTTAGCGGAGAAAGTTGTAATAGATTGAATAAATAGACCGCAAATAAAATAAAGTGCATCAAAGTTTTTTGTATTTTTGGTTTAGTAGATCTGAATAAAAGGTGCAAATAAAATAGATCGCAAAGCAAATATATGAGAAAGAAGACCCCGGGGCCGTAGATTTCACTAGTGGCTTCTCTCAAGAAAGATAGCAAACGGTGGGTAAACAAATTACTGTTGGGCAATTGATAGAACCTCAAATAATTATGCCAATATCCAGCCAATGATCATTACATAGGCATCATGTCCAAGATTAGTAGACCCACTCCTGCCTGCATCTCCTACAATTACTCCACACATCAACCGCTATCCAGCATGCATCTAGTGTATTAAGTTCATGGAAAAACGGAGTAATGCAATAAGAATGGTGATATGATGTAGACAAAATCCATTTATCTATGGCGGTAGATATAGATCCCATCTTTTTATCCTTAGTATCAACGATACATACGTGTCGGTTCCTTTACATCCTTTGGGATCAGTAACTTAAGATCGAACCCACTACCGAGCACCTCTTCCCATTGCAAGATAAATAGATCAAGTTGGCCAAACAAAACCCAAATATCGGAGAAGAAATATGAGGCTATAAGAGATGATGCATATAAGAGATCAAAGAAACTCAAATAAATTTCAATGGATATAAAAAGATATGACTGATCATAAACTCAAAGTTCATCAGATCCCAACAAACACACGCAAAAGAGTTACATCATATGGACCTCCAAGAGACCATTGTATTGAGAATTCAGCGAGAGAGAGAGAGAGAGAGAAAGACATCTAGCTACTAACTACGGACCCGAAGGTCTACAAAGAACTACTCACGCATCATCGGAGAGGCACCAATGAAGGTGGTGAACCCCATCCGAGATGGTGTCTAGATTGGATGTGTTGGTTCTGGACTCTGCGGCGGCTGGATGAATATTTCGTCGACGCTTCTAGGGTTCTGGTATTTTTGGGGTATTTATAGAGCAAAGAGGCGGTCCGGGGGCACCCGAGGTGGGCACAACCCACCAGGGCGCGCCTTAGGCCTCCCCGGGCGCGCCCTTGTTGGTTGTCCCTCCTGACTCCCCAGTGCAAACTGTGGCCCAACTTATTCCTTTTGGTCCATAAAAAATCATCGTGAAGTTTTGTTGCATTTGGACTCCGTCTGATATTGATTTCTTGCGATGTAAAAAACATGGAAAAAACAGCAACTGGCACTTAGCACTATGTGAATATGTTAGTACCAAAAAATGATATAAAATGACTATAAAGTGATTATAAAACATCCAAGATTGATAATAAAAAAGCATGGAACAATCAAAAATAGATACGTTTGAGATGTATCAGCATCCCCAAGCTTAACTCCTACTCGTCCTCGAGTAGGTAAGTGATAAAAGCAGAATTTTTGATGTGGAGTGTTGTTCATCATGTCATATCATATTCTTTCTTTATAGCATAGACATTCGGACTGTTATGTGATTCAAATCAATAGTCTAGTTTTGACATAATAATTTAGATACTCAAGCATATCAACAAGCAACCATGTTTTTCAAAATATCAATGCTAAAACAAGTTATCCCTAGCCCATCATGCTCAAACATTGATCCATTCATGAGACATACTCGAATATTAGCTACACCCAATACTTAAGTACGATCATATTGCCTCCTAGTTGGTTCTTTTGTAAGAGAGGATGGAGACTCAAATTCAGAAATAAAAATGGCATAAAGTAAAAGAAAGGCCCTTCGCAAAGGGGAGTAGGGATTTGTAGAGGTGCCAGAGCACAAAGCTAAAAATTAGAGATAAAAAATTTTGCGGAGGTTTATCAATCCCACAAACTAAAACGACTCTGAGTTCCGAACACTTTCCATGCTAGATATGCCATAGGCGGTTCCCAAACAAAAAATAAAGTTTATTCCTTTTTCCACCATTCTTTCACTTTCCATGGCTAACCTTATCCACGGGTGCCCTCCATACAAACACTTTCCAAGGAACTTATTATTTGACAACATAAAGTAAATTCATTTTTGCATTTAAGGACTGGGCATCCCTAAGACCTTTGCCTTACTCTCGTGCAATGACAAATGAATAAGCACTCATCGTGACAATAACACATCCAACATGGAAAATATTAGCCACCCGTTACCGTTCCACGAGCGAAACAAATACACAAGAGAAGTTTATTTAGAAAATTAGAGATGGCACATGCAAATTTGCTTAGAACGGCAAAAGAATACCGCATATAGGTAGATATAGTGGACTCATGTGGCAAAACTGGCTTAAAGGATTTTGGATGCACAAGTAGAGATCATACTTAGTGCAAAATAAAGGCTAGCAAAAAGATTGAGAAGCAACCAACCAAGAAATGAATAATCTCATAAGCAAGCATTAAGCATAATTAACACCGAATAATGCACCACAAGTAGGATATAATTTTCATTGCATGATTATTGAATTTTGTACATGCATAGGGAATCACAAACCTTAACACCAATATTCTTACTAGAGCATGATTACTCATCAACATAACTCACATATCACATCATCATATCTTAAAACTATTACTAAGAATCAAGTTTATTTTGTCCAATGATCTTCATGACATTTTTTTCTTTTCTTTATCCTTCTTGGATATCTATCACTTTATTACTAATTTTCATGTGTTGCTTTTCATAGGCTCAAGGAAATATAAGTGAAGATCATGAGCATAACAAATTTTCTTTCTCTCAAAATAATTTAAGTGAAGCAAGAGAGAATTTCTTCAAAATTTCACTAACTCTCAAATAAATCTAAGTGAAGCAAGATAGCATTTCTTTAAAAATACTAAGCACACCGTGCTAAAAAAGATATAAGTGAAGCACTAGAGCAAATCCTAGCTCATAAAAGATTTAGGTGAAGCACAGGGAGCAATTCTAACAAGTCATGATATAATTTTGGCTCTCTCAAATAGGTGTGTCTAGCAAGGATTGATGACTTAAAACACAAAATAAAATAAGCAAAGACTCATATCATACAAGACGCTCCAAGCAAAACACATATCATGTGACGAATAAAAATATAGCTTTGAGTAAAATACCGATAGTTGTTGGAAGAAAGAAGGGATGCCACTCGGGGGCATCCCCAAGCTTAGTTGGTTGCTCATTCTTGGATAATATCTTGGGATGCCGGGGCATCCCCAATCTTAGGCTCTTGCATCCTTCCTTCATCCATCGTAAGATAACCCAAAACTTGAAAACTTCAATCACAGAAAACTCAACAAAACCTTCGCGAGACCCGTAAGTGTAAGAAAAATAAATCACTACTATAAGTGTTGTATAAACCAATTCATATTTTTTTGTATTATATCTACTGTATTCCAACTTTTCTATGGCAAAAACTCATCAAATAAAACCATAGAGCCATCAAAATAAGCAAACAACACAACAAAAAAGAATCTGTCAAAACAGAACAGTCTGTAGTAATCTGACTTTTGCGAATACTTCTGGAACTCCAAACATTCTACCAAGTTAGGACGACCAGGGTAATTTGTATATTAATCTTCTGCAAAACGAATCAGAGCAAAATCTCTTTTCTGTGATTTATGAAAATTATTTTCGTGAGCACAAAGTTTACATCTTTTCAGCAAGACCAAACAACTATCACCCAAGAAGATCCTAAAGGCTTTACTTGGCAGAAACACTAACTAAAACACAAAAAACACAATCACACCAGTAGCATAATTGTGTTAACACACAAGAACATAAAGCAAAAAACAAAAAGAAAATTTGTTCATTGGGTTGCCTCCCAACAAGCGCTATAGTTTTACGCCCTTAGCTAGGCATAAGGCAAGGATCTAAGTTTTGTCTTCCGAAGTTTTGGCAACTTTTGTAAGGGTTTTCTCAAACTCGGGAGGCTCTTTACGCTTCCCTAAATTCTCCGGAAAAGAAACCATCTTAAGATCCAAGATATCCAATCGCTTGTTGCAAAGAGTAATCAAGGTATTCATGCGATTGATACTACCATTAAGGTGCTTGAGGGGTTCATTATATTTTTGTATTTCGACCATATGTTTATACAAATCACCAAGTTTGTCCAACATTTGGACTCCCTCAGGGGTAAAGGAAAACCCCATCTTTTGAGGAGGAATTCCCAAAATTCCTTCCAAAATTTCATAGGCAACATTTGCATCAAGATCAACAAAATGTCCTTTAGCGGCAAAATCAAGAAGTTGTCTATGATGCAAAGCTAATCCTATGTAAAAATTACGAAGCAAAACTTTAGCATCCCCCTTTAGATTGGAAGCGCGATATGATTCCATAAGCCTATACCAGGCATCTTTCGGATTTTCTCCTTGTCTTTGCTTGAAGTAAAGACCTTCAGAATATGGTGACAACGGAGGAGTAGGGCGCTAGCCATCAAGACTAGAAAGCAAGAAAACGATTTAACGGAAAAAGAGAGGCGAATAAAACGGCAAATTTTTCCAAGTGGGGAGAGGAAAAGCACAGCAAATGGCAAATAATGTAAATTGCGAGGAGATGAGATTTGTGATTAGGAACCTGGTTATGTTGAAGATCCTCCCTGCAACAGCGGCCAAAAATTCCTTTTGATGTCGCTTGAAGCTATGTTGGTATTTCCCCAAAGAGGAAGGGATGATGCAAAGACAACTGGCGGTGTAGGTATTTCCCTGGATATGAAACCAAGGTTATCGAACTAGTAGGAGGACCAAGCAACACAACGTAAATAGCCCCTGCACACAAATAACAACACCTCGCAACCCGACGCGTGTTAAAGGGGTTGTCAATCCCTTCGGTAGCGGCGCCTAAATTGCATGTTGACGGGAGAAAGTTGTAATAGATTGAATAAATAGATCGCAAATAAAATAAAGTGCAGCAAAGTATTTTTTGTATTTTGGTTTAGTAGATCTGAATAAAAAGTGCAAATAAAATAGATCGCAAAGCAAATATATGAGAAAGAAGACCCGGGGGCCGTAGATTTCACTAGTGGCTTCTCTCGAGAAAGATAGAAAACGGTGGGTGTCGGTGTCAAAACCGGCAGATCTCTGGTAGGGGGTCCCAAACTGTGCGTCTAGGATCGATGGTAACAGGAGACGGAGGACACGATATTTACCATGGTTCGGGCCCTCTCTATGGAGGTAATACCCTACTTCCTTCTTGATTGATCTTGATGAATATGAGTGTTACAAGAGTTGATCTACCACGAGATCATAATGGCTAAACTGTAGAAGTCTAGCCTATGTGAATATGGTAATGAGTATACATGCTCAGGACTCGCTCTCCGGTTTATATAGGCACCGGAGAGATCTAGGGTTACATGGGGTCGGTTACATAAAAGGGAATCTTCGTAGTCGGTCGCCTAGCTTGCCTTCCACGCCAAGGTGAGTCCAATCCGGACATGGGTATAGTCTTCGGCCATCATATCCTCACAGCCCATCAGTCCGGCCCAATGAATAACAGGCCGACGCCCGTGGACCCCTTAGTCCAGGACTCCCTCAGTAGCCCCTGAACCTTGCTTCAATACGAGGAGTCCGGCGCGCAGATTGTCTTCGACATTGCAAGGCGGGTTCCCCTTTTTCCGAACTCCAAGATAGTCTTCGGATGCGATGATTGTATCCAGACGTGTTACACGTACCACACACAACCGTAGAGAGAGTATATATTTTACATGAGTTCCATCTGCTAACAGCTTTCTGCAACGTAACATCACGCCCGTCCGGTCATAATTTCGAACCATTTTCCTTCTACCGTCCCACGTTTCAAGACGCGGTTGCTATTGGCACGTCTTGTCGAAGCAGAGATCGTGTCCTCTTATTGCGGGATAATCATCAATGCGGGCATGGGTAACCCAACCGTGCCATTTATACAGCCCTTGGGAACAGGCGAATCTTAAGGCGAGTGAGGAGGCGTTTAATATTTGCTGCCTTTATAAGGAGATAAGGATTCCCTCTTCCTCTTCTCACGCTTTCTCTCTGTCTCCGCCTTCCCAATCTCGAGCTCCAATACCAAGTTCTCATCTCCTTTCCACTCAAGCAACCATGTCCGGATCCGTGGTCGGGGCGAGTGGATGGTCTCCTCCGTCAGGAGGACGGACATTCTTCGAAGCTTCGAGCGACCGGGTATTTGGCGAAGGAGATCGACCACCGTATGCCGGCCGAGGGACAAGTTGTCCCCACGCCGAAGCCCACCGAGAGGGTAGTATTCATCCCCCATTTCTTCCACGGGCTGGGGTTTCCACTCCACCCTTTCGTCCACGGGCTGATGTATTATTACGGGATAGATTTCCATGATCTGTCCCCGAATTCCTTCCTCAACATCTTGGCGTTTATCATCGTGTGCGAGGCCTTCCTCCGCATCCAACCCCACTTCGGGCTGTGGCTCAAAGTCTTCAATGTGAAGCCGAAGGTGGTGGATGGCCACCATGCGGAGTGCGGAGGAGCCATGGTGAGCAAGCTGTCCAATGTCTCCGGACCCAAGGGCACTTTTGTGGATACAGTAAAGGAATGGCAGAAGCAATGGTTCTATATCACTGAACCCCGCGGCACCACCTGGGCCGCAGCTGCCGAATTCTGCTCAGGCGCACCTATGCGACTCACCTCCTGGGTCGAGAAGAGTCAGGACTGGTGTTCACTTGACGAGCTAAAAACGTTGAAGACGCGCGTTCAAAGCATGGTGACCAAGAATGTCAAGCTCGTCGACGTGATCCAGGTGATGTTAATTTGCCGGATTCTTCCGTGCCAGCGCCGAAGCCGCCCTTTGTGGGAGTTCAATTCGAAGAAGCACCAGACCTTGGTAAGGCTCTTCGAGACTACTCACGAAGGCGCCTGGAAGTTTCTTTTTAAGGGCAACGAGAAACCACTGGCCACGCAGATCTCGCACGTGGTCACGATTGTACACACCCTACCAGCAAGGTATGTTATTTCTAACGTATCCCCAACCTAATTGTTTCGAGGATGATGTCTGAGCTTTTGTTATTGCTCTTTCGGGACTGGATGGAGAGGGCGAAGCGGATCCAGTGTCCGGCTCCGCTGCCTGAAGAACTCGTCATCTCGCGTCTAGCGAAGATGCTGGTTCTGGCGCCATATAAGGCGCCGGAGAAGAAGGCCAAGAAGAAGGCAATGGGGGCCAAGAGTGGGCCCCGCCGCAAGGGCACTTCGGACGTGGACGTAAAGATGATCAACTCATTCCTCATCCCCGAGGACAATGACGAGGAAGAGGAGGAGGAAGAAAACAACCCTCCCCCTAAGGAGAGGAAGAAGAAGAGGGCGGCTTCAGCGCATCTAGAGGTGGGAACGCCCAAGAAGGGGAAGGGGGTCCCGGCGGTCAACACCGCGTGGGACGTTGACAGTAGTCCGGAACGAAGCCCCCATGCTAAACCTCAGGCCGCATCGTGAGTGACATGGCTCGCTTGTGCGCACATCCAGCCCTTTCTCTCCATTATCTTGACATAGTTAATTGTACTACTGCAGTCCAGCCCACGACCTAATCCAGCGATCCTCGTCTGGGGGTTCGTTGGCTCCGTCGGAGATGGCAAGCATGTCGCCGCCGCCTGCTTATTCCCCCGGGGCCAGGGATGACATTGAAGTGTTGTCCCGGAGGGTCGATCCGAACCGGGGAGGAGTCCGGGACACTGTCCGGGAGGCGCCATGAGGCGAAGCCTCCAGTGCCGGACACATGGAGGAGACGATCCCCATGGAGACTGGCGAAGAGGGCTGTATCCAGTTTGGTCCTCAGCCGAATACGATTCTGGAGACCCATATGGCTCCGGAGTCGGGCGAGCAGCCCCCTTTGAAGGAGGGGGGTGCGCCGCTTCCGCCAGTGGTTCCTGTCCATCCAGGGGCGCCGGGTAACCTGATGGAGGCGCTATGAGGCGCCTCCGTTATGGACGAGCATCGTGTCCTTATGGGCATGGTGATCGAGAAGGTTCAGTCTGCCAAGAGTGGATCAACGAGCTCGCAGAACCTTTGTTGACAGTTTCGAGGTAAGTGACATAGAAAGAGAAAAAAGCATGTAGTCAGAGTACTGAGACACCGGGGTCCGGTGTTCACGAGAAGAACCGAGCAGAGGATCTCTGTTGTAGGAGACTAACATAGTATGTATGCATAAGCAAGGTCATTGCTGTTGGCCGCAACCTCGCATGCTGCCGAAGTCTCTGAATTGAAGTAGAGGCTGGAGCGGACCGAGAATGAGCTCGGCAAGGTTACAATGCGGCTTCAGGAGAAGCAAGGTGAGTAACGTCTTGCTTTGTGTTCGGAAAGCATAGGCTTTGTGTTCAGACATAATATAGGCAGGAGCGACCGAGGTCGAGGCCCCGAGGAAGGCCTTGGGCGAGGCCGAGGAGAAAGCTGTCCCAAAGAGGTCAGCTCGTAGAAGCTCAAGGCCCGAGTCAAAGAAGTCCAGCAGGAGCTCCAAGATGCAGTGAAAAAATGTGAGACCTCGGAGAATGATGCGTTGGGTCAAGAGGCCGAACTCAACAAGGCTCGTCAAAGCACGGAGACCGCATGGAATGAGGTTTGTGCCGCCCTCCGTGAGATCCAGGAGGCCAAGAAGATCACGGCAGGTAATACATTTAAGATGCAAAGCAAGTATGCGGAGAAGCAATACCTTTTACTAACCCGGGTTCGGAGTTCCCCAGGGGCTTTCGCGGATCTACCACGCAGCCTATCAGACGATGCAGAGTTCTACCAAGCTGAAGGAGGAGATTCTACGGAGAGGCTATTCTGGTCGCGGTATGCGACGCCAGAGCATCCCGTGTCCTTCACCGATCAGATGAAGCAGCTGGTGGAGCTGCATGTGGTATTTAACTAGCCATGAAGGATTTGACAATCCGGCTATGGCCACCGAAGCTATGCCCGCAGCCTACTTGGACTCGTGAGGCGGCTAGTGGAAGCCTATCTCGCTGGGCGCCTTCAAAGCGCTCTGCCTGTATTGAAGGTGCCCGTATGGCCTTCGCTCGTTGCAAGATGTGGTGGGCGAAGATGAACGTTGTTGAAGTTGCCAGCGGGCCGCCGGAGGGCAAGGAGTACCGCACACCCGAGAGATATTTTGTGGATGTCACAGAAGGGTCTCGACTTGTGGCAGCTCAATGTTCGCAGGACGTTGTATTTGAATAAATGTATTCATGTTGCCCTTGCATTGTATTATGGAAACAAAACCTGTAATGTGATTTTGTTATGCTTTAATTGTTTCCTCCTATGTGGACGTATTGTTTGTAATCTGAGGGTTGGCCAGTCGTCGGCTTCTGCCTCGCGTAGGTAGTACGGAGGTGTTCGGGATGGGATCTAAACAATCTTGATCCAATTATATGGTCCTTTGGAGGAGTTGTTTAGCGCAACGAACAAGGCAATTAGACTATACGGCTTAAACGCCCTCACTTGGCTATAGGAGTTTTATAATTAAGCAAGTGCCCAGCCCCTGGTCCGAGCCGGGGTGCTGTCAGCATCTGATCGGGAAGTGTCAATCCTTCGTGTGACGCGGAAGAAAAAATCTCCAACGATTTCGTAACCCTCGAACAGCTGACCGGCTCTCGCCGTATCATGACAGTCAGTTTTCGGCTTTCTCTACTGAGGTGCTCATCCGGTCAAGGCGAGCACAATCGCGATGGTTCTCCCTTTACTACCCTAGCCGATAGAGCGGAACGTAGGGTAGCAAGCACGAGAGCCGCAACCCAACTATTGACCAAAGACATGATTCGAGCCAATGCATATAATGCTAAATTGAGTGCGAACTTATATATAAGAAGTGTTAGGACTTTTTGCGTGTTAATGGGGCGTATAAGTAGCCTGGCGAATATGAGACGTACCAAAAGAGTACCGATATAGCTGATAAGCAGATCGAAAAAATGAAGTAAGAGGCGAAAACCACGTAAACCGGGCATAAACCATTTTCATTATAACTGGATGGATACGTCAAGGCGTATCTTGTACAAATAGTGCGATAGGCCTCCGGGCTATTTAACATGCCGGAATCAAGAGAGCGCAGCGTGCGGGTCCTGAGAAATAAATATAAATACCGTCAAGAAGACGTATAGAGGTTACTCTATGCACCTATGCTGCTTGCATCCTTTATATGTCGATCCTTCAAAGTCTTTGGTCAAGAGGCCCGTGGGAAAAGGAACCTGAAACAAAAAGAAAAAGGTGAAAAGTATGTGTGTCCGGGATCGGTCTAGCCGAACTGTAGATCCCGGGTTAGCTTCTGCCTCTGTCGATGTCCGTGGGATTTTGAGTGCATAATTATGTATGCGTGGTGCGAATGCCACTACTTCATTGGGACGGAGGCCGAATTGCTAATCGAGCTCTTGGCGAGCCGCGCTGTCCTACTGCAGTGTAGTCCAGAACCTCTTGATGGTGTCCAGGGGCTCGGCAGCCGCACTATGGTGCTGCCTGAGAAGGCCGCTCTGTACCTCTGCTGCTAGGGCAGCGGTGTGCTCCTCTGATCGGAGGGAGCGTTCCGTATTGCCATTGACTGTTATGACGCCGCGTGGACCAGGCATCTTCAGCTTGAGATAATCATAGTGTGGCACTGCGTTGAATCTAGAAAACGCTGTTCGTCTGAGCTGTGCGTGGTAACCGCTGTGGAAGGGGACGATGTCGAAGATTAACAACTCGCTTCGGAAGTTGTCCGGAGAACCGAAGACCACTTCCAGCGTGATTGAGCCCGTACAGTGGGCCTCTACGCCTGGTATGACTCCTTTGAAGGTAGTCTTTGTTGGTTTGATTCGTGAGGGGTCAATGCCCATCTTCCTTACTGTGTCTTGATAGAGCAGGTTGAGGCTGCTACCACCGTCCATCAGGACTCGTGTTAGGTGAAACCCATCAATAATTGGGTCAAGGGCTAGTGCGGCTGAACCGCCGTGGTCGGATACTAGTTGGGTGGTCTCGACGATCAAGGTGATCGGGAGCAGCGACCACGGATTGAATTTTGGGGCGACTGGCTCTACTGCGTAGACGTCCCTAAGTGCTCGCTTGCGCTCCCTTTTGGGGATGTGTGTAGCGTATATCATGCTCAACGTTTTGACTTGAGGGGGAAATTTTTTCTGCCCCCCAGTGTTTGGCTGCCGGGGCTCTTCGTCCTCGTCCTCACTTTGTGATCCCTTTCCTTTGTTTTCGGCATTTAACTTGCCAGCCTGCTTGAAAACCCAACAATCCCTGTTGGTATGATTGGCTTGCTTATCCGGGGCGCCGTGTATCTGGCACGGATGGTCGAGTATGCGGTCCAGGCTGGAAGGTCCTTTCATTGTTTCTTTTGTAGGGCTTCTTCCGTTGGCCAGACTTGGAGCCAGTGAATCCAGCGTTGACTGTGGTGTCATCGGTGTTGTTGCCATTGCTTCGGCGTTTGTGTCTATTGCGCCGGAGCTTGCCAATGCTATTCTTGGCCTCAGAGGGGCCTGTCTCGCTGGCTGTGTTATTACTACAAGCCAGCCAACTGTCCTCTCTCGTGCAAAAGCGGGTCATGAGTGTCGTGAGGGCTGCCATGGACTTCGGCTTTTCTTGGCCGAGGTGGCGTGCTAGCCATTAAATCACGGATGTCTTTGTGTTTGAAGGCTGCTAAGGCCTCGGCATCCAGACGGTCAACGATCTGGTTCTTTTTGGTTAGGAACCTAGTCCAGAATTTTACGGCTGATTCTCCGAGTTGTTGAACTATGTGGCTTAAGTCATCGGCATCCGTGGCCGGACATAGGTTCCTTGGAAGTTGTCCAGGAAAGCTTCTTCCAAGTCCTCCCAGCTGCCGATGGAATTTTCAGGCAGGCTGTTAAGCCAGTGCCGAGCTAGCCCTTTGAGCTTTAGTGGGAGGAATTTAATGGCGTGGAGGTCATCTCCTCGAGCCATATGGATATGGAGAATGAAATCCTCGATCCATACTGCGGGATCGGTTGTGCCGTCGTACGATTCGATATTGACGGGCTTGAACCCCTCGGGGAAATCGTGGTCCAGTACTTCATCTGTGAAGCAGAGAGGTGTGCGGCACCTCTGTACCGGGACGTGTCGCGGCGTAGCTCTGAATGGAGTCCGTCTGCGGCATTCGGCCCGGGCGTGGTTAGGTTTGTCATGTCTGAATAGGTAGCCGTCGTCGTACCTCGAGGCACGTCCTCGCGATCCGTAGATCGATCTTGTATGTCCTTCTCTACTGTCCAGTTCCTGCCGGAGATCGTATGTATGGTCCCGAGATGGTCTGTCCCTGTTTTTGCGAGGCGGTGAGGCGGGCTGTTGTTCGGCCTGAGTTGCCATTTTATCCCGACCGCGGGGTGGCCGGTCCGCCACTCTATCCCGACCACGTGGTGGTCGGTCCTCGTTGCGTGAGGGAGGTATGGGATCTGGTGCCTCCTCATCGAACTGAGGTAGCAGTCTGCGTTTTGGGTAGCTCTTGGTTGGGCGCTTGAGGTCGTATACTTCAGCTATCAGGACATCAGTCCATCTGTCGACGAGCAGATCTTGTTCGGCTTGAAGCTTCTGCTGTTTCTTTTTCAGGCTCCTTGCAGTGGCTATGAGCTGGAGTTTAAAGCGCTCCGGCTCTAGAGGATCCTCAGGCACGATGAAGTCTTCGTTGCCAAGGCTTGTCTCCTCTTCGGAGGGTGGACGCTAACTATCGTCCTCCGAGTCATCTTCTATGGCCTGTTCGTCAGGGTTGTCTTGCCTGTTGTCCTGTTCCTCCTGTTCGGATGTAGCTCCGACAGGGTCTTCGTTGTTTTCGGCGTCGCCCAGAGTACTATTTTCTCCGGTGCCAGTGTTGCTATCTTTTGAGCGACGAGGCTTAGAGCGGCGTTTGGGGCGGCGCAGGCTGCGTCTCGGAGGGTTTATTCGCGTCTGGCTCTTCTTTGTCATCGCCAGATCCTTTAGGTGTATCAACCATGTACACGTCTTACGAAGAGGTGGCTGTCCAGCGTCCAGTAAATGGCGGGTCTTGGCCTTGCTCCTTGTTGGCATAGTCGTCCATATCGTCGATATCTTCGGAGCCATAGTCAAGTACGTCGGTTTAGTCATCGACGGTGGCTATGAAGTGGGTGGCAGGTGGGAAGCAAAATTCCTCGTCGTCCGCCTCTAGCTCAAACTGAACATAGTTCGGCGGTGAGTCTTCCACCAAGGACATGTTCTTCAGAGAGTTTAGTATGTCACCCAAAGGTGAATGCTGGAAGATGTCTGTCGGTGTACTAGAGTAGGGGTACCCTAGTATCCCGAACTCGTGCACGGGCAGTTGTAGCACCCCGCGGCAAGGCTTGCCAGGTGATCGTCAAGATCCTCCGTGGCTCCTTTGGAGCCATTCAAGAGCAAAGTATTCAAGCCCCCGGCAAGAGGAGCTTGCCGGAAGGCAGATCAAGGCCCGGCAAGAGGAGCTTGCGGGAGAGATAACCAAGGCACTTAGAAGGCAAGGCCCGGCAAGAGGAGCTTGTCGGGAAGGCCCGTGATGAGCGACAAGCTTCCGGCGCGACAAGAGCAACAACCGCGGCAAGGCACTTGCCGCTGCAGGCATCCACCTCGCTTCCTCCGCTCCACTCATCCAACAACGTGTCGCCACAGGACCCTTCCAAAGACGTGGCGAGAGGCTGTCAGCCGGTGCGCTGATGGTAAGCGGTCTTGACAAGATAGCCATCGTGGCAGCGGTGGCGCCCGTGACGGCCACTTTATGCAATCGCTTTGGGTGACTTAGACGGGCATTTATTGCTTTTGTCACCGCCGTCGGAGTTAGGTATGATGCAATCGTATAAGTAGCCGTACCAACCACAAGTTCTTTTCCACTTTTATCCTCGCCTATGTTATACCTTGCCAGTGACCCCTTTGAGCATATAAAAGGAGGCCCATGTACCCAACGTGAGCGTAGGGGTTCGAAAAAGGGTCTTCTTCGAAGGGTTCGAGGGGTCTTTCAAGGGTTCGAGGGGTTCAAGGGTTCAAGGGTTGATTCAGCTCATTCAAACCAGAGACACTCAGCTAGGTTTTGTAGCTCTCATCGCTCCCTAGCAAGAGCACAATACAATCGGACAAGCAGCGATGGGAGTATTATCTCTCCGGAGAGCTCCAAAGCTGGGTAAACTGCTCGTGTGCTTCGCCTCAATCTGCTCTTCGTGCGATCTCCGCTCCCCACCGAACCGAAAGGGACCCGGTCTTCCGGTCCCATAGGTGTTCGTGGGTACGATCAACCTCCCGACATCTTTTGGCGCTTTGGTAGGCGTCGAGGGCTGTGTGAACCTGATCCGGCGTTCACACGAGCTGCATCTTCATCATCTTCAACGACATGCCACGAAGAAGAAGGCTTGGCGGCAGCGGATCCGTCTACAGCCGAGCCACCACCACCGGAGCAAACAGGTGGTGGGGTAGACACCGGCGGAAGAACGGACATGGACGAGGGGAGCCCACGACGCTGCCAAGTCCAAGGACAAAACTCAGCCGCGCACCTCGGCGTCGAGACATTCACCGCGTCCATCCCAGGGCAGCTGGACCGACAAAGATCATGGTATTCACAATACCATACGCTCGTTGGACCAAGGCCGAGCTGGTGGATCTCGCGAAGCTTTGGAGAACAAGATGCACGTCGACATGCCGGCGCCAGCGAGGCACGGTCGCCCGGCGGGGACTGCTCCTTCTAACATAAATAGAAGTCCGAGCATATCCGCTCCTCGCACCGCTTCGCCATCGCCGCCCACCACTCGAGAAGAAAGCTTTGGCGCGAAGCTCACCTGCTCTGGATTACCCTCGGCGTCCGACAAGATCGGCAGATGGAGGGCCACCATCCGTAGTCTCATCGGCTTCGCCAACGGCGACACTCCACTCGGCAGCCGAAGCGCGCCGCTGCCGCGTAAGACTGCCGATACGAGCTGGTGGTAGCGAAACCCGTGGAGGTGCAACCACCATGCATTCTCCACCTGAAGGCCAAGTTCGCCCGACTCGCCGGATCCACCTCGACAATGACTCCACCGCATCGTCGGATCCACGAGCTCACCGCGATCGGCGCCAAGTTCTTCATGAGCGACAACAAGAAGGACGCTTTCGAACTCGCATCGGCGTCAAAGAGAAGCGCCGACGTCAATCGTGACCAAGCCGGCCCTTTGGGCCCTCTGTCGACATGCATGCGCCCGAGAGAACGAGCGACTTGTCAGACGCTGTAGGTTGCCCTGCGTTCACCCGTGAGCTACGGCAAGTCCAAAGGTCTGGCCCGACAAGAAAAATTTCAAGCCCGATGTGCGAGAGAAGTACGGCGGCAAGACGCATCCGTCGAATTCCTCAAAGCATCTACACCATTGCGGTGCGAGCTCTGGGGACGCGACGACAAGATCCTCGCCAACTACTTCCCGCTGGTACTCAAGCCCAACGTCAGATCCTGGCTCATGCACTTGCCGGACAGCTCCATATCTTCTTGGGCAGATCTATGCCATCAGTTTGTCGGCGCCTTCACGGTGACCACAAACCCATGGCCAACAGAGCGACCTTCATCGCTTGCCTGTAAGGAAGGAGAACCCCTGCGCAAGTACATTGAGAGATTCACCCGTGTACACCACAACATCCCGTGATGTCCACCGCATGCAGTAATAAGCGCGTTCCATCGTAACGTCTGGAACCGCAGGATGAGGGAGGAGATGGCGATGTGCAAGATAAAGGACGTCGGCGAGCTATACGCCCTGGCGACAAGTGTGCGTCTTTGAGGAGGAGGAGACTCCGGGGAGAATGTAGGAGCAGGAGGGTCTGATAGTGAAGTAGATGCCTCAAAGAAAGAAAAGCCGGCGAAACAATGTAGAAAGAAGAAGGGCAAAAGATGTGCTGGTTGTCGAGCAGTCCGGCAATGGAGGTGCCGTAATAAAGCCAAAGTTGGTAGCTCACGGCAAGGAGGTTATGACGTCGAGCGCCAACGACCGTGGTGGTATCGCCGAGCGACAACTCCAACAAACAATCTTGCCAAGATCCCACGGCACCAAGGGCCATGACCTCCAGGGTCGCAAGAAGGTCGAAAAGCAGGTAAAGCTGAAAATGCAGTGGCGCGACAAGGAGAAGGCCCAGGAAGGTGCTTTGGAGGAGCTGGAAGAAGCGCCTGGCCGGGAGGACGCCATGTGCAAGGCCAAGCAATGGGCAAGGAGACAAACCTCCTCTGGCCGCGACAAGGATGAAGATGACGGCAAGGACGAAGACATGGATGATGGTGAAGCCGATGAGCGTGAGTTCCGTAAAGCCACGGAGGTTTTGTCGTTGACGGTGGTGCTTCTCGCATACTTCACACCGCCAACTCAAGCGGTGGATGCGGGAAGTTAATGCAGTGAACCATCCATAGAGTCACGCAAGCCTCTAAAATGGTTCAAAGACGCCTATCATCTTTTGATATTGAGGACCACCACGATCGCATAATCAGCGGTCGGTGCTTGCCGATGTTGGTCTCACCAACTATCCGCAACCTCAAGGTCACCAAGATGCTAGTTAATACGGGGCGGCTTAAATCTGATCTCCTCCACGGTACTCTAGAAGCTTCGGATCCCTGACAAATGAAGCTCGAAGAGACCCGGCACATTCCAAGGAATCAATCCGGGAAGGAGCAAGCGAAGGGAAAATCACGCTGCGGTCACATTTGGCAAATGAAGCTGAATTTTAGGACCGAGAGGGTCACCTTTGACATTGCCGATTTTCCATTGCCTTACAATGGGATACTTGGCCGTCCAAGCACTCGCCAAATTCATGGCGGCCTCTCACTACGCATACAATTTCTTTGAAGATGCCGGGCCGATAAGCGTCATCTGTCCCTAGCGACAAGAAGGATGCTCTTATCTGCGCCCGACAAGATCTACCGGGAAGCAAAGAATGCGGCGGATCGCGAAGACACTTGCCGCCGAAGCTCCGGGGAAGAAGAAGACCAAGTCCGGCAAGAGCTACGATGCCCACTCCGCAACGCACCTCTTGAGTCTTGCGCTACCGTCGAGGGCACTACCATCGAAGCTCCACCGGCAAGTGCAAGAAGAAGGCGATGGCAGCTCCACCAAAGAACCAAGAAGGTGTCCACCAAGGAGGGCGGCAGCCTTTGGTGGTACCTTCACCATCAGTGCCACGCTTGACCCTAAATAGGAAAGCGTGCTCATTGCTTTCCTGCGGGCAAATGTCGACGTGTTTGCATGGCAACCGTCTAACATCCCCGGTGTTCCCAGGAAAGTAATTGAGCACCACTTAGCTGTCTGTCCTCATGCGCGACCCGTCAAGCAGAAAGTCAGGAAGCAAGCAGTGGAGCGCCAAGAATTCATTGCGTAAGAGATCAAGAAATAAGCGGCAGGCCTTGTCGAGAGGTGCTCCATCCCACGTGGTTGGCCAATCCTGTGATGCGTATGCGTAAAGAAAACGGGAAATGGAGGCTTTGTATAGACTTTACTGATGTTAATAAAGCTTGTCCCAAAGACCCATTTCCCTTGCCGCGCATTGACCAGATTGTTGACTCCACAGCCCGATGTGATTTGCTTTCATTTCTTGATGCATACTCAGGATATCATCAGATCTTCATGGCAGAAGAGGATGAGGAGAAAACCGCATTCATCACTCCATGTGGCACATACTGTTTTATATGGATGCCTTTCGGATTAAAGAATGCTGGTTCAACATTTGCAAGAGTAGTCCATGAAGCTTTTGAGCCACAAATGCACAGAAATGTAGAAGCTTACATGGATGACATAGTGGTCAAGAGCAAGGACAAAGATACTCTGATTCAAGATTTAGATGAATCTTTTGCAAATCTGCAAGATCAACCTCAAGCTCAACCCGAGAAGTGCGTATTTGGAGTCCCTCCGGCAAGCTTCTCGGGTTCTTTGTGTCTCGTGAGGGAATTGAATCCAATCCCGACAAGATCAAGGCCATTGAGCAGATTGAAGCACCAAAGCGCGTCAAGGATGTACGTAGACTTGCCGGTTGTGTAGCTGCTCTCAGCATGTTTATCTCTAGGTCTGCTGAGCGCCCTGCCATTTTTCAAAATTACGAAAAAAGGCAGGTCCAATGAAATGGACTCGAAGCGGAGGCTGCGGCTGCAAGACTTAAAGAGATACATCCTCCACTCCAACACTTGTCGCACCTAAGCCACAAGAGAAGTTGTTGCTATATATAGCGGCAACCAATCAAGTGGTTAGTGCTGCGTTAGTGGCGGAGAGGAGGCGTAAGATGAGCCCGGCAACCAAAGGCGGATGCATCCAGCGACAAGCAAGGCACTTCACCGACAAGCTCTGGTCCCGAGCAAAGATGGATCTGTAGCAGAGTGTGAAAAAGGTGCGAAGAGAATGGTGCGGCGCCCGGTTTACTTTGTCAGTTCCCTATTGCAGGGGCTAGGTCGAGGTACTACGGTGTGCGAAATTGCTTTTCGGCCTTCTCATGGCCTCGAAAGCTGCGCCATTACTTCCAAGCACACGAGATCACAGCTTGTCACTGCGCTTTCGGCGAAGAGGATCTTGCAAAATCCGGAAGCGGCAGCGGGATTGTCGAGTGGGCCTTTGGGCTGTCAAGCTTTGGCCTCAAGTTTGAAAGCACTTCAACTATCCAGCGTAGCGCCATGGAGTTCATAGCAGAATGGACGCCAACACCAGATGAAGAAATTCAGAGACGAGCATCCCATCAAGGAAGCAAGCGAGAGTGGATAATGTACTTTTGATGGTGCCTTCTCGCTGCAAAGGCGGCCCGGTCTTGGCGTCTTGCTTGTCGCACCCACGGAGAGCACCTCAAGTCGTAGTCCGGATGCACTTTCCCAAGGAGCAAGCAACAAACAATACTGCAGTATGAGGGTTTGCTTGCGGTCTCGAGATCGCAGTAGACCTTGGGATTAAGAAGCTCATTATCGAGGGTGACTCACAGCTTGTCATCCGTCAAGTAAACAAGAGTTATCGAGTCCGTTGATGAAGCTTATGTTGATGAAGTGAGGAAGCTAGAAGAACACTTTGATGGCCTACAAATGGAACATGTTCCACGAGCTCAAAATGATATAGCCGATGGTTCGTCAAGGTCGCTGCACTTAAGTTACTGTGGAACTGTGAACCTTTGTGCTCAAGCTGACTCAACCAATCAGAGCAATTCACCAACAACTGGGCGAGCAAGAAGAGGAAGTTGATTTCTGGCCACTATTTTTTCCGCCAAGCTCCCCGATTCCGCCGCCAAGAAGGTCCCCAAGATCAACGCTAAGAGTGCTTTGAGGAGCGATGCTGCTCCGACAAGCCCTAGGGTTCGTTCCGTTGAAGCAAACGCGCTCGACAAGTTTTGCTCGGCAAGCTTGCGGGAACATCAAGCTCCGGTGAGACGCAGGTTCTTGCCGTGAAGCGGATGTTCCCGCAACAGCAGATGTGTCTTTAGTCCTTGTTGTCGAGCCACAAGCTCCAAAGATGGGCACAACAGAGATTGTTCATTTCCTTGAAGACAGAGAACTTCCGAAGAGCAAGAAGAAGCGGAAAGAGTAGCCGGCGGTCAAGTATGTACCCGGTTTGTCGACAAACTTTATCTGCATGTAAGAAGACTCAACGGTGTGAAATTGAAGTGTATTCACGGAGAAGATGGACAAAAAGCTGTTGGCGGAGATACCTTTGAGGCACATGTGGTCACCACATTGGCGCGAAGAGCACTTACTTGCCAAAAGCGTTCCCGGCAAGGTTTCTTTCGGTAAGCGACCCTCCGTGATGCAACCGCACAAGTAACCAAGTGTGAAGCGTGCGGTTCCATTCCAAGCGGATACACCAGCCAGCTCAAGCTCTCCGAACGATCCCTTTATCCTGGCCATTTTTCGGTGCAGGGGCTCGACATCCTCGGCCCCTTTCCCGAGCTGTCGGGGGCTTTGAGTACTTATGCGTCGCCATCGACAAGTTCACAAAGTGGCCGGAAGTGGAAGCGATGAGGAAGGTGACATACAACGGCGGTCAAGTTCTTGGTCGATTGTTTGTCGCCGGGATCCCTAACGGGATCATCACCGACAACGGCACCCAATTTACTGAGCCGCACCTTCATGCAAGATCGTCCAAGATCTTGGCGCCAAGGTCCGCTTAACCATTGCTCATCCGAGAAGCAACGTCAAGCGGAGAGGGCGAATCTTGAAGTCGCTGCGGACTCAAGACCGTGACTTTCGGCAGGCTGCACAAGTGCGGAAGAAACCAGATTGAGGAGCTGCGGTGGTTCTTTGGTCGATCAGACGACGCCAAATCGAAAGCCACTGGCGGACACCTTCGCTCTAGTATACGGAGCGGAGGCAGTTCTCCCCACGGAACTTCGTATACGGATCGCCTCGAGTGCTCGCTTATGATGAGCTCGAGCAAGAGCAGCTGCGACAAGATGATGACGCTACCGCTCCTTGAGGAAGACCGTCTTCCACGCTGTCAGACGAAGCTGCTCGATACCAAGAAGCTTTGCACCGCTACCATAGCCGCAAACTTAATGCCGGAAGTCTCGAGGAAGGCGACCTTGTTCTTTCGGTAGCGTTCAGTCCGCCAAGAATTCCAACAAGTTGACGCTGAAGTGGGAAGGTCCTTACGGGTGAAACGAGTCACTAGGGCCTCGGGCGCTTATCCGCCTTGAGACCAAGATGGCGTTCACTGTGAGCAACTCACGGAACATTGAACATCTTCGTAAGTTTTACCCATAGAGCGCATGATTCTTGGAACCTGTTAAAGCAACCACCTTGTACAAGTCTTGCCGATGTTGCATGTAATCCTTTGTACAAAGCCGAGCAGACCCGTGCATAAGTAAAGCTCATGTGTTCCGCACACCTTGTCGGTTTATGCTTTCTCGATTATATTGCATATGTTATCCGACACTTAGTGCGGCACCCTCTCCGGTAAGCACTAACGAGCCATGAGGCTCCATATCTTTATTTTCTCTTCTTTCTCCTCTTCAAAGAAGGGAAGGATTCCTCGCACACAAGTTTGCCGGGGGGGAAGGAGAAGATAACGATGTGGACCAAGCGTCGCTCGAGGAGGTCAAGCCTTACCGGGAAGCAAACGACAGAAAAGCTAAGTTGCCAGAGTTTGAGCAATCAGTTTTTAAATTTTTAAGTTATCTTCCTTGAGCGATAAGTACTTTGTATGGAAAACACATGTCGCCGAGGAACCAACTCGTAGCTAGTCGCGCCCTTATTTTGTTTCGAGTCCGCTCAACAACTTAAGAGAGCTGCAACTAGTTTGCGACAAGGTTGCTTGTCAGGAAGTGGCACCGCCCACAAGAAGTCAGCCGACGTTCCGCACTCAACCTTCATGACAAAGGTGCCTACACGACAAGTTCCCTAAGGCGTAGGGCACAAACATACAAAGGAAGGAATCAAGTAAAGGAAATAACATTGCAATCATTGCCCAAGATAAAGTTATATTACAAAATAACTTGTCGCAGCTCTAATAGATTGTTCTCCTAACATGATCAGCTGCGACAAGGGAAAGATAGAATGGGCGGCCTAATCCACACGGTCGACTTCAACCCTCTTGATCCCGCTCACCCTGTCCACGATGGGAGCGACAAGGGTCTTGAGCGCCTCTACATCGACATCCATTGCCGCAAGGACTTGAGGGCGTTGGTGAGGTTGAGGCCTGGATTATGAAGGCCACCTTCATCGGGACCTTTTGGAGAGCTCCAAGAGATCTGGCGTGACTCCTTGGCTGGCCGCTTTGGGATCGCTGCCGAGTCATGGGAGAGCCGTCCACCACGCCCTTGAAGAATAAGCTGAGCTTGGCGCTGGGTGGAGATGCTTTCGTCGGAGGAGTATCCAAGATCTTCCATCCCCATCTCCGTCGGCTCCTTGTCAATGGCGGCGGCAATGTCCACGAGACCCTCGGTCCGGTGCTCCACGTTATCCTTGAAGGTATGCGATGTAGCGGCGGCCTTTCATATGACGCCTCGTTGGCCTTGATCTCCTCCACAGCCTCGTCCGGCGTCTTGGTCGAGTGGTCAGCTTGACTCGAGATCGCGTTGGAGTCCTTGGCGGCCGAAGTTCCTTGATCCTCTCGGGCGAGACGGCCCTGCAGCTCGCCCGAGAGTGTAAGCGTCCTTCTCGCGCTCGTGCTTGAGTGCAGCAAGCTCCTCGCCCGCTCTTACGTCGATTGGCTTCCGGCTGCGTCACTCTAAATCGCCAACTCCTTCTTGGCGGCCTCCTAAGAACTATGGCGGCATCCTTTGCCTCCTTGAGGAATCGCCAAATGATTGCTTTCGCCAGGCAAGCTCCTCCTCGTGGCTGTCGAGATTGACCTTCCGCTGCCGGCTCGCCTTCTTCTTGTGCGGACAGCTTCTCGCCCGGCAAGCCTACATGTTGCTCTTCGACTTTGACCTTCTCAAGGATGAAGGCTTTGCGCTCTTCGGCCCGAATCGCTCCGCTCCTCTGCCAAGGCCTTGAGAGCCTCCTGATTTATGCCGGAGCTCCTCCAGCTTCTCTATGTCCACGCCCGCTGCCCGCGACAAGTGCTTCTCGGGAAGACAGCTTGGCTTGCCGCAAGGTAAGTAGTGACAAAGAAGCTTCTGCAGAGTCGCTCCTCCTCGGGCTTCGCCACTGCTGCTGCTGCTTGCGCGTCAACCAGCGTCGGCCAAGGCGACAAAGCTCCTCGTCGAAGGTTTCCCCTTCAACCGGCGCCACAGAACTTCGAAGCCCGGGGGAGTTTGATGAAGACGCCTTCGCCCGGCCTTCGAATAAGCGCCCGGTGGGGCTCTTCGAGCCCGACGCTGTGATAGCAGCGGAGGGATCGGCGGTTTGATGTAGCGTCGTCGCTCCTGCGGCCCCGGGCCGTCGGTCACGATCGCCAAACCCCTCGCCAACTCCTGGCAAAGCAACCTCGTGACCTCTCCGCCGGCAGATTCATCAATGCCGGCTCCTTCTCCGACGACCTTGTTCTCCATCGGCTCCGGCGCAGATGGACCTGGAGACCGGAAGAAGGAACAAAAGTCAAGCAAATGCTCAAAAAGAAGATCAGAAGAAGCCAAGGGAAAATTTCAGACAAAGGGGAGTACATGCTTTGGGATCGGCAGACACCCTTGTTTGAGAGCGGTCACTAGGAGATGTCTCCCTTGTCGGGAATCCACCCTTGGCGGAGTAGTTGAAGCAGAAGGCTTGTGGGAGGCGGCTTCCGGGTCCTCTTGGTGAGGCTGCTGCTCCTACACAAGTCAACAAACAGATATCAGCCAAAGAAGAAGCACCCAAGCACATAGCAGCGAAGAAAGTAAACCCAACACTTCTGTTTGGGGCTGTCTTTGAGGGGCTGCTTCGAGAAAAGGTTGCCGAGTCCGCAAGGTGGTCTCTGCGCATCCTCTGCGGTCTCGGCGGGATCATCCTCGATGACAACCACGAGTCTTGGCCTTTTAGACGCTCTCAGGCGGCGTCACGAAAAGGAAAGGGTTCAGTGAAGCAAGTCGATACAAGACACAATGCCGCCAAGAATTGAAGGAATTTAAACTTAGCCAAGATTCTTACTCCTCTTCCTCCTCGTCGGAGCTGAGCGCGAGGAATTCAGTCCCGCCCGCCTTGACGCGGAGGCGAGGTAGAGATCCCTTGGGCGCTTGGCGGGAGCGAAGGCCCGCTCCGATTCTGCAGCAGCGTGAGGTGCTCCCGGCAACCGTGCTTGCCAGCAGTGGAGCCTCGTCCATGTGGCTGCAGCGGCTGCTCTCTCGTCTGCCGCTCGCTAACGTCCCGTCCCTGCGGAGCGTCTTCTTAGCGGAGCTGAGGCTCCGTTATGCGACAAACTGCTGGAAGGTGCGAGAGAGTGGAGGTCGGTCCTGCCCGTTTAGCCCAGCGCCCTCGGCAGGCTCGCTCGCTCGGCTTGAAGATCGGCATGCTCTTCCTCACCGCAAGCTCTTCCTCGTCGCCAAGCTCTCCACGCTCGGCAAGGCTTGCCGCCTCCAGCTACCTCCGCCTCCTCCTCGGTGAACCCGAATTACGCCAATGGCAAGCAGCCATCTGCCGCCTCTTCCAACCTCGTGGCGCGCTTCATCTAAATCGTCGGTGGTGTCGCGGGTGAGCCTCTTACGCTTTCGTCGGCGGATCGGCACTTCCTCCAAGCTGTCGAAGAACTCCCGCACGACGACATCTGCAGGCTCTTGCCAGGTTGGCACAATCCCGTGCGAGTCGCACATTGGCATCATGGCGCGGATACGGTCAAGCAAAGAGTTGTTGCACAATGGAACAACTCCCCTCGGTAGCTGGAACACTTCCGGATGCTGAGGATCCCACTTGAACAGCTCCTGAAGCATCGCCGTCAACTCCAAGACGGTGAAATTCCAGTGAGGCCCAGGCGCAGCCTCATGATGTCCGCCGCGTTACGGAACTCCCGGGCAGGTCTCCTCCTCTCTCTGCAAGGGGGCGTCTGGCGACGAAGAAAATCTGCTCGACAGCCCCCATGGTGAGTCCGGCAAGCTCGAGGCGCGAGATCCTGGTGGTGGCGATCTTGACTGTCATCCTCCGGGCCCACGCTGCTCCAATTGTTGCAGCGTACCACTGAGGGCTTGTCGCGAGGCGGTGAACGGCTGCGACTCCTCCTCGACGATCCAACACCAATCGGCTCTCCACTGCGTCCCATTTCTTTGCGGAGCTCTCCTTCCCGAATCGCCTCCTTCTTGCGGTCCTCGAGATCCGTGCGATCCCAGCGGATAAGGCTCTCCTCTCTCGACTCGGGGCATGAAGAAATGGCGGAGAAGAGGGCGACGTTAGGATGGACTCCGACAAAGTTTTCGCGAGAGGTGTGCGAAAACTGCCATGGTGAGAACGGCGTTGGGGTGAAGTCAAGGAGGCGGAGGCCGTAGGTGTTCATGATATCGCGAAGAACTTCGGAGAAGGGGCGGCGTAGCCGCAATAGAAGAACAACGCGAAAAAGGGGTACCCGATTAGCTAATTCAGCGGCGGCGGGGAGTACCTTTGGTGCGCGGATGTGCCGTGTCTCCGTCGACCGAAAAGGTATTAGTTTTCCCTCGGCTCCTTGGCGAAATGAGGGAAAAATAACCCGCTCCTTGCGCATGGCCAAACAGCTGCGCCCTCGGCCGACTTGACGACCTTCGGGGCTTTTGGAGCCATGGCGGGCGGTGAGGAGGTCATGGCGTTGGTGGTGACGGTGGCGGCGAGGCGGGCGCTGCTCTCGTCTGGCTTGGGAAGCAGGGGGGAGCGACGGTGGTTTTCGAGATCGAACAGCAAATGGCGAGGTGAGCGGAATGCCCCTGTTTCCTCTGCTTATAAAGAGGGAAGGGGCGGACGTTTCGCTTTTCCGGATAAAGACATTCCCCATCGATCTGCGCCCATCATCTCTCCCACGCCGCTGATCGGCGCGTGCCGATTCGGGGAGGGCGTGGTGGGTCCGGGGTGAGTTATGGCGTAATCCGGGCGCGTGTGCTTCTGCACTGTTTTGGGCCTGGCCCAGCCTTCGGCACCGTGTGTGGCCCAGGCGGGGCTCTGCCGGTGTACTAGAGTAGGGGTACCCTAGTATCCCGAACTCGATGCCTGCGGCGATTATAGCACCAGCGGCAAGGCTTGCCGGTGATCGCCAAGATCCTCCGTGGCTCCTTTGGAGCCATTCAAGAACAAAGTATTCAAGCCCCGGCAAGAGGAGCTTGCGGGAAGGCAGATCAAGGCCCGGCAAGAGGAGCTTGCGGAAGATAACCAAGGCACTTAGAAGGCAAGGCCCGGCAAGAGGAGCTTGCGGGAAGGCCGATGAGCGACAAGCTTAAGGCGGCGACAGAAACAACAACAGCGGCAAGGCACTTGTCGCGCAGCATCCACCTCGTTTCCTCCGCTCCGGCTCATCCAACAACGTGTCATACAGGACCCTTCCGGTATGCGTGGCGAAGAGGTCGCAGCAAGGTCTTGTGATTGGTAAGCAGTCTTGACAAGATAGCCATCGTGGCGGTGCGGTGGCGCCGTGACGGCCACTTTATGCAATCGCTTGGGTGACTTAGACCGGCATTATTGCTTTTGTCCCCCTGCCGTCAGGGTTAGGTGTGATGCACTGTACAAGTAGCTGTACCAACCACAAGTTCTTTTCCACTTTTACCCTCGCCTGTGTTGACACCTGTCGGTGACCCCTTTGATCATATAAAAGGAGGCCCATGTGCAACGTAGCGAGGGGTTCGAAGGGTTCGAAGGGTTTGAGGGGTTCGAAGGGTTCGAAGGGTTCGAAGGGTCCGGTTCAGCTCATTCGAAACCAGAGACACTCAGGCTAGGTTTTGTAGCTCTCATCGCTCCCTAGAAAGAACACAATACAATCAGACAAGCGACGATGAGGTATTATCTCTCAGGAGAGCTCCGAAGGCGGGTAAACTGCTTTGTGTAGCCGCCTCGATCTGCTCTTCGTGCGATCTCCGCCCCCCATCGAACCGAAAGGGACCCGGTCTTCCGGTCCCATAGGTGTTCGTGGGTCCGATCAGCCTCCCCGACAATGTCTGCGATGCTAAATTCGAAAATCGATAGCAGATCCAGCTCGGTGTCCGCAGGTGCACCTGATACGGAATGTGCAGCCGGAGACGAGTCCGGGGTTCCATTGACGCAAGCATTGCAGGATGTCGAGTCCGTGTGCGGCTCCAACGCTGCGGACTTTGTGGCCTCGGAGGGCCCGATCTGATTCGGTTCTGAGGCCGTTGCAGCAACAGGATCTATCACCTGGATGTGATCCGATGACAGATTTAAGTCATGTTCATCGGAGAGAGGGGGAGCGATCACCGCAGTCTCGAATCCATCAAAGATCAAGTCTCCACGGATATACGACGTAGTTCAAGCTTCCAAATCTGACCTGATGGCCAGGGGCGTAGCTATCGACCTGCTCCAGATGGCCAAGTGAGTTGGCCCGCAGTACAAAATCGCCGAACATGAAGATCTGTCCGGGGAGGAAGGTTCCTCCTTGGACGGCGTCATTATCGACGATTGAAGGGGCCATCAAACCTTTCGTTGATGGCACAGTGGAACTCTCAATGAAAGCACCAATGTCAGTGTCAAAACCGACAGATCTCGGGTAGGGGTTCTCGAACTGTGCGTCTAGGATCGATGGTAACAGGAGACGGGGGACACGATGTTTACCCAGGTTCAGACCCTCTATATGGAGGTAATACCCTACTTCCTGCTTGATTGATCTCGATGAATATGAGTGTTACAAGAGTTGATCTACCACGAGATCGTAATGGCTAAACCCTAGAAGTCTAGCCTATCTGAATATGGTAATGAGTATCTGTATCCGGACTACGCTCTCCGGTTTATATAGGCACCAGAGAGATCTAGGGTTACATGGGGTCAGTTACATAAAAGGGAATCTTCGTAGTCGGTCGCCTAGCTTGCCTTCCATGCCAAGGTGAGTCCAATCCAGACATGGGTATAGTCTTCGGCCATCATATCTTCACAGCCCATCAGTCCGGACCAATGAATAACAGGCCGGACGCCCGAGGACCCCTTAGTCCAGGACTCCCTCAGTAGCCCCTGAACCTGGCTTCAATGACGAGGAGTCCGGCGCGCAGATAGAACCTCAAATAATTATGACGATATCCAGGAAATGATCATTACATAGGCATCACGTCCAAGATTAGTAGACCGACTCCTGCGTGCATCTACTACTATTACTCCACACATCGACCGCTATCCGACATGCATCTAGTGTATTAAGTTCATGGAAAAATGGAGTAATGCAATAAGAACGATGACATGATGTAGACAAGATCCGTTTATCTATGGCGGTAGATATAGATCCCATCTTTTTATCCTTAGTAGCAACAATACATACGTGTCGGTTCCCTTTACATCGGGATCAAGCATAGTAAGATCGAACCCACTCTAGGGCACCTCTTCCCATTGCAAGATAAATAGATCAAGTTAGCCAAACAAAACACAAATATCGGAGAAGAAATATGAGGCTATAAGAGATCATGCATATAAGAGATCAAAGAAACTCAAATAACTTTCTAGATATAAAAAGATATGACTGATCATAAACTCAAAGTTCATCAGATCCCAACAAACACATCGCAAAAGAGTTACATCATATGGATCTCCAAGAGACCAAAGGTATTAAGAATTCAGCGAGAGAGAAAGCCATCTAGCTACTAACTACGGACCTGAAGGTCTACAAAGAACTACTCACGCATCATCGGAGAGACACCAATGGAGGTGGTGAACCCCATCCGAGATGGTGTCTAGATTGGATCTGGTGGTTACGGACTCAGCCGGTAATTTGGATGAATATTTTGTCGATGCTTCTAGGGTTCTCGTATTTTTGGGGTATTTATAGAGCAAAGAGGCGGTCCGAGGGCACCCGAGGTGGGCACAACCCACCAGGCGCTTTTTGGGCCTCCTGGCGCCTTTGGTGAGTTGTCCCTCCTCGGGACTCCCCAGGTGCAACCAGTATAACTTCTTCCTTTTTGGTCCATAAAAAATCATCGTGAAGACTCGTTGCATTTGGACTCCGTCTGATATTGATTTCCTGTGATGTAAAAAACATGGAAAAACAGCAACTAGCACTTGGCACTATGTTAATAGGTTAGTACCAAAAAATGATATAAATGACTATAAAATGATTATAAAACATCCAAGATTGATAATAAAACTGCATGGAACAATCAAAAATTATAGATACATTGGAGACGTATCAGCGCGCCAGGAGAGGGGGCGCGCCCTAGTGGGTTGTGCCCACCCAGGTGGCCCTCTCCGGCATGTCTTGGCTCCAGAAATTCTTATTATTGATATAAAAAATCCTCGCAAAGTTTCATTCCATTCCGATAACTTGTATTTCTGCACAAAAACAACACCATGGTAGTTCTGCTGAAAACAGCGTCAGTCCGGGGTTAGTTTCATTCAAATCATGCAAATTAGAGTCCAAAACAAGAGGAAAAGCTTGAGAAAAGTAGATACGTTGGAGACGTATCAACTCCCCAAGCTTAAACCTTTGCTTGTCCTCAAGCAATTCAGTTGATAAACTGAAAGTGAGAAAGAAAAAATTCTGAACTCTTTCGCTCTTGTTTGCATAAATAAGTTTAAATAAGACCCGTGTTTTTAGCCAACATTATAACTAACCATGTCGACAATAACTCTTAAAGATTATAATGACTCATATCAATGACATAATCAGCTAGTGAGCAATAATAAGATATCTCAAACAGCAACACGTTGTCAAAACAACCATGATATAATATGACAATAATGGTATCTCGCTATCCCTTTCTGAGATCACAAAACATAAATGCAGAGCACCTCCAAAGTTCAAGCAGCGACTAAACATTGTAATTCATGGTAGAAAAGATCCAGTCATGATGCACCCAACATTAGCTATACATAATGCATAAATCATGACAGCTGTGCTCTACTTAGTTTCCGGCGCTTGTTTTTTAGAAGGTGATGACACAACATAAAAGTAAATAGAAAGTCCCTTCGCAGAGGGAAGCAGTGATTTGCAGAGGTGCCAGAGCTCAATTTTTAAAACAGAGATAAATGATATTTTGAGACATGCACCCTTCTTATTCACTTCACGACCATCAGTTATCAACATCTTCCATGCTAAGCACGCTAGTGGTGGTTCCCAAGCGATAAAAGTAAAGGTTTTGACTCCATTGGGAGTTTTTGTTTGATTAATTCAGAGATGAACTCTTTTTCATGTTTGCAGTTTGGGACCGGGCATCCCTATTACCACCCATTTTCTCGTGCGACGGCGAGTGAATAAACACTCGACCTGAGAATAACCCGCTTAGCACGAAAGATATCGACCACCTCCTGTCGTTCCATGAACGATCCAGGCACACAAAAAGGATAATTTTTAGAACTTTTTAGAGGTGGCACATGCAAATTTACTTAGGACGGCAGGGTAATACCGTATACAGGTAGGTATGGTGGACTCATCTGGAATAACTTTGGGTTCAAGGTTTTTGATGTACAAGCAGAATTCCCACTTAGTACAAGCGAAGGCTAGCAACTAAGATTGAGAAGCAGCCAGCTAGAGAGCAACAACGATCATAACCAGGCATTATGCATAAGTAACATTGGACACTAGCATGAGTAGGATATGAAAACCATGAACATAAATATTATAGAGGCTATGTTGGTTTTGATTCAACTACATGTATGAACATGTGCCAAGTCAAGCCACTCGAACATTCAGAGGAGGATACCATATCATCATACTACATCACAATCATTTTAACGCTTATGTTGATATCCAAGATAAATCATTATCAACTCCCAGCTACTTATGCATGGCATGAGAAACTATAATATCTAATTGTCATTGCAAACATGTTTAATCATAATGAAATTTGAAGCACGGATACTAGGTTAAACATATTTACACAACCAGAACAAGTCAAGTTCATACCAATTTCTCTTTGCCACGGCCAGTTCATCGAATATTGTCATTATTGCCTTTCACTTGCACGACCGAATGATATGAAAATAATAATAGTGCAAGAGTGCCATGGACTAAGCTGGAATCTGCAAACATTTTATTCAACAGGAGAAGACAAGGTAAAATGTGCTCTTTATTAGTTCAAAAATTATTCATGTGAGAGCCACTCAACATTTTCATCGTGGTCTTCTCCTCGGTAAGACTCGAATAAAAAGAAAAGAAATTCAGAGAAACACACTGATTTTTTTGGAGTTTTTGGTTTTCTTCAACAAGCAAATAAAAAGCAAAAACGAGAAAAACTATTTACAAAAGAAGAACAAGGAAATCTTTTTGGATTTTCTTTTTAGTACTACTACTAAGCATGCATAGAAAGTAAATTACTACAACTATTTTTTTTGGTTTTTCTAAAGTTTTTCAAACACACAAGAAGGCAAGAAAAATAAATCTAAGCATGGATGATTCAATGAAAAAGTGTGAACACCGACAAATGGAATGATATGTGAGCATGAATATAATGTCGGTGAGAAACACGTCTCCCCAAGCTTAGGCTTTTGGCCTAACTTGGTAGTCGATCAAGAGCCCGGAGGGTAGTAGGGATCCCGAGGAGCGGGCATCCACTCATCCCCTTTGAGGTACCTGTGCGACCTCTGCAGCACAGGTGAGCGTTCCAAAGAGGGCAATGATGTCTGCAGCATAATCCTATATCCTCCCGGCGGTAGAATCAAACAAAGAAGGTTCGTGCAATGGAATAACATCACGAGTTGTAACGCTTATAGACCAAAGTTATAAGGAATGGCAATATCAGGACGATCATGTGCAAGAAAGTGATGGTGATCCATGGCTGCTCGGTCTAGGTAAACCTTGGTAAGAGGGTAATCATGAGGGCGTATCTCAACCTCGAAGTGAGCCGCCAACCGAGTAGCAAAAAACCCACCATGTACTTTACCCTGGGATTTATTAAGATGCAGGCGACGAGCCACGATAGCTCCCAAGCTATACGTGTTGTCGCCCTCAAGTGCACGACGTAAAATAGCAAGGTCTGGTGAACTAAGTGCACCCACCTTCTCCCTAGCAAGCAAGCATTTGGTAATAAAAGGTGCAAAGTAACGAACAGCAGGAAAATGTAAGCCGGTAGCGGTGATGGTCGACACTCTTCTCTCATCACCCACTGTCAAAGTGCGACAAAAGGCCTCAAACTCGGTAGGCCTAGGCTCAACCAAGCTCCCATCAGACGGGATCATGCATATGTTACAAAATTCAGTAAGTGGTATCTGATGGTTTTCAGCATATAAGTCAAAGCTCACTTCAGGAGGATTATTTCTAGGAAAGAAAGTAAAGCTCTGAACAAAGATGTTTATGAGGATTTGGTGCTGGTCACACTCATCTACGATGAAGTCAGTGAGGCCGGCATTGGCAATATATTGCATGAACGCCTCATGAATTCCAGCCTCTTGCAGGAGCAGAGGGTGTCGCGCCATTCAAGACGGCCTTACCTCCGCCAACCCGTGAGGGCGGAGATCACTGTCGAAGACTCCCAATAACACCCTTGGAGTTCTTCTTTGAGCCAAACTTCCTGAAGATATTCATGTCCGCGTACAATTTTTCCTGTGAACAAAAAAAATCTGAATTTTTAGTTCACAAAATTTTCTCAACAAAACTTCACAAAATTGATAGCAACTACTCATAGGGATACATAGATGCCATAGCAAGCATTCAAACTACTTAGAACACTAAGAATTCAACATGCAAGCACATCTACAGCAGCACCAAGAGTAGCTAATTATTCAAAGTATAAACCACTAAAACAAAAACTAATTGGACAAATGGTGGAGTCACATACCAAGCAACAATCCCCCGAAACAGTTTCAGAAACGGAGCTTCGAGCAAAGAGATTGAAATCCGTGGGTTTGAGCTCAAGAACACGGGAGAGAGAGCAATGGGGACTTTTTTTCTGGAGATAAGTGATGATGTGGGATGAAGAGGTAAGTGAGGGGGCCCACGTGGGGACCACAACCCACCAGGGTGCGCCCATGTGGGTTGTGCCCACCTGGTGCACCTCCCTCTGGTATTATTCGCACCAAAATTCAGAAATATTCAGAAAAAATCGTATTGAGTTTTCAGGGCATTCTGAGAACGTTTATTTTTGGTCATTTTTATTGCACGGAAATTCGTAAAATGCAGACAAAACATGGCATTTTATTTTATTTAACTAATAAAAACAGAGAATAAAAAGTAAGAGAGAAGGTAGTGCTTACTAAATTCATCAACTTCATACCGCTCAAAAATGATTCATCAATAAGGTTGATCGTGTCTTATTAACAACCACTTTCGATTAGCACGAAAGCAGATGAACTTTCAGAATCACTAAGTTACCTCAATGGGGATATGAATGTCCCCAACAATAAGCATTTCATATTTCTTTTTGATAGTAGGAAGAGTTATTTGAAAACTTCCAATAGTGATTGTCGGAGATTTTTCAATAAAATTAATACCATTCACTTGGAATTGTTTCTTCGAAAAGTGCACCGTATGCTCATTACCATTGATATGAAAAGTGACCATCCTTTTGTTGCAATCAATAACAGCCCCTGCAGTATTCAAGAAGGGTCTACCAAGGATAATCGACATGTTGTCGTCCTCGGGCATCTCAAGTATAACAAAGTCAGTCAAAATAGTAACATTAGCAACAACAACGGGCACATCCTCACAGATACCGATAGGTATGGCAGTTGATTTATCAGCCATTTGCAAAGATATTTCAGTAGGTGTGAGTTTATTCAAGTCAAGTCTTTTGTATAAAGAGAAAGGCATAACACTAACACCAACTCCTAAACCACACAAAGCAGTTTTCACATAGTTCTTTTTGGTAGAGAAAGGTATAGTTAGTATTCCCGGATCTCCAAGTTTTTTAGGTACTCCATCTTTAAAAGTGTAATTAGCAAGCATAGTCGAGATTTCAGCTTCCGGTATTTTTCTCTTATTAGTGATGATGTCTTTCATATACTTTGCATAAGGGGCATTTTCAAGATGTCGGGCCAAAGTAGTACGTTAAAAAGATCGGCCTCAACATTTCAACAAAGCGTTCAAATTCTTCATCATCATTCTTTTTAGTTGACTTGGGTGGAAAAGGCATAGGTTTTTCAACCCACGGTTCTCTTTCTTTACCATGTTTCCTAGCCACAAAGTCTCTTTTATCATACCTTTTATTTTTGGGTTGTGGGTTATCAAGATCACCAGGTGGTTCTATCTCAACATCATTGTCTGGTTCTTTTTCCTTTGGTTGCGTGTCTTCATGAACCTCATCATTATCTTTTTCATTATCACTAAGTGAGTGTTCATTACCAGATTGAGTTTCAGCATCAGAGACGGAAGTTTCATTATCATTATCAGGAGGTTTTTCTATTTTAGGTTCACTAGAAGTGTGCAAAGTCCTATCATTTTTCTTTTTCTTTTTCTTTTTAGAAGGACTAGGTGCACTAGTGTTAGCTCTTTGTGAGTCTTGTTCAATTCTTTTTGGTGTCCCTTAGGATAAAGTGGTTCCTGAATCATTTTACCTCCTCTAGTTGCAACTCTAACAGCAAAGTCATGCATATTGTGATTCATTTCATCAAGTAATTCTCTTTGTGATTTAGCAACTTGTTCTAACCGGGTTTGAACCATAGAAGCATGTTTTCCAACACCTCTAACATCATTTGAGATTCTAAATAACAAGTCACTCAAGCGAGCAATCATATCGTAATTATATTTCAATTGTTTCATAACATTTGCATTGAAGTGATCTTGTTTTCTAATGTAGTTTTCAAACTCATAAAGGCATTGACTAGGATGCATATTGTGAGGGTTATCATTATCATCGAACTTCATAAGAGAATTTACCTCTACCACCTTAGGCATTGGCGGTGTATTAAGCCCATGTATTTCTTCAATAGGAGGTAAATTTTTAACATCCTCGCTTTTAATACCTTTTTCCTTCATAGATTTCTTTGCCTCTTGCATATCTTCAGATCAGATATAAAATACCCCTCTTCTTTGGAGTGGGTTTAGGCGGTGGTTCGTGAAGAGTTCAATCATCATAATTTTTCAATATGTTATTCAATAATTCTTCACTTGAGCAATAGTTCGTTCCACGAAAACACAACCAAAGACAACTATCTAGGAAGTCCCTAGAAGCATCCGTTAGTCCATTATAGAAGATATCAAGTATTTCATTTTTCTTAATAGGATGATCAGGCAAAGCATTAAGTAACAGGAAAAGCCTCCCCCAAGCTTCTGGAAGACTCTCATCTTTATTTTGCACAAAGTTAAATATTTCCTGTAAGGCAGCTTGTTTCTTATGAGCAGGAAAATATTTTTCAGAGAAGTAATAAATCATATCCTGGGGACTACGCACACAACTAGGAGTAAGAGTATTGTACCAAGGTTTAGCATCACCCTTTAATGAGAACGAGAATAATTTGAGAATAAAGTAGTAACGGGTTTTCTCATCATGAGTAAAGAGGGTGGCTATATCATTTAACTTAGTAAGATGTGCCACAACAGTCTCAGTTTCATAACCATGGAAAGGATCAGATTCAACCAGATTAATTAACTCTGGGTCGACAGAGAATTCATAATCCTTATCATCAATAAAAATAGGTGAAGTAGCAAACTTAGGATCACACTTCATTCTAGCATTCAGAGATTTTTCTTTATACTTGCATAATAATTTCTCTAGATCATCTCTATCATTGCAAGCAAGAATATCTCTAGTTGTTTCTTCACTCATAACATAACCTTCCGATACCTTAGGCAATTCATATCTAGGAAGGCTAGTTCTAGCAGGTGTTTCAGGAGTTTCAGTTTCAAGCTCATCATTAGATTCAACAACATCATGTTGTATTACTCTAGCAATTTGTGCATCAAGAAAATCACCAAGTGGCACATCATCATTATCAAGCAAGGTACTAGCATCATCATAAGCATTATCCATAGCAGAAGTAGCATCATCAATAACTTGTGACATATCAGAATTGATAGCATGTGGTGGTGTTGCAAGTTTACTCAAAATAGAAGGTGAATCTAAAGAAGAACTGGATGGCAGTTCCTTACCTCCCCTCGACTTTGAGGGAAATATCTTAGTCTTTGGATCCTGCAGATTCTTCATAGTGATAAATTGGTAATAATCCCAAGTGACTCAACAAATATGACTATGCACCTCGGCAATGGCGCCAGAAAAAGGTCTTGATAACCCACGAGTATAGGGGATCGCAACAGTTTTCGAGGGTAGAGTATTCAACCCAAATTTATAGATTCGACACAAGGGGAGCCAAAGAATATTTGAAGGTATTAGCAGCTGAGTTGTCAATTCAACCACACCTGGAGATTAATTATCTACAGCAAAGTGATCAGTAGCACAGTAATATGGTAGTTTTGATAGTAGTGATAGTAGCAACGGTAATGAATAAAGTGATAGCGATAATTTTGTAGCAAGTGTAATGTTGATGATAGCAAGAGTAACTTAGCAGAACAATATAGGATAAATTCGTAGGCATTGGATCGATGACTTGTTGGATGATATTCATCATGTGATTGTTATAACCTAGGGCTTATACGACACTAGCTCCAAATTCATCGATATAATGTAGGCATGTATTCCGTAAATAGTCATACGTGTTTTATTAAAAGAACTTGCATGATATCTTTTGTCCTACCCTCGCGTGGCAGCGGGGTCCATATTGGAAACTAAGGGATATTAAGGCCTCCTTTTATTAGAGAACCAGAACAAAGCATTAACACATAGTGAATAAATGAACTCCTCAAACTACGGTCATCACCGGGAGTGGGCCCGGTTGTTGTCACTTCGAGGTTGCCGGATCATAACACGTAGTAGGTGACTATAACTTGCAAGATCGGATCTAAAACATGGATATAATGATGAATTCATAAACGGTTCAGATTTGAGTTCATGGCACTCGGGCCCAAAGTTACAAGCATTAAGCATAGCAAAGTCATAGCAACATCAATCTAAGAACATAGTGGATACTAGGGATCATGCCCTAACAAAACTAACTCGATTAGATGATGAATCTCATCCAACTCCTCACCGACCAGCGAACCTATGAAGGAATTACTCACTCTCGGTGGGGAGCATCATGGAATTGGCGATGGAGATGGGTTGGTGATGACGAAGAACAAAGATCCCCCTCTCCGGAGCCCCAAACAGACTCCAGATCTGCCCTCCCGAGGAAGAACAGGGCTTGGCGGCGGCTCCGTCGCGTGGATCGTGATAATTCTTTCTCCCTGGTTTTTTTCTGGAAATATGTGATTTTATAGTATCAGGGGGGTCATCAGCGGGGCCACCAGGTGGGTACAACCCACCTGGGCGCGCCAGGAGAGGGGGCGTGCCCTGGTGGGTTGTGCCCACCCAGGTGCCCTGTCAGGACCCCGATCCTAAGTCACACCGATCTAGCATGTAACACATCATATCACTTTGCGGCCTCACGGTATTCCCATGGGTGCCACCTTACCGCCCAGGACCGATTGCACCTTTTGGCTCACGTATATGATAGTGTCGCTAGCATCCATATGACAGAGAACCCGGGATGACATGACTAGTCGTGAATCCAAAGTGGCTCTAACTTACAGGGACATGCATACATGACCCAGCAACGAACGTGTCGGTCATCAAAGTATGAACCCAAGTCGTAGCAAGCTACAAGGACTTAAAGGAACAACACGTGACATTTCCCGAAGGGATGGATACCGAGAACGAAGAAGGAACGTGTCGGTCATCAAAGTGTTCCGGAGCAATAGCAAGCTACCATGGTGGAAGCACTAGGAGACATTTCCCGGTAAGAGAGGCTACCAAGAATAAACAACTAGGTTGTCGGATCCCACACATACCAAGCATTTCAATAACATACACACAATATGCTCGATATGTGCAAATACAACATGGCATCACAACAAAACTCTACGACTCAACTTATTTAATCATTAGGCTCCGAGGAGCCGAGATATTACAAACATGGGTCCGATGACCCATGATTCAAGTCATACAAGGAATAAGCACATGCAGGAAGCTTAACTTGTCCGAGTACGCATAACTACAAATGAAAAGGCCGGAAGCACGACTATCTACAAGACCCCGCCGAGGGTACAAGATCGTAAATGAGGTAACAAGCTAAACGTCAAGTCAACGTGGAACTACTCGTGAGATCAAGTCTCTCTACAAAACATAAATTAAGCAAGCGTGAGTACAAATGTACCCAAAGAAGACTTACATCGTAACTAGCTACATATGCATCAAGATCAACAAAGGGATGGTAGGGTTTAATCGCTAGCAAGCCAGCTTTGACTCAGTGGCTATCCTGAACTACGTCTGCAAGTAACTCTTTTGAGGTGGTGCACACGTGTCCACATATTCACCAATCAATACACCACTATGGGTCGGCTCCTGTCTCCCTATGAGAACGCCATCCATAGCACTCACGCTTATCTTTCGCATTTTAGAGTATCCACTTTCACTTGTCTATGAACTGTATAGGCAACCCAGAAGTCCTTCACTGCAGACACGGCTATTCGAATAGATCTTTTATAACCCTGCAGGGATGTACTTCTTCCCACATGTTTCCACCACTTAGCGTCTGCACATGACATGTGCTCGACAGACTTCAAGCGAAAGCCGACGTGGGTGTAGACCACGACCTGACTAACCACACAAGTCCCTAGTCCAGGTTTATTGCCTATTCAGGTTCCATCCGCAAGGAGTCCGGCCGAGTTTTCCACTACGGCCCCGAACGATGTGTGCAGGGTTCCCGAGGCACCAAACGGGTGTCCTGGTACACCGTGCCACGTACCTACCGCACCACAGCCCACCCCTTGGGTCAGCGCTGCGCATGATCTCCAGCATACTGCAAACACCAGAAACTACTTGCAATTCCTGGACAGAGGACAGGGGGTTAATAAGTCGAGCGGGGTCATATTTCAGGGCCCAACGTGTGGTAGTAGCTGTTCATGGATCACAAACATAGAACTCGGTTCTTGAGGACGGTTTCAATGAGACAACCCACCATGTACTCCTACATGGCCTCTCACTGCTACCTTTACCAAATTGTGTTCACACACTTAGCTCTCAATAGTAGGACATGTTCACCACATTCCAATTCATTCCCGATGAATCGCACTGACCGAACTCTAAGCAAGAGTGCATGAAAAGAAGCATGAATGAGTAGGCACATCGTGGCTCAAACAACTCCTACTCATGCTAGTGGGTTTCATCTATTTACTATGGCAATGACAGGTCATGCAGAGGAAAGGGGTTCAACTACCGCATGACATGTAACAATTGAATCGTTGTTGTCCTAATACAAGAAAAGAGAGCGTGTTTATAGAGTGGGATTGTATCAGAATGAACAAGGGGGTTTTGCTTGCCTGGCACTTCTGAAGACGATATAGCTCTTCATCGGTGTCATCGAACTCATCATCGAAACATACGTCTACTGAGGGGGAACAACCACCGGCAAACAAGAGGGAACACAAACAATGCAATGCAACAATATGATGCATGAATGTGACATGGCAATATGCTGTAATTTGAGCTAATGCAGCTGGCAATGATTTAAATGGAGTTGCTTTGAACACTAAATTCAAATTCAAACTCCATATGTGATCATTCAAATGTGATTTATTTGATTTGTCCAATTCAGCTGCTATAAGTTGTTCTAACATACATGAAAATGGTACAGATGGACAGATTGGATATTTCTGATCATTTTTCATATACAAATTATTTCATATGGAGTTATGGTTGAATTTCTATGATTTTTAGAAGTTTCAAACATTTTCTGAAATAAATAAATCATTTCTGATTTATTTAAAACTCCAGAAAACACTTACTGCATCAGCATTACGTCACTATGACGTCAGCGCTCAACTAGGCGGCCAGGGTCAAACCTGACACGTGGGACCCATCAGTCAGTGACTCAGGGGTTAATTAAGGTTAAAACTAATCTTAACCAAAACTAATAATGGCCTGGGGCCCACTGGTCAATGACCCAATGGTGACTAGTTGGGTCGTTAGCAGCTAATGGTGGCGCCACGTTAGCTGCGCCGGTGGTTAGACAACGGCGACGAACCAGAGCGGCGGTGGCTCGCCTGAGTTGCGCTTGGGGTTGTCGCTTGCTGCGATGAGGGCATCAGAAAGGAGCCCTTGCTCGCCCACATCCAGGGAAGCACGCGGCTGCGCGTGGGGTGGCCTGGTTCACCGGCGGCGAGCTCATCCGCGGCGGCCATAGCACGGGGATGAGGCAGGCCAGGCTGCAAGCCACGGGGACACCAGTTGAAGTGCTCTACGGGCTCCTCGAAACTCCAGGAGTTCAACTACGCACCCAGATGCGACTGGAATGAGCCCTGGCCGCGTCGGCGACATCGCCGGCGGCAAGGAGCTTACGGGTGCGACGGGGAGGTAAGCTAGGGGTTGAGCGCGAGGAGGGGAATAGGGGAAAACGGAGAGAGGCTCACGGCAAGGAGGTTGGTGCAGACGGCGGGGCGGGGGACGTGTTGGTTGCCGCGAATCGACGGTGAGGTAGCTAGCGGTCGGAGGTTGAGGATGAGCTCGGGGACGATGCTGCTGAGGGCTCCATGGTCGAATGGGTTGGTGCAGAGCGCCATAGGCGATGGTGGTTCCTCCGGGCCGCTGCCAAGGCGAGGGAAGGCGTTAGCTGACGCAATGCCGAGCAGCGGCAGCGGCTATGCTCGGACGGTGCTCGACTGCAAGAGAGAGGGGGCTAGAGGAGGGGACGAGGACGAGTTACGAGCGAGAGGTACCGGGGTGGCGCGTGGCGGCTTCTGGAACCTCTCCTGCGTCGGCAGAAGCAGGAGGTGGCCTCAGGCGTGGACGCGTGCGGCGAGCACGCGCCCTTCGTCCTCCTGGCGGGAGGTTGGGGATGGCCAGGCTGGTGGTGAGGCCGGTGGCTGGACTGCGAGGTGAGCTGCACAGGAGGTAAGCCCAGGTAGGTTTCGTCTCTCTCTCTCTCTCTCTTTCTAATTCTTTATGTTTTCTAATTATTTTGCTCTGTTTTGAATTAGTAAAAATACTAACCCATTTTTTAAAATCCTGAAAATAATTGTGGGCACTATTTGAATTATTTCCAACAGCCCTCAACCATTTTCAGAATTATTTTGGCAATTAAAATATTCATAGAAATTAAATGCCCAAATGCAAATACATTATGGATTAATTCAAAAATCTAGAGTGACCTAGAAAAATGTGCACCATTTTTGGCAGAGGTTCTGGACCAATTCAAAAATGATGAATTTTCAGAAGGGCATTTTGGGTTCATTGCAACAGTTTCAAATTGAGCCTGGTCGAATTCTATTTGGTGCTAGGGTTTGAACATCCCCATTTCAAGTTTAGGCAAAAATTAAACATGATGCAACAAACCAAGACTAGTCCACAAACAAGGTTGAAGCTAGGTCTGTGACATGCCCCTCTCCGGCAGGTCTTGGCTCCAGAAATTCTTATTATTGATATAAAAAATCCTCACAAAGTTTCGTTCCATTCTGGGAACTTTTATTTCTGCACAAAAATAACACCATGGTAGTTCTGCTGAAAACAGCGTCAGTCCGGGGTTAGTTTCATTCAAATCATGCAAATTAGAGTCCAAAACAAGAGAAAAAGCATGAGAAAAAGTAGATATGTTGGAGACGTATCAAGATTAGGATTTCTCACTCCGTGTATCGGAGAGGTATCTCTGGGCCCTCTCGGTAATGTACATCACTATAAGCCTTGCAAGCAGTGTGATTAATGAGTTAGTTACGGGACGATACATTACGGAACGAGTAAAGAGACTTTTCGGTAACAAGATTGAACTAGGTATGATGATACCAACGATCGAATCTCGGGCAAGTAACATACCGATGACAAAGGGAATAACATATGTTGTTATGCAGTTTGACCAATAAAGATCTTCGTAGAAAATGTAGGAGCCAATATGAGCAGCCAGGTTCCGCTATTGGTTATTGACCAGAGATGTGTCTCGGTCATGTCTACATAGTTCTCGAACCCGTAGGGTCCACGTGCTTAACGTTTGATGACGATTTGTATTATGAGTTATGTGTTTTGGTGAGCGAAGTTTGTTCGGAGTGTTGGGGAACGCAATATTTCAAAAAATTTACCTACGATCACGCAAGATCTATCTAGGAGATGCATAGCAACGAGCGGGAGAGTGTGTCCACGTACCCTCGTAGACCGAAAGCGGAAGCGTTTAGTAACACGGTTGATGTAGTTGAACGTCTTCGTGATCCAACCGATCCAAGAGCCGAACATACGGCACCTCCGCGTTCAGCACACGTTCAGCTCGATGACGTCCCTCGATCTCTTGATCCAGTTGAGGACGAGGGAGAGTTCCGTCAGCACGACGGCATGGCTACGCATGATGATGAAGTTACGGTGCAGGGCTTCGCCTAAGCACTACTGACGATATGACCGAGGTGTGTAATCATGAGGGGGGCACCGCACACGCCTAAGAGAACACTTGGTGTGCCTTTGGGGTGCCCCCTCCCACGATATAAAGGAGGGGAGGAGGCGGCCGCCCAAGGGGGCGTCGGTGGGGAGTCCTACTAGGACTCCTAGTCCAAGTAGGATTGCCCCTCCTCTTTCCTTTTCCCGGAGTAGCAAAGGGGGAAGAGAAGAGCAGAGAGAGGAAGCGGGCGCGCCTCACCCCTTGTCCAATTCAGACTGGCAAGGGGGGGGGCGCCACCTCCTGTCCGGCCCTCTCTCTTCTCCACTGAGGCCCATGATGACCCATTAACTTCCCGGGGGGTTCCGGTAACCCCCGGTACTCCGAAACTCATCCGAAACGTCCCGAACCATTCCGGTGTCCGAATGTAACCTTCCAATATATGAAACTTTACCTCTCGAACATTTCGAGACTCCTTGTCATGTCCGTGATCTCATCCGGGACTCCGAACAATCTTCACTCATCAAATCACATAACTCATAATACAAATCGTCATCGAACGTTAAGCGTGCGGACGCTACGGGTTCGAGAACTATGTAAATATGACCGAGACTCATCTCCAGTCAATAACCAATAGCGGAACCTGGATGCTCATATTGGCTCCTACATATTCTACAAAGATCTTTATCGGTCAAACCGCATAACAACATATGTTGTTCCCTTTGTCATCGGTATGTTACTTGCCCAAGATTCGATAGTCGGTATCATCATACCTAGTTCAATCTCGTTACTGCCAAGTCTCTTTACTCGTTCTGTAATGCATCATCCCGCAACTAACTCATTAGTCACATTGCTTGCAAGGCTTATAGTGACGTGCATTACCGAGAGAGCCCAGAGATACCTCTGTGATACACGGAGTGACAAATCCTAATCTCCATCTATGCCAACTCAACAAACACCATCGCAGACACCTGTAGAGCATCTTTATAATCATCCAGTTACGTTGTGACGTTTGATAGCACACAAGGTGTTCCTCCGGTATTCGGGAGTTGCATAATCTCATAGTCAGAGGAACATGTATAAGTCATGATGAAAGCAATAGCAATAAAACTAAACGGTCATTTATGCTAAGCTAACGGATGGGTCTTGTCCATCACATCATTCTCTAATGATGTGATCCCGTTCATCAAATTACAACACATGTCTATGGTTAGGAAACTTAACCATCTTTGATTAACGAGCTAGTCAAGTAGAGGCATACCAGGGACACTCTATTTTGTTTATGTATTCACACATGTACTAAGTTTCTGATTAATACAATTCTAGCATGAATAATAAACATTTATAATGATATGAGGAAATATAAATAATAACTTTATTATTGCCTCTAGGGCATATTTCCTTCACGGAGTCCCGGATGAGATCACAGGCATGAAGAGGAGTCTCGAAATGGTCGAGAGGTAAAGATTGATATATTGGAAGGTTATATACGGACACCGAAATGGTTCGATAAGGTTCGGGGATTTTTCGGAGTACCGGGAGGCTACCGGAACCCCCCAGGAAAGTTAATGGGCCTAATGGGCCATAACGGAGGAGAGGAGGCAGTGGGGGAGAGGAGGCAAGCCATGGGAGGAGGCGCACACCCCCTTGTCCCAATCCGAATTGGACAAGGGGAGGGGGCGCGACCCCCCTCTTTCCTTCTCCCTCTCTCTGCCTTCCCCTTTCCCCCTCTCCGTTGGAAGGAAAGGGGGGCGAATCCTACTAGGAACAGAGTCGTAGTAGGACTCCCCCCCCCCATGGCACGCCCCCCTTGGGCCGGCCTCCTCCCTCCCTCCCTCCTTTATATACGTGGGCAGGGGGCACCCCAAAGCACATCAATTGTTCTTAGCCGTGTGTGGTGCCCCCCTCCACAGTTTACCACCTCGGTCATATTGTCGTAGTGCTTAAGCTTCCTGCACGGATCACATCATCAACACCATCGCCATGCCGTCGTGCTGACGGAACTCTCCCTTGACCCTCTACTGGATCAAGAGCTCGAGGGATGTCATCGTGCTGAACATGTGCTGAACACGGAGGTGTCGTACGTTCAGTACTTGGATCGGTGGATCGTGAAGACGTTCGAATACATCAACTACGTTACTAAACGCTTCCGCTTTCGGTCTACGAGGGTACGTGGACACACTCTCCCATCTTTTTTCTATGCATCTCCTAGATAGATCTTGCGTGATCGTGGATTTTGGTTTTTGAAATACTGCGTTGCCCAATAATGGCATCCGAGCCAGGTCTATGCGTAGATGATATATGCACAAGTAGAACACAAAGAGTTGTGGGTGATAATAGCCATACTGCTTACCACCAACGTCTTACTTTGATTTGGCGGTATTGTTGGATGAAGTGGCCCGGACCGACATTACATGACCTCGTTCATGAGACTGGTTCTACCGACGTGCTTCGCATTACGTGGTGGCGGTGTCTGTTTCTCCAACTTTAGTTGAATCGAGTTTGACTACTGATCGGTCCTTGTTGAAGGTTAAAATAGCACACTTGATGAAAAATTGTTGTGGTTTTGATGCGTAGGTAAGAACGGTTCTTGCTAGAAGCCCGTAGCAGCCACGTAAAACTTGCAACAACAAAGTAGAGTACGTCTAACTTGTTTTTGCAGGGCATGTTGTGATGTGATATGGTCAAGACGTGATGAGATATAAATTGTTGTATGAGATGATCATGTTTTGTAAAAGTTGTCAGCAACTGGCAGGAGCCTTATGGTTGTCGCTTTATTGTATGAAATGCAATCGCCATGTAATTGCTTTACTTTATAACTAAGCAGTAGCGATAGTCGTAGAAGAAATAGTTGGCGAGACGACAACGATGCTACGATGGAGATCAAGGTGTCAAGCCGGTGACGATGGAGATCATGATGGTGATTTGGAGATGGAGATCAAAGGCACAAGATGATGATGGACATATCACGTCACATATTTTGATTGCATGTGATGTTTATCTTTTATGCATCTTATTTTGCTTAGTACGGCGGTAGCATTATAAGATGATCCCTCACTAAATTTCAAGGTATAAGTGTTCTCCCTGAGTATGCACCGTTACTACAGTTCATCGTCTTGAGACACCACGTGATGATCGAGTGTGATAAGCTCTCGTTCACATACAACGGGTGCAAGCCAGTTTTGCAGTCTGCAGAATACGGGTTAAACTTGACGAGCCTAGCATATGCAGATATGACCTCGAACACCGAGACCGAAAGGTCGAACGTGAATCATATAGTAGATATGATCAACATAGTGATGTTCACCATTGAAAACTACTCCATCTCACGTGATGATCGGACATGGTTTAGTTGATATGGATCACGTGATCATTTAGATGACTAGAGGGATGTCTATATAAGTGAGAGTTCTTAAGTAATATGATTAATTGAACTTTAATTTATCATGAACTTGGTACCTGATAGTTTTTGCATGTCTATGTTGTTGTAGATCAATGGCCCGTGCTACCGTTCCCTTAAATTTTAATGCATTCCTAGAGAAAGCTAAGTTGAGAGATGATGGTAGCAACTAAACGGACTGGGTCCATAACTTGAGGATTATCCTCATTGCTGCACAGAAGAATTACGTCCTGGAAGCACCGCTTGGTGCAAGACCACGCAGGAGCAACTCCGGACGTTATGAATGTCCGCGAGCAAAGCTAGTGACTACTCGATAGTTCGAGTCGTGTGCCATGCTTTACGGCTTAGAATCGGGACTTCAAAGACGTTTTGAACGTCATGGAGCATATGAGATGTTCCAGAGTTGAAGTTAATATTTCAAGCAAATGCCCGAATTGAGAGATATGAAGTCTCCAATAAGTTCTATAGCTGCAAAATGGAGGAGAATAGTTACATCGGTGAACATATACTCGAGAATGTCTGGGTACCACAACCACTTGACTCAAGCTGGATTTAATCTTCCTGATGATAGTGTCATTGATGAGTTCTTCAATCAACGCCACCAAGCTATAAAAGCTTCGTGATGAACTATAATATGCAAGGGATGGATAAGATAATACCCGAGCTCTGCGTGATGCTAAAGGTTGCGGAGGTTGAAATCAAGAAGGAACATCAAGTGTTGATGGTTAACAAGACCACTTGTTTCAGGAAAAAGGGCAAAGGGAAGAAGGGGAACTTCAAGAAGAATGGCAAGCAAGTTGCTGCTCAAGTTAAGAATCCCAAGTCTGGACCTAAGCCTGAAACTGAGTGCTTCTACTTCAAAGGGACTGGTCATCGAAGCGTAAACCGCCCCAAGTATTTGGCGGATAAGAAGGATGGCAAAGTGAAAGGTATATTTGGTATACATGTTATTGATGTGTACCTTACTAATGCTCGTAGTAGCGCTGGGTATTTGATACTAGTTACATTTGCTCATATTTGCAACTCGAAACAGGGGCTACAGATTAAACGAAGATTGGCTAAGGACGAGGTGACGATGCGCGTGGGAAATGGTTCTAAAGTCGATGTGATCGCCGTTGGCACGCTACCTATACATCTACCTTCGGGATTAGTTTTAGACCTAAATAATTTGTTGTTTGGTGCCAGCGTTAAGCATGAACATTATATCTGGGTCTTGTTTGATGCGAGAGGTTATTCATTTAAATCAGAGAATAATGGTTGTTCTATTTATATGAGTAATATATTTTATGGTCATGCACCCTTGATGAGTGGTCTATTTTTGTTGAATCTCGATTGTAGTGATACACATATTCATAATATTAAACCCAAAAGATGCAAAGTTAATAATGATAGTGCAACTTATTTGTGGCACTGCCGCTTAGATCATATTGGTGTAGAGCGCATGAAGAAATTCCATGCTGATGGAATTTTGGAATCACTTGATTATGAATCACTTGATGCTTGTGAACCATGCCTCATGGCCAAGAAGAATAAGACTCAGTTCTCCGGAACAATGGAGCGAGCCACTGACTTATTGGAAATAATACATACTGATGTATGCGGTCCAATGAGTGTTGAGGCTCACGGCGGGTATCGTTATTTTCTGACCTTCACAGATGATTTGAATAGATATGGGTATATCTACTTAATGAAACATAAGTCTGAAACATTTGAAAAGTTCAAAGAATTTCAGAGTGAAGTGGAAAATCATCGTAACAGGAAAATAAAGTTTATACGATCTGATCGTGGAGGCGAATATTTGAGTTATGAGTTTGGTCTTCATTTGAAACAATGTGGAATAGTTTCACAACTCACGCCACCTAGAACACCACAGCGTAGTGGTGTGTCCAAACGTCGTAACCATACTTCATTAGATATGGTGCGATATATGATGTCTCTTACTGATTTACCGCTATCATTTTGGGGTTATGCTTTAGAGACGGCTGCATTCACGTTAAATAGGGCACCATCTAAATCCATTGAGACGACACCATATGAACTGTGGTTTGGCAAGAAACCTAAGCTTTCGTTTCATAAAGTTTGGGGCTGCGATGCTTATGTGAAAAAGCTTCAACCTGATAAGCTCAAACCCAAATCGGAGAAATGTGTCTTCATAGGATACCAAAAGAGACTGTTGGGTACACCTTCTATCACATATCCGAAGGCAAGATATTCGTTGCTAAAAATGGATCCTTTCTAGAGAAGGAGTTTCTCTTGAAAGAAGTGAGTGGGAGGAAAGTAGAACTTGATGAGGTAATTGTACCTTCTCCCGAGTTGAAAAGTATTTCATCACAGAAATCAGTTCCAGTGATTCCTACACCAATTAGTGAGGAAGCTAATCATGATGATCATGAAACTTCAGATCAAGTTGCTACCGAACCTCATAGGTCAACTAGAGTACGATCCGCACCAGAGTGGTACAGTAATCATGTTCTTGAGATCATGTTACTTGACCATGACGAACCTACGAACTATGAGGAATCGATGATGAGCCCAGATTCTACGAAATGGCTAGAGGCCATGAAATCTGAGATGGGATCAATGTATGAGAACAAAGTATGGACTTTGGTTGACTTGCCCGATGATTAGCAAGCCATAGAGAATAAATGGATCTTCAAGAAGAAGACTGACGCTAACGGTAATGTTACTGCCTACAAAGCTCGACTTGTTGCGAAAGGTTTTCGACAAGTTCAAGGAGTTGACTACGATGAGACATTTTGTAGCGATCCGACCTCAAATGGTCAAATCTCTGTGTATAAGTGTCATCCCTGGATCAGTAATGCTGACACACACAATACTTGAAGGATTTATAACAAAGTGCAATCACACACTTATTACATCGAATGTCTCAAAAGAGAACTTATTACAATAAATATGGCTTAAGGCCATCTAAATAAGATAACAGCGGAAGGCTTGGAAGATAAAGTGAGTCCATCAACTCCAACGGCATAGCTGAGTGCACAACAACGACCTAGCGCACCTTACTCTTTGTCTGAAAAATCTGCAACATGATATGTTGCAGCCCGAAATGGGTCAGCACAAGGAATATGCTAGCAAAATAACACAGTAGAGCAATTGAACAAGTAAATGCTAACACTACATGTATATATGGCTGGTGGAGGCTCTATGGTTATAATGTTTTTGCGAAAAGCCAATTTTTCCCTACAACAAAGGAATATATTTTATTTAACTATCATGGTGGTTGAAACATTGAGAATGGTAAAACCCCATCTCAATCCCAATTAAGAAGTAATTAACAACCTAGCAAATTAATTTAGAGTGATGAGATCAAATCAATAATTCAAGTACCAGATACTCAAGATGTCCATAACCGGGGACATGGCTAACCATGATTAGTTTGTACACTCTGCAGAGGTTTGCGCACTTTTCCCCACAAGACTCGATCTCCTCCGTTGGATTTCCCGCACTACATGGTGTTTGAGAAACGGATGACCAAGACATAGTCTTCGTAAGCATTAACTCTTTACTCTGGGTAGACAAAGACCAACCTACATCCCCTACATCTGCTAGCCTACCACCTAAAGAGGTCACGCAACATACTCAACTATGCGAGCCCATAATGGCTTGTGGTCAGCACACGGAAGTTTCTAGCATGAATAATCTTATGATCCCTTTGAGCACAGGTGGCAAACCAAAGGACAAAGATCGTATATCCCCATGTGCCCGCAACCAATCCACCCAGATGTGTATTTAAGTAGCCACCTTAAGTTAACCATTAATTATTAATCTAAGATCTGTCATGGATACCCTCAAACCCAATCCACGTCTACGAGCATAGCATAGCAACTTGAGCATGATGTATATGTAACTCCCAAGGGTTTGATATAAAAGGGCAATAGGTTCTACCTCATCATCTACTTCCCAGTACCCACAAGTTAATCACATCCTACTCATGCAGTATTTGAGGATTGCAACTAATGCATAATAAAGGGGGTATGATCAATGTGTTACTTGCCTTGCTGACGATCCGCAAACCCTAGAGACTCGTAGTAGCACGCTATGCACTCCGGAAATTCTATCGCAAACAAACAATAGCATACATAAGCACTCAAGCATAGATGCAAGGGTAAAACTCAAATAATAAGATCCAATCTGAAAGTTCAACTGAAGAGCTTCGATTTGCAAAAAGAATCAACCAAATCGGAGCTACGAAACTCAAACTATGGTCAGAGGAACTTCGAATTCAAATCTTCTTGAAACCAAATTTTAAATTATCAAAACCATGTTCAAGTTGATTAACCAGAAAGAGGGGCTCGAGACGAAGATTTTGGCGTTGGTTTCACTGGATTTGGACGAACGGTTAAAAAGTTGCGAGGGTTTGAAGACCAGGGGCTAATCTGCGATAAAAATATTCGTGGATAGGCCCCTGGCCGAAAATAAAGTAAAAAAGAAAATACTACAGCGCGAACGTTCGTTAACAGAGTTGAACGGGCGAATGCGTTTGTTAAAACCGAACTAACGAGCGGACGCTCGCTAAATAACGAAACCAAAAAAACGAACCGAACCGAACCGATCTAAAAAAACGAAACTAGGATTTCTAAAAAACTGGGACGGACTGGAAAAACCGGCAGCGACGGGCGGGATCCAAACGGCGGCGGTGGCGGTGTTGCGAGTCCGCGGCGACGAGGTGAGGCGGTGGGGCTCGGCTGCGAGGTGGCCATGGCGGCGGCGGTTCTGGCAACGACGACGCAATGACAAGTCTGTGGCGGCTCTATGGCGAGGTTGAGGCGGCGGACGAGGAGAGGAGGGGTGGAATTGGTATTTAAGGAGGGAAGGGTTGCTTGCGGCTTGGGGAGGGGCAAGGTGGGCGAGGCGTGAGTCCGGCTCGGGGACGAGTCCAGTCGTGGCCAGCAGCTCATGTGAGGAAAAGGTGGCCGGCGGTGGGCTGACCGGCTTTCGGTGGAGCCGTTAGCCCGATCGAGTATAATTTATTTTTTTAAATGAATTCCGCCGAAATAAAATCCTAAATAAATATAAGAAAATCTAAAAATGTGAAAAACAATTTTCACCGTCTAAATAAAATATTTAGAACAAAGTGAACATTTTCTTGGCCTAAAAATGCAAATTTTGAAAAATGCATATTTTTCTACTTCAAATAAAATAGCAATAAAAATCCAAATAAAACAATTATTTGATTTTAACATTTTCCTCCAATATGTCTTTTATTTTGGAGAAGTCATTTATCTCCTCTCCTTTAATTTTAATATTGGAAATATTTTGGAGAGAAAAATAATTAAAACCAAAATGATCCTCTTTTCAATATTTGAGAAAAATCAAATATGAAAATGAATGAAATCCCCAACTCTCTCCGTGGGTCGAATTGAATGAATCAAATATGAAAACCAAAATGAGTTGCTTAGAATTTCTCGGATCGAAACCAAAAATGCAAATGAAATATGATATGCATATGATGACCTATGTATAACATTCCAAATTGAGAATTTGGGATGTTACAAACATACCCCCCTTAGGATGAATCTCGCCCTCGAGATTCGGGTTGGCTAGAAAATAGGTGTGGGTGATCTTTCCGTAGGTCTTCCTCTCGTTCCTAGGTAGCTTCATCCTCGGTATGGTGGATCCATTGAACTTTGCAAAACTTGATAACCTTGCTGCGTGTAACTCGGCTGGCAAACTCGAGAATCTTGACAGGTTTCTCCTCGTAGGTTAAATCACTATCCAATTGAATTGCTTCCAGGGGCACTATATCTCTCAGAGGAATATCAACCATCTCAGCATGGCACTTCTTCAACTGGGAAATGTGAAACACATCATGAACTCCTGACAATCCTTTGGGTAACTCCAACTTGTAGGCTACTTTTCCCATATGTTCCAAAACTCGGTATGGTCCTACAAATCTTGGGGCTAACTTTCCCTTAACTCCAAAACGTTTAACTCCTGGCAGAGGCGACACACGAAGATATGCTCTATCTCCGATTTCATAGACTACCTCCTTGCGTTTTGAATCTGCATAACTCTTCTGCCTGGACTGAGCTACCTTCAGTCTATCACGAATCAATTTAACCTTCTCTTCGGACTCTTTAATAAAATCTAGTCCAAACAACTGACAGTCTCCAACTTCATCCCACATCAATGGTGTCCTGCACCTCCTTCCATACAAAGCTTCGAAAGGGGACATCTTCAAACTGGCTTGATAGCTGTTGTTGTATGAGAACTCCGCGTAGGGCAAATTATCATCCCAACTAGATCCATAATCTAGTGCACAAGCTCTCAACATGTCCTCCAGAATCTGATTGACTCTCTCGGTCTGTCCATCTGTCTGCGGATGAAAGGCTATACTGAACTCTAGCCTGGTACCCAAGGTCTGGTGCAGCTGGTGCCAAAACTTTGAAGTAAATTGTGTTCCTCTATCTGATACGATGGTCCTCGGAACTCCATGCAGACATACGGTCCTGGTCATATATATCTTGGCCAACTTCGCACTTGTATAGGTGGTTTTCACTGGGATAAAATGAGCCACTTTGGTCAAACGATCCACTACTACCCAGATAGAATCATATCCCGATCGGGTCCTAAGTAATCCGGTGATGAAATCCGTGCCAAGCTTATCCCACTTCCATTCGGGTATCGGCATATGCTGCAGTAATCCTGCTGGCTTCTGATGTTCTGCCTTCACTCTCTGACATACATCACATACAGCTACATACTCAGCAATATCCTTCTTCATACCAGTCCACCAGAAACGCTCCTTCAAATCCAAATACATCTTGGTGTTTCCGGGGTGTATCGAGTATGGCGAGTCATGAGCTTCCTGAAGTATTAACTTCCTGATCTCTGCATTATTGGGTACATAAACACGGTCCTCAAACCATAAGGTGTCGTGCTCATCCTCACAGAAATCTTTGGCTTTTCCTTTGCTCATCTTCTCCTTTATATCAGTAATTTCTTTGTCATCCTTCTGAGCTTATCTAATCTTTCCCAATAATGTCGACTGAACCTCCATTGCTGCGACAAAACCTCTAGGGACAATCTCCAAACGTAGCTCCCTGAGATCTTCGACTAACTCCTTTGGTAATCCTCCACTTATGAGGGTATTGGCATAACTCTTCCGGCTCAAAGCGTCTGATACGACATTGGCCTTGCCTGGGAGATAGTGCAACTTCGTATCATAGTCCTTTATAAGCTCCAACCATCTCCTTTGCCTGAGGTTCAGCTCCTTCTGAGTGAAAATGTACTTCAAACTCTTGTGATCTGTGTACACATCACAACGATTTCTAATAAGAAAATGTCTCCAGGTCTTGAGCGCATGCACTACGGATGCTAACTCCAAATCATGCGTGGCATAATTCAACTCATGCGGTCAAAGTTGACGTGAGGCATATGAAACAACTCTTTCGTCCTGCATAAATACACCTCCAAGTCCTAAGCGAGAAGCGTCGCAATACACTTGGAAATCTTTGCGTATATCCGGCAGAATCATCACTAGGGCTATAACCAAACGTTTCTTCAACTCCTGGAAACTTGCCTCACATTCATCTGTCCATTTAAACTTAGTGTCTTTCTTCAACAACTCCGTCATGGACTTCGCAATTTTAGAAAAATTCTCAATAAATCTCCGATAATATCCCCCGAGTCCAAGAAAACTGCGGATCTCTCCAACTGAGGTGGGTGCCAACCACTCAGTGACTGACTGAACCTTGGTAGGATCCACTGATATACCTTCTCCTGATATAACATGTCCAAGAAATCCAACTTCCTTCAACCAAAACTCACACTTGCTGAACTTGGCATACAACTGATGTTCCCTGAGCTTCTCGAGAACTAAACGCAAATGCTCCTTGTGTTCCTCTTCATTCTTTGAGTATACCAGAATATCATCAATGAACACCACGACAAACTTATCCAAGAACTCCATGAACACCTTATTCATCATACTCATAAAATAGGCAGGGCGTTAGTCAATCCAAATGACATAACCGTGTACTCATATAGCCCGTACCTTGTGGTGAAGGCCGTCTGAGGTATATCCTGTTCTCGAATCTTCAATTAGTGGTATCTCGATCACAGATTGATCTTGGAAAATACTTTAGCTCTTTGCAACTGATCAAACAAATCATTGATCATCGGTAGTGGGCACTTGTTCTTGATCGTCACTTCGTTCAATGCACGATAATCAACAACCATTCTCAATGATCCATCCTTCTTCTCAACCAAGAGCACTGGGGCTCCCCACGGTGATGAACTTCGTCGAATGTAACCCTTCTCCAATAACTCCTTGATCTGCTTCTTAATCTCCTCCAGATCATTTGCGGGCATCCGGTATGGTCTCTTCGATATCGGGTCCAGGTTCTGCAATAGCTCTATCAAAAACTCAATGTATCGATCCGTGGCATGCCTGGTAGCTCCTCTGGAACACATCCGGATAATCCTTCACTACGTGCACTTCCTCTGAACAACTCACGAGAGGGAATTTACTTGGGTTCACTTTGGCGCGTGCCTGGATACGTACTTAATCATTTTCCCCTCCGGGGTGGTGAGCAGAATTGACCTACTAGCACAGTCAATGTTTCCACCATACTTAGATAGCCAATCCATTCCTAGTATCACATCCAATCCTCGTGACTCCAAAATTCTTAGGTCTGAGGGGAAAACATGGCTACCAATGGTTAAGGGTAACCGATCGCACCACTGCTCCTGGTGATCTTACTAGCATGGGTGACCCAAGGGCTAAGGTGGGTAGTTTAAACTTGTCCACAAATCCCCTTGATATGTATGAATGCGATGCACCAGTATCGAAAAGAACGAGAGCGGTAAATGACTTAACCAAAAACTTACTGATAACTGCATCAGGCTGCTCTTCAACCTCCTCCACGTTCACGTGGTTCACTTGTCCCCTGTTGAAAGGGTTGGGCTTCTTCCCAGAGCTTCCATTGTCATTTCCATTCTTTGCTTCAGGGCACTCATTGGCATAGTGTCCAGTCTTCCCGCACTTGAAACAAGTAATGTGACTTTGATCCTTCTTGGCGGGTGTGGCTGGGTTAGAGCGGTTCTGGTTACTGCTTACTCCATTCCCATTTCCATTCTTGGGGCCACTGTGGTTATGCAAACTTCCTCCATTGTGAGTATGGCCTCCATGGTTATGGGTATATCCTCCCGAGTTCGGGGTAAAACGAGGCTTCTACGAGGCTCCAAAATTGTACCTCCCTTGTCCATACTTCCTTTTGCGGCTCTCTATCTGTTGCTGCTTCCCTTCAATCATTAGAGCTCTGTCTACCAACTCCTGGTAGTTAGCGAATGTTGCTACCATCAACTGCATACTCATCTCATCATTCAACCCTTCCATAAACTTCTCCTGCTTCGTGGCATCGGTGGCCACATCATTCGGGGCATAGCGAGCTAACTTACTGAACTCATCCACGTCTTGCCCACAAGATGCGATTTCCTGGCGTAAGTTGCGAAACTCACGCTTCTTCATGCTCATAGCTCCAGTTGAGAGATGTGCAGTGCGGAATGCTTGCTAAAACTGATCCTAAGTGATATTCGCTATAGGGAAAGTGGCTGTGTAATTCTCCCACCATGAGGCTGCGGGTCCATCCAATTGATGTGCGGCAAAACGCACCTTCTCAGCATCTGTGCAACCTGCGGTGGTCAACTCCCTTCCAATCCGGCGTAGCCGATCCTTGACAACTATCGGCTCGATGCTCTTTGGAAAACACCGGCTGCAACCTCGTAAAAGCGGGCTAAGTTGTCAGCGGGGAGGTGGTGGTGGTGGTTTGTTGTTGTTGTTGTTGTTGTTGTTGTTGTTGTTGTTGTTGTTGTTGCCTTGGTTCTGGACTAGTTGTTGTATCAAGGCATTCTGCTGTTGGATCAACTGGGTGATCTCCGGTGGGAAGACAAATCCGGTGTCACGTCTCGGAGGCATCTGATGGGTTTAGAGGGGAGAGATTAGAATAGAATGAGGTCTAATGAGAAAACACTACCCATATGCACATGAGACAAACACAAACATATCACACCAAAACAATTCAAGCAAGGGCATACAATCGATCTAACTATCGTCACAGTGCTCGGACTACTACCATATACATGGGGGAATACTACTAATAATATGGTGGTCTACTAGAAATTTTGATCGGTGGAAGACTCCATGATATCCGCTCCAGCTTTGTCTTCATAATCATCATCACTACTGTCAGGGTCGTACTCGGTGTCGTCGATGATGATGAAATCCTCGGGATGATCGTCATCTCCTCCTGGCGCGGGGTCTCCCATGAATACTCTTAGCTTCCTCGTCAGGTAGTCATTCTTCTCCACTAGTATTGCGATTTCTTCCTCATATCCGTCACGTGTAGACTTGAGTTCCTCTTCTAGCTCCATGTTCCTGGTCATCACCTTCTTCAAATCTATCATGCTTGTGCACATTTGGTTCTCCTGGCGACGAATGTGCTGGTTTAACTCCTGGATGAAAGCTGCAATGGACCTGCCCCTCCAGGTACTTATCATCTCCCATTGCTCTTCTCGGCGCCCACATATCTGGTAGATGGTGTCCTTAAGATCCTTGTGATAAACTTTGCCGATGCGTCCCATGGCGATGTGGGCTGCCATGCTCTTACCTAGACTCGTGTTGGTGCATCAAAGGAAAACTCTATGGGCTCGATGAATCGCGTGAATGTCCTTCCCTGGAACTTGAACTCGAATCATCCATCGCCTCCTCTTACGGTAAAGTGGCGGTGTAGGTCCCGTGAAGCTTGGTATTCCGATGTTCAGGTACCTAGTGACTTCCTTCAAGTGTCTCCCAAAAGGGGTGTCTTCATCCGGTTGTGCAAACTTGTTCCTTGAGTCCGCCATCCTATAGGGTAGAAAAATGGAGAGGAGTCAGAAATGAGTAGAGAAGAGTGACATATGGCTTAACTTAGTGGTTGTGTCCTACAATCAGCGTGTGCTCTGATACCATCTTGTAGCGATCCGACCTCAAACGGTCAAATCTCTGTGTATAAGTGTCATCCCTGGATCGGTAATGCTGACACACACAGTACTTGAAGGATTTATAACAGAGTGCAATCACACACTTATTACATCAAATGTCTCAAAAGAGAACTTATTACAATAAATATGGCTTAAGGCCATCTAAATAAGTTAACAAATGGAAGGCTTGGAAGATAAAGTGAGTCCATCAACTCCAACGGCAGATAGCCGAAAGTGCACACAACAACGACCTAGTGCACCTTACTCTTCGTCTGAAAAGTCTGCAACATGATATGTTGTAGCCCGGAACGGGTCAACACATGGAATATGCTGGAAAATAACACATTAGAGCAATTGAAGTAAATGCTAACACTACATGCATATATGGCTAGTGGAGGCTCTATGGTTATAATTTTTTTGCGAGAAGCCAATTTTTCCCTACAACAAAGGAATATATTTTATTTAACTATCATGGTGGTTGAAACATTGAGAATGGTAAAACCCCATCTCAATCCCAATTAAGAAGTAATTAATAACCCAGCAAATTAGTTTAGAGTGATGAGATCAAATCAATAATTCAAGTACCAGATACTCAAGATGTCCATAACCGGGGACACGGCTAACCATGATTAGTTTGTACACTCTGCAGAGGTTTGCGCACTTTTCCCCACAAGACTCGATCTCCTCCGTTGGATTTCCCGCACTACATGGTGTTTGAGAAACGGATGACCGAGACATAGTCTTTCAGAAGCATTAACTCTTTACTCTGGGTAGACAGTACCAACCTACATCCCCTACATCTGCTAACCTACCACTGAAAGAGGTCACGCAACATACTCAACTATGCGAGCCCATAATGTCTTGTGGTACTGCACGGAAGTTTCTAGCATGAATAATCTTATGATCCCTTTGAGCCTGGGTGGCGAACCAAATGACAGCAGTGGTATATCCCCAGGTGAAAGGATCGATATGGTTGACTAGAGGGGGGGGGGTGAATAGGCAACTAACAATTTTTAGCTTTTCTTTACCAAATTAAACTTTGCATCAAAGTAGGTTGTCTAGATATGCAACTAGGTGGACAACCTATATGATGCAACAAACACAAGCACACAAGCAAGCAATGAATATAACACAAATAAGCTTGCACAAGTAAAGGGATGAGATAACCAAGAGTGGAGTCGGTGAAGGCGAGGATGTGTTGAAGTTCCTTCCTTTTGAGGGGAAGCACGTCTCAGATTAGAGCGGTGTGGAGGCACAAGCTCCCAAGAAGCCACTAGGGCCACCGTATTCTCCTCACGCCCTCACACAATGCGAGATGCCGTGATTCCACTATTGGTGCCCTTGAAGGGCGACGAACCTTTACAAACAAGGTTGGGGCAATCTCCACAACTTAATTGAGGCTCCCAACGACACCACGAAGCTTCATCACAATGGACTCTGGCTCATGGTGACCTCAACCGTCTAGGGTGCTCAAACACCCAAGAGTAACAAGATCCATAAAGGGATTAGTGGGGGAATCAAATTTCTCTTGGTGGAAGTGTAGATCGGGGCCTTCTCAACCACTCCCGAGCAAATCAACAAGTTTGATTGGCTAGGGAGTGAGATCAATAAAATGGAGCTTAGGAGCAACAATGGAGCCGAGGGTTGGAAGAGGTGGTCAACTAAAGGTAGGAGACGACCCTTTTATAGTGGTGGACGAAATCCAACCGTTATCCACTTAACCAGCCCGCGACACGTGGTACTACTCTTGCTCCGGTAGCGGTACTACCGCATAAGGCCACGCAGCGGTACTACCGTAGCCACCGCAGTACTACACAGCGGCGTGAAGGCTACAATAGCCCGACAAGGAAGCGATACTACCGTGAGCGCGGTACTACCGCTCCCTCCTTGCGATACTACCGCAAGGCAGGAAAGCCCTAGCCTGGAAAGGGCGCGGATGAATAAAAATACATCCGTTCCTACTTCCGCTGGAAAACAAACGGTGCAAAAACCAGACGCGGTACTACCGCAAGAGAGCAGTACTACCGCGTGGCTGTTGGATCAGACCACACACGGTACTACCGCGCGCAAGGCGCGGTACTACCGCGGAGGCGCGGATGTAAAAAATTACATCCGCCCCTACTACAAGAACGCAGCGGTACTTGGCACAGGGGCCACAGTAGTATGGCTCCGGAGGAGCGGTACTACCATGGGCTCCATGCAGTAACACGCCAGCGCCGAGCCAGCGGTACTCAAGAGGTGCACAATGGTACTACCGCTCCAGGAGCAAGATTACATAAGCACAAGAATGACCAACGCAATCACCGGCCGAGGATAAGCGGGATGCTCCATAGTGCAAGGGAAAAGGTGGAGACAAGGAAGGGAATGTATGCGTGATGATTCCACCCAAACCTTTCCGACGCGGACCCCCTCTTAATAGTACGGCTTTCCCTACGACTCAAATCCACCAAAAGAAAGCGTGAAAGCAGCCGTCTTCAATAGTCTTCGAGGGCACCAAACCGTCTTGTGCCTAGTGAAGAAATGTCCGAGAAACTCAAAGGCACACGATTAGTCCGCAAAAGCATTGTCATCAATCACCAAAACACCTAAGGGATAAATATGCACTTACACTAGGTGCCTGCAACCAATCCACCCAGATGTGTATTTAAGTAGCCACCTTAAGTTAACCATTAATTATTAATCTCACATCTGTCATGGATACCCTCAAACCCAATCCACGTCTACGAGCATAGCATAGCAACTTGAGCATGATGTATATGTAACTCCCAAGTGTTTGATATAAATGGGCAATAGGTTCTACCTCATCATCTACCTCCCAGTACCCACAAGTTAATCACATCCTACTCATGCAGTATTTGAGGATTGTAACTAATGCATAATAAAGGGGGTATGATCAATGTGTTACTTGCCTTGCTGACGATCGGCAAACCCTAGAGACTCGTAGTAGCACACTTCGCACTTCGGAAATTCTATCTCAAACAAACAATAGCATACATAAGCACTCAAGCATAGATGAAAGGGTAAAACTCAAATAAGAAGATCCAATCTGAAAGTTCAACTGAATAGCTTTGATTTGCAAAAAGAATCAACCAAATCGGAGCTACGAAACTCAAACTACTGATTCGAGAGGAACTTCAATTCAAATCTGCTTGAAACCAAATTTTAAATTGTCAAAACCATGTTCAAGTTGATTAACCAGAAAGAGGGGCTCGAGACGAAGATTTTGGCGTTGGTTCCACTGGATTTGGACGAACGGTTAAAAAGTTGCGACGGTTTGAAGATCAGGGGCTAATCTGCGATAAAAATATTCGCAGATAGGTCCCTGGCCGAAAATAAAATAAAAAGAAAAGACTACGGCGCGAACGTTCGTTAACAGAGGTGAACGGGCAAACGCGTTCGTTAAAAACGAACTAACAAGCGGACGCTCGCTAAGTAACGACCAAAAAAACAAACCGAACCGAACCGATCTAAAAAAACAAAACTAGGGTTTCTAAAAAACCGGGACGGACCGAAAAAACCGGCGGCGGCCATCGGGATCCGAGCGGCGGCGGCGGCATCGTCGTGAGTCCGTGGCGGCGGCGAGGCGAGGCGACGGGCTCCGGCCATGGCCAAGGTGGCGCGTGGTGGCGGTGGCAAGTGTGGCGGCCAGCTCGGTGGCGGGTTGAGGCGGCAGGCGAGGAGAGGAGGAGGCAAGGGCTGGTATTTAAGAAGGGAAGGGGGGTTGCTTGCGGCTTGGGGAGGGGGCAAGGCGGCGGGGCGAGGCGGAGTCCACTCGAGGGACGAAGTCCGTGGCGCGGCAAATCGGCTTGGCCCGGTCAAGCTAATTTTTAAATGAATTCTGCCGAAAGAAAATCCTAAATAAATACAAAAAAATTCTAAAAATGCCAAAAACAATTTTCACTGTCTAAATAAAATATTTAGAACAAAGTGAACATTTTCTTGGCCTAAAAAGGGAAATTTTGAAAAATGCATATTTTTGTACTTCAAATAAAATAGCAATAAAAATCCAAATAAAATAGTTATTTGATTTTAACATTTTTCCTCCAATGTTTCTTTTATTTTGAAGAAGTCATTTTATCTCCTCTCCTTTATTTTTAATATTGGAAATATTTTGGAGAGAAAAATAATTAAAACCAAAATGATCCTCTTTTCAATATTGGAGAAAATTCAAATATGAAAATAAATGAAATCCCCAACTCTCTCTATGGGTCCTTGAGTTGCTTAGAATTTCTAGGATCAAAACCAAAAATGCAAATGAAATATGATATGCATATGATGACCTATGTATAACATTCCAAATTGAGAATTTGGGATGTTACACATTCTCACCCGTAGCTATGCTTAAGTCTGTCCGAATCATGTTAGCAATTGCCGCATTTTATGATTATGAAATTTCGCAAATGGATGTTAAAACTGCATTCCTTAGTGGATATCTTAAAGAAGAGTTGTATATGATGCAAACAGAAGGGTTTGTCGATCCTAAAGGTGCTAACAAAGTGTGCAAGCTCCAGCGATCCATTTACGGACTGGTGCAAGCCTCTCGGAGTTGGAATATACACTTTGATAGTGTGATCAAAGCATATGGTTTTATACGGACTTTTGGAGAAGCCTGTATTTACAAGAAAGTGAGTGGGAGCTCTGTAGCATTTCTAATATTATATGTGGATGCCATATTGTTGATTGGAAATAATATAGAATTTCTAGATAGCATAAAAGGATACTTGAATAAGAATTTTTCAATGAAAGACCTCGGTGAAGCTGCTTATATATTGGGCATCAAGATTTATAGAGATAGATCAAGGCGGCTTAATTGGACTTTCACAAAGCACATACCTTGATAATGTTTTGAAGAAGTTCAAAATGGATCGATCAAAGAAAGGGTTCTTGCCTGTGTTACAAGGTGTGAAGTTGAGTCAGACTCAATGCCCGACCACTGCAGAAGATAGAGAGAAAATGAAAGTCATTCCCTATTCCTCAGCCATAGGTTCTATCATGTACACAATGCTGTGTACCAGACCTGATGTGTGCCTTGCTATAAGTTTAGCAGGGAGGTACTATCGTGGATTTGTCACGGCAGATGTCCTAGTGTGAGGACTTAGTCGTGAGGCCAACGCATCTATGTGGTAGCTTGAGAGGGGTTGATCAGGACGAGAGACACGAGGCAGATCCTCACACAAGACAAGGGTTTAGACAGCTTCAGGCCCCAGGAAACATCATCCGGTAATAACCCTCCATGTTGTTTGTGGCTAGGTCTCATTATGCTCATGAGGGAGTCGCCGATCAACCGGCTCTCCTCTAGTCGTGTCTAGCCTTTTCAAGCTTATCTCCCCCTCTTGGGGTGCCCTGCCCCTCCTTATATAAGTTGGAGGGGCGGGTTACATGTGGAGTCCTAGTAGGACTAGGACTATTCTATAACAAGCAGAATCCTAGTCTTGCCCCCTTAAGGGAAAACTCCTTATGCCTTTCCTCGTAAACCAGCCCACCATAGCATGAGCCGGCCTTCTAGGCCTTGGGCCTTTCGTTCGTCTGACTCGCCCGCTGGGTTACTAGTGAGTCACCAAGCTCTAGCCGGGTCATACATCTGGCGGGTTACACCGCGGGGTATATCCCCGACATTAGCCCCCAGTTTAGCTTGGATTTATCCATGGTAAACTCATGCTGCAAAATAAAGACAAGAACAATTTTGACAGGTTGTGCCCCGGTTTAAAAGTTTTCCTGAGCCGGCACCTGATCATCCTTAAGTCCTTGTCATTTCTTCCTGGATGCGTGTCCATGATCTCATAGCAAATCTCCTTTAGCAGATATGTTCAAATTTTGCCAATGCAAAAAATCCAGGCACTTCTTCTGAAAAATATGGGTCAATAGGCCAGCTTCATAATCAATTTGCTGACATTGGTTTCTTGCAGACAAAATATTATAAAGAGTAATTCATTTGATTCAGCTCCCAGTGCTTAACTAAAATATTCGTCTTGAAATACTCATCTGATTTTCACCCGGCTTGAAGATGTAGAACTTGCCGGTTTATCATCGCCAAAATTGCCAGTTTGTAAATATTGATGGCACCGAGTCATAATTGTTGCTAACATCAAGCTTGAAAATGTACCTCTCTTATACGCTTATTACTTGTAGCCCCCAAGTCTTAAGAAGAGAGCATAGTAACAGACTTAAGACTTGCTTCAATATAAACGCGTCGAAACTTTGAAGAAATCTGATTTATCCATCTCAATCACTAGTCATAAACTGAATATTCCACATATGTAGCCCCCAAGTGAGGGTTGTTATGCTTGCGACAACACAGGACTTGCGATTACTTTATGCTCAAAAACTTCAACCAGTGTAGCCCCCAAGGGCCGGGTCATTATGCAATAATGAGCAGGGACTTTGTAGATATGATCATTTGAACAGCAACATGTAGCCCCCAAGGGTCGGGTCATTACGATGTGATGAGTTGGATCTTCAATAACGCAAGCAAAAAATGACCTTGTATTAGCCCCCAAGTATCGGGTCGTAAGCCTGCAGTGACTCGGGACTATTCCTTCCATTGCAGAATAAATCATATCCATTGATAAAGAAATAATAGCCATTGCATTGAAAGCGACTTTGGAAATCTCAATCATAATACTGGTTATTGATAACCATAATAAAATCCAGCCATGTTGGCAATTCAAGATTTGAAAATTAAAATCCGGTATGAAAAACCAGAGTCATTCAATATCATCATAGAAATCCAGCCAATTTTGGCAATTTAAAGATTTAAATACCTTATCGATTGACAAGTAAATCCGGAGATTAAATACCCGACGGCTCTTGGCCGATGGCGACTTAATATGCATTCATTGTACTCCGGGATTTTTTTAACCCTGCGGCTTATAGCCTTTGTGAAAATCAATAATTGATAACCCTTTTGAGACACCAATTTCAATCTTTTATGATGGGCTTAAACTTAATCATTTATGTAAGCCGCACAGAGTTTAAACAACATATGCCCTGGCAACTTAACGTCAAAAGCAAGGGCGGGTAACAACCCAAACATAATATAGTCTTATGCATTTATAGAAAAGACTAGCATTAAGGCCATCTAATCCTAAACATACTGGCAACTTAAAGTTTAAAATCCAGGGCGGGTTATCAAACCTCGCATATTCATATAACTAGGGAAACATACCTGTAGGATTGATTTATACTGCTGGGTTACATTGCCATACCCAGTGAGGGTAATAATCCAATGATTTATAAGCGCATGATTCCAATGGCACAATCCAAAATATACTGGCGACTTATCGTCCAAAGCCAGGGCCGGTTTATCAAAAACTTATTTATTTATTTATATCAAAATAAATATCATACATGTGATATTTTTGGTCATCCGCTGGTTCATCATATACTGTGTAATCAGGGTAATATCCCGAAAATAGAGCACAACGCCCTTGTTCAATTATTCATGCCGCCAGCTTATAACGCCGCATGCAGCAAAGGACATTATCCCATAACCTAGAGCATAACACTCCAAGCACATAATCATCATATCCTGGTGACTTATAGTCCAAAACCAGGCTGGGTGAAATAAACCCCAGAGAGGTTCACAATATGAACTATAAGGCATAATAGCCGTCATCAGTTTCCAATCATGTATCAATCATGTCACAAGAAGGAAACCTCAAAAAAGAATCTTTAGATCAAATAAAAATCAGAAAACAAAGGCTTTCATAGGCTGCCGGGCCTAAAACTCAAAGTGCTTTTCATGGGCTTGCACAGCCACGAGCTAATCCTTCAAACCTTGTAAGCCCGAGCCTCACATGATCAACCGCCGTTTTAACCTTTACAAGTTCGTGGTCTTTAATAAGATTGACTGTCAAGAGTTCATGGGTCATTCGAGATTACACAGGCGGAGTGGCGGGGCAGTACAAGGCGGATCAATCAAATTCTTTGGTGTTATACACCTGGCGTTTCAAGCCAAGAAGGGGTTATCAAAGCTATGTTCTGTGAACAGGGAGCCCCTAAGTGATATATTTTGAGCTGTGCTCGCCGGGTACCTTTGTTTGAGTTGTGTTGTGCAGCAGACTCTCTTTGGTCCCTTTAATCCGGGCGTCAAGCCTCCAAGTAGGTTATAACAATGGCGTTCAAGCCGGATCAACAGGGTAGTCACAGCTATGCTCAATGAGCAGGAAGCTCCCAAGTGATCTTCAATAAGATAAGCCAATAAAGCAGGATACCCATGTTTGAACCGCGCATCATGGCAGCAGGTTTCTCTTTGGCAACCTTTAATTTTTCTGAGAAATCAAACTTGCAAGAGATGGATTCTTTTTGAACCGTAATTTTAAACCGGATATTGAGAGCTTCAAAGCTTTGCGGGAGATAGATTTCCCTTGAATCGGATTTTGAACCGGAATCTTTCCTTATAAACCGGAACTCTTTCTTTGAGCCGGAACTTTCAGATTACTACGGCCTTTGTTTAAGCGAAGAAATTGTCTTGATAGCCTTAGTCGTGAGGCCAACACATCTATGTGGTGGCTTGAGAGGGGTTGATCGGGATGAGAGACACGAGGCGGATCATCACACAAGACAAGGTTTAGACAGCTTCGGGCCCCGGGAAACATCATCGGTAATAACCCTACATGATGTTTGTGGCTAGGTCTCATTATGCTCATGAGGGAATCACCGATCAACCGGCTCTCCTCTAGTTGTGTCTAGCCTTTTCAAGCTTATCTCCCCCTCTTGGGGTGCCCTGCCCCTCCTTATATAAGTTGGAGGGGCGGGTTACATGTGGAGTCCTAGTAGGACTAGGACTATTCTATAACAAGCAGAATCCTAGTCTTGCCCCCTCAAGGGAAAACTCCTTATGCCTTTCCTTGTAAACCGGCCCACCATAGCATGAGCCGGCCTTCTAGGCCTTGGGCCTTGTCGTCCATCTGACTCGCCTGCCGGGTTACCAGTGAGTCACCAAGCTCCACTCGGGTCATACAGCCGGTGGTTTACACCGCAGGGTATATCCTCGACAGGTACCAAAGTAATCCAGGAGTGGATCACTAGACAGCGGTCAAGAACATCCTGAAATACCTGAAAAGGACTAAGGATATGTTTCTCGTTTATGGAGGTGATAAAGAGCTCATCGCAAATGGTTACGTCGATACAAGCTTCGACACTGATCCGGATGACTCTAAGTCACAAACCGCATACGTATTTATATTGAATGGTGGAGATGTCAGTTGGCGCAGTTCCAAACAGAGCGTCGTGGCGGGATCTACGTGTGAAGCGGAGTACGTAGCTGCTTCGGAAGCAGCAAATGAAGGAGTTTGGATGAAGGAGTTCATATCCGATCTAGGTTTAATACCTAGTGCATCGGGTCCAATGAAAATCTTTTGTGACAATATTGGAGCAATTGCCTTGGCAAAGGAATCCAGATTTCACAAGAGAACCAAACACATCAAGAGACGCTTCAATTCCATCCGTGATCAAGTCAAGGAGGGGGACATAGAGATTTGCAAAATACATATGGATCTGAATGTTGCAGACCCTTGACTAAGCATGTTCAACGAGCAAAACATGATCAGCACCAAGACTCCATGGGTGTTAGAATCATTACTATGTAATCTAGATTATTTGAGTGCAAGTGGGAGACTGAAGGAAATATGCCCTAGAGGCAATAATAAAGTTATTATTTATATTTCCTTATATCATGGTAAATGTTTATTATTCATGCTAGAATTGTATTAACCAGAAACTTAGTACATGTGTGAATACATAGACAAACAGAGTGTCCCTAGTATGCCTCTACTTGACTAGCTCTTTAATCAAAGATGGTTAAGTTTCCTGACCATCGACATGTGTTGTCATTTGATCAACGGGATCACATCATTAGAGAATGATGTGATGAACAAGACCCATCCGTTATCTTAGCATAATGATTGTTTAGTTTTATTGCTATTGCTTTCTTCATGACTTATACATATTCCTCTGACTATGAGATTATGCAACTCCCGAATACCGGAGGTTGTGTGCTATCAAATGTCACAACGTAACCGGGTGATTATAGAGATGCTCTATAGGTGTCTCCGAAGGTGTTTGTTGAGTTGGCATAGATCGAGATTAGTATTTGTCACTCCGTGTATCGGAGAGGTATCTCTGGGCCCTCTCGGTAATGTACATCACTATGAGCATTGCAAGTAATGTGACTAATGAGTTAGTTATGGGATGATAAATTATGGAACGAGTAAATATACTTGTCGGTAACAAGATTGGACTAGGTAAGTTCTCGAACCCGTAGGGTCCGCACGCTTAATGTTCGATGACGATTTGTATTATGATTATGTGTTTTGCTGACCGAAGTTTGTTTGGAGTCCCGAATGAGATGAGGGACATGACGAGGAGAGTTGAAATGGTCGAGAGGTAAAGATTGATATATTGGAAGGTTATATACGGACACCGGAATGGTTTCGATAAGGTTCGGGGATTTTTGAATCTTAGGAGGCTACCGGAACCCCTCGGGAAAGTTAATGGGCCTAATGGGCCATAGTGGAGGAGAGAAGGCAGGCCACGGGAGGAGGCCTGGCATACGATGACCCACAAGTATAGGGGATCAATTGTAGCTCTTTTCGATAAGTAAGAGTGTCGAACCCAACAAGGAAGCGAAGGAAATGACAAGTAGTTTTCGATGAGGTAATGTCCGCAAGTACCTTGAAATTGTAAGTAGCGAGTAGTTTGATAGCAAGATAATTTGTAATGAGCAAGTAACGATAGTAGCAATAAGTATGCAGCAAGGTAGCCCAATCCTTTTGAGGCAGAGGACAGGCCAAAACGGTCTCTTATGATAATCAAAGCGTTCTTGAGGGTACACGGGAATTTCATCTAGTCACTTTCATCATGTTGGTTTGATTTGTGTTCGCTACTTTGATAATTTGATATGTGGGTGGACCGGTGCTTAGGTACTATTCTTACTTGAACAAACCTCCTACTTATGATTAACCCTCCTGCAAGCATCCGCAACTACGAGAAAAGTATTAAGGATAAATCCTAACCATAGCATTAAACTCTAGGATCCAATCGGTCCCTTCCGGAATAGTGCATAAACTGGGGTTTAAGTTTCTGTCACTCTCACAACCCGCCATCTATTTACTACTCCACAATGCATTCTCTTAGGCCCAAATATGGTGAAGTGTCATGTAGTCGCCATTCACATGACACCACTAAGGGAATCACAACATACATACTATCAAAATATCGAACACATATCAAGTTCGCATGATTACTTGCAACATGATTTCTCCCTTGACCTCAAGAACAAAAGTAACTACTCACAATCAACAAACATGCTCATAATCAGAGGGGTATTGATATGCATAATGGATCTGAACATATAATCTTCCACCAAATAAACCATATAGTAATCAACTACAAGATGTAATCAACACTACTAGTCACCACCTAGCAACAATCTATAGTTCCGGTAACAAGATTGCATACAAGAGATGAACCAGGGTTTGAGATGAGATGGTGCTGGTGAAGATGTTGATGGAGATTGCCCTCCCCAAGATGGGAGAGTTGTTGGTGATGATGATGACGATGATTTCCCCCTCCGGGAGGGAAGTTCCCCCGGCAGAATCGCTCCACCGGAGGGCAAAAGTGCTCCTGCCCAAGTTCCGCCTCGAGACGGCGGCGCTCCATCCCGAAAGTATTATTCTCATTTTTTCTAGGTCAAAACCACTTATATACCAAAAGATGGGCACCGGAGGTGGGCCGAGGAAGCCACAACCCACCAGGGCACGCCAGGGGGGCCTGGCGCGCCCAGGTGGATTATGCCCACCTGGTGGCCCCCTCTGGTGTTTATTGGCTCCAATATTCCTTAAATAATCCATAAAAAATCTCTGTGAAGTTTCAGCTTATTTGGAGTTGTGCAGAATAGGTGGCCTGACGTAGCTTTTCCAGGTCCAGATTTCCAGCTGCCGGAATTCTCCCTCTTGGTGTGTTCCTTACGAATTATGAGAGAAAAGGCATTAGAATTACTCCAAAAAGCATTATTATGGATAAAAACATTGTAAATAGGAGTAAGAAAACATGATGCTAAATAGACGTATCAGCTCCCCCAAGCTTAGACCTCGCTTGTCCTCAAGCAAAAACCAAAATCGAAAAACATGTCCACATGCTTTGAGAGAGAGAGGGGTCGATAAAAACAAAATACGGACATAGAAGCATCATGTTGATTATTATAACAGCAACAAAATTAAACATAGGACCTTTTATCATAGAACTTTTATCATACACTTCCCATGAATAAGTAACAGTTCATCACACAATCGAAGTATAAAGCAAAAACTTTATTTAGAAACCAAAAAACTATGTTTTCAGTCAACTTTGCAACTACAATTCATCATCTTTTCAGGAAGGGTCACATGTCGGAGCCTTTAGGCAAGTCCACATACTCAACCATCATATAGTCTTCTATGATTGCTGACACTCACCTTGTAAACATGAGCAAAACGTTTCAACCGGACACATAGAAAGATAGGGGCTTATAGTTTCGCCTCCCAACATACTCACCTCAAGGGTGATGTCAACAATAATAACTCATGCTATCTATATCCAACTGGACATATGTGCCTAGATCTTTCCTCACCACATGATGCTTGCCAAAAGAGAAAATTAGAAAGGAATAGAAGGAAAAGTTTGACTCTTTGCATAAAAATAAATACATAAAAGTAAAAGATAGGCCCTTCGCAGAGGGAAGCACAGATTGCCATGCATTTATTTTTTTGCATGCTCAATCCCTTAGTGCAAGAGAACATCACGTTGTATTGCCCCTTAAAATGACAACCTTTATTACGCAGTCTGACGCTTTTATTCTTTGTCATCCAAGTTCGTGCAACGCTCAGTTTTCTCTTACACTAAAAGATCTCACATATTTAGAAGCAATTTTTATTGCCTTTTTGCACCAATGACAACTTACTTGAGGGATCTTGTTCAATCCCTAGGTAGGTATGGTGGACACTTGAAAAGATTTGGGTTTAAGGGTTTTGGATGCACAAGTAGTATCTCTACTTAGTGCGTAATTTTTGTCTAGCAAAGATAGGGGGCAAGCATCACATCTTAAAGGATCTATGACAATATGACTTCTATGTGAATATAAACATACATAAACCATTACTTTGTCTTCCTTGTCCAATGTCAACAATTTTGGCATATAATATTTTGATGAGGGCTCACAATCACAAAAGATTTGTAGGATAGTATATTTATATGTGAATCTTCCCTTCCCTTATTAATTCTTTCATGAGTTGCATCACTGACGAATGCTATGTTTGTCAATCTCTAATAAAATTTTCTTACTTATACTTTTCCTTATGTGGTGCTATCACTTACCATAGGATTAGTATATGATCTTATTGATTTATTTCCTTTCTTTTGTTTGCTTCATTTCTCTTTTTCTTTTCTTTATTATTTTCTTTATGTAACATGAAAGTAAAGAAAGTAAAAACTCAAACTAAACTTTATTAAATAACGTGCACAGGATAACAATGATAGATCACTAAGCAAACTCTCAAAGAAGAAATGATCAAACTAAACTTTATTCATCTAAGAAAAAGATTGAACTAAGATAAGTAAAAGGAAAAAGATAGTGGGATGATACGATACCGGGGCACCTCCCCCAAACTTGGCGGAAGCCAAGGGGAGTGCCCATACCGATAGTCGTCAGTTCTCCTCTTGTGGTGTCCATAGGCTCTTCGCTTGCCTTGATATTCATCGGTAGAACATCTTCTTCCACGTGGTTGGAGGAGCATGAAGACATGATGCCTAGCTTGATAAATCTGACCAGAAACAACAAGAAAAGAGAACAGAGGATTTTTTTTCGCAATACTGTGGTTAACAGGTTGGGGAAGTATATATAGAATTTTTATCTTTAAAGGCAAGCATACAGAAGAAAAACGGAGTACGGGAGGTGTCCCAGGTGAGCAGTGTCTTGTGCCCACCAGGGGATGCTTCCTGGAAGTTTCTTTATTTCCAAAATTCTAAAATATTCCAAAACTGATAAAAAATATTTTCATGGATTTTTCGGAGTCCGATTACTTACCGTATCATGTACCTCCATATTTTGACGATTCTGGAGTGTTCTGGAAGGACTCTTTTATGTACTCTTCCGGTGTCAAAGTTTGGATAATATTGCTTTCAACATTAATAGGCGTACCTGAGATATAATGCTTTATTCATTGTCCATTGACAACCTTCGGGTTAGTACCTTCGGAATTATTTATTTTGATGGCACCGGACCGGTAAACCTCCTTGATGACATATGGGCCTTCCCATTTCTAGAGGAGTTTCCACGCAAAAATCTAAAAGCGAGAGTTGTACAAAAGAACATATTCTCCGACTTTAAACTCACGCTTTTGGATTCTTTTGTCATGCCATCTTTAACTTTTCTTTGAATAACTTTGCATTTTCATATGCTTGGGTTCTCCATTCATCTAATGAGCTTATATCAAATAGCCTCTTTTCACCAAGTTTGAAATCATAATTGAGTTCTTTAACTGCCCAGTATGCTTTATGTTCTAACTCAAGAGGCAAATGACAAGTTTTTCCATCAACCATTTTATAAGGAGACATACCCATAGGATTTTTATAGGCTGTTCTATAAGCCCAAAGTGCATCATCTAATTTCTTAGACCAATTCTTCCTGGACCTATTAAGAGTCTTTTGCAAAATTAATTTTATTTCTCTATTGCTAAGCTCAACTTGTCCACTAGACTGAAGATGATAAGGTGATGCAATTCTATGGTTAACATCATGCTTATCAAGCATCTTACGGAAGGCACCATGAATAAAGTGTGAACCACCATCAGTCATTAAATATCTGGGGACTCCAAACCTTGGGAAAATAACTTCCTTAAGCATTTTAATAGAGGTGTTGTGATCAGCACTACTAGTTGGAACAGCTTCTACCGATTTAGTAACATAATCAACAGCAACCAAAATATGTGTATACCCATTAGAAGAAGGAAAAGGTCCAATGTAATTGAATCCCCAAACATCAAATGGTTCAACAACAAGTGAATAATTCATAGGCATTTCTTAACGCTTACCGACATTACCTATTCTTTGGCATTCATCACAAGATGAGACATACTTACGAGCATCCTTGAATAGAGTAGGCCAATAAAATCTAGATTGCAATACCTTGTGAGCATTTCTATCCCCAGCATGATGCCCTCCATATGGTTCGGAGTGACATTTTCGTAGGATTTGTCCCTGTTCATGCTCAGGTACACAACATCTGATAATACCATCTACTCCTTCTTTATAAAGATGTGGGTCATCCCAAAAGTAATGTCTTAAATCATAGAAGAATTTTTCTCTTTTATTGGTAAGTAAAGCTAGGTGGTAAATATTTAACAACAATGTAATTAGCATAGTCAACATACCAAGGAGTACTATTAGCAACATTTATTTTAGCTAACTGCTCATCAGGAAAACTATTATCAATAGGAACTGGGTCATCAAGCACGTTTTCAAGCCTAGACAAGTTATCGATTACGGGTTCTCAGCTCCTTTTCTATCAATAATATGCAAATCAAATTCTTGTAACAAGAGAACCCAACGGATAAGTCTAGGTTTAGCATCTTTCTTTTCCGTAAGATATTTAATAGCAGCATGGTCTGTGTGAACAGTTACTTTGGAATCAACAATATAAGGTCTAAACTTATCACAACACCACTGCTAAGAATTCTTTTTCAGTAGTAGCATAATTTCTTAGAGCACTGTCTAGAGATTTACTAGCATAATGAATAATATTCAATTTCTTATCAACTCTTTGTCCTAGAACAGCACCAACAACATAATCACTAGCATCACACATAATTTCAAAAGGCAAATTCCAATCAGGCGGTTGAACTATAGGTGCAGTAATTAAAGCTTTCTTGAGTGTTTCAAAGGCTTTAAGACAATCATCATAAAAAACAAAAGGAATATCCTTTTGCAAAAGATTAGTAAGAGGCCCAGAAATTTTAGAAAAGTCCTTGATAAACCTCCTATAGAAACCAGCATGACCTAGGAAACTACAAATACCTTTTATGTCCTTAGGACATGGCATTTTCTCAATTGCATCAACCTTAGATTGATCCACTTCAATACCCCTTTCAGAAATTTTATGACCCAAGACAATCCTTCATTAACCATAAAGTGGCACTTCTCCCAATTCAAGACAAGATTTGTTTCTTCACATCTCTGCAAAACTCGGTCAAGATTGCTTAAACAATCATCAAAATACTTCCCATAAACAGAGAAGTCATCCATGAAAACCTCAAAAATCTTTTCACGAAAATCAGAGAATATAGCCATCATGCATCTTTGAAAGGTAGCAGGTGCATTACATAAACCAAAAGGCATACGTTTATAAGCATAGGTTCCAAAAGAACAAGTAAAAGTGGTCTTTTCTTGATCAGGTTGAGAAACGGGTATTTGTGAAAAGCCAGAATATCCATCAAGGAAGCAAAAGTGTGTGTGCTTAGATAATCTTTCAAGCATTTGATCAATAAAAGGCAAAGGGTAATGATCTTTTCTAGTAGCTTTATTTAATTTTCTGAAATCAATTACCATTCTCTAGCATGTAACAATTCTTTATGGAATGAGTTCATTCTTATCATTTGGAACAAAAGTTATACCTCCTTTCTTAGGGACACAATGAATAGGACTTACCCATCTACTACCAGCTATAGGATAGATTATACCTGCTTCCAGAAGTTTTAATATTTTCGTTCTTACCACCACTTCCATCTTTGGATTTAACCGGCGTTGATGATCAACAACTGGTTTAGCATCAGGTTCCATATTAATTTTGTGCTGACATAGAGTGGGACTAATGCCCTTTAAATCATCAAGAGTATATCCAATAGCAGCTCGGTGCTTCCTTAGGACTTTCAATAATCTTTCTTCTTCATGTTCTGAAAGGTTAGCACCGATAAAAACAGGATATATTTTCTTTTCATCAAGATAAGCATATTTCAAAGTGTCTGGCAATTGTTTTAATTCAAACACAGGATCACCTTTAGGTGGAGGAGGAACTCCTAGAGTTTCAATAGGCAAATTGTGTTTAAGTAGAGGACGTTGTTCAAAGAAAATGTTATCTATTTCATTTCTTTCATGCATTTGTAAATCATTTTCATGGTCTAGCAAGTATTGTTCTAAAGGATCAGTTGGTGGCACAACAATAGAAGAAATACCAATGAATTCATCCTTACTAGACAATTCTTTTTCATGATGATTTCTACTAAACTTGGAAAAAATTAAACTCATTAGACTCATTACCAAAGCTGGCACCCACCGTTTGTTTCTGGCAGTCTATCCTGGCATTAACTATGTTCAAGAAAGGTCTACCAAAGAAAATGGGACAGAAGTCATCTTGTGGGGTACCAAGAACAAGAAAATCAGTAGGGTATTTTACTTTCCCACACAAGACTTCAACATCTCTAATAATCCCACAAGGTGATATGGTGTCTCTATTTGCAAGTTTAATAGTAATATCTATGTCTTCTAACTCTGTAGGTGCTATGTCTTCCCTAATTTCTTGATATAACTTGTAAGGAATAGCACTCACGCTAGCACTCATATCACATAAACCATGATAACATTGATCTCCTATTTTAACTAAAATGACAAAAGTGTGCCCACTCTTGGTCTATTTTTATCCCTTTTATCGGGTTTACCAATTCTAGCAGCTTCGACACAGAAGTAGATAACATGCCCATCCACATCTTATTCTAAGAGATTTTTAACCATAGGAATATTAGGTTCAACTCTAATTTGTTCATCAGGTTTAGGTGTTCTAACAGAGCTTTTGTTAACCACAAATAAACTTTAGCATGTTCCTTTATCCTAACAGGAAAAGGAGGTTTCTCAATATAAGCAGTAGGAACAACTGGATCAACATTATAGAGTATAGTTTCTTCTTTAACTGGTACTGGTTCTTTAGTTTCTTATTTAATAGGTGGGTGATAATTAAGCCACTTCTCTTTAGGGAGTTCAACATGAGTAGCAAATGATTCACAAAAGGAGGCTACTATCTTAGAGTCAAGTCCATATTTAGTGCTAAACTTTTGAAAAGCATCGGTATCAATAAAATATTTAACACAATCATACTTAAGCTTTATACCTGACTCTTTACCTTCGTCGAGTTCCCAATCTTCAGAGTTGCATTTAATTATTTCCAAAAGATCACACTGGAATTCAATAGTTTTCTTCATAAAAGAACCAGCACAAGAAGTATCCAGCATGGTTTGATTATTACGAGAAAGCCGAGCATAAAAATTCTGAATAATAATTTCTCTCGAGAGCTCATGATTGGGGCATGAATATAACATTGACTTAAGCCTCCCCCAAGCTAGAGCGATACTTTCTCCCTCACGAGGCCAAAAACTATATATATAATTCCGATCACGATGAACTAGATGCATAGGATAATTTTTTTTGGTGAAACTCCAATTTTAAACGATTCCAATTCCATGATCCAATATCATCGCATAGCCTATACCATGCCAATGCTTTTCCTTCAAAAATAAAGGGAAAACCTTTTTCATAACTTCATCCCTGGGTAAACCTGCAAGCTTAAACAATCCACAAATTTGTTCTACATGTATCAAGTGCATATCAGGATGTTCGGTTCCATCTCCTGCATAAGGATTAGCTAGCAGTCGTTCTATCATACCCGAAGGAATTTCATATTCAATATTTTCAGTAGGTGCAGTAGGTTGAGGGGTAGCTAATTGTGATTCTGGACGAGGTGAAGATACCCCAAACAAACCCCTCAAAGGATTTTTTTTTCCATAGTAACAAGTGACAATAAATTTCAGCACACTATATAAATGTTTCCTTACCGTATTCCACTTACCAAAGGCGCTTCACTCCCTAAACAGCGGCGCCGGAAAATAGCCTTCATGACCCACAAGTATGGGGATCAATTGTAGCTCTTTTCGATAAGTAAGAGTGTCAAACCCAACGAGGAAGCGAAGGAAATGACAAGTAGTTTTCAATGAGTAATGTACGCAAGTCTTGAAATTGTAAGTAGCGAGTAGTCGATAGCAAGATAATTTGTAACGAGCAAGTAACGATAGTAGCAATAAGTATGTATGCAACAAGGTACCCCAATCCTTCCGAGGCAAAGGACAGGCCAAAACGGTCTCTTATGATAAGCAAAGCGTTCTTGAGGGTACACGGGAATTTCATCTAGTCACTTTCATCATGTTGGTTTGATTTGTGTTTGCTACTTTGATAATTTGATATGTGGGTGGACCGGTGCTTAGGTGTTGTTCTTACTTGAACAAACCTCCTACTTATTATTAACCCTCCATAAGCATCCGCAACTACGAGAAAAGTATTAAGAATAAATCCTAGCGAGGGAGTCCCGGACTAGGGGGTGTCCGGATAAGCGGGACTATCGTCACTATGGGACTCCAAGACTATGAAGATACAAGATTGAAGACTTTGTCCCGTGTCCGGATGGGACTTTCGTTGGCGTGGAAGGCAAGCTTGGTGATACGGATATGTAGATCTCCTACCATTGTAACCGACTACGTAACCCTAACCTATCCGGTGTCTATATAAACCGGAGGGTTTTAGTCCGTGGGACAAACAACTTCATCATCAACAATCATACCATAGGCTAGCTTCTAGGGTTTAGCCTCCTTGATCTCGTGGTAGATCTACTCTTGTACTACCCATATCATCAATATTAATCAAGCAGAGTAGGGTTTTACCTCCATCGAGAGGGCGAACACAGGTAAAAACATTGTGTCCCTTGTCTCCTATTACCATCCGCCCTAGGCCTTGCAGTTCGGGACCCCCCTACCGAGATCCGCGGTTTTGACACCGACATTGGTGCTTTCATTGAGAGTTCACATGTGCGTGGCTGACAGATGGGATGCCTCGCCTCGTCTTTAAAGACAACACCCTCGCCAAAGAAGCCTTGGCCTTTGGTCGAGACTCTTGACAGCGGTTTTCTCATGACCGCCATTCGGCCTCGCTTTGGCAAGCGATGACCTCTCGAGTCATCAAATCCAATCTTCGTCTTAGTTCGGAACTGGCCGAACAGTTAGATCCGATCGAGCTCTCCTCCATAAATGAGCTCTTGGATCGCATCGCCGCCCTGGGAGTCACCACAGATTACAACCGGATCGGGCCTAAAACCGATCTAAGAGAGATCAACTCTCCCAGGCTATCCATCATGTTCTTTGTGATAGAGGAGCAATGCGGCGATTCTTCCCTACCTTAAGGACTAGTTACGTCGGATTCCCGATCCCTCCATGCCGAGACTCTGTGGAGGGCGGATGTTGATCAAGCCACGACCCTAAGAAGTCGGTGGTCGGACTCATTGGATTGCACTCAAAATCCAGAATTCTGAGTTCGTAAACTTCTCGGCCCTTGAGTCCTAAATTGGATGGGGTTCGGATTTAGTGCCACCGCCCACCCAAACATTGGCGATCTCTCTCGAATTCGGCAAGAGCCGGCTGAAGCAGTACATCATTCTTGGGCGATTCCTCCTGTTATGAACAGGATAAAGGATCGCTGAGGAGGACGCAACCCCAATTTTGCAATAATTGCACGGACAAGGGAATACTAAACTCCATAAGCCGTCCCAGCGAAATCACACGCTTTGCTAACTTGGCAACCATAGTACAAAAATATTGTGCAATGGAGGCGCTGGAAAACCGAAAGTAAATTTTGGGATAATTCATTGAATACATCCCTAGTCCGTAACAAAAGGGTGCATCATTATCAAGCACCGGGTTGAATACCAAAATCAAAACCCCTAAGCGATGCAGGAACCGTCTTGGAGGGTTAGCTAAGCGGACCTGCAAAATTCATAGCACGTAGAGGTGCCGCTCCAACTCATTGCCTTGAGCATGTTGGCTACTCGGCAGGTGGCCAAAAGTGGCGAAGAGCTTCTAACAGAATCCCAGCCCAACACCCGATGCACGGTCTTAATAGGTCTTGAGACTTTCGCATCAAATAACATGCGAAAAGCGACAACTCCATAACCTTGCGAAGTCTACCAAGTAGCAACAATGAATCCATGGGTGACCACGGCTATTACCTTCAATGCCGATGTGAACCTAAATTCGAACTGCCGGGCACCAGCCGCATTGGTTCTCTCGGCCGATAGTAGGCGGCTTTCGCCTCACTAAGGTACTCATGGATGGCGGCGTGAGACTAAACCTCATCTATGAGGAAACTCTCCGAAAGATGGAAATAGATGGAACGCATTGAGCGAAGCGGCACAACCTTTAGAGGAATAATACCCAGCCGGAAGTATGCTGCAGGGAAAAATCACGCTGGATGTAGTGTTCGGCTCGCCGGACAATTAAAGTCCGAGGAGGTCACATTTCAAGTGGCCCCATTCAACAGCGGATATCACGTGATACTAGGATGAGAGGCATTCACAATTTTCCAAGCTATACTCCATTACAGGTACATGAAGCTTAAAATGCCGGTCGAGCGGAATCATCACTCTCGCTAGTGATCCAAGCATAAGCGCTCGGCCAAAATAAGACAGCCGCACTAGCCCTCGAGGCACTATCCAAAGCCCTAGCGGCCAAGGAACTCCATCGCGATGCGCTCCACGGTGAAGCGAGGGACGATGTGATACTTGATAAAAGATCCAAGTCCACTTCTTTTAAACCAGCGGAGGAAATAGTCAAATTCCAAGTCCACCCAGCGGACCTGCAAAGACGGCCTCCATCGGGCACAATTAAACCACGATGTAGACGCCTTTCTGAAAAATTTCTACAAGAAAAGCGGGACATCTTTGCACTGGCACCCTTCAGATATGCCAGAATCCCACGTCGGTGGCGAGCACAGCCTAAATATCCTAAAAGTTCAAGCGATCAAGCAGGCGCTTGGCGCTTTTCCGAACCCAAGAGGCGAGGCCATGGGAGAGGAGCTAGCCAAACTTTGGAGGCGGATTCATCGGAGATATAAAACATCCGGACTGGCTAAGCGAACCTGGTGATGGTACCAAAGAAGGATAAATCCTGGCGCCTATGTGTTGATTTCAAAGACCTCAATAAGGCTTGCCCAAAGGATCCCTTCCCTCCCATGAATTGATCAAATCATTGGCGCCATAGCGGAGACCACGACTCATTGTGCTTCGTCGGCGTACTCTGGCTACCACCAAATCAAGATGGCAGAGCGAGACCAAGCTGCAACAGCATTCATCACTCCATACGGCCCGTTACGCTTCAACACAATGCCCTTTGGGCTCAAAAGCGCCGGCGCAACATATCGGCGCATGATTCGGACATGTCGGCCAACCAGATCGGCAAAGCGGTGGAAGCATATGTAGATGGCGTGGTCGTCAAAACCAAACACGTCGAAACTCTAGTAGGCGATTTGAGGCTCACATTCGACAATCTTGAAAATATGACATCAAGCTCAATCCGGAAAAATGCGTCTTGACGTTCGGTAGGAAAGCTCTGAGCTTCATTGTGTCCGGTAGAGGAATTGAAGCAAACCCAGCCAAGATTCGAGCTCTGTCACAACTGGATATTCCAAAAGACCTCAAACAAATACAAAAATTGACGGGATGCGTAGCGGCTCTAAGCCACTTTATCTCCCATTTAGGAGAAAAGGCATTACCTCTTTACCGCCTCCTCGCCGCACCGAACACTTGAGTGGGACGGATGCCGCCACGGCCGCACTCAAGAAATAAAGTCCATTCGGCAACAAATCCGTCCTGGCCGCACCCAAAGCGGGCGAACCAATGCTATTATATATCGCCGCAACACATCAAGTTGTCGGTAGCGGTGCTCGTCGTCGAACGAAAGCAGACGGACACCGGTTCCCTGCTCAAAAACCGGTCTATTATGTGTCCACCGTCCTCACTCCATGCAAGTCCAGTACCCACACTATCAAAAAATAGCATATGCGGTGTTCATGGCATCCGGAAGCTGCGACACTACTTTCAAGAGTGCTTTCGATAACTTGGTAGCCTCGAAGTACCTCTTAACGACATTATAAACAACGCGACGCGACGGGCGGATTGCTAAATGGACCATAGAGCTCCTTCCATTCTACATAACTTATAAGCCACGACGAGCTATTAAGTCGCAGGTTTTGGCTGACTTCGTGGCGAATGGTGAAGCTGAACTCCCTAAAGAGTACGGTAGCGATACTCAATTGGATCATGCATTTTGACGGCTCCAAAATGTTGGCTGGCACAGAAATTTGGCGTCGTCTGGCGTCCCCAACCGGAGACACGATCCAATCGTCCTTGAGATAATGTATACGGACTCCAACAACGCGGCGAATCTGAGGCCCTTACACGCACGGCCTCCGGATGGCGATCTCCATGGGCATTCAACGCCTAGAGGTGCGCGAGGATTCAAACCTTGCAATATCTCAAATAAGCGGAGACTTTGGCGGCAAAGTTTGGAAATGGCAGCATACCGCAATGCGGTCCTAAAAATGTCGGCCGGTTGAAGGGCTAGAATTTCATCATATAGCCGGGATAACAACCGGTGGCGGATATATTAGCACGCATCGGTAGCAAAAGCGCGATGCCGTCCCACCCAATATCTTTTGGAACAGCTATTCAAGCCATCCGTACTATGGGAAGGGAGTCCGCAATAATAATCCGGACCCAACCGCCTGCTTAGATGGCGTAACACTCTGACACAACGGAGGCTCTGCCCCGAGATAACACCCTCGCTCACGAAATAATGGCGGTTATCGCCCGTGGGCGGAACCATTCCTAGCCTACCTAACTAGGCGGTGAACTCCCGAAAGACCAAAATGAGGCCCACGCATAGTATGCGGCGTTCTAAAGCCTATAAAGTCCATGAGGAGAGCTTTATAAGAAAAGCACTACCGAGTCCTTCAAAGGTGTATCTCCGAAGAGGAAGGGCGAACCCTCTGCTGAAATTCATCTTGGGGCCGGGTGGGCACCACCTTGCAGCCCGGGCCCTTGTAGGCAAGGCCTTCCGCATAGGATTTTATTGGTCGATGGCCCGGCAGAATCGTGGGACTTAGTCCAACGATGCGTCGGTTGCCGACTTTTTGCTAACCAAAGCCACATGCCACCCACGCCCTTAAGACTATACCCATCACACGGCCGTTCGCGATGCAGGGGCTTGACATGGTTGGACCCCTTAAGGAGGAACCCTGGCGAAATACCTATTGGTCATGGTAGATAAATTCACCAAATGGATAGAGGCCAAGCACATTAAAGCGGCGAATCCGGACCCGTGCTGATAGACTTCATATCGGGGGTAGTTCACCGTTACGGTGTTCCCACAAGATCATTATCGATAATGGCACCAACTTCACAGCCCGATGAGGTCAAACTATGGTGCAAAAACATGGGCATCAAGCTCGATTACGCCTCGATCTATCACCCCCAAACTAATGGTCAAGTCGAGCAGGCAAGCGGTCTAATCATGGCGGCATTAAACCCGGACTAGTGCGGTCCCTCAAGGAATCTAACACGCCTTTGGGTTGAGGAGCTCGACTCCGTACTGGGGGCTGCGGACCACGCCGAATCGCACTACAGGATTCACACCATTTTTATGGTGTACGGCCGCAGAGGCGCTTTTGCCTGCGACATAATTCATGACTCACCTCAGTGCGCATGTATGAAGAAAGAAGCCGAACTTCGATCGGCAGGACAGTCTGGGCGCATTGGAGGAGGAGCGCGATGTGGCAAAAGCTCGTTCCGCATTCTATCGGCCAGCAGCTCGAATATATCAAAAGCAGGGAAATGCAGGGCCAAAGCTTATAACATTGGCGAACTAGTTCTCGCTGCCGGACAAGAAAAAGGACAAACTCAAGCCCAAATGGGAAGGTCCCTTCATCATCGACCAGGTCCCGGCCGTGAGCATACCGTCTATGAAACGCATCAGATAACCGACTTGAGCCGAACCCATGGAACGCAGCCCGTCTACGAAGATTCTACGCCTAAGTGCCGGACTTCAAGTTCGTCTCCTTCCTCCGTCCGCATTCTTTATTTTTTGTTTTTGCTGTCTTTTATTTCTCTCCTCCTCCTTCTTCTTCTTGTAGCCTTTAGAGGCTCGTTTGCGCTTTTCGCACTCATTATACACAGGGGCTTCTTTAATGTAAGCTTATTTATCTGAGCTTCATGCCCAAAGACATGTGTTAAACTTCCGCATGTACCTTTTATTCGCCATTATATGCATCGATATGACTTAAGTTTTGGCCAAGCTGGGTTGCTCGGCTCTCGCTTACCCTCGTTCCCGATTGTTCGGCTAGGTGGTAAAGGGAGCACCTCTGCGATTATTCTTGCCGAATTCACGGATGTGTACCTCGACTGGGTGAAGCCGAAGCTAAGCGTTCTTAAGGGAATATTCGGTCGGTGAATTGAAAGATGATTTTTAACTTTTTACCCATCTGCCCCGGATGATTTTACGCTTTCATAGCAGCTTTGACATGCACTTTAGGGCATGCACCCAATGAAAGGAACCCTTACGGAACTATTCTCCCGGAAGATGCTTCTTACTACCCATGTAATATCGCATAACTAGTTGGGCACTTGTCCGATACAGCAACAATGACCCTACGCCTTGTCTCCATGCATACCACGGTTCTTATATTACCACGAGGGTATTCGGACACACTCCGGACTATTGGTTCCGGAGTTTTAAGGGAAAAGGTCCGCTACGACAAACGATCTATAATCCGTCTAGATGACATTTCTTTGATTTCATATTTTACATAGTCAATTCGACTCATTGTATTCCTCCTCAATGCCATCTAATAGGCTATCTAATTTACAATCTTGCTTTGGGAATACTTGGCGTGCCAATTCTACTTGGCCGTACACTAACTTCTGAGGATCTCCATCCCATCCGCCCCACAGTCCGACCTCGGCCATGTGGTTTGGGTCAACCGTGTACCGTGTCTTCACCATGGCCCGAGCCTCCCTGGCGCCTTGACGGCAGGCGATATCTTCCATAGCCGGAAGCGCCGCCGTGCCCCTTGAAGACGCCTCCGCCAGCTCCCCAATGCCTTGGGCGGGGAGATTGGCAGCCACAAGGCTTGACCGATGCCTTTCATCACTTGCGGACTCGTTAAATGCGGTGGCCTTAATTCGGGAAGGAGATCACCCGAAGAATTGGGCATCTCCTCCTCGGGGCGACACAGTGAGCAAACCTACATACATGTTTATGTTAGTCGCCTTCCTCGCCGAACTCTTTCAAAGTTCGCTCAAGCACTTCTTGAAAATGCCACGATGAAGCCGTCGATTCTCCTTCACGGAGTCGGATAGCTGAGCACGAAGCGATCCTTGAGTTCCTCACCCAGCTTGGTGTTGGCGTCTTGGAGGTTATTCTTCTCTGTCGCACCCTTGTAAGCACGCTCTCGCTTGACCTTTAAGCTGGCGCAAGAGATGTTGCTTGTCCAGATCCAAATCCGGCGCCATCTGCAATGTTTTTGTCGACTTTACACACATGCCGCACTTCCTAAATTATTTATCTTTTGAAGCATATCTTACCGGTGAGGGTCTCGGTAGCTCCCCCTACAATGACTAGTGCGGCCTCAAGTTGGGCTTTGCACTCTTTGAGCTCCCAGAGACGATCGGGTATTCTTCTTTGTAAGATCCTGCATAACAAATGATCCTTAAATCAGTTATTCTAACTATTTTAAGTCTCGGGGGCTACTGGCATATATAACTGTCAAAATTACTTACCCGTATGTCCTTCACATATTGCTCCGTGGCTCTGGCTAGTCCATCTTGAGCGGCACGGAGATGTGCATCTCCCGACTGAAAGGCGTTCAAGGCCTCCGGGAGAAACACAGCGTCACGAAGCGATTGTCCGGCGATGCACGTGGTTCAAAGGCGCTCTCCACCTCGGAGTTGGTGGCGGACAACTGTCGGCATCCTCTGTCGGAGGAACATCCGACGCGCATGTCTGCGTGCTCGCCTCAGCCTCCGGACCCGGCTTTGAAGCTTTGTCCGTGAAGGTTCGATCGGCAACCTCTCCGGATTCATCCGTGCGAAGCGCTTTTTCCTGAAAAGGATATCGGCGTTAGTTCGCCTTCGAGAATCAATCACAGGTGTATGGTGACATGCCATACCATTATGCGGCGGAGTTTCGATCCGGACCGCACTTCTTTTTAACTCATGGGCCGCACCGCCTTTGTTGGCGGTAGCGCGAGTTCGACTTCCTGCCTCGAAGGTACCCCTGCGAAACACCATTGGTATATGGTGATCAAAATAAAGCATGGATGGGTCGTTATCGTAATTTTGGGATCTCGGTCTCCTTTACGTGAGGCAGAAATATTCCGGTAATCCGCCGTAATGGCGACCAACGCGTTGTCGATGCTAAGTTGGTAGAATACCCCATCGATCAACTCCACCTTTATATCCGGATCCTCTTGGAGGTCGGATCGAGGGACCGTTCGGATCCTTGGGTTGTGGAGGCGGGCTGTGTATCTTCTCCACA